>OY783196.1:8183730-8783730 GCA_963678675.1 Xiphydria camelus
TAAAACAGAGATAGCAGAGCACCCTGCTTCTATTTCATAAAATATCGGAAATAGTATGATATAGCCAACTCTCTTCTTCATTCATTTTCATAATCACGTAATGGATAAAAACTTTATATACCTACAATTATATCAAGTTTAATTCAAATTTTTTAAATACCGTATTGCATTACGAAGATTATTTTTACTCTCAAGTATCCGAATATTTGTCAGCACGTTCTTCGTACGAGCCTTTCACGATTTGGCATGGAAAAGAAAAGGATCCTTCTTGCCGCTACGATCGTAATATCTTCACGGATTTGCGCGCCTGCATCACTCGAGCGTAGTACAAGTACGACCGCGAGAAGACAGCGGAGTCGAATTGAACGAAACGAAACGAAGCGTCGCGCGCCGTCCTTTTGCTCGTTTTCGCCGGAGGTCGGAAACCTTGGCGCAAGTTCGATGCGCGATCGCGGACGCACGAGAGAGATCAGAATTATTAATGCCTATCGGTGGCCATCGATGTAGAACAATAGCCCGCGCTCTCGGTGCGGTACACTCGCCGGCTAAAGTAAAGGTCCCGCGGTAAATCTCCGCCCGGTGGAGATCTCGCGCGATCTCGAGGATCGTCACGTAGCCCCGGTTCGGTTTGCGGTGTCTCGCGGGGAAATTTGCACTTCTTTCCCGCCGGGCTGTCTGCGACGATCGAAAGTGTCTCGCCGGAGAGAAAAATCTCGAAAGAAGTGCAGCGAACGCTGCGGGATGGCAGAAGAAAGATACGCGAATGAGATCTGACGAGAGGAAGAAAAAAAGATTCGCTGCGCACCGAGGGAAAAGGGCTGGTTGAATACAAACCTATATATAATAGAAAAATTTATCAGAGATAAATAGGAATTTATTCACATCGAGCAAAAGTCTATTTGAATTAGATAAATGTTTCGCATATCGTTTTAATCGAGTACGGACCTAGTTGAATATTTATCAAATTCAAATAGACTTTTCTCCTAATAAATTCCTATTCATCTGAAATAAATTTTTCTATTATATATAGGTTCGTATTCAACTAGACCTTTTCTCTGGGTGCGAGAATGACGAAGTTTAGCCCTGCGAATGGTATACGAACGCCTTACTTGCCACACCGAGCGTTGTGGGCGAGAGAAAGGATTTTTGTTGAAACTTTTTAGTCTGACCCAGGCGGAAAAATTCGATATATTTTGTACATGATCCATATGTGGTTTTGGTCATATATGATTTCTGTATAAGCATATAACTATATATATATATGTAGATTAGACTACTTATATATAGATTTTTGAATCATTGTATAATCTATATATCGTCTGTATATGGTTAATATAGAAATCATATATCCATATAGGACCAAAACCACACATGAATCATAGAACTCTTCCGCCCGAGAGAATAAAAATTGAATCATAGATTCTACGAATTCTCATCGAATCGATTCGGCTTCTCGTATAATTCTTCGTACAGAAACTACGAATCCTAGTCTAGAGAAAAAAGGGACAAAGAGAAAAGGCCTGCAAAGATTATACGAATTTCTGAAAAAGTTCCAAATCCCACGCGTATCTACGGCTCCTCCTAGAAAGTCGTATTTTCCGCTAGGCCGCGCCGCGAGTCCAGGGCGGAGGAACAGAAGAAGAGACGAGGAAGAGGATGCGGATGCGGAGGACAATAAATTAGACGCACACAGGCCTGTCGTCGACTCGTGTCTCCGCTACACCTCGTCCGACAAAACCGACCGGACGCTCGGTTGCGTACGCGCGCGACCTATACACGCGTGCGGCCTCGGCCGGCTATGGATACAGAGAGGAGGAGGCGCGTCGCGCAGGTTGGGTCGGCTTAGCCGCGCGCACCAGAGACAATAAATAGTAATATATAAATGCAGGCGCGCGTTATCTCCGCGCGAGGAGAGTCGGAGATCTCGAGTTTTACGATTCATTAATCCAGCCGCGAGTGACTTTCGCTTAATAAGTCGGTCGGATTGTCGGTCCGTCGGTCCGCTCGCGGTCAGGTGGTCTCGATGAGTCGGCATACCGGCTAATCAGAGTGTAGGCATTGGTAACGAGCCGGTCATGACTCTCTTTCCAGCGCGCTTATCAAATCTATACCCGCGCGGGGCTCCGCCTCGGAAGTAATTACGGGGAATTCGGTTGCACTCGGCTGCGGGGTAACGAGAATATTGACGGTTTCTCCTCGCCGAATCTCTTCTGCGTTTTCTGCGCGATTGGACTTTCGCACGGAAAGAACTAGTTTTGGCTTAGTGACAAAATCGAAAATCAGTTCTTACAGCGGGATTTTTTGTCACAGTAATACAAATAATTTGCTGTTGGGATGAGAATGTTTAACAGATTTCCTTGGTTATAATACAAATTATAGTGCGGCGACCCGTCACGTTACGGCGGCCTGCCGCCAGATGGCGCTGACCCTCTCGGCCCTCGACTCCGCGGCTCCTGGCCCACGGCTCTCGGCTTCTCGTTAGTGGTCCGACGACGGGCAAGTTACTATATAAGACCGCAACTGCCTGTCTCTCACGGAGGACTATGGAGCGTCTAAAGCCCGGCTAGACGCGCCGGTTTGTCGTCCGTTTTGCCTGCAGGCAAGACGGAGCGCAAGACTATCCTTATCGCACTTGTGAGAATCCGTCTTTTTGCTCCGTCTTCACACCGTCGCTACAATAGCTTTTCTTTCTTTTTTTTCTATGCGATAGCAAATCGATTTTTTTATGATAGCAAATCAATCTGTTAGGGGCTGTTCACATATTACGCCACAGTTTGAAGGGGGAGAGGAGATTACGAAAGTGTGAGAAAATGTGACATGGGGAAGGGAAGGAAGGCTTGTATTTATGACATCACAAGTTTTAGACGAAACGGTATAATATTGCTAAAAAAGTTGCATTCTTCATGTGAAATATTCTTTTATAAACTGCAGTAGTTCATTATTTCTCAAGGCTTTAATATTCTAATCGCTACAAAGGTATTTTTAAATAAATACAGATTAACGAATTAGTAGATATATTATTGATATTTAATATCTCGTTTTACTTTCCCATGTGATCACAGGAGACTGGAAGTAGATCAGGTAGTATAATTCGAGCAAATGCGAAACATTAGACACTTTTTAAAATATAGATGGTTATATACCTACATATTCTTGTAACATCACAGAAGGAGGGTGAAGGGTTTAAATTTGTGACAAACTCTGTCGAAGGAAGACGGGAGTGTCGAAAAAAGCCAAAAGTGTGATGTAATATCATGAATAGGTCAACGACCTCTGATCACTATTTTAACTCAAATATTTGTCACAGTAATTCAAATAATGTCATACTAACAAATTATTTTTCTCCATGCGGGAAAGGATTGGATTTAACGCAGGAGGTGGTCACGAGTAATTATTCTTGTACCGGAACTATTTCTTTCGTCAATCAATTAAACATTTCTTTCGTCCGGTCGCGTATAAATAAAGGAGGTAGTAACGAGAGTACCTCCGTGAATGCGAGAAAGAAATTACTTAATCGATCGAAGAAAGTACTCATATAATTACGTAGATACTTACGAGCCTCGCAAATAAGTCTCTATCGATAGATCTAATTCGTTTCCTTCTCTCCGCATGCTTATTTGGAGCTTCGGAAAGTTCTATTCGAAAAAAATAAACGGGTAAAGAAATTAATTACGCGTCACTAAACATTCCTGCGAGTGAAAACCGTCGATAAATTCCTCCGATACGATACCCCCCCCCCCCCCCCCCCCTCCCCAATCGTACGTCAGAATTTACACGAAGATCACTTTCGAAAGAATTCCAACGACGCTTCGAAACGAACAATAACCGCGTCATCGGCAAGATTCCTCATCGATAAACAAATTCCCGCCGTTCACTCGCTATGCGATCCCCGGCTACTCTCTTAATCTGAGTCAGTAAAAATAACTGAGCATCAGTGTACGAGCACTGAAATCCAGTGAATATAAGGTTACTGTAATTTCAGTGACTCATCACTGATTTTCAGTGATTTTCGTTGATTCGGATTAAGAAAGTATACTACGTATACGAATAAATCGAGCGGAAGAATTATCGAACGAACGATATTCCGCTAATGAGAACGCCTTCGTTCAGTGGGAAACTTCGACGAGTGTGACACAAACCGAGTAATCAAACCACCGAACTGCAACGAACACCGAAGGTCAGGCGCGTTACCGGTTGACGATCGGGGCCCGGTCCTCCTATCCGTCCAGAGCCCTCTTCGAGCGGATCGAGCGCGGCGGACGTCACAGAAGCCCGAAGGGAGTCGAGCGCTCGCGAGAGAGCGAGCGAGTTCCAAGGAGTGAGTCACTCCCTGGAAAGAGAGCGTAGGATAGAAGGAGCAGATTTGACGTAGACAGGAGAGTGTGTGTCGTGCGTGTAGAGGAGGGAGGTAAGACGTAGTGGTTAGTTACTCGGAAGGGTGGCAAGGTGGGAGTGAGGGACGTACGGAGAGAGGGAAAGAGAGAGGAAAGAAAGACTGAGAGTGGCGAGGGAGAGGAGGAGAGAAAAAGAGAAGGAGAGACGAGTGGAGATGAGGCCTCGGTAGTAAAATCAACGGTTGCCGCCCCGGCAAAAAACTCAAATTGGTCGAAATGAGAGTTACGTAGGCAAAGAAGCGAGCGACCGTGGTAGGCATACGCACTTCGTGCGAGGAGAGAGTTTAAGTAGCGAGGGCTACGAACCGACGTCAGGTTTTCGAGCAAACGATCGACGACGACCCTCCTTACCTCGCGATAGAATTTTTCTCGTCGTTGGAGAAAACTTGGTAAACTGGGTAAAACTTGGTTGGAGAATCAATCTCGAATCGACACGCGTTTAATTCTACGAATTTCCCCGAGTCGGAAGTTTTACCCCCGCTTTGGTGCATTTAAAGCTCTATTCGACATATCATTGGTCTAATTAGCCTAGAAAAGCTCCTGTTTTGAACCTAAAGTTGAAGAAATACCGTGTTCACTAACGGACCATTTTTGACCCAACGGAGTTTTAATATAGCGGAAAATCTGGAAAAGCCAGGTAGAAAAATTCTATATATCTTATGTATGATTCGTATGTGGTTTTGGTCATATATGGATTATATATGATTATTATATTAACCGTATAAGAACTATATAAAGATTTTTTTTAAAATGACTGTATAATCCATATACAGTCTGTATATAATATAGAATAACCAAAACCACATATGGATCATATAGAACTTTTCCTCCTGGGACCTACTATAAACCTAAAAGAGTAGGTTTAAAATTTCGATTCGCGGGTCGCGTAAATTTCCCGCTGGCAATTTTTTCAGGCACTCGGAACTTGTGTCTTCGATAGGGGTGCATATCTATAGCTCGTCGAGCATCGGCTGCATCTGGAATGCGGATCAAATCATTGGAACTCTGGTGGTGTAACGCGTCTGTTATATATACGAAAGTGTTGCATTTTTGGTTGGTATAAGTACACGTGCATTTTCCTCCCGGGTGATTGGCGCGCGAATTAACATACCTAAGCGATGGAAATTACTTCTGCAAAGTTGCCAGTGGGACTCAGCACGCGGTCGTTTATATCAATGCCCCGGGAGTTTCGCAATAGTAACGAGCGCGCTCGAGCATTTTGCTTGCGAGAAAATGTAGTATTCCTGGAGACGGAGATGATGACTTCGTATGAGCGTTGAAAAAGAGACGGCATTGGGTGGAAAATCTGTCTTGCTCTTTGAAAGGAAGATGTTTATCGGTGTATGAGTATACAAAATATGCATATATACGGAGAAAATTGAATAGTAACGATTACTATGCAATAATAATAAGTAAGGGACAGCTTCGATAATATTGTGTTAAATAATCTGCAGAATAGTATAATGATTACTATTCGAATAATGATTATTCTTCAGCTTATTCAACGCAATATTGTCGAAGCTGTCGTCTACTTATAATTTTAGCTTATCACACGGAAAGACTGAGACCAGTACATTTTACCTTATTTACAATAAAGGAGGTATACCTGTATGAAAAATTCCTGATGTTTTTACAGTGTGGTACAGTAATTTTTCCTTTGAAAACATTAAGTCACGATAGTTTACATTACAATTTATTAGTTTCTAAGGAAAAAATGTTCTTCAGCACAGTAGGAACATCTGAAAATTCTTGTATGCATAGTTCTTTTATTATAAATACCGTGAAATTTACTGGTATCAGTCTTTCCGTGCAATCATTACTATTCGATTTTTTCCGTGCAGGTGCAATTACATTTTCGTTTGATGTTTCGTGAAGGAAAAACTGAATTAAAAATATATATCTGCAAAATATATCCACGCAAGCTCGGTTATCGTGACCTAAATCACTTTTGTGAATGTATACATCACCATTTTTATACGCGCAAGCCTCAGGCGAGTACGTGTACGGGACGCGAGCTGACCGTAACCGCGCAACTTATAACTACAGCAGCTTCGCGAGAATAGCCGGATCACGCGCATTCGAATACCGACGATCCAAACTCGGCAGTTATGTCGGAATCGCGGAAAAAGAGAAACAGTCCCCAGCAGCGGACAACCGCGCGCGCGCAAGAGCTCTTTCCGACTTGCGACATCGCGCGAGAGTCGAGGAATGGAATGAATTATAAGTACCTATACTTGGTAAATACTTGTACTTTACAGGAGGAGAGAAATATGTACGTGTAAAGTCCGTAGCGTAAAGAGCTGAATTATTGCCATTTTCTGAATGAAAATTTTATCCATACTTTCATGCTTTTATTGCTCTATTCGATGTACCTACTCAGCTTATAAGCTCCTGTTTTGAACCTACATATATGGAAAAAAAAGGACTTTTAATTTTTATAGCGAATCCCAGTAATAAGGCTCCTCGAGGAGAAACATTGAATCCTTTAATAGACACAGCTCAGTTTTTAATTCTTAATAATATGAACCCATACACACTCAATAAATATTAACGGGAGATTGATAAATTTTACCGTATCGAAACTAATATTTATATTTTTACGAACTGTAAAAAATACGCTGTGGTCTACTAAAAACTTCAATGTTTCACCTCGAGGAGCCATGTTACTGGAATAACTGCACAAATTCATGGGTTTTTTTATATAAAATTGATGAAATATGACCATTCTAAGCTCAACTTAGTTTCAATACAATGAAAAATCGACCTACTATAAAACCTAGAATAGTAGGTCTAGAATTTTGACTCTGGTCACTCGCCTCTTGATTCACAAATATGATTCACTCCAGATTTATTCCCACCCTTCGACGGCTATATCTCGCCCGCAACTTTATCGGCACCAAAATCAGTAAACGGCGAAAGGGTTCATATTATCGACTCGAAATGTATTTTCCATTCGCGTAACGTTTCACGCAACGCGACTATTCGTCACAATGCGACCACGAGGGAGAGGGATGCCTCTCGAGTTCCACCCTTTCGCGTTTCCCACGCGAAAGACAAACATCGCTTCGTATATCCGCCTTTCGGAACAGCTCGTTCTCCATGACTGTCACGGCGGATGAATAATCGATCGCTGCATATGTATATTTACCCCGAAACGCAAGGCCGGGAATGCGTTTGAGAAAAACACGTTGTCCCATGGCGACAACAGCGACGAGGGACGTCTGACTTTCGAAATTATTCCCCCGTATATCGCGCGTTTATCTCGTTTATGTTTGCTATGAAAGTTATATAGAAAATTGAAGATTGTTCCTATGTAATGGGTAAACTATTAATTCGTAATTAGCCTTAATTTTCCCTGCATAAATTTACATTTATTTCAGCATTCCTGGCTCAATTATCTTACAGCCAATTGAATATTTTAAGTGAAATCTTCTCATTCACGCGCAAAGCTATTAAATTCTAGACGATATAATAGAGACTTACTAGAGCCTCGGAAAGGGAGTCACTCGCGCGAAACGATACCTACTCCCTTTTCGAAGCGAAGGAAAGAAGAGGAGTACTCGTTACCGAACCATCCCTCTTCTCGAAGCGAGTAGAAGTAATCTATTAGCGCGTTTAGGCACGGCCAGTTGATCCCGAGAAAACGCTCAACGCGTTGTTAAGCACAGTTAACTCGTTCTGCAGTGCCCTCTCCCATGCGAGAGCCGTGCACGCGCCCTATAGCTGTTTCGAAAGAAGCTGCGGCATTCTCCTCGGTCATTGACGAAATTTAGGTGCCTCGCGATTTCTGATTAAAAGATCAGTAGACCCGAGTTGAAATTTTAGTCCTACTCTTTTAGGCTTATAGCAGGTCGATTTTCCATTCCATTTAATTCCTTTGTTGAGCCTAAAACGGTCCGTTAGTGAACATTTCACCAACTCGAGTTTCAAAATAGCAGCTTATACAGTTGAGTAGGCCAATGATAGGCCGAGTGGAGTATTAAAAACATCAAAGTAGGGGTAAAATATCGCCTCGGGGAACGGCGACAGTTTCGCGTACATCCGAGTCGAAATTTCACCCTTACTTTGATGCCTTTAATGCTCCATTCGGCTTACCATTGACATACGAAGCCTGCACTGAGAAAAAATTTGCTTGATCGAAATAATCATGCTTTTGGATAGTTCTGAGAGCACATTTGTTCGATTCGAATGAATATCGATTGCACCCAAATAATATTGAATTAAATCAATAATATTTATATTCGTTCAATCAATATTCATTCTAATCGAATAATTGAGGGGGTCAGAAGCCAAGGGGTCCAAGTAGAAATACAAGTTTTCCGAGATGCTCCACATTAAAGTATTCTTGTTCTTTAAAAATACCTGCAATTTCTTTGCCTCAAATATATAAGCTGTATGAACTATTCATACACCTTATACACTTGAGGCAAAGGAAAATTGCAGGTATTTTTAAAGAACAAGAATACTTCAATGTGGAGCATCTCGGAAAACTTGTATTTCTACTTGGACCCCTTGGCTTCTGACCCCCTCAATTATGCTCTTAGACCTATTCAGAAATACGTTTATTTCGATCAAACAAATTTTTTTCTCAGTCTATAAGCTTCTATTTTTAACCTAAAGTTGGTGAAATGTTCACTAATCGATCATTTTAGGCTCAATGCAATGGGAAATCACCTGCCGCATTGAGAGAAGGAGTTAATTTGTAGTTAATAAACGTATTCTTAATTATGGCGAAAGAACTGACTGATTTGAGGGCTGATGTAAGTGTATACGCATGCTTCCTGCACCCGTACGCATAGCTTCCACAGCTACATATACTAGGTTAGTTACACTGCACCAATTTAAAAGAATGTCTTCGGTAACTGAAACGTATCTCTTCAGGGGTTTTCTCGCACAGTTACAGTAACAAATACATAGCGGTAACTAAGCGGTATTGCCCTTACAACGATGCGTATTCCTCATACGACAATGATTATTGCTGTAATAAGGGATATGCATGTAGCAACACTTTAGTTTGTTGTAGGAGTCATTCATTTTTCCCAGTGTGTTAGAATACTTAATGTACATTACGTAATAGTTAACGAATGTTTGCTTGGCCCAGAGAAATATTTCTTTCGCCATAATCAAGTATACGTACTTGTAAGTATACGAGCTATAAATAAACTGTTTTCTCAGTGTATGCACTTACAATGGTATTTAGATCTAAAATTTCGATTCACAGACAGTGAGAGCGATAATTCCAATTGAGCAATGCTTCCTCTTCCAGTGCAACTCGTGCGGCAGCTTTAAATCCCCGATAAATACAGAAGAAAAGACGCGATTTCCGAGGGAAAAACCTCCGCGGCGACGACCTAAGCCGTCATTAGTCGCAGCCGCCGCGTTATCCACGACGGATCGCGCCGGAAGCATAACTCGATTCACTTTTCGCGGCATTTGCATGCGCGGAAATAATTCTCATGATTCGCCGGAAACGCATCAGATAAGGCAGCGACGCGCGCGGTCCCCGCCCGCCGCATTAGAGAGGGGCCTAATTAAAACTCGTAGACAATGGTAGACGCGCGCGGCCCCGCGAGTTTCGAGTCTCCGCGAGGAGCTCGGGAGGATGCAAATCCCTTCTGGCGCGTGTGGTAATAATGATGTATGCTCGCGTGTACGCGTCGTGGTTCGTCAAAATTATATCTAGATCATCGCCGGCTTATGTTTATGCATGTAGGTTTTAACGTTTGTATAACGGGGTACACCGACATTGGCACGCACGGGGAGTGACTGTGCACGGGGTATGCGCGCGATGCGTAATGTGAAAACGAAAATTGAATCGCCGCGTACACGTGTTCGGATGTGTATCGAGCAACGAGACGTTATTTTGCCGTGCGTACAACGTCGAAATTTGCATACGCGATAAATATCGTGACGAGTAGTATCAAAACAAGCAGAGTTTCTTCACGGGCCTGACGCGCGCCGAACGATCCATCATTGTAAATGACTGTATTAGGGCCGTATGCGCAATACGTGCGTACATACCTACGGTCGAATCTCGGTGAAATCGTCCTGGAAAATGTCTCTTCGTTAAATCTGCTATTTCTTAATTCCTCTCTCCGCTTCTCGTTAATTTTCATTTATATTTATGTTTCCTATACTTTTTCCATTGAACTACTTCTTCCACTGATAAATTCCTTAATAAAGTCGCATTGTTAGCGCGGAGCAATTTCGCGACGGAAAATAATTAGTAATGGATCCGGTTGTCTAATTGTAAGTCAACAAAGGGAAGAGGAGGAGTTGAACTGCGACGATAAAACGTAACGAGTCGGGACACCGCGGGATTGGGAGAACAAAGAAAGAGTGACGCGATTAACGAACGCCCCTAAATTACCCAGAGCGGCGTGCAAACTGGGCACTCGCGGATTTTAACGCGAGAGAATTTATAGATCGATTTCACTCGCCGCGCGGCGTGACGAAAGCATCAATTGTACTATCGCGGGACGAAAAAGTCCCGGTAATTGTCAGCCACGGTACGAAATTACCAGCGATTCGGCGGCGACCTAAGTGCAGATTGCATCGATACGTCGATATTCTGTTTGTTTCGTTTCAGCGAGGCAAACTTTTTCGATCTTCCCCGATACTTCTCATTCCACCGTTCGATAACCGCCGACGATATCGCGGAAACTCATTACCGGCGCGTGCGTACGCTCGATTACTCGCGAGTACTTACGAATTATAAACGACCGCTAACGCCAGCGGCTATTACGAACCGCGCGGAGATAAGGTCATCGCGAGAAACCGGTAACCGGTGACGTAATAGCGACAACATTTCACGGATGCCTCGCGCCCTAATTAAGGATCCAGCCACGGCGAAACAATACGCGGTGCTTTGATCGATCGGCAGAGATTATCGGTAATTATTATTTCGAAGAAAGCGTCGATGAACCCGCGGTCTACGCGTATCGGCGGTGCTTTCATCCGATCGTTTCGACTTTTTTCTCTCGCGCCTATAACTGTACACACTGTTAAGAATGTTTTGAAATTTGATGTGCAAAGTTGTGTGAATTTTAAGAACTACAGTAGGAACCTAAGCATTGAAACTGAGAAACATATGAAATTATTTGAAAATTAATATCTGTGTTGCATAGCTCACACAAATATTATTATAGAATTTTGAGTTGAAGTATATTAATTTTCAAACGCATGTAGGAAATTTGTAGGGTGAAATTAAATGTTCAAATAAACGTATGAAATTTAAGAACTTGCTTTTGAAGTTTCAAACACCGCATTAAAGACTTACCATGTATGGTTATGAAATTTAATAACAGTTCTTGAAAATTCATATGCGAGTCGCTAAATTCGTTGCGTAAAAGTAGGTATATATAGATATATAAGTACCTATAGTAAGCGTGACAATTTGTTTACGAAAATTCATAACGCATTTAAATTTTTTCAAAACACCATGACCGATTTATGAAAGGGACAAAATGCACTTTTTCAAGGAATTAAAAATAAGACAATTAAACATAGCGAGGAGCTTATCATTTCCACGTATTGTTATCGTTAGATAAACAATCTTTCTAATGACGTCAACTAAAATTAGAATAATTATTTAGGTTATCTGCCATATCGTCTTATACAAAAATGTCCCTTTTATCCTCCCACCTCCCTTCTATTTACATTGGCTTCGCCGATATAGCAGTTTTTAAAAAATGATAATTTAGAGGGAGATTACACGCTCAGCCTCTGGCATCAGTATGACCACAGTCATGGACTGAACTGATGAAAAACTGATCGTGTAATGCGTTGATTGATGGATCGCACTGACGGATATTCCATTCCTTTAATACAGTCTGTCAGTCTACCATCAATCCAAGGTCGAAGACTGAACTGATGCCAGGCAGAACGTGCAACTTCCCCCTTAGATTCGATCCTTCTCGATACTCACGGTGACGATCCGACTGTACAGATGTACGCGTTGCGCGTATCGTATCTTGGAGACGGCCGAAAGAAGGGAGAAGAACTCGCGCGTTCCGCTTCGCGTGGCTCGTATTGTTTTTCCAACGTCGACACAATAATTGTTTCCACTCGCTTCCCGACAATCGCGTCGAACGGGAGAGACTGCGAATTTTAGCCGCGAGGGCCCCGTTCCCGCGAGGGCGTTGCATAAATAGCGGGGTATAGACCAAATTTCACAATTCCCTCGATTCGGTAATAGCCGCGGCACGGAAGGCGTGAGGAGTGTGAAATTCTGGCCCGCCAATTTGATACTATAACATAGTTGCATAAATGGTGGTATCTCGAATTTCACAATAGGCCATCTACCTCCTCCTGTAACGTTCTGAAGAAAAGTGAAATTTCACTGGAGTGGGAAGCTCTATTATTATTATCATACGAGACGCTCCGTCATTAAGAGTGGACGTACTTCGAGTGACCCCTAATTGTGAGGGATCCTTCGTCGACCGCGCAGAGCGTGAAAACAAAAATTGAGAAAGGAGCACGAATTATCTGGGTAGGTACATACGGCGGGTAAAAATAGCATTCGCGGACTTCTCGCGACGGTCGATCCTATCCCGAGTGTATACGGATGTCATTTTTACCCGCTGCATTTCGCGTGCACTGTGGAGTAATCGACGAGCCGTCGAACGATCGTTCGATATCGGAGGTACCGCTCTACTTTAATCCGCTGGATCTGATCGTCTGACCTGCCGTTACGGATAATTGAGGTGCCGAGAGAAAGGACAAGAGAGTTTTAGAGTTAAAGTTCAGAAATAAGAGAAACGGGGGGGCACTAGACGATGCTAAAATGAAAAAAAAGGGGGAACAAAAACTCATTTATTTCAAGGATTAAAGGCCCTATAAATCGCTAAAATGGTTTATTACGAAACGAGTACATCGAATTATAAAGATAAGCAGCCTAAAGTCTCAGTATTATACTGGACGAAGCAGCAAAAACCGCTGATTTTCTTTTTCGTATGTCCTAACGAAATATTTATTCCACCGTATTTGAAATTACATTTATTAATTTTTAATAAACCGTTTCTCAGTGCCGTGTTCCTCTTGGAGAATTCGTATATGCGCGTTGCATAAACAGTGAAAGAAGTGACGTCCCCCGACTCTCGCGTACCGACACAGGTGAGATCTACGAAGCAGGACAGGTAAGCCAGGCGAGCACGCACGCACGCACGCACGCACGCACGCTCGCAGGCATGCACGTGGATAAGAACGGGAGGAATGGACGAACGGGTGGAAGCGAGACGTGCACTCTCTAAGAAGGCATTACACTGTGCTTTATCAAAACCGCTCATCATGGCACATCCGGATTCAAATTAGGCTTCATGCTTATGCTTATGTTTATTTATCCAGTTATTAAAAATACATTAAGGCCCACCTAATTATCCGGTGGTCCCGCGGGTTGCACGCATACGAGTTCGATCCTTGAGAAAGGAGTGTCGAAAACTCGGCGTCCGCGCCGCGCGGTGAAATCACGGAAAATTCAGATTACTCGCTCGCTCCTCAAGCAAGACCTGACCACGCGAGAACGAAAGGCTCGCAACACGAGCGTAACCGACTCGATATTTAAAGAAAATATTCGCGTACGTGTGTAAGTCGCCTTTTGTAGATATGGGATATTTTTGACGACGGATACACAGAAGATCGCTGTGTCTATCTCGTAGCTGGCTAATCGGAGGTGATAATGTTTCGGACAAAAGTTGTAGAATTTGGAGAGATCTACAACTTTTGTTGGAAACATTTTTCCCTCCGACGCGTCGGTCGCGAGATACGGCAAGTCTCGTTGCGTCCACCTATTCCTAATGTTTGGTAGATAAATAGGACGGATTTGGAAACATTTAATCGCTTTAACCGCGAACCCCAACGTGATAAAATTGATTTACCTAACGGTCAAAACATATGTATAACGAAACTGAACGTTTGTTCAACCTATATGACCAATTAAATTATCTCGCAGCTACGTATACGTTCAATGAATCATTTCTTTCTGGAAGCGGATAGACATTTCTATTCTCGATACATTAGCCAATTTTATAACTGCAATTTACATTCAAATGAATCATATCTCAGAGTGAGCGTGTTTTTCCATTCCGTAACCCTTTACGTATATACGTAAACTCGTTTCGCCCAGCAAATCGTACACGTCAATCGTCGCCTAATGACTGCACACACGCCGCCGCTGTAGGAGTGCAGAGTCACCGCGAGCGTGCTCGTGAGATCACGGTACGCGCGCGCGGAGCCCGGTCATTTACCATTATCATTACCATTACCATCGTGGCATTATGTGGTTTAATTTGAATACACGAGGCAGGAAGTCTGAGCGCGATGTGCATTAGCAACGCCTATTTCTGTGTACACTGCATTATCTTTAGTTAAGATACCGCCCGAGTCCGCGCGCAGGGACCTCGTATCCAGCACATGCGGCGGGACCGTGACGACGCGGGGATCCACATGTCACTCCGAATTGGCTGATTCATAGGCGCGAAATTTGGAATGAGCTGGCGGTTGTCGGGGTGATCTATTTCTCTCTCTCTCTCTTCTTTTTCTTTTCCAGTGTTTTTCACGTCGATAAGTTGCACCGCACGAAAGGCTTAATTACACGCTTTGCACGCACGCGCCAAAGAGGTGGCTAATGCACGGGGAAAGGATATATATCGGCTCTCTAAATGAACTTTACAATGAGAGAAAAGTGGGTAATAAAATCAACCGTAACCCGCAAGATTGAATTTTCTTATATACGCAGCAATCTTAATTTCTTGTTATTGTAACCAGAATCTCACTGCTTGGAACAACTGTGAAATCGTGGTTGGCGCCAAAATCGACCACGATTTCTGGTTAAATTATGGTTCTTTAAATCACATTTTTCTCGAAGCGTAGAGAGTAAAAGCTCTGAACGGTGAAAACGTTCAGATGAAATATGGAAAGTGGTGAAAGATTAAAGTTTCTATAAAAAATCTCCATTCGATTAGTCTTGAAATATCACTGTGCACATATATTATATAATAGCTTCGTGAAGTTACATAAGTGTTCATTAAATGCGCATGTTAATCAGCAATGAGCTACCCGTCTTGTTTCTCTTTCTATGTATATATATCTATATATATAAGTTATAGAATTTAATTTTCTCTTCTTTGGTAAGAGGTGCATCTACCCGCGTAGATGGTATACGTTCTTTCATACGAAGATACATATCTATTCCACATTACATCCTATTTACGAACATGCCTACATAGTAATATGCAAATACCACAGATCCGTATCTCTCGACTATAAAGCCGATCTTGCACGAACGATTCGAAAGCTCGTAATTTGCAATCAGCGTTTAGTGCGCGTGATTGTTAAGAGGAGAAAAATCGGGCAGAGTGACTTTTATTCGCCAGAAGATTGAAGTTCACGGCTCGCGAGTATGCGCTTGGTACTCTTGCTTGGAATTTTCGATGTATCATTGTTTCTTTTTGTTTTAATGTAACAACTGCGGTTAATATAACGTCGGTAGAAAATGCTCCAGTATGAAATTTTATGTGGAATATGACAATCGAACGATCGATCTCGGAGATTTTGATTTTTGAAAAACATCTCAAGACAAATTCCAGAATTTCTAAAATATCCCGATCGCTATAGATGTATTACTTGATCGTAGATGCAGCTGTGCTCCAATTTCGGCGGTTCAATGACCTTCACGACTGTTGAAACAAATGCATAACTTGATAACTCATTTTATGCCGATCTGTATATTCCGATATAATTTCCTTAATATTCAAAAATTGGAAAAGAGGCAACTTTTTTCTACTCCTTCGACAATACGTGACTCTTGAAAAATCGTTACGAGATTACACGTGCTGATCGAAATAAAATTTGCATCCAAACAGCTGGCACGCGGCTCAATGCAGTAATGCACAATGTGCAATGCGGAGATCCACTGCGGGACCGTCGCAATCGGGATATGCACGAACTACAATGACTGGCGAAACGACAGAACGAGTCGGTCCGTTCACCGGCGACGTTCTCCCGGCGCGCGGTACCATTGAAAACCACCGCGCTCTATACCACTTGCCGCCTTGCCAATTCGCATTTGCATATCGATTTAGCAGCATCGACAGCGCGCGTACATTACGTACAATCAGTCGCGTACACCGGCTCGCCGCAGTAATAGACATTTGCGATCTCTCAAATCATCCGATCTTCGAAGATTGCATTAAGCTTGCATTCAGCGGAGACGCTACACTCGATTTGACCCCTAATTCTCATTACAAGGTCAATTTTATAGGGAACCGAATAGAGATCTACAATTTCGAATACTCAACAAATAAAAATTAAATGAAGTGTGTAACTCGACCGGTCCATCCTCCGCTCCCTCCTACATTTCTCTACATACCTACTTCTTCTGTATGTAAAATGTATTTTTAATAGACTTTTATATAAAGCTTTTTTCTAATATGTAATTACAAAAATTAATATATTTCATTATAAAATTTCCTTTAGAAATGGCATAACGGACTATATTAATTTTCATAATCAGTATAATAACGTATTGAATAAAAGTTTCATGTACAATTATATTAAATATCAATTTTTTTTACAGTGTGTATCAATATGCGCTGGGAAAAATAATTTTTTAATATAACATTATACAGGGTGTCCCAGGATTGATGGTAAAAAATGAAATGGTGGATTCTGGAGATAAAAATATGATAATTTTTCCCCATGAACATATGTCCTAAAGTGCACCCCTTCCAAGCTACAGCCCTTTAAAGTTATCAAAGGAACTTGCATTATCTTGAATTCTGGTTGACGGGAAGTTAAGATTAAACCAAAATGATTAAGTTTGGGTTATTAAAACAAAATTAAACCAAAATGTTTGACTTCCTGTCAACCAGAATTCAAGATAATGCAAGTTCCTTTGATAACTTTAAAGGGCTGTAGCTTGGAAGGGGTGCACTTTAGGACATATGTTCATGGGGAAAAATTATCATATTTTTATCTCCAGAATCCACTATTTCATTTTTTACCATCAGTCCTGGGACACCCTGTATAAGTTACCGTAACAAATATTTGAGTTAAAATAGCGATAACAGATCGATTTGCGATCATAATAAATCGATCTGTTATGATAACGAAAAAAAAAAAGAAAAGCTGCGACTCATCGCAACCAAGAAAACCCGTCAAAAACATTTTCATCCCAACAGCAAGCTATTTTTGTTACCGTAACAAAAAATGCCGCTGCAATAACTGATTTTCGATGTTATTACTAAGCCAAATTTAGTTTTTTCCCATGCGTTCATATCTCTCTGCCCGAACTCTATCCTTACATTATAACCTGTAATTATATCAAGGGAAAATATTGTAATCGACGCGTACACCTGCTCATGCACGTCAAAAAACGTCACACAAAGAAAACAAAGAGCGGACTGCTCCCGAACAGACCCAAGGATTCGCGCGACTAACCGCAGAACAATCCGCCTGCATCGGCGGATACTTAGGTATATAGAAGCCGACGGAGCTATGAAACGCGCCGCGACGACCATCTTTCGCAATCGCAATTCACCGATCAAAGTTTCCTCCGCGGCGCGAATGTCCTCACATTCCCAATCGATGATCGGCGGATCGTCGGCGTCCGTCGACACGTCGTCGACACGCATTTCTCACGCGTCTCTGGAAACGTACGTATCTTATGTACGACTCGGCGTTCTCGTTCGCGCGGAAAAGCGCGTCCTCGATCGTCGATCCGCGCCGCGCCTGCAGCCTGCGTCTGTAACCCTCGGACAAAAAGCGCACGCGTCGTCGTACACCTGTACGAGCGACTCGCACGCCGGCTATGATACCTATTCCAGTCGATATTAGCATGCTATTACCAAATACGGTCGTCGGCGCTCACCTCCGCGCGCAAGAATCGACAATGCAATGAATATGGTAATTCCCATCATTTATCCGTCTCACGGACGCTCGCGCGCTTCTTGCGCGTATTCCTGCGTTTTCCCGCACGGTCCTTGAAATGAGATTCACCGCGCGCGCGCGCGCGCGTACGAAGCGAGACGAGGGAACGGCACGTCCCGGGAGTCCTCGGTACCCTTTGGACGTTTGCGCGGACGCAACGTGCAGAGCGAATGCGTCGAATTGCGTACCTATCCACACATGTGTACTGGCTTTCTGCTCGCGAATTCGTCCGCGCACTGAGAACAAATTTGCTTCATCGAAATAAACGTGCTTTTGGATAGTCCTAAGAGCACATTTATTCGATTCGAATGAATATCGTTATTTGATCCAAATAATATTGAATTAAATCAATAATATTTATATTCATTTACTCGATATTCATTCTAATTGAATAAATAAGCCCTCAGGACCATTCAAAGATACGTTTATTTCGATCGAGATAATTTTTTTCTCAGTAGGTACGTAGATCTCGAAATAAATAGAAATTTCCATAGAAATTTTCATCCCATTTTACCCCCTTAAGGGATTTCCCAAGAATCCCGAAACACGTCTTTCTTAATTTCTAACCGAAAGGCCAAACACCAATTTTTATGGATCAGACTTCAAAAATGACGATTTTTCATACAAACTTGCATCCCCTATTTTACCACCCCAGAAGAAGAATTTCGTAAAATCCTTTCTCAGTAGGTGCTTACGTTACAAAAGAAACCTACTATCCAAATTTCATGTAATTAGCTTCAGCGGTTTCGGCTCGGCGTTGATGAATCAGTCAGTCAGGACATTCTTTTTTACAGGCCTACATATCATATGAGGCTAAGCTTACTCGCCAGGAAAAAAACTTCAGTCATTATTATCTCATTATCTATGAGTTTTTGGCTCATATAAGTACATATAATACTTGTTTGAAGATTACATTTTATCTACAATAAAGTCTTATACCAATGTAGGCTAAAAGTTCATTGATAATGAGATAATAGTCATTGAAATTTCTTACCTGGTGAGTAAATGTAGCCTCATATGGTATGTGTATAGGTACGTGGCGCACTTGCGAAGTGAGGCCCAATGCGCGGCATACAATGCGTAGGTACTCGCTGCATTGTCTTACCGCGCGGCATTACATAGGTTTTATTACGCGCGCGCGCGAGAGAAGTACATTTCCTTTCTGACGCCGCAGCCGCGGCAATAGGCAAGGCCGCCCGCGGGTATTTTTTCCACGCGGAACCGTGATCGGCGGCTCTCTCGCGGTAAGTCCGCGGCAGGGAAAATCAGTCGAGATGATCCGATCGGCTGAATCGCTAGATCGTCGGAGATGAGTGGGACTGGGAATTTCGAATTTAGATCGTTTTGAGATGGAATTATTCGAATGTTTATGCACTGAGAGAACGACATAGTTGAGCCAATTTTCTCTTTAGGGAAATAAGTCCTCGCATATAAATTATAATCAGCGAGACTATGAAATATGGTTTGGACACGAGTAATTATTATTCTCTCGATTATAGGTATATTTATAGACCTATCAACTATATAATTTATATTCGAGGACTTATTTCATTAACTCTTATAGAATTTATGCTTATCGGAGTTGTTATCCTTTTTTGAGGTCAATTTAAAAAATGAATGACGTTTTTGATTAGAATTAACGAAAATATAAGACTTATATCTTCCCGAACGGAAAAATTCGATATTTTCTATATAATTCATACGTGGCTTTGATCATATATGGATTATGTATGATTTCTATATTTATCATATAAAGAATATATGTATATGAATTATACAAACCTTCAAAAATCTGTATACAGTCCTTATATGGTTAATATAGAAATTATGACAAAAACTACATATGGATTATAAACAAAATTTATAAAACTTTTCCGCCTGGGTTTACAAGCCCATGTAGACATTTCTTAGCTACATATCTACATTTCCCCATATCAGGAACATCGCAATCAAATTTCCATCAGCACAAGCCCCGCCAGTATTTCGCGCGGAATCCAAGGGTGAATCTCCCGCGATAAGAATCGCGCGCCGCGTACCCAAAAAAGGGGTGCGCGCGACCTCCCCGGCGCGTGTCGCGCCCGCGGCAACCCTCCGCCGTCGTTGAATGTTTAAAGAAAGAAAGTCGGTCGCGTGTCCCGGTGATTTGTCGACGGCGGCGGGGTGCGCTCCGGTGGCCCGGCGCGGAAACGAGAGAGGAAGGGTTAGGAGACGCCCTTAGTGTATACCTGGCCGGAGGTCCTACCGACAGAAGGCCGCCACGTGACCTCCGTGTTCCTCAGCTCCTTATTCGACTCCTGGCCCAACCTGACCTATCCAAGGTGAGATTTATCCCTCGGCTTTACCTGCTTCCTCCTTCTATTCGCCCTCTCCTATACCTCACGGGGAATCTCTCCCCCTTCCTCTGTTCTCATTCTCGTTCCCGTATCCGCCACCCTCGCGCGGGTCACGTACCTATGCTTTTTCATCTCGACGCGCGTGTGTCCCGAAGTCGCAGGTGAGATTCGAGGGACGGGCCCGGGGCGTCTTAAACAGGTTGTTTCATTGCCTTCGTTCGACGCCCGCGATGACGACGCACGGTGCATTAGCGCGCGCGCGCCCGGAGGATCGCCGTAACGCCTACCGGAACGCGAGGCGATGTCGGGTAAGTCGCGGTTTCCCTCGCGTCGAGCTGGTGAGGAAACTGTCAGTTTTTTGGGGGGTAAAATTGGAATTGATGGCCTGACTGAAGAACGTGAGTTCGAAAACGATTATCTCGAAATCAGTTGCAGATATCGAAGAAAAGTTTTAATAAAAAGTGATTATCTGTATTTTTACTACAAAAAAGCTAATTTGCATTTTTCGTATATCTTTATTATGTTTCGAGATAATCGCGTTCAAACTTAAACGGAGACTGGGACGTCTATCCAACTTTTAGTCCTATATGGCGACGCTCTTCGGTGTATAGCGATTGTGAGATTAGTAAGGGGGTGATGAGACGGTGGAGCAGGGATTAGTTTGCGTTAAACACATCGCCATGACAAGATATTCCGGGAAATTAACAAGTAGCGGAAGAGACGCGACAAGATATCTATATATTAGCTGAGGCATCGACGATAACCAAATGAATACAATATATGATCAATAAGTCAAAACGAGATTTCAGAAGTCGTTTGCTATATCGGTCTTTCGAATCGAAGCGGAGACCTGCCCGTACGATATATGACAGCTGGTTAAATACATATATAAATCCAAGAAGCGTTATAGATATGTATGTATATAGAATTAGACACGTGTATATCAATACGACTGGAGCGAAACCAATATTAGTCAGTATGCTAACTCGAAATACCTATATTCGAATCGTTTCCGGTCGCTTCTTTGCTAGACGACACACTTTATCCGAACGGGCCAAGCCTTGGTTTCTCGAGTGACGTATACGCGAGAAGCGATTACAAGGGTACGGGCGTCGATAAAAGACGCTCGCACATGCCGTAAGCGGAGCGGACGTTGAAATGTAGTTCATATAGGCGCGCCCAGGAGTCATAAATGACAGGTGACTGTCAATTCTGCATATCTATATGATAGGTATGCGATGTCTCACGATCAAGAACTTTTGGGGAACCTCTCGGATAAACTTGTATGATGGTCAAAACTTGGATGATACATGTAGTTCATACGAACTACAATAATTGTTTTAAAAGGTACGTTTGTTTTGTTATTTGAATTATGAGAAAATAACTATTCTTAAATAGATTGTCAAGTTTACATTATAATGTGATTCAAATGAGATTAACTGTATTTATTGCAGCAACATATTTACGAAAAATTGCGCTTATATTGAATACATTTTCAGTATTTTACTTATATTATTTTAAAATCATTTAATGTCTCAAATCAGCGTAATGATGACTCATAAAGCGCACAACCTTGATGCATTTGGTGAGCTACTACTACTTAAAGTTATTGCATAATGTATGTACATTTGTCTATCTGAGTATCGTCAAAAAATTTCAGTCACCGTGATGTAGCTAGAGGATTAACGAGAAGTAGTGACTGAAATTTTGTCTCTAATATGCTTTGATATTCTTTAATTAATTGCGCTCTACAAATTGAAATGAAGTCAAATCTTATGCATCACGTCGATGCTCCTTTCTTTCATAATTCTTGATTCGAAATTTATCGTACGCGAACCCATTTACATAGGTAATATATAATATATATACCTTGTATATATATATATACAAGGTATTGTTTGAAATAGTACACTATATATCTATATAAAAGTGGAATAAATTCGATATTTCACATGTGCCACCTAAAAACAAGCTCGTCCAGCGTGTTTACCTCGCCACGTCGTAGGTACCTACCTTCGCCGCTGCCCGTCGCTACTCTCGATACGCGCAGTAGAGATAACGCGCTAGAGCCGGGAACACGTGCTGCTAATATTTCCTCTCGGTTATCAATTAATTTCACAGTGTAGCAGTGATTCTTAATCTCGCACAAAGTAGATACGGTAATGATCGTCGTCCGGCTTTGCAATTAACGTGTACTGATAAATTCATTGTGAATAAATTTAACTCGCATCGCGCGTTCGAGTTGCTTTTAATAATTAAATAAATGGTGTTACCACCCCATACTTTCCATGCTATCGGTGCTCAACCCCCGCAGCGTTTGGAAGTCATCCGTGGATGAAGCCATTCGTGATGGGAGATGATAGCTCTGCAGGGGTAGTTCGTTACCGGGAAATGTAAATAACCGAAGACACAATCATATGTGTGACTAATTATTACCTTCATACATGTCATGTTTACCCATTGAAGAGCTTCTCCGTCGTTATTTATGCAATGAATGAAAATATTTCATGTGAAATAATAATGTAAAATGCGTTTATATCATGCAAACAAAGACTGAAAATTCTTTGATCGTGAAAAGTCTATAGACGAAGGAGTTGAGTTGAGTTTCATTAAGTTCATCATGGTTGGTGCTAATTGCAATACAATTACCGCTGCAGCAGATATCATTTCGGATTTGATTAGAATCTTCTTTGGATTAATAGTGTTTTTTATTTGTTCGCGTGTCACTACAACATTTATATGCAATAGGCGATGATCTAAGACAATTATTTCCTTCGACTCATCTTTGACGTGTTACTGAATAAATGGAAAGTGTTATCGTACTCAGAAGGAATCTAATTAGAGCTTAATGCTTGCCTTATATGATTAAAATGTAGTGCCTACGTATATTAATTAAACTTTCCGAGACTTTCTGTATAACTTGAAATACTTACTAGAATTTTGTCTTGAAATTTCTAATTAATAAGAAATAATTAATTAACCTGTAAATAATTTTGTAGTCGACTCTTTTTCCTTTGCTTTATTTGGAATCCCGATAAGAATTAGAAACGGTCTTACAAGTAAACTGTTAGAGGTTTCCTTCCTTTCCCTTCTCCCATTTCCATAATATTAACCTAACTTAACCTATTGTATCTCGTCAAAAAATAAGAAATCACGTATTTTTTCTTATGTGCCCACAAATATTTGTAAGGGGTAACATTTATCCCCAAAGCGTGGCATATCGAAGGGTGATTATGCAGTTTTACAGAGTGGCTTTGTAAATCGTAACCAAACCAATTTTAAAACGTTCCTTATATTAAATAATGAAAACACAATTTGTTAAGTTTCGTTAACCCTTTTTGTTTGGGGGGTGAACCATTCCTTCAAAGGCTTACTTCTAACGTAAACATTTCAAGAGGGGTTGAACACCTCGAGTAATTTCCTTATCAGTTCATCGACATCGCCGATAAAGCCTTCCTAAGCACGAATCCCCGAAGGCGATTGGAAACGAAAACGCGATTCCGCATTTGATTCCCAAACAAATAAATAAAGAAATCGTACAAAAATTAACTTCGCAACGTTCTCCCCTCTATCTCGTCCGACAAACACGAAAGTCAGATCTCTCCCGGTACGGTGGCACCGGGAGGTCCCTCCGAGGAGATCGCATCAACGATCTCGCCTCGACTAATTGTAAAACGTCGACATTAACGAATACCTTCCTCGATGGAGTCCCACGATTATCCCTCTCAATGACGTCGTCCCGTTATTTCGCGCACGTAAGCCCAAGTCAGCCGCCTTGGGTAGGTTATCTACACCGGCTTATTTACGAAGGCAGATTTACAAGGCTACTCGGCGCGGCGACGGCTTTCCGAACACAATTCGCGCGCGTTGGTGTGAACGATTTCGTAGAATTTCCAGTGGATCTCGAATGGAGAAAATCGAGTTTGGGTCTGGTAGGAATTATTGGGAATCAATGTTGGTATACATATATACTCAAGGGGAAAATATCTAGTTGAATATATATATAGGTACGAATTTAATAGAGAAATTTATTTGAGATGGATAGGAATATATTTTCATCTGCTAGGTTCGTATTCGATTGAAAAGATATGCAAAACATTTATTTAATTCAAATAAACTTTTGTTCGATGTGAATAAATTCCTATTTATCTCAAATAAATTCTTCTATTACATTGAGGAGAATGACTTGGTCAATGAACCCGAAATACTCGAGATGATGATAAAGCCGTTTGTTGAAATATGAATCCTCCATCTATTTGGTTAGATTGACCAGTTTTTGGTAAGAATAACTAAACACGTGTAACTGGATGCGTTTTGTCATGTTAACTTAATTATTTTTCTCAGTGTAGGTTCGTATAAGAACTAAACTTTCTTCTCTTCTTTTGGCCTACATCGATATAAAACTTCGTTATAGATAAAAATATAATCTTTAAAAAAGTATTATACAAATATGAGCCAAAAGCTTATAGATAATGAGATAATAGTGATTCAAGTTTCTTTTCTGACTTTAGCCTCGTATATGATAGGTATATATATGCTTGTATCCGAATGAGATCTATATTTAGGACAGTATCTCGAGATATCGTTGTTGTGTGTGTCGGCGGACCACTGATGGAAAGCAATATTTTTCCAAATGCTTCGGGGTTTATTCATATTTGTAAATAATTCCATAAAAAGATTATCTGTAACGATATCGACTGCTCTAAATACGTCATGATGTTTTGTCCAACGAAATTTCATTGGATGCCAACGTAATGGCTTTTCGATTAATGCGAAAAGTGACTCATAGTAAACGAAAACAGCGACCTGATTACGACGAAGAAAAAATTTGTTTCCCGGGTGCATTACGCGTTCATTGAGGGAGCGCGTTTCCGAGTAATGCTTTTGATTCGATCCGATAGGAACGGCGCGATAGTGCGGGCCGGTTATCGTGGCTAAATATAGATTAAAATTTATACCTGTGTCCAGCCGCGCCATATGGCGAGAGAAGTAAACACATCGTTATCGAAATTTCATAAATAATTACTGTCGACCGCGCTAATAACGGAAGCCCTAAAAGTCGAAATAATCGATATCGCAACGCGGAAATAGAAGAGGACATGGGAAGTGTCTCTCCCACTTATTGCTATCTACATCATCGTCATCGGTTCATCTCGCGCTGCCGTCGCTGATAACGCCCTGAGCCTAATTCAAACGCACACCCCCAGGTAGAAATCGTACCCCGAAATAAGCTTGTTACAAGGTTGGCCGGCAAGGTAGAACCTTGCGGCAAGGTTGCAAAACAAGGCTGATGCAAGGCAAATCCGTTACGCGTTTCAATGTTGTGACAGTATGCTATGCAAGCTTGTTTCAAGGTAGACTATGGCGCTTGGGACAAGGTTGCGTTGTCGGTAATGAGTCGGTAATGAAGAACATTTGAGGTTAGAATTAAATTTTTATATTTTATTGATAATTAAAATTGGGTTACAATACATAGCGATAGCATTACAAATTTAGAAAAATAATGTATAATACTAAGACGAGTACAATTTTATTATTCCTACTTTACTATCACTAGGTTTACGGAACCCCGTCAATTTGACGGGTGACTTATTCAATTTCGATTGTTTAATAATATATGAGATTAATTTAACTTAACTTTTATTAGGTAATAATCAGGCCAAAAAACAACAAAAATCACTGCTCGTCTGACGTTTGGGTTCCTCTTCGAACGAATCCTTCATTTCGTCTCCGAAGAGGGTTCGGAGAGGAATCAAAGCGTCAGGCGTGTAGTGATTTTTGTTGCTTTTTTGGCCTGATTGTTACCCAATAAAAGTTAAGTTAAATTAACCTTATATATTATTAAACAATCGAAATTGAATACCTATACCTCTCTTGTACAGCGAAATATAATGTACGGAAAAGTATTCTAACAATTTAGTCTAAAATCTCATAGATTCTTAAGATAATATTACTTCTGTCGCCTGTAGTTTAATATTAATTTAACTTAACTTTTATTAGGTAATAATCAGGCCAAAAAACAACAAAAATCACTGCACGTCTGACGTTTCGGTTCTTTTTCGAATGAATCCTTCATTGTGTCTCCGGAGAGGGTTCGGAGAGGAATCGAAGCGTCAGACGTGCAGTGATTTTTGTTGTTTTTTGGCCTGATTATTACCTAATAAAAGTTAAGTTAAATTAATATTAAACTACAGGCGACAGAAGTAATATTATCTTAAGAATCTATGAGATTTTAGACTAAGAGTTGGTAGAATACTTTTTCGTACATTATATTTCGCTGTACACAAGAAAGGTATAGGTATTCAATTTCAATTATCTAATAATCTATGAGGTTAATTTAACTTAACTTTTATTAGGTAATAATCAGGCCAAAAAACAACAAAAATCACTGCTCGTCTGACGTTTGGGTTCCTCTTCGAACGAATCCTTCATTTCGTCTCCGAAGAGGGTTCGGAGAGGAATCGAAGCGTCAGACGTGTAGTAATTTTTGTTGTTTTTTGGCCTGATTATTACCTAATAAAAGTTAAGTTAAATTAATATTAAACTACAGGCGACAGAAGTAATATTATCTTAAGAATCTATGAGATTTTAGACTAAGAGTTGGTAGAATACTTTTTCGTACATTATATTTCGCTGTACACAAGAAAGGTATAGGTATTCAATTTCAATTATCTAATAATCTATGAGGTTAATTTAACTTAACTTTTATTAGGTAATAATCAGGCCAAAAAACAACAAAAATCACTGCTCGTCTGACGTTTGGGTTCCTCTTCGAACGAATCCTTCATTTCGTCTCCGAAGAGGGTTCGGAGAGGAATCGAAGCGTCAGACGTGTAGTAATTTTTGTTGCTTTTTTGGCCTGATTGTTACCCAATAAAAGTTACAACAATCTAAATTGAATACCTATACTTCTCTTGTACAACGAAATATAATGTACGGAAAAGTATTCTAACAATTTAGTCTAAAATCTCATAGATTCTTAAGATAATATTACTTCTGTCGCCTGTAGTTTAATATTAATTTAACTTAACTTTTATTAGGTAATAATCAGGCCAAAAAACAAGAAAAATCACTGCACGTCTGACGTTTCGGTTCTTTTTTAGAATGAATCTTTCATTGTGTCTTCGGAGAGGGTTCGGAGAGGAATCGAAGCATCAGACGTGTAGTAATTTTTGTTGCTTTTTTGGCCTGATTATTACTTAATAAAAGTTAAGTTAAATATATATATTAAACTACAGGCAACAGAAGTAATATTATCTTAAGAATCTATGAGATTTTACACTAAATTAGGGAACCCTGTCAATTTGACGGATGACTTATTCAATTTCTATTTATGTAGTAATCTATGAGGTTTCAGACTAAATTGGTTAATGACACTGGAGAAAACATGCACATTCCTCTCAAATAGAACCAGATATCGCTGTCGAGGAATCTTCGGGAGATGTGGAGCCAAATCTTCAGTCACGACTGGATTGCTCTGCATGGTCCTACGACGTAGCCTGTAGAGCACCGGATCTTATGCTCCTTCTTCTGATCTGAAATACGAATTCGATATAATACTCCTTATAAGATATTAATTTTTTTTTCGCTGCCTACTGTTAACCTCAGTGACGTTACTTACTCGATAGCTGAGCTGCCGCACTGACCAATGCCTGCGGTCCCCTTTCCATGTTACTTTCCTTCCGAGTCGATGGAATCTCTGGCCTTCCTGAACCTCGCGTACCTCCTCCGGGCAATTTTTCCATCCTGGCTGCATCGATAACGCTGGATCTGCAACTCTATGAAAGACAAGCATATGAGATAATAAAGAAACTTATTCATCTATCTGCCTCTTGCAAATAATTTCATGAAATTAGCTATTAATACTTACCCTTCTATGCAGGAAGCTGGATAATACTTATTTTCTGCTCGTAGGTCCTTATTCCAAAGATCTTGCCCCGAATGTTTTAATCCATTCCGTGTAAACGTTGGTCATTCGTGTCCACGCGATTTTTAACCATTTGCGTGATGCAGTACACACAATCGTTATGGTTAATTATATCGTTATTTAAATAATTCGATACTGTTTGCTGCGTTAGTATTTTTTTCTAGAGGAATCCTTTTGACATTTTTTGGAACGTATTTAAGAAAGTAAGGCTGGACATGAATAACCCACGTTTACACTCAACATGGACTAAAAAAACGTTTATACTCAACGTGCACTAAAGAAACGCTTGCACGCGTTAACATTAAACACTGACGGCTTCTTAAACAAAAAAAAACACGCGTGAACCAAACTGATCGCCACTGATGCTAACCTCAATCTAAGGGCTCTGACAGCTGAGGCGATGCGCACGCCACGCCGCGGATTTTTATGATATCTATTCGCTAAGCGCAGGGCCGTGTCTAACGAGGGGCCATTTCGTGCCACGCACGAAGGCGCACTAGCCATGGGGCGCCGACACTAGAAAAGGGCGCTAAGCATGAAGACGTCTCAACATCTAGAGGCGGCACTGATTCGCTAAACTGCCGGCACAACCTTGTTTTCGCCTTGTTTTCGCCTTGTCGCGCGAACCTGGTATCTCTCTGTTATTGCAAGCTTGAAACAGGCTAACGGTACAGGGCAGTGGTCAGTTTCGGCTATGCAAGGAACAGACAGGCTTGCAGCAACCCTGTTTTAACCTTGCAGCGTAACCTTGCAAAACGTACCTTGTAACAAGGTTCAACCTTGCACAACCTGGACAGATTTCTACCTGGGCCGTAAAAAGCGATTTGCGCGAGGGGGTATGATCGTTCCCGCCGATTAACGCGCGGAGCTTTAAAAATATCTTCCGACGGGATGACGACGCGACTGGGCGCTATATTAGTGAAATTTCCATCGATGATAATCATCTATCCGTTATTCGCATTGGGAAACGTGTAATTACAATTTGTTTTTGCGTTTTGATCTACTTCGTCGGCAAAAATGCATAGCGGACACTTCATCTCGATGAAAGTATCGAATCGCGATATCGAGTAGTAATAATTAAGAGAGAATCTCAAAGAAAACTGATCCAATTCAAATAATCATCTCAAACAAGACAAATTCAAGCCTATATTATAAACATATCGAATGTTCCACCGCGGAAAATACCGTGAAATCACAGATAAACAAGTTAGGGTATAGACCGAGGCGAATCGCGAATCATAGATCTATATTTCTTAAATCGTGATAAAAATGAGAATTTCGATCGTTCGTGTTACTTCATTGGAGATTAAGAATGAAGTAATACGAATAATCGAAATGCTCATTTTCAACACGATTTAAAAAATAAGGATCTATGATCCGATTCGTCCTGTGATCCGATTCGCCTCTGTCTACCCTACCGTTCATATTTAATTCGATAGCGTCGTTTCAGTCGTGTAAACAAGCAAAGATACACCGACGAAAGTCGAGTCCATTTTACGAGTGTACCTGGAGCATTCACCTACACACATCCCACCTCTTAACGTGCGTTACATTCTAAACACTATTCGACAATATCTCCGTTGCCGCGACAGCTGTTCGAATGCGCTTCCGTTCAGCGAAAATCGCGTCGTTCTCGCGCCGAGGATATCCAAGTCGACGGTTTTGATTAATCGCCGTTTATTTTGCGCTGCAATAAATCTCGCGCGCTACGCTCGCCCGAGGCGTCGTCGCTTTTCCACGCAACACGATCCTGGATCAAATTGAGTAAATCACTGTGAGGTTTTTGATATAAGAACGGACCAAACAATTACTTTTTTCACTACAGTGAACGTCAATTGCGCGCGATAACAGTGACTTAATATTCAAAGCACAAGAGTGTCAATCGAGAATTTATTTAAATCGTCGTGGTCTCGAGTTGTTGACCGGAAATTATGCTAATTCGCCACTGAAGTGTGGTGGGTGTAATTTAAGACCGTACATTTAATATCGCGATATTTTTAATCGAGGATTTCTATAACACAGATAACCTGTAATTTATACGCGATTAGGCACAGAACGATTCATTTACAGAACAATTGAAAAACCTCTTCGTAAACAAAATCGGCACTCGAGAACTTCGTACCTACGTAACGATAAGTCAAACTAATAATATATTCCTCACGGTATATAAACTCGACATTCGGCGCAGGACCGGTCGTTTTATGGTATCAGAGTGCCTGCAAGAATGCATACAGTCTAATTACGTATGCGATAAATATTATGCGCGATACATCTGCTCGTAAATAATATAGAATCATACGTGTGTATATCGGGTTACATCGTAATAGTTGTATCCTATACATCTTCGATACTAGTCGGTAAGAATTATTAGAATATCATGGGGGTATAGCCAACCATATTTCTAACAAACGTGTAGGTTCACAGTAAAAAAGTAATGTTAATTTTTGAGACCATTTCGGCGCGATTTTAGGTATATGTACCACATCCGGTGTCAAACAGTCTTATGCCATAGTTATCGAATGCCAAAAGATCCACATCGTACTCTGAGAAAAGAATTTACTCAAGGCAATTAAACGTGTTTTTTGAATATTCCTAAGAGCACATTTATTCGATTAGAATGAATATCGATTGGACATATACAAATATTATTCATTCAATCGAATATTATTTGGATCAAATCAGCATTCATTCAAATCGTATAAATGTGCTCTCAGGACTATCCAAAAACATGTTTATTTCGATCAAGCAAATCTTTATCTCAGTGCAGAATTTTTTATTGTGTTCGGTCATTCGAAAAGTGCAACCTTCGCTCGAAATATTTTTTAAATCATCCTTCAGAAAATTATCCAATTTTAACATCTATAGGTAAATGGAATTATATAACTGTCTGATGCATAAAATGTATCATTGCTGTATTTGATATCATTCTACCCACGTCCATCGTAGCAGCGATATCGTTAGATTTTCTTCCAAGAAAGCAGCGCTCATTAACAATTGCATTTTTCGATATCGGTACGGTATTATCCTAGATACGAAGAGCGTATGCTCGAGTGGCTCAGCGATACCGCGTATTCGAGTATCGAGAAAAGACTTGTGGCGCAATAGTTTATGAAGATTAGTCGCGCGCGATTAGCAGTGATAAGGGGAAACCGATGCGCGGAGGTATAGCATCAACGCGACGCGGTGCGTCAGGTGTGACAACGTAATTTTTATTATATTATCCACGGGAAAACCGCGTGCGAGATTATCTCTGCTCGCGTTTATCGTTCCGTAATGTTTGCAACTATTATTTATCGATCTATTATTTTATTATTATCGCAGCGCATCGCCACGTAGCACGCGATGTTTATTCGATGTTTCGCTCGACGTTCACACAGTGGACAGTGATCGGATGAATTTTTATCGAAAGCTTTTTCTTCTGAATCGTCGGGCAAATTAATGCTTTTTTTTTCACGTAGTTCGTTGCGTCTCGACATTTCGCGATTGATTTCAATTTTTCATGAATTTTCTCCGACAAAAACCAAAGAGGAATTTCTCTTTCACTAAAAATTGAATTCCTACGCGGTTCCTTATATTAATTAATTGCGATATGCGGATATCTATACATTTTTTAAATGTTTTCGTTATTGCACGAAGAGAAAAAAGGTGTGCCTTTTGAACTATATCGTCCCTCAAAACACGAACTGTCGTAACTAGCAAATTGTGATAATTTGCCCTCCTCAAAATCTTCACAATTTGCTAGCTAGGACAGTTCGTGTTTTGGGGGACGATATGACCATGGTGACAGATTTCCGATGATCTGACTCACAATTTTTGATTTTGTAACAAAATTCATAAAAGAAATGTATCAAAGATATTGTTCCTACTAATGAATATACCTACTCAAAATAACGATACTTTGTTAAATTGGTGAATAAATAGTGAATTTTTGCTAGATAATCAATTTTTCTGCTTACGAATAATATAATTTATAGTCCACCGTATCACATTTATAAATTATAAAATAATGTTGAGGCCACAGAGTTTCTAACAATAGGTATATTATAGTTAAAGCATCGTCTCTTGTGTGTGTGTGTGTGAACTAGGTATATTTTTCTCCCAATGCAGTCTCATCTTCTCAGTAACAATCTTCTCGCAATGTTGAACTAAAAAATCATCGCCAATCCTCGCCAACCACGAAAAGCCCCAAGCGACGGTGCGCGAAAGAATTCACCGCAGAATTCACCCTCCCCTCCGAAGACTCCCAAAAGCGAGCCGACGCGCCCTCCGCGTGCGGTACGTTTACGCAAAATCGCCGGGCGCGCTTGCATCGAATTGTAACGCGCGTCGCGCGCAAAAGCCGGGCAGGTATAAGTCGGTTCGCGAGGGTGTCGCGTGTGCACGCGGCGCACAATGCAGCGAACCCGACGACAATGCGTCGGGCGTCCCGACAATACCAGCCCGAGGGTTGCGCGGGGGTGGTGTCGGGCGCGGAGGGGAGGAGGTCGTATTGACAGCTGACGCGGGCCTGCGTTCTCCGCGGCGGGATACATAATGCATTTCACTGCCGCTTCTCGCGCTCCGCGTGCGCGCGCAAAATTTCCATGAGGTTTCGTAACGCGCGCGTCGCGGTAATACGCATTTCACATTGCCATAAATCGCCTGGATAGACAAATGTTCGCAAATTGTACAGCAGTTTTAGGTAGTTTTAGCTCATCTGGTGCAGCAAGGTTGTGCGCTCAATGAGTCGTCATTGAATAAGTATATATTTATGACATTGAATGACTTTAAAATAATACAAATAAAACGCTAAACGTGTATTCAATATAAGCGCAATTTTTCGTAAATGTATTGCTACAAGAAATACGGCGATTAATTTGAATCACATTGTGATATAATTTAACAATTTATTCAAGAATAGGTATGTACACTGAAAACAAATTTGTTTCGTTCAACCATCAGTGAGATTGAGCCTCGCGGTGTAGGTATTATTTCAAATAGATATTCACTTGTTTCAACTTCAATTTGGTTGTTTCGGCTCTATTAATTTTTCCTCGCACTCTTAGGGGGCTACGCACAACTAAAAGAATAAGGAACAGCGTTTCGCATACGTTACACATATGCTAAAAGCGTACGTACCTATGTGTAGCGTATGCGAAGTACTGTTCCTATCGCTGTTCCCTATTCCTTTGGTGCGCGCATAGCCTCTTATGGCATTGAAACAATTGCACCGTGAGTTTCGCCGTATTCAACTTCACCGATGGTTGAATGAAGCACATTTTTTTTCTCAGTGTAGTTATTTTTTAAAATTCGTACACCCCAAAACAAACGTAAACTTCAAAACGATCAATCATTGTGGTTTGTATGAGCATCGTGACGATTATACAAGTCTACCTGAGCGCTACGCTTTTGAGACGACATCGTTCTATCCGAGATTTCGAACGGCGCGGTGATTCGCGAAAAGAAATTCGGCAACAACGAACGCGTTATCGGTGACTAATCGGCGGAAGCGTCGATAATCGGAATTAACGAACGAGTGACGAGATATGAACGCGCGCGTCGATTTCTCCCGTACTTCTACGACGATAGGTATACCTATAGGTATATTCGGCGCGCGTACGACCGATTGGATTTCGCTAGAGCGTTCCGAATACTTATCTGATCTCACTCAACGCGCAAGAGGTCTAACCCACATATCTTTGCTTACTCATAACCGGGGCCCCGGTGTCACGATATTCGTCGATAGTCAAATTATCGCGTGAGTAAACGTCGGGGCCGTGCGTTTCGCGCCGATTGGGCCAATTTCGAGAAAGCAGTCGACGAGATTCGGATCGGAAGGCGACGATTACGGCGCGGTGCCTTCCTCGCGGCTCGCCTGTCCCTTTCTCTCTTGCCTTTTTCGGTACAGAACAAAAGAAGGAAAAAGGGCGAGATACTCAGCAGTCCGCATTCATATATAGCGTGATTTTCTCGCTCGCTCGAATCGACTGTCCGGTCTAACTGTATCGCAAACTCACCGTTCTCCATTCCCCGCAGTGGCCCCGAAGGACTTCCGCCAGTGGAGACACCCTCGTCCTCGCTGCCGCTGCTGCTGGCCTCGCTGGGGCTGTAACTCCGCCTGCCGCCGGCCCTGACGATCTTCGGCGCGTTGTTGTTGTCGTTCGCCCTGCCCTGGAGCCTCACCTGCACGCTCTTCGCCCGCGAGTGCAGCCTCTGCTGCTGGAGCGAGCCAACGGAGAAGTCGAGCGGCTGATCGACTTCGGTATGCGGGTGAGTCGGCGGCCTCCGCGCCTGACATATCGTCGTCGAGACGAGACTCTGCACCTGACTGGCCTGCACCATCGCGGAGATCGGCTCCTGGTGAACGCTGCTCGGCGGGCTCCACCACTGGTGACCCTGTATCGACCTCCAGGCCTCTATCGTGTTGTTGTTCGTGGGACTCGTGTGCTTCTGCTTGGGTTGCGGCGGCTGCTGCTGCTGCTGCTGTTGCTGCTGTTGCTGCTGCGGTTGATGATGATGATGATGCTGCGGCTGTTGATGCTGCTGTTGCTGGCTCATAGCCTCCGCCAAAGTGTCGTTATCCAACAGGTGCATACTCGGGGTCTGCGTCATCGGCGGTAGGACGAAGGAGGCGATCGAGGGACCCACCACGGAGGCCAGGTTCGATTCGAGCTGCTGTTGCTGCTGCTGCTGCTGCTGCTGACGACGAGCAGCAGCACCACCACCACCACCGCTGCTGCCGTGACGATGATGCAGAGCCGAGCGGTGATGCTGAGAACTGGTTGGTACGATGACTGGCGGCGGAATTTGGCGGACGGTCCGCGCGGCTTCCGCGACCCACCGGCGCACCGCCTCGCTGTCGAGGCCCGCCAGCCCTGCTGACTTGTTCTTCGACTGTCCACCGGGCGATAATCCCTTCTTCGAGATCAGGCCGGGCAGCGCGAGAACCCCGGTGCCCGCCACCGCGACCCTGGGTCCCGGAACGCCCCCGTAATAAGCGGTCGCCGCCGCGAGATCCACGCTGCGCCGAAACGTCGACTCGCCCTCCGCTACGACGATCCCGATCTCGGGCGATGCGTTTGGCGGGGTGCCGTGCGGTTACAGACGGTGCACGCCGATCGGGCCGTGGCGATCGGAGTCATCGGTGGCGACGAACGGGACGGACGAGACGACGAGGCTCATGCGTCGCGATGATTTACCGACTCGTACGCATACGGCGGACGTGCGACACGACGCACGCGGGGATCGCGGCTTATCGAGGACGCGCTGCAGGACCGCGCGCCCCTTGTGCACGACGTGCTCCGTCTTTACCCGAGAGACACTCGTTGGACCATCGCCCGCACTGGCCGTGTAACGTCACTCCGGCGAATTACGCACAACGACGCACCGGCCGAGCGTGTTTCCCGCACCTGCCGCGCGCGAGGAGACGTCCGTCTCGCGGGCGCTCGTTCTACTGTCAAATTCTCGCGCGTACAGAGGCAAACGCACGCGATAGGCGCGCTCCGAACTGTGCACGGGACCAGTCAGTCCCCCGCGCCGTTCACGACTCTCGAGTCCGCACGCGGGCACGCACCACCGTCCCTGACCCTCGCACTCGGCTCCCGCGCGCACACCGCTGCCGTCGAATTCTATCGGGGAGCAGCGCGCGCTCTCGTGCGGCGGCGAACTCGTGGCACGAACTGTCACCACGCGGCGCTCGTCGCTCCCTCAATGACAGCTCCCGTGTTTACCTGTCATCGAGCTCTCCCCCTCTCTTCGCTTGCCTTCTCCGTTACAGCGACGCGCACCCCGAATCCCGCGCGTCGCACCCTTCTTCCGTCTCGCGTGTTCGGCTCAACGCCGAGCGTACCCGGGAAATCGCTCCGCGAGCCGTCCTCTCGCGACGAGTAGCCGGCCGGTGGTCGCCGGAAGGTGCGCGGACGGAACTACGCGCGACGACGACAGCGAGCCCCGGACGAGAGCACGCAACGCGACACGCCTGGTATCCGCGATCGGGATCGGTGGATCGCTCGGCCGAGTACTGCGCGCGGGTGGTGCGGTCCGTGGAACGTGGTAGCGATCACTGGAGGCCTCGCCGTGCTCCGTTATTATTGCGATCGGAAGGAAGACGCGAGCGACGGCGGATAGATGCTGTCGCGTGCATGTGTGCAGCTACACTAGGGTCTAGCCAGCGGCACACGGACATCGCCGGCTATCCGGCCGGCCGCTCGTCCGAGGTGGGGGAGTCGTTAGGCCGGAAAAAAAAAGTCGAGGGTAGGTAGTCGAGGCGAGCGCCGGCCGCCTGGCCGCGGCGTGAACAGCCGAGAAGGGGAAAGCGCGCGCGCGCTGGTGGGGACCGCGAGACCAATCCGATGGTAACGCCCGGTCGCGGAAGCCCCGCCCGGACCGCGACTTCGAGCCGCGAGTCGCGCGCGCTCTTTTTTCTCGCGGGCCTCGCGAGAGCCGCGGCGGCGCTCGACGGAGCGCTCGCGTTCTCGGCATTTGCATATCGTCGATGCGGAGGGTACGACCAATCCTCTCGCGGGGACACTCGGCTCTCCTCCGCCCAGATCTCCGCGGTTGCGGGATCACCGGATGCGGCGCTCGTCCCGCGCCGAGCTGCAAATTATGCGATCGCGCGCGGAACCGAGCGCCGCTAGCCGAACCGGCCCCGCCGCCGCGTTACGGGTTCGCCCGGAGAACCGAGGTCGTGTGCGGTAGCGCTGCGACAGCGCGCGAGGGAGGCGCCTCGCGGTTCGCCGCACGCGAATCGGCGGCGTCTTTCGCGCGGCGGTCACACTGTGGAGCGAGCTGCGGAGACGACCGACGGTGAACTGCGCGCGGTACTTGCCGCCGGCTTTCTTTGTCGTCCTTATCGTCGGCGGAACGAGATGGAGTTTCGAGTCTGCGGACAAAAGATTCGAACCGGTCATCGGAAGGAAGAAGCACGCTACGTGTAGTAGGTAGGAAGCCTTTAGAAGAGCGCCTCGAAGAGTCATTGCCATTTTCGTAATGAACCGCGGCATGGGTGGTGTTAACGCATCCGATGAAAGAGCTTCGGCGCGGAGACAAAGCTCAAAGAGACGCGGATGAGAGCGAGAAAATGCTTATCCGACCGCCACGTGGATCGGACGCAAGGTTTGGCGATCGAAGGTCCGCGCCGGATAGTGCGAGATAGTTCGGACGATGTGGCCGTGGGTCAGGGGGAGAAATGAGTTGAGGACCTAGCCGCGAGAGGCCCCTCGCGCTGGACCACCCCCTCCGAACCCAGTCTCTCCTCGACCCCAACCGGGTGACGCTCGAAAGGTTATCCGACGGCTGGCAGACGGTTGCCAGTTAGTTCGTCCCTCGTTTTCCGCAGGAATTAGTCCTTCCGGTGTATCTGTCGGACGTTATCGGGGCTACTTCCGAAAACCTTTCAATGACTAACGTTATCACATTGGATCAGCGAATCGTCTTCCGATGACTGTATCGATATCGCAATCATTGAATATGCAATGAACGGTCAAGTTCCGATATTCACCGGAGCTGCCAGGTTTTCCAGGATATTCAGCAGCGAACGTATCCTTCTCTTCTTCCTTACACCGAACGCTGGTCCCGTCTCGTAGCCAGGGCCCACGGCACCCCGTTAATTCGTGGGTTACGTCCCGTAAAAAATTCCCTCACAGAAAAGCAGGTACCTACGAACCGTCGTCCAACCCCCTCTTACATCTTCCAGCAACGGCATAATGGCGTGACGGGGTAAAAACTGCTGTACGCGGATACGCGTCCTCGAGGAAGCGCGAGCATTCGAGCAAGAAACCTGCACACAGGCATCCGGCAGGTATGGGAATACACCTACTTCCAGGAACAGGTACCACCCCGCATCCGGGGAGAGGGTGGACAGCGGCGATGTTTATGCACCGTGCTATGCGAAAAGCGCGAGCCGCCATATCTCGACATCTCGGCAGGTGACTCTCTGTCTTGCTCTCTCTCTCTCTCTCTCTCTCTCTTTCTCTCTCCCCACCCCGTCGTTCCCAAGCCCAGCACCCTGCCTACATATATGTATACGCGCGCGGCTATCATATTTCCATATAACCGGCCACCCCCGTCGCTCTCACTCCCACTCCGTTCCCCGTCGAGATTTGAATTCGGCATGCGCAGTATCGTCGTAAAAGGCGCTTTAAAGTGGCTCTCATTGGTCATAGGAGCGATGCGCGTCCTCCCACTCTCCTTCGTGTACTGCGTACCCTCGCCGCCGCGAGACTCGCTCACCCTTCTTATCGCGCTCCTCCGGCGCCCCTTGCCGCACCCCCCACCAGAGCTCGCCGTCCACCCGCACCGCTACCACCACCGCCGCCACCACCACCCTCCGCGACGGGACGCGGAGAGGGGTTTCCCTCCTTCAACCCCGACGCTCGAACGGAGGGAGGAAGCGGAGCGGGTCGCGTATTGATTTTAATGACGCCTCCACTGGCATCGCACGAATTCGCGGTAGAGGCGTGAATAATATGTGCGCGCTCCGACGTAAAACGTCGCGGTTCCTCCTGGCTGCTGCCCGTGAAAGGGTGGGGATATCTCAGGGGTTGGGTGGAATCTCCTGGTTCGCGGGGGGTAGTACCTACCTGCGGGATTTTTGAAAAATCGAAGCGTCTCCTGCAGAAGTGGTGGAATGGGGAGTACAGGAATAATAATTCGAGGGCGTGTGGAGAGAAATTGGTAAATTCTTCGGCATAGAACGCGGAGACCTTCCATGGAAACAAATGAGTATTTTTGCTTTCAAATTCGATGCAACGGCAAGTCAGAAACGAACGGCTGAGTCGTAGTTCACTTGTCCGTCGAAATGGAAGGGATCGAGTGGCACCTTCACCGCAACCCTCGCCGATAAATGGGTTGTAACTAATCTGAATATAACCAACCCCTTTCGTACTCGGTAAACCCTCCGTTTTTTATTCATCGCGAGCAGGTATTTGCATGGCCCGACTCCCGGGTTGGAGAACTTTCTACCCCACCCTTTTCATAGTCAATGGGGTGAACCTGCTGGAGGACGCGGGCCAGATTCATGCATGGAACTACTTAAGCTATATACCTGCATACGGGAGTAGGTATGCATGACATTTGATTTTAAAGGGTTGACTCGATTCGGAGGGTTGGATTTGTCGACACCTGCCACCGAAGCTACAGGTGTCGGAATTTTTCACGCATGGGTGCTCCGAATTTTCATACAATCGCACACGCTTCTCTGTCGTCGTTACCAGCATTCATTATATTTTTTAAAACCTGCGCGGAAAAAAATCAGTCGTAGCATTTAGAATGTTTGTGGTAAATTTCGGGAATAAGGCCAGTTTATTATTACGATAATTACGATTTTAGTGAAAATTGTATCTAGTAACAAATTTGTAGAAGTTGCAAAAGTTGCTGTAATTTTTACTAAAATTGTAATTATCGTAACAATAAATTGGCGCCCCGTCCCAAAATTTATTACAAACTTGGTAAGTGCTACGATTTTTTTTTTCGTGTATTTTAATTTTATCGAATTACATTTATCAACCGATCGTTTCAAGCCGGAACAACTTTCCTTTGTATTCCACAACTCGATTCTCCTTCTCCCGCAACACCCTGTACGTCACACCGCAGGCTTTGTGCTCTCTGACCCCATGACCCTCTCGCACACCCGACGACCTGTCTACCCACTGTTCGGCCACCTGCGGCTTCTGACGTCTCAAGTAGCGATGCGGTGACCGGTTCGACGTGTTTCTAGGTGAGACGACAGATCTGTGAAACGCGCGAGTATAGATTTGTGACGAATGTGCCTTCTGTGATTTTCTCATTCGTCGTTCGAGGTAATTTTGATCTACATTGTCGAACAACTTATTCCCCCTTCTACGATATATCTTTACAACATTTCATATGAGGCTAAACTTACTCGCCAGGGAAGAATCTTCAATCATTATTACCTTATTACTTATGAGCCTTTGGCTCGTATTCGTATAATACTTTTTTGAAGACTACGTTTTTATCTATAAAAAAAGTCATATACCGATAGGTATAGGCCAAAAATGTATAAATAATAAGATAATAGTGATTGAAGTTTCTTTCCTGGCGAGTGTTTAGCTTCACATGGGGTGTACGGAAAAAATTAAATCATAGCATTTACAAAGTTTGTGGTAAATTTTGGGACAAGGCCAACTTATCATTACGATAACTACAATTTTAGTAGAATTTATAGCAACGCTTCCAACTTCTACAAACTTTGCTACAATTTTTATTAAAATTGTAGTTATCGTATCAACAAATTAGCCTCATCTCGATATTTACCATAAACTTTGCAACTTCTACGATTTATTATTTCCCGTGTAGGAAATGTCTCGACATATTTTTTTCAAAGCGCCTCTCGCATTGAAGTTTTGGATCAATATTTTGATCGATTATTCATCACGCGATTTTTGAGGGAACCCTCCCGCCCAGTAACCCAGATTTTAGATGAACACCGTTTCCCGAAAATGGGACATTTCTATTTTACAGGACTCCCGGTCGTGGGTAGGTACAATACCTACTGAAATCCGAACTCTCTCTCTCTCTCTCTCTCTCTCTCTCTCTCTCTCTCTCTCTCTCTCTCTCTCTCTCTCTCTCTCTCTCTCTCTCTCTCTCTCTCTCTCTCTCTCTCTCTCTCTCTCTCTCTCTCTCTCTCTCTCTCTCTGCAGTATCGTCTGTCTCGAGTGGACCTCCGCCGATGCCGGGGCGTATACCGTTAGGGCAATCGCGATTCTCGTGAATTTCAGGAAAACCCCTGATATTCGAGATTCATCTCGGCTCCCCCCCGCGCGCGCGGAATCGAAATGAGCGCGGCACACCCTCCAGGAGATTTTACCGTTTCGCCTCGCACCCTCGTATCGACGAAGGCTGCCCATTATGCACGAAATTACAGGTTTCGATCCCTGCGTCGCGTATATATGCGAATAACGGAGGAAAAAAATTATTCTCTTTCACTAGGCTTTTTTTTTTCCTTTTCACCCGAAAGACCGAAGTCTCGACACGACCCCAGCTGCCCTTGGTTCATTTTTTTCTTCGGCGCGATTCCCAGGTCGCGGCATAGAAACTGGGTCAGACGCGAAGGAACTCCGAGGCCACTCGAGATGTATTCTTTGAAAATTTTGAATTTGGTACTTTTCGAGTGGCCCGCGCTCGGGGTAATAATACAATTAGAACCGTCGTCGCCGATAAGTGCGACCCTCTCTTTTCTTCGAGCGAACGTAGGCGCTCGGGTACTTTTGTATTCGGTGCAACAATTGCACTTACTTTTTCTTATTAAGTAATCGAAAAAAATGTCAGAGAATGCTAACGTTCGCGAGAAGAATTCGTTGGCCCTTGAGAGCCACCGGTAATATTATTTACGAGCTAACATCTGTCCGAACCATCCCTGCGATGTTTCCCCATACCGAGTGCATTGAAATTTTTAGAAACGACAGTAAAACACTGACGATGAGAACTTTTAGCGAGTCGTTTTTTTCCCGAGGAACGGTCCTCTCCCTTTCCACCCTCGAACGAGGGTCGCGTATACGACGGATCCCTGGCAGCTCACGATTTACACACCACGTATAAACTTTGAAAGGACCGTAATTAAAGAATAAACAAAGTGCCTGAAATCTTACGAGGCTCCCCGGCATCGATCCCTTAGCCGGGGGATGTTTACGGATCCTCCAAGGCCCTCATTGAGGAGGCTGATACTCCCGGTACCGTTTTATTACGCACGGTGCTTCTACCTGTTTGCTGTACAAACATTTTTTTTTCGAAGGCTAGAAAAAGCGCGGGCAAACAAATTTGAATGGACGGATACCCGTCGTTGATTACTCTACGTCCGGCGAAATTTGCGAAAAATTCGACCCACCCGCGGCGCAATAATGTTTCCGGCAAACTTTCCGGGCGCCTTTTTTCTCAGGCCTTAACGACCGTCGTATTTTTTGCGCCACCATCGGTTATTAAGGTATACTGCCTTTAGGAACATTTTCGAGGGACTTCGACTTTTAGAAAAGAAATAGTAAAGTAAAGTCAGGGTAAATTTATTAGGGAGCTCAAAAAGTATAATCTAGATTGTGCTAAAATCACGTAGACTGCACGAAGAAAAAGCTGCTTTGGAAACAGAAATTTTTAACATGACGTTGCGGTTTCTTTTATTCACCCCCAAACATCGATTTAAAATGCGTAGTTTACTTTAAAAAATATATAGCGAGTCGATACTGTGTGTATCGAATGAATAAATTTCGAAGAGGGCTACAATACCCCGCATTTCCATCCTCGCCGCGAGAGTTTGACAAACGATCTTATACCATAGCGTTGCACCTGTGGATCGTCGAGCGCGCTATTGGGCTCTTCAGTTTCGGGAGTCATAATGAGATTTTCGTTGTGGATATGCGTTAGGTGTGCCGCGGATCAAAGGAGGCCGACCGCGGCCTCCCCATCGACTTTTGCAATTTCAAGGCCCTTTCGAACACCTCGAGGCGCATCTCTTATTTTCCGGGCGATTCTTTTCTCCCCACCCGCACCCTTGTCGAACGAGCCGGCACGAGAGCTCGGACTCGCCCTCCTCGCGCGGCGTGCAACACTTCGCGCGAATGGAAAAACAAGTCAGATCGACGATTAATAAATGGAAGGGTCGAATTTCCTGCGATGCAGCCCTCATATCACCTCAACAGGATCCACTTTCAATGTCTGGTAACTCAAAATTTATATACACCCAAAAAAAGAAACCTGCAATGTTTACCACTCCATCCGATAACGCTGAGATTCGAGCTTGTTTTCAAGAATTTGTACAGAGGACACATTTCTATTTAATGTTTACAACTGTATCGAATACTAGTTTAATTATACTGAGAAAAAGAATTAGTTGAATATTGATTTATTTGATTTGAATTATTTCGGGCAATAAAATATTTTCTTAATTTGGATAATTATGTTTAATCCAATATCCGTTCTTTCAAAATTAATAGATATATGTTTAATTACTATAAGTAGATATTTAATTGCTACAAACTTTACATATTTAATTCGATATATGACTATTTATGTGCAGTTGAACCAAGTATTATTTTAGTATGACTAATATCGACTTTACTGACATTAATTATGCTTATACTTGCTGTGAGTAAACGAGTATTGAATTAAACACAATTTCTTTAACTCAAATGAATATATTGTTATTTCGATTAATTTAAACTAATTAAATCTTTCGACCAAATTTTTATCTCAGTGTAGATATAATATTTGTCTGCACAGGAATTTCTATCGATTCTCCAGGAAAAACACCTAATTACTGTGTAATTCTGTACAGCTTCCTGGGTGAAATCGTAGTTTAATGCAAGTTAAACTGTAATTCGTGCAGTTCCTTTTTTTCCGTGTAGAAAACGGTGCGAATATAAATTCAGTATTATCTCGACCGATCTCGGAGTAAAACTGAAAACGTCATCGACGAATTACGTATCGTTCCACTCGAGCATCTTGGTACCAGCATAGAGAAGCGTCAGCGCATGTGTACGTGCGAGATACCGCACTCGGTCGTTTTCTCGGACACGCTCGTTATTAAATATGGGGTGGGAGCGCGTCGCGTGGCTTGTGATTATAAAATAAGCGGTTCCTTTTGAAGAATTAGCGGATCAAGGACGGTCCCGGAACGAATTCGGCATCGCGATGACCGCCAAGATAAAGACAAAGTGAGCCGCCCTGTCAAAGTTTACGTCGACGACGCGCGTTGTAACCTACGTTGAGAACGCGAAACCTTCGAGAGAGGGATCATATTTTACGAAGAGAGCGATACGATTCCTCGGGAAGTCTAATTTTACGAGAGAAATTGGAATAATTGTCCCCTTGAAATTGACACACTGAGAAGAATGAGTGGCTCTGCCTACTGAATTTCACGCTCTCAGAGCTTTTTCTCCGTGCATAAATAACGAGATAACAGCGATTCGAGTTTCCTTCCTGGCGAGTAAATTTAGCCTCTTATGGTAGATCTACGATCCGATTGGTCTCGGTCTATCCTGTATTAATTTCTCTCGAAAATGCAGTCGCTCCGATTTCGCTGCACCTGATGATAGCTTGCAACGGATAAAAGTACGCGCGCAACGGCAGTGAATCATACCCGAGGCACGCGCGTGTTTTGACAAACGCGGAGCATAAAACGGTGGTAACGAGAGAGCGCATTCTTCGCATGTGTAATGGACCTCGAACGCGACCGAAGTGACCTCCCACACTGCTCCTCCACCCCGCCGCGCACATATTCCCCGCCACGGCTTGCAGCGCGCGCGCTGTATCTCTCTCTCTCTCTCTCTCTCTCTCTCTCTCTCTTCGTGCCTTTTATCCGGCAGAATATTCACTGGATTAGGGTAATTGGCCGGTTAGCGGGGTTATCCGAGGACGGCGCGCGTGTGTCACGCCAGTGTACCGCGCGATCGCGTGGGTCTCGTGTGTACACACGCGTACGCGACTCGCGATGCGTGCCGCGCGCGGCGTGAGAGCGCGATACTTCGTACGCATACACTGCACACGGGGCACCGCGACGCTCGGAGATCTGAAACGCCGCCGCGACGTCTCTTCTTACATAATCTTACCGACCTCTTAATTTTCATAATTGACGATCCGGACTCTTTCGCGCCGCTGCCGTTGCCGCTGCCGCAGCCGCGGCGGGCGGTGCAGATGCGATAATTAGCGCGGTATCAATTGAAGAACCGCGCGCGTAATTGTCCGGCGCGGATAACACGCGGCGCTCGCGAAACGCTCCGCGTGCTCGTGCAGTTTATCGCTCGCGAGGAAAGAGATTCTTTGATTCCGATAAATGCGCGTTACCATTCGCTTGTTTTCGGTACTGTCAAAATGGTTTGAATCTTAGGAATCGAAAGAACTTGAATTTTCAGTAGCGGGGGTGACAGAGGCAAAGTGATCTCTTGGGGTAAAATGATCCCCCGTGATTTTGGCGTCAATAGTAACGAAAACTATCGGATCTTTACGACGATATGTTCCTAATATAGTACTCGAATGACTCATATAGTGATACCTACTGAAAAATCTCAGTCTGAGTCGTTCAACAATTTAATAAAATTCATTTTTCGGTAACTTGATGTAAGGTAAGCGTTCTTTTTATTTCATTCTATTAATTAACATGTACCCGGTGGGACAAGACCCTTTACACTACTCTACAATTTTAACTATAATTTTGTTTCGATCGAACAAAAAGTTTTGAAAAAAACTCACGGTGTAACTAAATGACAAAACTAGATGTATGCAAAATTGCGGACTTCTATCTTCTCCAGTGACCAAGCTCTATCGATTTGAACCTTAGCTTGAAATACTTATATCGCGTCTCGATGTTCATTTTATCGACTAAAATTTAGAACAAAATAACATTATACGTAGACATGACGATTTCCTATTTTATATAAAATTTTTAATTTTAAATATAAATGTAATTGATAATTGCTTCAATTACTTTCAACTAAATTTCAGCCAACATTTTTAGCAGTTTAGATTATTTATTTCATTTAAGAAAAACGTCCTGAGCGGACGATAATTTCTAGAGTAAAATAACGCAATGCGGATCTCCGAAAAGTCCGAAAGACGTAACGCCGGAGCGGGAAGTCGCGCCTGAAAAGCTTCCTGGAATGAGAGCCTCCGCAGTGCCGCGGCGAGCGGAAGTAACGGTTTTACGCGAATAAAGAGCGAGAGAGCGAGAGAAAACTATGCACTTGTATTCGTTTTCCGGTATTCGCGGCGGGATGTATACTGTCTCGTCGGCGCGGATGTATAATGGAGCCTTTAGGAGCGGCTTTAAGTCGGCGGTGTTGGGTTTCACAGCGATATCAAGGGTATAGCGGAGAGCACGCGCCTCGATTCAATCCGGCAGTCGCGCGAGTGTCACCGGGAGACCGAGAGAGTGCCGCGCGAGCCGCGTCAGCGCGAGGGTCGCTCGCTCGCGCCTCGTGGCCGAATTGAGGTCGGGAGGATTAAGTCGAGTTGGATGACGCTTCGAGAATGGGGAATCTCGATGCCGATTCTCGTCGTACCATCGACAATATCGAAGGGAGAAAAATAACTCAACAAAGTCTAGGTGCAAATATTAGGTTCGTTTTTATTTTCATTCATGAAATACAATTTAATCTCGTATCCCGAGTCAAAATTCAGACCCCCCCCCCCCCCCCCCCCCACTTTAAACCTCAAGGTCCTACCGTTCAGTAGAACATATGGGGATCTAAGAAGGTCCATAAGAGGTACATACAGAGTTATTCAGATTTTCAGTAGGGTAACGGGGATGAAGAGGACTTAAAGAGAGGTTTTATTTGAAATCAAAAAGGTTTAAAGTAATTTCCAAATTTCGACTCGAGATCATTCATAAGCGCTGCCCGAGTCGAAATTTTAGACCTACTCTTTTAGGCTTAGGTCGATTTTCCATTGTATCGAAATCCTATGTGTGTTAAGCCTAAATTGGTCCATTAATGAACATTTCACCAACTCAAGGTTCAAAATAGGAGCTTATAAGCTGAGTAGGCCAATGGTATGTCGAATGGAATATTAAAAGCATTATAAAGTAGGTGTAAAACTTTGACTCGGATAGCTTCGATCCTGCATTATCATTATGATTCTCATCAACGTTGCAACGATCGAATTAGTACGAGGCCATTCCCGCGCGTACCATCTCGTTCCCCGTAACATTTACGTTCGTGGAAGAAATGGTAAATGGTTCTCGCACCCGATATCATCGCTAACTTATATGTACGATGCGGGATGTATACGTGAATACATGGGATACGTACATACGCGCGAGGGGAGGCGCGGGTTATGTGTGCTATGCGGCGGGATAACGTACAGAAGTATATACGCACGAGGTGCGGCACGCTTCAAAGCACCAGCTAGTTGAGCCACTTAACGTCTCGAGTTTTCACATTAGCGAGGCAAAAGCCGGGACTCCCCCTTCGCAGCCCCTGCCTCGGAGTCTCAGCTGATATTACGAGGAGGATGTCGTGCAACTCTGTATGATAATTCCTCTCATTGTCCAAACGACCGTTAAGTTCTCGCTTCGCGACCGTTTTAGCCCTCGCTATCTCCTAACTAATCGCACTTCTCGTCTGTATTTCTGTTTCTCGGTGCAATCCCCCTCTCCCTACTCTCATATCATATTTTGTCACACTTTCGTGATCCCTTCTCCCCTCAAGGTGTGAACAGCCCCTAACAGATCGATTTGCTATCATAACAAATCAATTTGTTATGATAACGAAAAAAAGAAAGACCAACTATAATTTTCATTGTAACCAAGGAAACCTGTAAAATATTTTCATCCCAACAGCAAATTTATTTCAGATAATTAGAAACTTACTCATATCGAACAAAAGTCTATTCGAATTTGATAAATGTGTTGCATATCTTTTAATCGAATACGAACATAGCAGAACATCTATGTAATTCAAATAGACTTTTGTTCAAAGCGAATAAATTCCTATTCGTCTGAAATACATTTTTCTATCACACACACACAGGTTCGTATTCAACTAGACCTTTTCCCTGGGTGTATGATTTAGGGTAAACCGAGGAGTGATGCCATATGAGGAGAGATGCCAAATGGCAACATTTCGATCTGTGAGGATCAGATGGCTCTCGCACCAGGTCTGTCGGTATCTTTATGTTGCATAAATCCGCGTGTGTTAATGCTATATGATAAAACTGTGTTGCTGGTAAGTACTGCCTGAAAAACACTTTCATGCACTCTCAAAGTTGTTGAGAGGGTACACAAATCATTCTCATTGTCTATGAAAATGAAACATTTGCTCGTAAGAAAATACCGGTATGGAATGTTATAGGTTAAGGCAGTGTATTGCGTTGTAGCAGTCGTGTCTACCTTCACATTAATTGAATTTATTGGAAGTGGCATCTCTCCCATAGGTTTAGGAGAGTATGCCACACGAACGAAGAGTGAAATGCCCGAGGTACAAAATGAATTTTTTACAAACATGCCGACTTTTTATAAGCGCAAATGCCCTTCGAGAGGCTCCTGAACTGAGGCGAACTTGATTTCAGCTGAAGTAATGAAGTAAATAGTTAATGAAGTAAATAAGGGCGCGAAAATACCTCAGAACGAAGATGGTCGAAGCCACTGCCATGCCTGGCTACATGAGGGATGCACTAAATTCGCGAATGTTTGTCAACCTTGTGGAAAAATATTAGTAACAACCAAATAAAGCATTAGGCATCTCTCCTCTCACCTATATCGTAGGTGTAAAATGTAGTGTTCGCAACAATGGCTTGTAACTTCCGCAATTTGATTAGTTACGGGGTATTTTTCGTTTTTTAAGAAGTTAAGAGTTTATATTTTCGTTATATTGTAAAGGATTTAATAAATTTTCAGTCTGTCGATGTGTTTTAGTACAAATAAAAAAACGTGGCATCTCTCCTCGGTTTACCCTATATTTTTCACGTTCTCCAATCACGTGTTCTTTTCATTTCCTCGGAACATAATAAACTGTCTCGTATTCCGTCGCGTTTCCATTATATTTCCCTCTAATTGTTTCCTAAAATACGGCATTCCATTCGAGAAAGTCGGCCGATCGCGGTTCGATCGAGCCGGGGGGAGTCATCGTTACGAATTCTCGCGGGGGAAAAGAAGGAATTACGACACGATCGCGGAGTATACTCGGAATACCGAGAAGTTCGACTCCGCCGCGCGGCTAATTCCGAGCGGAAGTTCGACGTGAAATAAATGAATAAAGAAATAAATTTTACCCGTTTATTGGCGGAGACCGCGCGAACGCGCTTTCCTTGAATCGGACTTCTCGCGCAACGGCCGTAAGCTATTCGGCGACTCTAAAGGCTCGCGTGTCGCGCCCGCATTACATCCGAGATATAAACCAAGTTGCGACGAGATATATGGGTGTTTCTAACGATTGCTGCGCGTTCCGAGTAAAATAATTATACCGGCTCTTCCCTTTATTGCTCGTTTTTGACGTAACGTCATCCGAGTGACATTTCGGTGTCCTCTCTCGACGGCGGCTTTTTACGCCGAGAAATGTCGCTGAAAAGTGAATAATAGACTAACCAGGAAATCGCCAATTTGGCGTTAAAGCGAACCGAACCGAACCGAGTATAGTTTGATCAGAATTCGTAATGGATCACGACTTCGATCCTAATTCTATATAATTACATCAAAAGGTATGAAATATCCTCGACTAACTGTAGATTATATCGGTCGTTGAAAGTGGTCAGTCGCGAAGTATGTACGCGACGAATTACGAGTAAAACTGTCGATATTTTTAACTTAACGACGATTTCTACTTTTGCGGTGAATCTAATTGCTAGGTATGCCTGTACAGATTATCATAATTACGGAAGTGTGTAAAAAAAAGTCGTTTCTTTGATATTCATTGACTGCTAAGTCGTAAATCTCTCACTAGCGATGAGAAAAATCTGATGTAACGATCGTGGTCAATTTTACCGTTCACTTTTCACTCGGTTCGTCGATAAAATTTAATCAGTACTCCCGTCACAGTGGAATATCGCTGTACGGATACAAACTCGTCGGGAAAGGAATAATGACTGCTTATCTGCGTTACCCATCATCACTCCCCAACGTCGGCACAAGTTTACTCATCAGTGACCGATCGTCATAGAGATCATGAGACATAGCGTTCCGCCAATTCGCGTTACGGGCTCTTAAGCACGACTTTATGCAAACATCGATATTCCTGCCCGACAAAAAAGTGACCCAACTCCATTCCTGACATCTGCATACGAGCAAATACAAAGCCCTGCGTGGGGAGGGTTACGTACAGTTTTTTTATTCTGTTTTTTTACGCGCACTGACAGTTGGCCTCGGCACGCTCGGCCCATAATTTTCAAAATGCCGAATAAAATAATCCAGGGCGGATTTTATCGCCCTTCTATCGCCTTTATATGCGTATATCTGTATAAGTATTGAAATAAGGGCGGAATCCCGAAAGAAATTCGTAGAGGGGGGGGGGGGGCGTTCAAATACTAAAATGCCCCGATTTTTCTCCCAGAGAATGGTTTATTTGAAAATGAACGCAGTAGAAAGTTTATTAGTCATGAATAGGAATTTTTTTATGTCAAACAAAAATCTTCTTGAATTAAACAATTGTTTGCGTGCATCGTAGAATGTTTATTTACTTCAAATTTCGGTTTTCTCATTGTAAATAAAATCTTTATTCATCGCAAATAAATGTTTCTAGGGTAACAAGTCATTTTAGTTATTAGAACTTTAAGTAGACGAAATTATACAGCCATTTTTCCATTGGCATATCTTTATCGCTGTACAATTTTGTCTACTTGAAGTGTCAATAACTCTACCCATTATGCTAGAAACATGTATTTGCAATAAATAAGGAACTTATTTACAACGAGCACAAACCGACGTTTGAAGTAAATAAACGTTCTACAACGTACACAAACATTTGTCTAATTCAAGCAGATTTTTGCTTGTAATGAACAAAATTTATATTTACATACAGTCATTGTCATTACCATACCTTTATCACTATATAATTTGGTCTACTTAAAGTGCCAATAACTGTACTCATTACGCTAAAAACATTTATTTGCGATGAATAAGGAATTTATTTACAATGAGCACACAAACCAAAGTTCTTAATAAATAAATGTTTTACGACGTGAACATTTGTTTAATTCAAGTAAATCTTTGTTTGATATGAACAAAAAATTCACATTTATGACTAACAAACTTTCTGCAACACACACACACACACACACAGGTCCGTATTTAAATTAACTTTTCTTTGAGAGAGAATCACCGGATCGATACCCCTGTAAGTCTTGCCTAGCCTTGAAGCGATTCTTAATAAATTCGTGATTGTTGCAATCAGTGCCACAATGGCTCCCCGATCTCTCCTTCGATCATCCCCATCAACCCTCATCTCGCTCGCACGCCTCGAGTACCTACCCATACGACGAACAACGCGCGTTTTAACCGATTTTGCTCGCGATTCTCCATAACCATTAGCGCGGTCGTTATCCATTCGAATCACACGGCGCGCGCGGCCATCGTGGGAGTAATGCGCACGGTCACGGCGCGGATCTATGAATGACAAATAGGGCTTATATTGCGCGCGGATACATCGTGCGCGCCCGCGTATACACATGCGAAGGCATAGCCGCGCGAGTACGTACCTACCTATCCTTTTTACATACGAATGCACGTGCGCGCACGTACGGCCATCCGGGGATCTAAATACAATGAGCGGCGCATAATGCCTTCCTTAATGGTACCGCGACTCCGCGCGATGCCGGGGCCTCTACTCTCTCGGTCTCCATTCGCGTACGCGCATGGGTACCTACACGCGTGCGTCCGCGCACACCCCGTCACGCTGGATGTTTTATTAGATAATTAGTTGACGAGATGCGTCGGCGTTCTTCACCTACGCGTTGCGTAACGCGAGGTAGCGGTCACGCGAATACCAAGTTGAACGGGAAGTGGTATCGGAACGGACGCGCGTCGATTGGACGGGGGGAAATGATAGCGAAGGTGTGTAATCGAAAAATACGTAGAGGAAAGGAAGGTAATTCAGAATACGGCTGATAAATTGTAATACTTGTGTGTCATTTAAACTACACAGAGAACCAAATTTGGTCAATTTAACCAAACGTTGGAAACGATAACCAAACTGTTTGGTGAAATACACAATAAAAAGTTTCATTAATTTGTGGCCTGTGTGGATCTGTATGTACTGCATCTGGTGTCGTTCAGTCTTATGCCATTGTTATCTAACACTAAAAGTGGTCTATACAGGTCCACACTGCAGAATTTTTTACCGGAGATAGATCCTCCGTCTGTTTGGTTACACTGATCATTTTTTGGATAGAATAACTAAATATTTGATTGAACTGACCAGTATTTTAGTTAGGACAACAGAATGCGTTTAACTAGGTGCGTGTTAGTCACTTTAACCTAATTATTTTTCCTAGAATATTAAGTACGTATTAGTATTTATAGACCATTATTTAAAGAAACTAAGAGGTTTATTGGATGTAGAATACGACATACTTTTTTGTTACAGAAAATACGTTGAGGAAAATAAGTTAAATGAAACAAATGTTGAATCGATAAAGGGATGATCGATTCGGTATAAATATCATTTGAGTCAACTAGAGGAGAGTCATGTTGAAAACATTTGGTTGGTTTAACTATATTTTTTATCTGTTCAATTAAATTAGTTCAATTTATACGTACATAGGTTTTCCAAATTTTCAAAAAGTGTATTCATTCCAAATTACTATCCTTTCTCTAGTATCGTCTGTACATAAATTTCTCCACAATTTTGTACTTAATCGAATTGTTTGTATCGAAAGTATCCGCGTGTTCCGCCATTTAATTCCGGACGCTCCCCGAATGTGGGAGCATCTTTTTCTAACGCTTTCCCGGCAACTTTATGACCCGTGCTCCTGGCATGATTAATATCCAAATTAGAAAAAAATCGCCGGAGGGAAAGGATCGTTTATGGAGTTCGTCGGTGTCGGGGGGAGTTCAGGGGTTGCTGGGAAGGGAGGGTGGCGAACTTCCAGTCATAAAGAGTCTCCGGTCAATTCATCTTTCTATATATTCCCCGTCAAAATATTGCAATAAATCATCGAAGTGGCTCCGAATGAGAGGCGAAGGGTGGGGGATGACAGGGGAGAGGGAGGGACACGGAGGGATCGCGCTCGATCTCTTCTCAGAGAGTCGCGAGGAGAGGGATGATCGCGCGCGAGTGTCGACGTCTTTTCATAAAGTGGAATATTAATCTTGATTTTATTGAGTACGCGAACAAGCACGCTTATATACGTATAACTCTCATACGGTGACCCATAGCGTTCAATATTTATTGATTGCGATTATGTATTTAGTGATAATTTTCTAGAACTTTTAGATATTGTTTTATTTTTCTTAAAACAACAAATTTCCATGATAAAATTAAGCGTGTAATTAATTTGACGGCCGCAAGAAACTACACACTGAAGACTTTCGGGTCATGTGACCCGTACTAGTTTAAAATGCATATCGTCGGCTGATTTGTAAAACCTTCTAATTGTAAGTCCGATTTTCGGACATGGGACTTAGTAGGTTTTACAAGTAAGCCGACGATATATTGAACAAATTAAAAATTTAGAACTGAAGATATCTGTATCTGCCTTCATATTTCTTTTTCGATATACTAGTAAAATATCGTCAGCTTACTTGTAAAACCTTCTAAGTCCTATGTCCGAAAATCGGACTTAGAAGGTTTTACAAGTAAGCTGACGATATTTTACTGGTACACTGAACAAAAAATTGCTTCATTAAACCATGGGTGAGGTTGAATATGACAAAGCTCACAGTGTGATTGTTTCAAGTAAATATTCACTTGTTTCAACTTCAAATTGGTCGCCTCAACTCTGTGTATTTTCCTTTACGGTATTTTCGTATTGAAACAATTATACCGTGAAGTGCTCCGTATTCAACCGATTCACCGATGGTTGAACGAAACACATTTTTTTTCAGTGTAGATTTCATTTTATCAAATGGGCGGACATCGTAATCTATCTTTTGAATGACCGTCTTAACGAAATAAAGTACGTTTGTGCAATGTTTCCATTTTCAAGTCTTCTAACGCTTTCCAATCGCCATTAAATCAAAAGGCGTATGCCCACGAAGAGGCAATGACGGTTTCGTCCATCCTCTGCTCGGTTCTATAAAGAAGACTAATTAAATTTAAAGTTTTATTGATATTAATAGTTACTTAACAGTTTAACAATATATTTAAGAAACTGAATAAATTTTATTAATAAGCAATATATGTAGGTATATTTATTTCTTACTTCCGATCAGGACATATGTATTTGACCCGGAGGTCTTAAATGTACAGTTAGGTAAAATGGGTGCCGTGTAAGAGGGATGAATAAATGCACTTAGTAGGATATAGGTGTACAATGTTTACGAACCGAGAAAAATTTCAAAAAATGACAAATAGCCGAGGCGACTATTCGAGCGGAAAAGTGCAGACGTGCCGTATACAACTGCGTCTTGCAGTCGAGTCAGCGCGATGCATTTATGTCCGAACCGATCGGGTACTTACTTACGTTAATTAACGTTAAAATTGCTGACTTTCTTCCATCGAGTATTATTTCTCCTCGCCCGATGGGCGCCTTTCCCAAGGAAATTCGTTAAAATACCAACGGTTTCGCATATTACACGGGAAACGCTCTCAAGAGCCATTAAACGCGGGGAATCGAAAACGAGTGCATTTCAATTTTCGTGAAACGTATGATTATCCCTGTGGCGCCCGAGTCGATCCCCGCTGCGGAATTCGCCTTTTGCTCCTCGGGATTTTTTACGAGCAAACGCGCGGCAACCGTTGGGAATGTTCCTGTATACATACACACGGTTTAAGGCTTTCTCGAATAGCTTCCTTTATTCGTGCTTATGGCCTTTGTTGCTTTTCCCTCGTTTCATCGGTATTTTCAGCGAAACCCTTCTCTCTGAGAGGCATTCGTTACTGCAGCCGAGATCTCGAGAAGAAAAAAATTGCGCACGATGTATCGTCATTAATTTTAACCGGTGAGAATCTACATTTGCATCGATGCAATAATTTATATCGAGGAAACTCGATGTATCTACTCGAAGTGTCATTCGTATTAACGCGATGTCGAGACCTTCGATGCGTTTGAACGTCAGATATATATGCGCGTGCAATATCTTTACGGTCGATAAATACACGCGAAGCACGAGGACTTTATATTACGAGCATCCGCGATAAATCTTATCAGCAACGATGCGCGTGTTTCGTTAGGCGCTGCGCGATGATCAACGCGCGAAGTCGAGACAAATTATACGATACGCGTTGAAAGCTTATTTACGAGATAACGTTACGTCGAATTATCGAGTGAGATTTTGGATAGAAGAAAAGTAGATATTGAGCAGATTCTACAGAATCCATTCCTCATCTGCAAGCTTTTATTACACTTATACACTGTAAAAAAATTGTATTAAACTGAATGTAAAGCTTATATGTAAAGCTTTTATCCAATACCTACGTGATTATGAAAATTACAGTATCGAGTTATGAAATTTATGAGAGGGATTTCATAATAAGAAAATATATTAATTTTCATAATCACTTATTGGAAAAAACTTTATATAAAAATATAATAAAAGTACTTGCAAAGTTTTTTGTACGGTGTTGCATTGATTTCAAATCCTCATGGAGATATTTTAAAGAGTGCATATAAAGTGCATATGTAAAGTGCGATACCGCGCGCGGTAGGTAACTCAGATTATACGGAGAGATCACCACCTGTACTTGAATACCTGCCCCTTCGACGATGCCGCGATTAATCTTTTCATTATCCCTTGATTACAACATTTTCTCTTAAACGTTGCGTGATCCGACGCATATTAAGTGGCACGCATCATCATCGCGTTCAATCGCGGACCACTAGCGAAGGATCGTGAGCTGGGAACAGGTTTGGATGGTTAATCTCGGTACACAGGGTTCCCAAACGATCCACCTAGGGGCGGCCCATACGAATCCCCTCGTGTGATGGCTAACCAGTCGCGTTGACACTCTCGATGCGTATGGACATGGAACACTGTGAAATTTTAAGGGTTCTTGAACGTACCGTACGAATGAATTTTATCGCAGTGCTTTATTTTCTCCTAAATTGAAGTGAAAAAGAATAGGCTTACCAGATTAAATGTGCACTTCGTGACCAGTGAGTAATATAAGTTGATTGGGGTAGAAAGGCGGTCGGCCAGCGATGAAATTAATTATTTAAAATTATGAAGTCAATTGACAGCACCAAGAATGTGCCGGCATAGGTGTCGATGTGTGAAAATTAAATTGAATATACGCGCAAAGAAATAAATGGACATTTGAGATTGTGTATATAAGTATTTTATTCCTTTATTTATATCATAATTTGTATAATGTGTATATATACAGTAGGTATGACAAATAAGGTACGGATACATTTGAAAAAACCTAATAAATGTAATTTAAATACAAAACTGCGCTGTTTCTAAGCACTTGTACACTGTGTTCAAAAGAATTAGTTAAAATTAACTTATTTCTTATAGTGACAACTCGAATTTTTGCAGAATATGGCCATACAAAATAGTACCTATTTCATTCCCCTCGTATGGCAAAAATTAATGTATACAATATCGCATATTTTTGAATGACTTGGTATTTTTTACATTACGGCCAATGGACGTATGGAGAAAAATGAGAAATAGGAATTGAAAAATAAGAGAAAAACAGTAGGTATATTACTTTCCTTTATATGTACGATAGCTGTATTGCAAAAACATGCCAAATTATCAAAAATATGCAACATCGTATCAATTTTTGCCATACGAGGCGAATGAAATACTATTTTGTATGGCAATATTTTGCAAAGATTCGAGTTGTCACTCCAGTGCCACACAATCGACAACCCAGAATCTGGGTACTCAGTGCCTGAATCTGGGCACTCAGTGCCCTTCATTTCAAATCTATTTTACTCCGTGTAGTTTATGCCACGACACCGTCTCGTACATCACTGTACGACGTCGTCTGGTTTCATAATATATACCTAATCGGGATACTCGAACGCATCATCAATCGCCTCCCAATTCGCGGGCGAATCGATCGCACACAACCACCCTACCGCCGGGCGAGTCGAGCGCGCCCGAGCCGGGGGACTCCGTGCGAGTGGCGGGAGGAAAGGAGAGGGGGCTATTAGCTGGCAGATTAGCAGTTAAAATTGAAATTTGCACGGACAGTTCGATGCGCGGCGGCGGGCGTTCTCTGAAGAGGCGAGCCGAAGATTGGAGAACCGAATCTGCCACGCATCGGGTCCGACGCGTCGCTCTCTCGTCCGAGCTTCAGGTATGAAATGAGATATGGTTACGAGGGCCCCGGTACGCACGACCGTACCGCGTGCCGGGCGCGCTCACGCGCGCACCGTCGTTTCATCTCCTTCGAATTTGCAAGTTATGTCCCGGGAGTTATTATTCGTGCTCGCGAGGCGTGACCGAGCGCTAAACGCGCGGATCGAGAGTATCGACGCAGTAACTATGCTCTCTTGAGGCCGGTGAGCCTCGCTCTGCCTACTCAGCAACCTGTCCCGTCCTTGATGATGATGCTGCTGCTGCTGCTGCCACTGCTCGCCCTCCCGTGCGTCGATTTGCACCGCGGAGTCATTTCACGGGGATCGAGTATGGACCAGCGTCTGCGGGGCGTTTCTTTTTCTCATTTTGCGTAAAGGCTCGAGTGGCGCGGTGGGACTATATTGGTCGCGTGGAAGGATGGTGAGAATGTGGGGGGAAAGTAATGCGGGGGGTACGAGAAAGGGAAAGCTTCTGGTGAATTGTAGAAAGATAGAGGGGAAAAATAGGAAGTTATTTCAGGAAGAGTTGATTCGAAATGTTGCAAGTATAGATGCGTATGAAATTAATGCGATGCGAAGAAATGATAGAATTCTACAATCGCTATCGTTGCGCATATTTTTTTAAGTATAACAAAACATGCGCAATGTTAGCGACTGTAAAACTCTATCGATACAGAATCCCACTCCGGAACAGTAGGCGAACCGGACCATAGATCTATATTTCTTAAATCGCTATAAAAATGAACATTTCGGTCATTAACATTATTTCGTTCCTCTCTAATGAAATAATACGAATGATCCGAAATGCTTATTTTTTCACCACAATGTAAAACAAATGGATCTACGGATGAATCGGATCGATTCGGTCTACCCTGTACTGAAAATTTAGGTTCTTTCGATTCTTAAATATTCAAACCATTTTTAACAGCATAGGTATGTTTTAAAGAAATAGAAACAGATATTCGAGCAAATTTAGAGAAATAAAGGACGCAGGGAAACTATATAAGTTCATCCTCAGTCTTAAAACTTCCGTAGGTGAGATGCCCCGTTCGAACTCTACCCACTCGACTCCTCTAGCACGAGCATTACCATAATATGATCCGTTATGATTGACCGGCTGTAGAATGGAACGAGGCGGTATGCGTTTCGCGCGCGCGCTGCAACGGAGATGAAGTCGAGGCGATTTTTTCAGCGGGTAATTAGGTGCGCTGCATAAGAAATGGTATTTTAATGAATCGTAAAGCGGAGGGTTTTGCGTCGCAACCTCCGCCGGCTTCGCCAGTCAATCTTCGCCCCTTGGAAATTAAATGGCACGCCTATAGCTATAGGTGCGTTATTGGACAAGCGAGCGCGCGGTGAGCTACGCGCGCGTAATACGCACTCGTGTACGTACGCATACACGACGGACATATGCGCACGCGTTCCTCGAATAATTGATTCCCGCTCTTATAAGGACGTTGGATCGGGTCAGACTAGTCAAAACATAGTCTGTCATACTGAAATATATAAGAAATGATGCAAACGATGATATATACCTATTTTCTTTTCATTACCTAATGGAATAGCAATGTAGAAAATGCTAATGAATGTGTATAGTTTTTTATCCCAGTAATTATTATATTTAGTTATCTCGTTGATCAAGTCGTAATATTTAGACTTCAAGCGATGCGGCAACATCCCATTTCTTTTATCGTTCTTATTTCTTTCATTCGCCAGTTTCATTCCCGCTATATGGTGGTTGAGAAGAGAGATGTCGAGATTTTCAATAGCCGAGGTCGATAATAAGGAACCAAAGTTATCAAGCTAAGCACAGAGAGTGCCAGTGTTATTTTGAACCCTTTCGACGCTAAAAATATATTACATACAATATCTCTGAATAATAAAAAAAAAATATTTTAATTGGAGCTCAGATAAATTAAAGGTATGTAAACTGAAACAACGCGGTGCTTCTCTGAGGGGAAAGAAAAAAGATTTACAAAAACGGTAAGTATAATATATAAGTATCGGATCTACTATTAATCATTAAATTAGAATCATATAAAGATTATAAAGTTACATTACTTATGAAAATTATTTTATTTTATTAAAAATACCGTAAAAACTGATTGTCATACATTGATATCATATTTTACGATAAGAATAATTGTCGAAGATTGTACAAAATAAAAATAATGAAAATCTAATTTTTTGGAGGCCAAATGCCACGGAATTTAGAAATATAAAATGCTGATACTAAAATTCCTCCATTATCTAAAGAGTAAAATGTTCTATTCCCTAAAAGGTTTAACATTAATTATTTACACGAAGTCACGGGACACGAACGAAGACAGATAGAGAGGGACGAGGACGCTGTGTGCCATCAATTCGATCCAGATCCACTCGGTGTCTCCGAATCGACGCTCGTGCCTCCCGCCGCGGTCAATTCTTCTTCTTACTGACCACCGCGAGATAGCAGAACGCCCCGACGTCGGGCATCGGCTGCGCCGTCAGAAACGCTCCGCCGTCGGGCGAACGACGCGAAATCTCGGCTCTCGCGCCAAAGCCGGTTCCCTCCGACGTGCCGGGCTGAAATACAGATCACACCGTATGCGGGACGGCCACTCGAAGTGCGAGATGTGTACCGCCGTTGCCTCCCCACGTCGTCCGCCACCTTACCAAGAGATTGGCCATCGACACGAGGGAACTGTTCGGCGGTGGTTTGTCGAAGGGCGGCTTCAGGGTCCCCTCTTGAACGTTCAAGACCAGACAGTACATGAAATCGTTTCGCAGCCTCATCTCGTCAATAGTATTGGCGCTGGTCTTCAGGAAGCGGAGCCATCTCACCACCGTCTGTCTGTCTGTGCGCGTGCGAAATCACGGCGGAATGAGGCTTCGTCGAGAGAGACTTGATTTAATTTGTACGCGAAGCCCTTTCGGCATTGTGCAATGGTGGGAGGAAGGCGGGGATGGTTTTTTGTAAGGATTGATCTCCCACGCGGTAAAAGTAATGGCGGATAAAACTCGTATGTCTTCCATAATTTTGTCATTCAATTATGTATAAAGATTTTACTTTTCCGGAAAGTGATAGTCGAATGAACGATAATCGAGCAGAAGGGGAACGATAATCACGCCGTAAAAGTAATCGCGAATAAAACTCGTAGGATGGACCGAGGCGAATCGGATCACACAGATCCATATTTCTCAGATCTTATTAAAAATGAGCATTTCGATCGTTCGTATTACTTCGTTCCCCTCCAATGAAGTAATACGAATAAATTAAATGCTCGTTTTCACTGCGATCTAAGAAATATGGATCTGCGATCCGATTCGCCTCGGTATACCTTATGTCTTTCATAATTTCGTAATTCAATTATGTATCGTACAAAGATTTTACTTCTAGAGGAAGTAACAGTCAAACGAACGATAATAAATCAAATCTCCGTATAAATACCCTGAATATTCCTGATACTCGACAGCATCGACTTCACGAGGAAGAGATTGTAGTTGGCATCGTAGCTGAGCATGTCCTTCTCCTCGTGAGACATCTCGAAACGATCGAACCCTCTTCCCTCCGCGAATCGACCCAAGGAAGCCGAACGTTCCCCCCTTCCAGCGACCGGGAGTCATACACGTGAACGATTTTGCTTGGCGGCAAATTGCAGCGTCCTCCCCACCGTCGAATTTACGATTTCTCGACCATCGATCTCGCGTAGCCTCCCTCTCTCGTCCGAAACATCGGAAGCTGCGTGGAGAACGAAGCGAGTGGAGGTGGAGAGCTCGCGAATGAAACAGAACACGATCGATTCGGAGGAATGGAAGATCGACCTCGCTCGATCGTCCTCTCCTATCCGTAGAGGAATCCTCGCGTCGCTCTCTCAAAAGCAGCAAGCCTCCCCCTCGTCGCGCTTTCCCAGCGCGGCCGTGCGGCAAACGCGGCTCGACCCATTACCCGGGAGGTGGCGTGTAACAGGTGTAACGACCGTGATTCGTGGCTATACGCGGTAGCCTCCGCGACCGTAATAATTCGTGCCGCCGCCGGCCGCGCGACAATGCCGATGCGTGATGACTAATGAGCGCCGCGGCGCGGCTGCGACGCCTCGCTCTATCAGCATCATATCCGCGTAGGACAATGATCGTCGCCGTGCCAATTACGATTTACAAAACGAGCGGTGTATTACACTACGTTATTGTCCAACGCGCTCCCTCTCCCACCCTCGTTCGTCCACCGCGCGCGAGGTATACCCGTATCTCATTAGTAGGCGGCGTTCTCCACTGGAGCTCGCGTGTAATTTGTACTTTATCGTCCGAGAATTTATAATTGGACGGTTGACAAACTTCGACGTCGTTTCCGCATCCTTCCTCCAGATGTACGTCTACGCTGGCGAGGTGACGGTGAGTGGAAAGGCTTTTTTTCCTATATGGATATTTATTTCTGATTTGTGTATTACATATTCGTATCAGGATGTGGCATAAAGGAGCGGTTCGACTAAGTCGAATTAAAATTAAGAGGGAGGTTTAATTTAAGCCGCACTCTCTGTTGCCAAAAGTAGAAAACCAACTCGAAATATCCTTCATAGTTGTTCAATTGTAGCAGTTGAATCATTTGTTTTTAACCTCTCCATTGTTGAAGAATTGTCGAGCACTGTTTACAAAGGTTTGTAAAAATACATACTGTAAAGTAACTTGTTATAATGTAATTATAAATTAAAAGTTTTCATACGGGATTTCTCGAGTTGGTTTCCCATCATTGGCAACAGTGCGGCTTAAATTAAACTTCTTTTTCAATTTTAAGCCGACTTGGTCGAACTGGCTAAAAGACTCGCTTATCCAATATCGAAGGGAAATAGTGACGGATAGACTCAGACACGGCGAAAGGAACGTCGCGATCCGCTGAAAGTATATCGAGCCATTGTCGACCGCGAAGTTCCCGTCATTGTCCGACAGCGCGCGGGACATTATGGCCCTTCGTCGTCGCGCCGGTGTGCAAAGTGCTCGTTGTCGCGCGCGCCGTGGGAAATAAAAATGGAAACGCGGAGTGAGTCGGCGTCGTGGCATTAAAAGCGGCTCGCGTTCGTCCGGATTACGAGGTGCGAATCGCTCGAGCGCATATCGCGAGAACGCGGAGTGCCTCGTCGCCTGTACGAATGAAGGTGACTGCAGGTAGGTAGGTACGCGTGAACTCCTCTCGTTTTCACGAGTCCTCGACATCCCTTTATGGTGATTGCCGCTGAGAATGGACGATGACGAAGGAGAAGGTGGGTGCGTCGTGGCGGCGTACGCTCGAGTGACTCGTTAGCTTTACAGCGCTGTGACGACGTCGACCGTTGTCCAGTGAGTGGAGTGAACTTCGAAGAGGATCCTGACACTCTACTCGCAGTCGGAAGCGGGTGATACTTAACGCACAGGTCGCTTTTTGAAACCTTAACAATTGGAGATTCATCGTTATTAAAAACTTCTAATATAGTTGCTTCATTAATCTCAAATGCCTAAGAATCTGTAGCAGTGTACCACTTGTATTAATATTCATTGAAATAAATAACATTATTGTGTACGAAGCTCGAAAACACCTCAGGTTCTTCGTGAGTGATCGTGATTCCTTTCCTGTAATAGCTGCCGTTAGGGGCCTTCGATTTGCATGATGATTCTTCCGTGAGAAGACTGACGAACGATGCGCCGATGCAGATGGCCGAAACGTCTGCGGAATCTTTAAATCGCGTTCGTTGTTCCGGGTCATCGTCTCGCTCGTTACTTACTCTCGATCGAGACGATATAACGAACGATGGACGTATCCGCTCGAAATAATCGCATTACGCGTTCCTTGAGGTCCAACTCGTCATCGTTGGTAGTCTATAACTCTTTCCGCATTAAAAATTAAAGCATTTTTCAAAAGAGTGAAACCTGTTAGATGCGCAGGAGCACGGGTATATGCATGAGTATAAGGAACGTCCAATCAGGCGATTCCTTCAGTTTCTGTCAGATTGTCAATGAGTGAGGGTAGGAAATAATCACGTATATTCGACAGATGTGAACTTCAATTTGTCATTCATTGGCAGCGCCCTTTCTGCTTTGAATGCCTTAACGCTATCCTACGTAGTAAGGACTTTGAGATGCGCAAAAGCACGATCTACTCGCATGAGTTACATTAGGGACGCTCGACCAGGTCATCCCTTCAGTCCGTACGTGACGGTCGATGAGTGAGGATCAGCCCAATTTACTCTCGGTGCATCACGTACAAAGTGTAAATTGGGCTGATGCACCGGGGGTAAGTTTGTCAACCAGCCAGTAAAAAGCTGTCGTGGGGCTGTGGAAGATGTACTAGGAGTATAGAGGGTATTGTGGGGGATGTATTAGGGGTGTAGAGAGTATGGTGAATCTATGGATGACGTATTGGAGATGTAGAGGATATGGTAGGGCTGTCAAATAAGTATTAGGAATGTAGAAGATGTGATAAGCCTACAAAAGATTTGTTAGGGATGAAGAATATATGTTAGGGCTTTGAAAAACGTTTTAGGAATGTAGAGGGTGGAGTGGGGCTATGAAAGTTGTATTAGGGATGAAAAGAAACGAGACGAGGCTGTAGAAATCTGTTAGGGATATTCGATAGAGAGCGTGGTAAAGCTGTAATAAGAATGGAGAAAACTTAGGAAATAGGAGGACTGAATACCAATACTATGGGGTAGGGAACTTAATTTTATAGGGATGGGGAGAAGGTCTTACGTGGATACCGGAGATGGGAATCGTGGAAAGAGGAATTAACACATTGGACATAGGGATAAGAATGAGGACTTTGGAAGGAAAGTTGAAGCTACCTGAGAATCACCAAGTCGATTCCACAGTAGCCTACAAGGCCTATAAGGAGAAAGCAAATTTCCTGGGGAGCATCGAGTTGCTACCACATTACTCAATAAGAAATGCTACATCGGGGATATGATATATTCGCGATGATCTACAAAGTATCTTACTACCTGGGCCACGTCGAGTTGAGGCCACAGTGGGACACAGTATTAAACTGCGTGCCACTGTGGCCTGCAAAGAGCAAGTTTTCCCCACGATTCGAAATTCAGATAAAGACTGAAAGCAGGGTCAGTTCAGGCATTATTATATAGCCCGTACGAGAATCGTGAAGAATTCATAGTACTGGAAGTGTACTGCTAAGGGTATGGGATTGAATTTCAAGATAGGAGAGTAAATGTGATTCTTACCGACCTTCACGAGTCAGGAGTTTGATATAGACTGAGAGCAGAGCCGAATCGGGCGCTCTTATATAGCCCATATGAGAATGCTGTGCATTTGCGCATCATAGTCCGTATTGTATAAGAAGCAATTCGAATTTGTACTACAGAGAGAGAGAGAGAGAGAAAGAGAGAGTATCTACTGCTAAGGATATGGCATTGAATTTCAAGGTAGGAGAGTAAATTTAATTCTTATTGGTCCTCACGAGTCGGGAAGTTGGTTATGGTTTAAGGTAGATGAATATAAGCGATTGTTGCCAATCGTAGAAATTCAAGGGTTGGACGCAAACTGAAGGCAGCTTGGTGAGATGTTCGCTATATACAACATGCGACTATGCCATCTAGGTACACATCACTAGGTACTCAATTCCTATTATCTGTTTGAGAAATTATTAAAATTTTCAAAACATGGAAGGTATTACCAATAATAACGGATTAAAATTCAATTCGAACGTGTATTTGGGAATATTGCTCATCCTCGCGATTCGAACACGTAAAATAACAATAACAAAGGTAATAAATTAATAGCATAAGACTTACATAGTCAATGTCTCAAGGCCTTTAATTCTGTAGATTAACTAGAGGGCTTTAATATATTCGCTCTGTGTGTAACAGCTACTTTGTATTTACCGGCTAGTGTAACTTCCAATTATAAGAATGAATATAAATGTATAGTATATATTATGTAAAATAATAATGTGGTTCTTTGCAATTCCTTTAGGGATGAGCTCATTAAGTACCACTTTAACCATTGGTAGCCTGCTATGATGTACATAGTTATTTCGATCTCAAATTTATAAGAAACAATAAGTACCTATAAAGTAAGCTGCGAATTGACGTGCGAGTGAAGAAACGGAATCACGTGTAGCCTGATTGGTGCAATTTAAGTTTTTGCTCCATTTGTAAGGACTTTGTTGCACCGGGATTCAATTTTTCTCGAATCAATTTTTGATGAGTAATTTTCAAGAAGTAAGGTTATGCATATACCATACGCGGCAAGGAGTTTCGCCGGTGCACATACGTACGCGTCTACATAAACTTCCGGTTATCGCGCACCTACCTGCCCAGGAATTGTATAGTCCGACCCGGCATTAGATCCGAGATATCGGGCTACCCATGCACCGAGTCATCCGTCATAATTACCCGCTAGTAAGCTCGATGTTTTCGATAACACGCCGAGGTACATAAATTCTCCTTAAACGTTCACACGCGGGGGCGCGCGCCGTGGCTATTCCTTAATTAACCGCGACGCTCTCCGCGCCTCGCCAGGAAGTTTCAACGGCACGAGAAATGGTAGCGTCTCGGAGGTCGAAGGTAAGTAACCCGCGCGTGAGTTCGATTTGGTAGCTTTCGAGAAATTTATTGTCCAACCATATCCGTTAACAGGGGTGCTTTTTCCACGTCTGTGCATGTAAACTTACAGCAGATACGGCCACTTTATCGTAGCACGACGCGTACGCACGTGGCACTGTCGTTAAATATCAATGAAAAGCACGTTAATACGACGGTTTAATACTTATCGCGAGGGAGGAAGAAAAATCGAAAAGTCGCGCGCGGGGATTTCCGTTTTCCCCCTTTGCGTGGTACGAAAGAAAAATACGATATCCTGTTCGGCGAATCCCGATAATCGCGCGATGAAAGGCAGGTGTACGAGGTCAGTGAGCAGCGGCTAATCGTTTATGCGCGGAGGCTCTCTCCCGACAATAAAATTGCGACGAGTGTTACTCGCAGCCTGTGTGGGCTGCCGCGCGCGTAAGACCATCGGTGGCATTCGCGGTGGACGGCATCGTATATTTACATACACGAGCATCACCTACATACGCATGTCGCGCGGGTAGATATATGCGCGCGGACGGGAGCCGGTCTTAAGGCTGATTTCCATCGGACGTAGATGTCAAGCTAATCGGACGAATTACGAAGTTGTCCTGCCGGTTGCGGGAAGGAAAACTCGTCGACGGGTGACCTGCGGCAGGATGGGAAGTTGGGAGAAAGGGAGGGAGAAAAGGAAGAAAGAAATACGAGGAAAGAGGCAGGCTGAGATGAGTAGAATGAACCGGTTGAAATAAGCATGTATTGGCTTATTCTTTAACCGATAAATTAGTCAATTCAAATCATGTTTATTTGATCTAAGTAAATACATACGTACACTTTAGATGAAAAAAAAACGACTTATCCGTACAGCGAAAATGAACATCGGTGAACGCTACCTTCTTCTATAGTTAATATACGTATGAAATTAAGCATTACAATAAATGTAAAGTGTCTGCTCAAGAAACTCGCCCCGGTTGCTTTCTACAAACCATATCCACACGCCGTTTCTCCTGGCTCACATCACGATCTACTCCGACGTTTCGATTCCACCTCGAGCGTGCTCGTGTACAGGTGTCCTGGAATCGACTGGATCCGATCAGATCGGTAGATCGAGCCTGCAGTGGGCGCAACCCGCACCCGTCTTCATTTATAGTGCGACACGAATGACTAATCGATCGTCTATCGTGAAAGTAATTTAGAGAGATGCTCAGAGAATCGTATCAGTACGTGGTACCTCGTTCTACATAAGTTTGTATTTTTATTTAGTCGTATTTAACTCAATCCTGCTAGCCTGGTCTTCGCTATTTGTTAATTTCCCAATAATAATGACAATAAAGTTACCTTAAATAAATGACTCCTGTTCTATCGAGAGTTCATTCGTCCATTGCCTCCATCCCAAAGACGAAACTCTTAAGAATCTTGTCCTGGTTAGAGTCACTAGGGAAACCGCCATATTTTTCCCAACATTTTAGATTCCTCCTTATTTCCAGATAAACAATGTTTCCCTAATGAACCATTGATTTCCCGATAAAGGAGACTTTCAAATTGTTACACGTAGTCTTAGTTTTGTTAATAAATGTTCCTTTAATTGAAACATAATTTCACAAAAAATTCGCAGCACTCTCTGGAATGGACAAATCATTAGGTACTGGATTACAATAGTTTGCCGTGAAAAACGGAGACTACGTATAACAATTTGATGATCTTCTATACAGGAAAAACTATAGTTCATCAGTGAAATAATTTTTATTTGGAAATAAGAAGGGATCTAAATTCTCATTAATACCGCCTGATGCTCATTATCCGGATAGACTCTGCATGTAAGAGTATACATAAAACATGGCGGCTTCATCAACCAGGACAAAATCTTTAAGCATCGGACAAAAACACTCGCGATCCTCGCGCAAAAATTAAATCAGCGCGCCGCCCGAAAAATGAGACGAGAAAGTGCGGGTGACGGTGGTCCACCGAAAATCCCGGGACCGCGGGAGATAAAGTCGTCTAGACACGAACGCGGCATCCCGTGACACCGGCGCTCCGTATATGTCCCGTACGTTGGTACGAGTGATACACACACAGTCGCACTACTGTATCGTACGCGCGCACCGAGATACGTGGCGGACGAGTATACGGAAGCGCGCGGCTAGGTAGGACGACGCGGAGTATTGTGTCAGTCTTTGCAGTGAAATTGGGCGTGCGCGGGGGCCTTCGCAAAGGCAAAGAGACGCGGGGAGAGCCTGAAGCCTCCCTCCTTGATATTCTCTGAGCGTCCCGTCCCAAATTACCCTATTCTACCTCACTCTACTCGTCCGTTTCCGCGCGCTGCCTTCGTCGGCCACGTATGCACCTCCGTAAGTACTGTTACGGCTTATAGGTGGTATACCTATTCTATACGTACACGTACGGGAACACGCGCAAGGGTATTCGTTCCCGGGCGACCTCCAGGTACGCTAGCACTTCCGCGCGCGCGGTAGATAGGTACATGAATTTCTTGCGGCAAGACTCGGGAGTCTCCTCCCGAAGATCTCACCTCGGGTCGAGCTGTAATTGACATCGGAGAGGTCCTTCTGGAGAACAGATAGGTACCATAGATGTACTCGGGACAACTCGCTTTTGATTAATTTGCATACAGTTCGTAAGGAATAAAACTGGAAACTGTTCACTTTAAACGCCGGCACCTAGTACCGGACATCAGCAATATCTTTTAAAATAAGCGTAACGTAACAAAAGTACACATGCACGGTGATACCTCATAATTAAACAGTTCTAGGTGCGGAGTATCAGTTGCTGGTGCCATTATGTTTGTCTAGGGGAACCTTTTCTTCATATTTTGTCCTAGAAATTGATTTATGCGTTTAACGGACTGCGTTGTAATTTCGATAAATTCACAAGTAAACACTGTTCTGTCGTTCTTTGTTAACAAAACGATAAGTCTTCTTTTGTCTTTCATATTTATGCAATTACTCGAAGTACTAGTTTGATAGAAAATGTAATTTGAAATAACCTCATAGAGTCCAGTGTCAGTGCAATTGCTTTGATGTATCCGGCACTAGGTGCCTGTTTTTGAAACACTGAAAAATTAAGTGTGTGTTTATTGTCGTTTACCAAGCCGACAAAAATGTTAAAATTAATGGGATTTACTAATTTTGTATGCAGTACCTATAGTGTATTTCTATATAGAAAATAATAACCGTTCAGAAACAAATTGTTCTATTATTTATCCGTCTGTCCGACCATCCGTTCGTGGCTAGAGGAACTCCCCCTACTCATAGTCGGAACTTATAAATGAGGCGATAAGAGGCAAAGTGGTGTAAGTCATTTCAAGAAACAGAAGAATTTAATAGAAATATTGTCGTTTGTAGCCGTTTGTAGTTTGCCGTTCGAACTTGTGCTACCATCTCATGGACCTTTGAACGAATTTATAACTTACATCACTATTCTAGCTAATACATTTTTGATTATGTAGATATCGTTTTTCGCCATTATCTTAACACGGCAAAAAAGTGACTTACACCACTTTTTCTTTTACCGCCTCAAATAAGCACGACTCAAGTCGCTGCCTCGACCAATAAGTGACCTCGGATGCTGACTTAAGTCCATGCTTATTAATAAGTAGCGACTATGAATACTGGCCTAAGCTCTACCGCATGCGGTACGGGAAAAGGAGAAGCCTCAAAGTTGAGCATGCGTCAGCACCATTGAGATTTCGCGTTCGATATCAACGAGGCATTCCCGGAATGCCGGGAGCGCATGCTCAACGTGCAAGCCGCAGCGGCGGGATGTGGGGGCGACGCGAGAGCGTAGGGGCAATTTGTGTTTAATTATTTAAATAAATATATGCCGTGCCGGGCGACGTTCGTTACCAGGCAAATGAGTGAAACGGGAACACGCGAGCCGCGTAGAGACCTTTGTACTGCTATGCGTATGGTGTACGGCGGCCCATTAGCATCGCTCACGATCCTACCGATAGCATCGTTTCTCGGAAACATTCGTAGGAAACTGTGCGTGATTCGCATGAGTCTTCCTTCGGGTGTCTTTCATCCGCTGGATGCCGCGCGGAAAAGGCAAGGTAGTGGAAAAACTGTTGCCGGAAGGGTCTCTGGGAGCTTCCTCGAAGGTTCTTGTAAGATTCGCTGCTTCGATACTTTGCTATACGACGGCTGATCCTGAAAGATATAAAAATATCGGTAAAATGTTTATGTCGATGAAGAGGTGGAAATTCGTTTTCTTCCATAACCATGCTTCTTATTATTTTGTAAAAATTATAAGTAAGTATCTATGTAAGTATCTATGTAAGTATCTATGTAAGTATTATAGGTAAGTATGTTTTCGATTGCAAGCTATTAGAATGATATCTCAGAGATACGTAAAGTACTATCGACCAATTAGCATCATTCATATGATCACGATTTCGATAGCCAATTTCCAAGAAACGCTAGTAAGCATAAACGAGTAAGTATCACTCTTTATCGCTCAATCTTTCTCAGAGTACATTAAAATAAGATGTTTTTATCCCACATGAAATTACCGCGAAAATGCCAACACGGAGAAAACAGTTTATTTGTAGTTAATAAACGTTTGTTTGAATATAGCGAAATAAACATTTTATTGGACCAAGTAAATATTTGTTAACTATTGCGATATTTAATTGGCACACTTTGATCCTTTGAGGCATTCATTTGAATGAGATAAACATTTTAATAATTAATATGTACTTTTTTGTCCTAACGAAATATTTCTTTCTCCGTATTTGAAATTAAATTTATCAACTATTAATAAACTGTCTTCTCAGTGAAAGACAATTTCTTTCGTGATTTTTTAAAAATCTCCAACGACCGGAAAGAAGATCGCAAAACCGTTCCGCACGCAGCATTAAATTAATGGATGACGCAATAAGTGTGTGCGAACCGCTGGACGCAATTATTATAACGAAGCCATATAACGCGCGATTCGCATCTGCGTACGATAACGTTCACATTATAGGGGAAGAAGGAACTCGTCGCTCACGTGTACGCGAGAACGTCGAAGACCTCGCTGTAAGCCGTATGCAAATGAAAGCAACCGTCGCCGTGTCGTTACAGTTCCGAGGAATATACCTAGCGGGAGAGTCGATCGGTAAGCAGGTAAACGGGTACGACACGATCGCGTGAATCCACATACATACGTAGATATTCTCGCGCCGATCGCCATTGACTTTCTTTCGATTCGGAAAAGTTTCACGGCGAAGCCGACTGCGGACAGGAATTCCATTCGCACTCGACCTGGAGGAGCGCTCGGACATTCTAATGTTTTGATTGGGCTAGATGCACGCTCACGTATGCCGCGCGCATGAGTCTCTCCCGCGTGGCGGTGCGTGTCTCGTACGCACCTCGCGCGGCTATCAATATGCGCGGTCCGCAGAGCTGGCCGATGAAACCGACGCCACCCAATAAACTATGCAAATTCGGCTGAAAGTTATTTCCTAATGTGTCGAGGCGGTGGTCGGACGAGTCGCGCGGCGAGAAAAGAGAGTGCGGATCGATTTAACGCGCGAGGGTAATCGAAAATCATGGAGATTGCGCACTGAAAAGAATTCTAAGGTGTGGACCTATGTATAATAGATCACTTTTGGTGTTAAAGAACAATGGCATAAGACTGAATAACACCAGATATGGTACATATAGATTCACACCGGTGAAATGTTATTAAGAATGAGCACTACTTTTTTACTGTGTGTACACTGAGAGAAATTGTATAGGCTGTACGCGGCAATACTATAGTAGCTTATTAAGGCAAGTCTTTTAGTATTATTATATATTGGCAAAATTGACACAAATCACTAGTTCCGAAATATCTATTTCCTTGCTTATTCTTATGCACCGAAATCAATTTTAATCGATCGTATCAAATTATTACCAGACCGCTAGTGCGCGGCTTTTTATTTCAAATCATCTAAAAATTTATTATTAATTTAAGAAAATCGCAAGCGATGCCCATTACCATACATGATAGCTAACACAGTTTGAGAGGCGACAATATTTTGAGCTGTATTAGAATTATTTGTGTACTTACAGTAAATTAGGTCACGCTAGTGGCCTTTAGATTATTCCACTGGATCCAAGAAAATTTCTTCTAGCGTCGTAGCTGTTATCAGCGTAGAGTTATTTCGAAAGGCGTGTGGCGTATTTTAAATTTTTTGACTAACGGAAAATATTCATTCAAAGCACACTAGTCCGGCAGATGTAATTGCTCAGTGAAAATTCGATGTTTATTGGATGATATTAAATATTGACCAAAGAGGATCGAGTACCAACTAAGCGACTTTCATTTGTTGAAACGGCGTATCCTGATTAACGCGTATCACTTGAAAAATGCCTATTATCTATTTTCAAAGTCCCCCGAGTTGAAAGACGCGGCTTAATATATGAATACGTTTCTGCTTACCTTAGCAATACTTATGTATTTCTATTTTACTACCACAAATAGCTATTTCAACTATACGTATAGTCATTTCAGCAATGCGTATTGCTTTTGTCACACTTGTGGTATTGCTATATTACCTATACTGTCTAGTTAACCTGTCACTTAGTCTTAAAGTATAGCTATCCGAGCTATACTAATTGCTGTGTGCGACCTAAACATTTCTCTCACAGTCTACGTATAAAAGGCGCGGAAATTATAACGAGAACTAGAAGAAGGAGTGCCCTAATTATGAATATGGAAAGTACTCGCTCTTATCTGTATTTGCATCCCTCTCGTTATACCGAAGGAGGAGAAGAAGAACTTTGTTTCGTAATATCTCTTCGCGCAGGTGGATGCGGGTAGACGAATGCGCACGCACGTGCGTGCGTATAGTGCGAACGGTAGGTGTTTCGTGTAGTCATCGACGCTTTGAATAAGTAATTTTAGCATGCACGAGCGCTGCAGCGCAACCGAGCGCTTCGTATGCAGGCAGCGCGTCGAAATTTAGGCAGATTCGCATTCATCGAGCCTGAAATAAACTTGGCCATCTCCCCCTGCGAATACAGTCCTTCGTCGATATAATCAATGTTTTCCTTCGTCGATCCCTGATGGGGAAAAAAATCTACGTCGATTTATGTCAATTCTACGTTAAAGTACGAAATTTAGAGCACATTTGTAGTTTTCCATAGTATTGCGTCATATTTCGTAGTTAACCGTCGATGAACAGGGAATTCCGTTGTTATTATGATTAACTATACATGCAATTACTGCGTCAATTGAAGCAGTCTGTAGTTTTCTGTAGAAACGCATAGATTTTGAATTCTGAAGCCATAAATATCTACGGCAGTCTATGAAGGTCTATGGTAAAAATTACGCCATACTATGAAAAACTACAAATGTTCCAAATTCTGTACTGCAGCGTAGTATTGACGTAAATCGGCGTATATTTTTTTTCAGCAGAGGTGCATCTTAATATTCCAAGTTTGACGCGCCGATTTCTATCAACTCTCTCTTCCCTTTCTTCACACCTGCGAGACTCCTCGTATATATACCGATGATAAATCTTTTCCTCGTCCGGCTGATATAACGAGTTCGACCGATTAATTATTCGGTTAATTCCCTCCGATCCGCGCGAGTTATAATTAATCCATCCGACGCACATAATTCTCGCAGCGTCGTATCTCATTTATACACGCGTTGCGATTCGTACACACCTCTTCATCGGACGATCGAGGAAGTTGTGCGGCCCGAAAACGCCGCACCGTGCGCCGGCAACGCGTCGATGCGACACGGCACTACCGCGGAGAGCGCAGGTACGAAGAAAGGAGAAACGAGGAGCCAAGGAGTAGGCGTCCGTATAGCCAGGGGCATCGCGGCGTCGGGAGCCTCTTCGCATAAAACCGTGTTATTAGACCTCTACCGGCGGAGAACCACCCGCAACCGGGGCAGCGGACTTCGATTAATCGAAAATACGAGCGCCCCGGTATATCGGAGCCTCGTGTATAGGAAAGCGGAACGGTCCACCGTCTGCCGTCCGGACAATGCCGCTCGCCCGAAGAGGATCTGTTATTAAACGCATATCAATCAGCGACGCCCTGATGCGCTTTTAAATGCTCCGCGGCCTACCGCTCCTCTGATTTATCGGGCGCGCCTCTATTTCGGTTTCTCCGATTCCGCATAGATGATAGAGGAGCTCGCGGATAATCGCTGCAAGAGGGAACGCTTCGTCGAGGTCGATTGTCAGAAGAAAATCTATCGGACGAGTTGAATGTAATAAATTAAAAATGAGAAAGGCGAGCAAACTTTTTTATCATCGAGAGAAAAATCTGGTTGAAACTATAATATCAGAAATCATGTGTAACCATTGTAAATATAATGCTACCAACTAGGAAAATTCAACCTTGCGATTATAGTTGATCTTACCACCCACTTTTCTCTCAGATAGTAACTCATTTTTGCACTGCCCCCCAACATTTCCAAAGAGGATTGAAATGTAGTCCACAAGCTTGATATCCACATCACTTCGACCGCATTCACGGTCCGTTTAATCGTAAAATAATATGATACTAGCAACCGGGAAAATTGGTCTTACCACCCACTCATCCCTCAGATGGTAACTCATTTTCGCACTGCCTCCCAGATTTCCCAAAAGAACAAAAATTCAGTCCACAATCATCACATCCACGCGGCGCGCTGCCCGACCAATCCTCGTCCCTCGATATAGGTCGTAAGTGCACCGCGGTCGCGATTACATCGGCGTGACGCTGACGCGGTCGTAAACTAGTCACGCGGTAGCGCGAGCAGTAAAAGACGATGGTCTTGTTTACTCTAAACTTTACGCCCTATGCGCGCGGCAGTTGCAGCGTAGCGCCGCGCCGGGAAAGGCCGCGCGTGCACGATCGTAATTCCACCAGGCGCTGCACCTAGGTGCACATACGCGGACGTGGAAATTATTTGTCTGGTCGGAAGTGGTACACCGGTTCGTATCTCGCCTCGCGCGAGCGCGAGATAACGGTCGGATCGACCTTCCCTCCCTTTAACGAGCGCGCGGCGTACGCAGGATGCACCCGCTCCGCTGCAGCGCGAGTATAACGTTCTCCAGGACCGCCACCGCGACGGTATTCCCGCGAGACTTTTCGGCCTCGCGCGAGCGGTTCTCCCGCCTCGTTCGCTCTCTTTAGCTCCGCGCACCTGCATAAGCCCCGTATATGCGCGCGCGACGCTCTCGCCGCGGCGTATTTCTCTCTCTCTCTCTCTCTCCGCCGCTCCGGGAAAGAGGGAAGGCGCGTCGTCGTGTGGCCGGCGCGTTATCAGATTCGATGCGGCTTCCCGATAGTTAATTAACGAGTTCATTATGCACCCTCCGTCCCCCCGCCCCGGTGCCGGAGTCTCGTGCACCGCCGCGCGGAGGACCCCGGAGGACCATAGGAGCGAAGAGTGAGGCATTGCGGAGATGCTCGCGAGATAGCGGCCGGAGCTCGACCCGCAACGGTGGGTGGCGCTCTTTCGTTGGCGTCACGACTCGCGGGATCTCCTCTTCGGCTGTGGACGGCCTCGCGCGCGCGCGCGCGCGCGGCGTTGGTTTCACAGTTCGACGTAATTTAGCGGAGGGTCGCGATTTTCTTCAAAGTCCGATTATTTCGAGAATAATTACACGCACCGCCTCGTTCGCCGGACGACCAGCCACTGTACAGCTACGGCCTACCAACGGTAAATACGCCGGTTGGCCGGTGGCCTTCGAAATTTCGACCGGCGCAGCCCGACGAAAAAACGAGCGCGCGCGGAGCGCGTCGCGAGAATTTCGATCGTAATTGGCCGATGGAACGCGCCGCGGAGCTATTAACGCCTGTTTACGCATGGCTAATAAAGCTGACCCGCGGATAACCACGGGGTTAAACCGAACCTCGGGCTGCGGGTCTCTTCTCTCTAATGTTTCACTATTTAATTTCCTGGAAAACGGCGTGGCGGTTGCCGGGCACCGCATCAATCACCCCGCCTGACATGGAAGCTGTAATTTGGCTAACCTCGGCGAAGTCGAGTCGGCGCGGGGCTCGGACTCCTTTCTCAGCCCTTTGCTCCGCGGCCTCGCCTTCGCCCTCGTGGCCTCCGCCCTCGCGCGCGCCGTTCGAGCCGAGTACCGAGGGATAAATATCGTCCGTCTCGAATAAGAGTGAGAAATTCAGTGGACAGAGACAGAATTCAGGGGTCATGGATGCTGTTGCTGGTGACTTTTTAAGATGTCAGTTTTAAACGTACCAATCAATGATCAATCAATTCTCATGCTTTCATTAGCCAAGACAAGCGCCGCCGTAGTTAACGAGAGCGTGAGAATTAATCGCCAGAAGTTCAATAAGCAGAGCCATTCATTTTTCTCAGTGTGTACTGTGATCCACGAATTGCGTAGCGAGTTTCGAGAAGCATCCTTCCGGAAAGGCGATCCCTCGATCAAGAGAAAATAGCGGAGCGATAACGATAATTGCTCGAAGGTGGTACAGCGACGGTATCGGCGCGATGGTGCCAACCACTGTACCCGATTACGAGCCGAAGAGATTTTATCCGTTTACTCGACAGTCGGCGGATCCTCTGGTCGATAATAGCCCCGAGAGGTAGGACGGACAGCTGCCGCGCGCTTCGCGGATCGGCGAGATTTAAGATTAAGCTTCCGTACGCAATCACCTCGGCACTGATCATCTCGGTGTGCGTACGAGATCGCGAGCGGGCGGGACAATGCTCTCCCCGTTATTGCGGACCTCGCATTCGACGTACCAAGGGGAGATCGCGCGACGATTCGTAAAATCGCGAGGAGAGAGTACAATGCGAGAGATCGATTGCGAGAGAATTCTGATTAAATTATAAGTACCTCTCGTCTCAATAACTATCTCACGACGATATCCATGAGAAATTGGATGCACACTGAGACAAAAATTAGTTTCAACGAAGAAATATCGATTTGATCCACGTAATATTCAATTAAATCGAGAATATTTTGTATTCGTTCATTCGACGTTCATTATAACCGAATAAATGTGTTCTTACACGGAGACAATTGAAAAGTGGCGATTATCATGCGGAATAGTAAATAAGGTGACGTCTTCGAGAAGATTGTATTGAGTAATCTCTGCAAAACAGTAATCATAACTATTGGAATGGTATTCATTACCGTGCTGCAGATTATTCAAGATAAAATTGTTGAAGTTATCACCTATTTACTATTCCGCAAGCAAGTTTTGTTCTCAGTGCAAGGATACGCCGATTTAACGTCAATTTATTTATTACCTCGGCTCCGCGAGAGAAACACGTGTGAAATTACCCGCATGTATCGTATGCGAGGCTCCCTCCTCGGCTATCTCACCCGTGCGAAAGCGACGGATAACGTAGCCCCCCGCGCGCGGTCAAGGTTGCGGGACCTTGGCGCTCCTCGTCTAGCCGCTGCCAAAGGCCGGTGCCACGGTAATTTCGGTGTATTCCGATGAATTTATGAATGGCGGGATATTTGAATCTCGCCAGGAGGGACGGCTCGCGTCTAGCCACGGCCTCCTAATATTTAAGACTCGAGATTTAGAACTAGACGCTCTCCGCGCTCGGTCGGGGCCGGCTCACTTCGGCGGGTCGTTCGCGGCAGGATGTAAATCATCCGAACTCTAGCGCCACCCCTATAATCACTCGGACGTAGTTATGCATCGGCTCGTGCAGCAGAGCGCCCGACTCGCCGACGATCCTCCGCGAGGACTCCCCCAACTCCTCCGAAATCTTCGGAGTTGCTCCTTTCGAGACTCAACGATTTTCCTGACGCGTTGTCTGAATATCGGTATCCCGCAGCTTGTAGGGGAGGATGGGGTAATGCCGGTCACCTAATTATCAGGAGTACAGAACGTCCGATAGTGATACCACGGGTGGAGAACTTTAAAAAAATGATAGATAAAGATCGCATCATGTTACCGACTCGTTCTATTTAATTAGGATGTCGCTTCAAGACACATTTATTCGTTTCAAGTGTTTCTGATGTCATTTCTTAGCTGTGCATGAAACAGATACTTTAAAGACTTGTTACACTTGTTCGTTTTGTAAATTTGGGGTAACATTTACTATGTTAGGTCTAGTTCCGCTTAGGTGACCGGCCTATATCGAACAGATACGAAAGAATATTACAGAAATACGATAATAACGCTCACGGTACACGCGTACCTTCAAAATTACTCCGAATATCGAATTGCAGCGCGATTTACGACGCTGCAGTCTGCGCGAATAGAGACGTCGTTCATTTCCCCGCGTCTCGCGCTCGACATGATTCACTCTCGAGTCGACCTTCCCCCTTCTTGCGCTCTTTCTCACTCTCTCCCCCCCCCCCCGTACACGCGACGGAAGTGTGAGAAACGGGAGCGAAGAGCTCGGCTTGGAAGGAATATATAATTTGCACCTAATAATACGCAGCGAGATACACGGTCGACGCTAACGAGGTCGGCCAATTTGCGATGAGACTTTTCGACCGGAGCAGTCGTTTTCGACGATGCATCATCCGCGAGCGCGAGGGAAAGAAACTCGTGAAACCCTTTGCGCGCGAGGCGCGAGCGGCTGCCACTCGTCCTGCGACTCGCTGCGCCTTATTATGGTGAACATCGATGCAGCCACATCGTAACCGACGCATCTGCAAAATTATCGAACTCGTCTCGGACGTATCAATCTCGCGCGCTACGTGATCGCGTCTCTAACGGAGGGGTTGCAGTTCACACCCGCCTATCGCGTAGAGTACGAGTCGTCCAATCGGTGCATTTAATTCGAGGAATATTTTAGTGTATCGTATTTCCGATTCTCGCTGAATGTTTCTTTTCAAATGCGATTTCATCATGACAAATTGCAAGACAAATAGGAAAAGAAATTGTGGACTCTAATCCGGAAAGAACAGAAATAATATAATTAAGGGGTAGGAGATGGTCATACTAACACTATAATGATAAATTTCATTTCATGTAAGTTAGGAATGTGTGAAATAAAAGTATTTTGATTCCATTAATTTGCACAAGGATGTAAATCGTCACATTTTTTCGTTAAAATATCCTCAATCGCAGTATGAAGTGTACTTTCGTCGGCTTGAATATAAATAGTCATATCTAGTTTTGATAACGTTTATTATGCAATTCAATCTTATTCTTACTGCAGCTCTACCTTTATCATAATTTATAGACATCAACTACTTTTACTTTCTCATCACTACAGTGTCTTTAATTCCCTCCCTATATTCCTTTCGAGCTTTGATAAATCTCACCTACTCGATTTTAGTCTCAATTTCGTACCGTTAAAAATCATCTACATACATCCATTGCAACCGCAGCACTGCAGCCGTCAGTTCTACGAGGTAAACAACAAAAATATCAAACCACCTTCTCTCTCTCTCCCCTTCACTTTGCGAGAGGACTCGATCTCTCGCGACGACGATTAGAACGGCCGACCGACTCCCAGATTTCCGGAAGGGAGCGGCGACATAGGCGCCTCGCGCGGTTCCCCGCGACTTCCGAGAGCGTCTCTTCGGACGCGCGTTGCGCGCAGCGCCGGGACACGTCCGGTGCCCTCCTTCGCCCCCGCCTTTCGAGCGGGTCATCGTACCGGCGTATCTTCGGTGTATCCGTATACCCGACCGCACGGTACGGCCCAGACCACGGAGTAATGCAATAATAGGTGTATACTAATGATACGGGGCTCGGTTGCGCGGGGCGAGCCGAGGATTCAGTCACGTAGTTGCATTAAACTTAATATAAATAATAGCGGTTTGTGGAGCGGCCTCGGAGTACCCACCTATCTCCATCTCCCCCTCGCTACTCTCGCGCGGGACCATAATACACCGTCCGCCCGTCTATCGCCGTACGTTCTGCACTCGTCTCTCCGCTTAATAAGCAGGATCATCGTGATCCCGAATCACCGGCAGCCGGGATAGGCTCTTGTACGCGATCTCCTCCCGGCAGATCGCATTGTCGTCGGGCTGACGAGTTCGCGGCGCTGATAAATTCGCAAGTACGTCTTCCGGGTCGAACTGCGATGGGTGCAGGTGTGAATAAGAAAGACGTTTTTCGATCGACGAATTATCGAATGCCGCGTTAGGGGAAAATGAGGTGAAAGGAATGGCTGAGTTGAAGATGGTCACTGAGAGTTCAGATAGCCGTAATAATGGCAAGATGCTTTCATGTTGCTAAAAATGATGCTAGCAAGATATTAAGCTACTTTGATCTCAAATGCGTGATGATGTGCCAGTATCTAATACTCGAAACATAATGCTAACTCGTTATAAGCTAGCATTGGTTACTGTACAGAATTTTTCTGGTTCTTGGCCACTGTGATAGCATCGTCTATTTTATCATTGCTATGATAATGCTTACTGATTCTAAGCATCGCGCTACCATTCTTTGCTTGGTCTTACACTGTGTTTGCAACAATAAGCATTATGCTAGCATATTATCGTACTTGAACTAAGCATTATATTGTAATGTGATGCTATCATTCTACTAGTTCATTTGACATAACTTAATAATTAAATACACTTTGTTAGTTAAGAGTTAGAATCTATTGTTAATAATTGATACACTTTTAAAAAATCGTTTGATTTAACTGAATTTTGAGGTTACAGGCGGCCAACTGTGTGTAAAGTTATTTGAACAAATATTTAGTTGAAGCAGTTAAATATCAAGTTATTTCACATACATTTTAGTTACTTTAACTACACACTTGTTGAGATAATTACATATTCAGTTGGCCGCACGGAACCTAAAAATTTAGTTAAATGAAACAATGGTTTTCTCAGTGTGTTATAGTTTTGTTTTGGCATACAAGGCTGTCAGGGAACTTTGCCTCTTTCTCGTTTCGCTCTGAGTCAAGCCATGTCAAGTCGGACTCGAAATTTCCACTAAATCGCGGATTTCGGAAATAATAACTCTATTGCGAAGGGAATATGGCACTTACGTTACCGTATTAATATTTCGTAAAAATTCTGTTATTTGTTAATGTTATTAACAATCAAACTTTGAAGCGCAATTAAAATGAAAAATCGTTTTCTCTTAAACTACTTTAGATAATTACTTGAAATTTTGCACACTGATAAAGCAATGTTTACACTATCGAATAAATATTTGCTTGAGGTGAAATTGTTTTAAAAAATGTATTTTGCATTAATTTTTTTAAAACAATTGCAATTTTTCTTGCGATCTTCACGCTATAAAAAAATGAAACTTACATCAATTCATGCGGCAAACGTTGGCCTTTTATAATCTGCAAAGAGAACTTTGTACTTTTTCTCCATTCCGGAGATACGAAATTGTTTATTACGCGGTGCGCTCGTAGATCGCGCGGCGCGCTCCGCTACTGGCATCCGCGGCAACTTGATAGCCGCGCAAACTTGAGCAAAAACCGTTTGAACTTGCATGAACATGATTTTCCGAGTTTGGCAAACATAGACAGTTTTCTTGTCAGTTTGCTGATGGTGCTCGTGCGGTATACTTGCTTAAAAACTATTCGGTGTTTCAATATCATTTAGTGAAAATCTTTCGACCGAAGGAATGTTGTAATCCTTTGAAAAGGAAAGGTCATAATTGTGTTCGTCATAAGTTGTTCCTCGCGCGTTACTGCCAAGTGGAATAAAAAATTCGAAGAATACATTGATCGATATATTTGTCAAATATGTCGTAAGGACATGTATAATGATGTTAAAATTGCTTCAAATGTAGAAAATGAAGACCCAAGCACCCAAGACCCAAGATAGTTAATACCGATAATTAATTGCTATACTGTAATACCTTCCAGGGAACGAATTGAATTTTTAACTGAATGTAAATATTGGATTTGAACAGTGAACAGTTATAATTACTTGGAAGTTTATTCGTGGTTCACTATTAAAGAAGGTGTTACAGTATAGCAATTAATTATACAATAAAATATAAAAATAACACAGGTTTACAACAAAAAAAAAGTCCGGACTATTTGACCGGGCCATGGTATTCCGAGGTATTTTTGCGTCCTGAATCCGATCCCGAGGTCATCTGAGCCCCATCACGTCAGAAAAACGAGATTTCGAAATAAATAAATAAGGAAATGGGACTGCCCTGAGCAGCACCCAGAGCATGACTCCAAGGTTCTAAGGCCATTACGGTCAGTGCTGGGTCCACTGTCACAGTGAACGGATCGCCGGAATTGGATGCCTTGACAGGGAGATCGTAATCCGCGAGATACAACGATCATGGCAACATTTTATCCACTGGGGTGGTTCTGTGATAGTCCCGGTCGAGATTTAGGACTCCATTCCAATGTTTGGAAGGTATTCAAGACCTAAACAGCTACCCTCCAACTCAACAGGTCGCTTGAGAAATTGTCCCGGATCCAGTTCCAAAAAATGGTCATTTTAACCTCTAAATGACCTTGAAATCTCATTTTTCTGACGTGATGGGGCTCAGATGACCTCGGGATCGGATTCAGGATGCAAAAATACCTCGGAATACCATGGTCAAATAGTCCGGACTTTTTTTTTGTAAACCTGTGTAATTAGTAAACTCACTTCGTGCTTGGGTCTTCATTTTCTACATTTGAAGCAATTTTAACATCATTATACATGTCTTTACGACATATCTGACAAATATATCGATCAATGTATTCTTCGAATTTTTTATTCCACTTGGCGGTAACGCGCGAGGAACAACTTATGACGAACACAATTATGACCTTTCTTTTTCAAAGGATTACAACATTCCTTCGGTCGAACCATTTTCACTTAATGATATTGAAACACCGAATAGTTTTTACGCAAGTATACCGCACGAGCACCATCAGCAAACTGACAAGAAAACTGTGTATGTTTGCCAAACTCGGAAAATCATGTTCATGCAAGTTCAAACGGTTTTTGCTCAAGTTTGCGCGGCCATCAAGATGCCGCGAACGCCAGTAGCGGAGCGCGCCGCGCGATCTACGAGCGCACCGCGTAACAAACAATTTCGTATCTCCGGAATGGAGAAAAAGTACAAAGTTCTCTTTGCAGATTATAAAAGGCCAACGTTTGCCGCATGAATTTATGTAAGTTCCATTTTTTTATAGCGTGAAGAACGCATGAAAAATTGCAATTGTTTTAAAAAAGTTAATGCAAAATTCATTTTTTAAAACAATTTCACCTCAAGCAAATATTTATTCGATAGTGTAAACATTGCTTTATCAGTGTGCAAAATTTTAAGTAATTGTCTAAAGTAGTTTAAGAGAAAACGATTTTTCATTTTAATCGCGCTTCAAAGTTTGATTGTTAATAACATTAACAAATAACGGAATTTTCACGAAATATTAATACGGTAACGTAAGTGCCATACTCCCTTCGTAATAGAGTTATTATTTTCGAAATCCGCGATTTAGTGGAAATTTCGAGTCCGACTTGACATGGCTTGACTCCTCTGCCATATTTATGAAGTAGATACGGTACGTCAAAGGAGGACCGCCGTGAAGTAATTAAAGAAATCGTTAAACCTCGCTACCGATCGATTTGTTCGTCGCAAAGCTGTAACCACCGAACCGCGCGTAAAACGATAACGAGGTATACCCGTACATTTCAGGTTTCCAACGTCGAACTCTTTCTTTCCTTCCTCCACCCTTTCGAGCCCCGAGCGATGAGCTACTCGAAAAAATTCAGCGGTCGGATGAAATCGCCGCCGCGGCCGCGCGAGAGGGCAAAGAGGAAGCGCGGTGCCGCGAGGCGAGATTCTTACCGAGCCGTCGAGGGGGAAAAAATCGCTTCGCTTATTCTGGCCCCGACGGCTGAATCGCGTAAGAAAATAGTTATACCGGTAGGAAGGAATGGGCGCGATTAGTGCAGCCGAGGGATGGAGGAGGAGGAAAGAACCGAACCAAAGGTACTCAACGCCTTGTAGGAACGGAAACGAAGTTTCTCTCCGCGTCAATTCGGAAGATTACAATCGCGCGCCGACAACGAACAAGAAAGAATCGGCATCGGCTTCTTCCCGTGGAGATTCGGCAGTAAGATGGAGGTTGATCGTGCGAGACCAAAGGAGAGAGAGAGAGAGAGAGAGAGAGAGAGAGAGAGAGAGAGAGAGAGAGAGAGAGAAATTCAATTTGTTCGACCATGGCTGAGTGCCGCGCGACCACCATAAGATGAAGAAGTACGAAGTACTTCGGTAAATGTAAGGGAAAGTCGAGTGGTATCGCGGATACTCTGGCGGTTTCTAATTGTTACTGCTGACAATTAAGATCGGGGGACGTCGAAGTGTCCGCTGTAATCCAACCCTCAAAAATAAGGACTGATTAAGTAAAAACGAGTACTAATGGAAGTGAAATCTAGAAAGCAGGTATAAGTGTACGAACGCGACTGCACAGAGAAAAAGAATCAGTTGGATCTACTAAAAATTACTTGCGGAGTCGCGAGTAATTATTTATTTATGTACCTAAATGAAATTTATTTAATACATCAATTTGACATCTCTTCCTTACAATCGTGTGAAAGAGTATGGGATTGCAAGGGAAAAGTATCTAGTTAATATAAACAAATATTTAATTATTCCAAGTAAATAATTACTTCAGATTCCGCAAGTCATTTGTAATAAATCCAACTAATTCTTTTTCTCTGTGTGGAGTCGCTCTAATTCGAGTAGATATACCTACAATCTGTCCCTTTCAATACACGCCAGCGTAGCGGGTTGCATATCGGTTATCCGCCTGACGCCGGACACAGGCGCATAGCCCCTGCATGTATAGGAGCACTCGACTCGGCTCTACTCTCAGTCTGTATTCGACTCCTTACGGATCAGGAGTCGAATACAGACTGATTGAGAGAGTAGAGCCGAGTCGAGTGGCTCCTATACATGCAGGGGCTATGCGCCTGTGTCCGGCGTCAGGCGGATAACCGATATGCAACCCGCTACGCTGGCGTGTATTGAAAGGGACAGATTGTATGCAAGAGGTGAGGACGAAAGGGAGGAAAAAGGAGATCGAGGATGACTGGATGCGGGGGACATCGGGATGGGGATGCATTCGAATCGCGCACTTCTTTGCCGCGTCACCCGGCGAGATCGACGACGATAAATAAGTCGGAAATCGATCCGCAACGATCGAGCGCCGATAGTAAATCCGCGACGAGACGCGCGCTTTTCCCAGCCCGAAGAAGAAGTAACGGGCGCGACTGCCCTTTATAAACTCATCGCGCCGCGTCGCGCGGTAACCCGGCGACCGTTAATGTTATTAAATTATCATATCTGCAATTCAATGCACCGCTTCCTCGTCGAGGTTGCACGTTCTTACCTCGCATTTATAGTTGTAAAATTCTACCTAGCATTAATAAACCTCCGTCTGCCGCGGGTAATATAACTCCTCCGTAGGGGTGTAGCCTGTGCAGCGCAGACCCGGCGCTCCTTCCCGATCGGGCAGGTCGATCCGATCGGCTTCCGTCGGTTTCGATCGTAAACTTCTCGACTTCGCGACGACTGGGCTTCGACTCGCGGATGGATGCAGGCGGAGGAGGAGAGGGAAGTTGTGAAAATGGCGATGCTGACGAACGGAGAATATGTGTACTCGTATGATGCGGCGCTTCGGTTATATCGGTATTATCGGTATATTGGTGTTATTGTATATTCTACTGCAGGCGTATATAGAACATATTTTGAAGATCGTTTCTCGATCTACAAATAAGCTTTATACCGATTTACACGAAAATTCAAGAGTAACGAGATAATAATTGTCGAGGTGGTTATTACAGAAATCGATGTAAATGAAATAAATTCGAGATACACACACAATGCTTAGTAGGCTTTTCTTTTTCCGAAAAATCCTTAACGTCCCTTAAAATCGTAGGTATAGAGAAGACAAAAACTTCCAAATAGTCTCGTGTTTGCGGTATCTTCACGAACCACTCGGTTTCCATTCGACAAGGCCGACGCGAAGCCTAAACGCTGGTTAAAATAAGATATGTAACGGATTTTCGTCGCCCTTCTCGCGCGCACCCTGATTCCCGCGCCTACACTTATATTTATCGACGCATCGACGTTCCGAGCACCCCGAGCGCCAAGGCGCTCGGACGAATCCGAATCGTTCCTCGGTTTTAACCCCGTGCCCGACCGCCCTGGGGTCCGTCATAATTGCCGGCAGTAACTGGACGCGTCTAATTATATTCCGAAGAGCGGGCGCGTTTCACCTAATCGTCGGAGGCAGCCCCTTTAAAATTTGTTTGGGGAAACCATTTTTCACGAGGGGGTAATAGCAGTAATTTCGATTGCGCCCGGCGATTATCGCCCCGTGTAGCACTCCTCTCGTATAGATATTAATTTATTCCCCGAAATCGCGGTCAATCCGACGAGGTGATAGGGGTGAGGCCCACGGGGCACGAAGGGGTTCTCGCTCCATCGAGTTTCGTGGAGTTCAACGCATTCTGTCGAAGCTTTGGGACCGCGCGAATACCTGAACTCGTGGTCCCAAGCTGTTAACATTTTTTGAGGCATTCGGAGCAATTTCACTCTCGTCGTGCACCAATTAAACTCTTTCACTACCACCACAGAGAAAAGGTCTAGTTGAATACGAACCTGATGGAAAAATGTATTTGGGATGAAGAGGAATGTATTCACATCGAACAAAAATCTATTTGAGTTGAATTGATGTTCTACTAGGTTCGTACTCGATTAAAAAGATGTGCAAAACATTTATCAAATTCAAATAGAGTTTTGTTCGATGTGAATAAATTCCCATTCATCTTAAATACATTTTTCTATCAGGTTCGTATTTAACTAGACTTTTTCCCGCAATGTGTGTACATATACATATCAAGTATAGATCTGAACTTATTCGCCTGGAAAGAAACATGAACGACTATCATCATGAGTTTTTGGCTTATGTTTATATGACAATTTTTTAAGATTATATTTTTATCTATAACAAAGTCTTATATCGATGCAAGTCAAAAGTTCATAAATAATGAAATAATGTCGATTAAAGTTTCTTTTCTGGCGATTAAATTTATACTGTACCGATTAAACTCCCTTTCACTATCACCGCAGTTTCGATGCCTCTACATATACATATTCTGCAGAATTAAATGTTATACAATACTTTTCGATGTATATAATGGAAAAATAAAATTTGTTTCCCGCAATTGAAGGAATGCGTAATTATTTCGTACCGCGCATTCTTATATCATCCCCTCGGCGCCACATCACCGAAGAATCACGTATGTACATGTATACCATCCCCCTATGGAGCGGCTGCTAAGTGGCTGCGTCGAGGAATCCAACTGGACCGCGAAACTGTCATGAAATGTGCGCGATCGCGAGGAGCGACGACGAGTCCGCGACAAGAAGTTGGCCTCGATCGAACGCAGCTCGCGCCCGCGCTGAACGGGTGCGAGTGCGTTTATATCTCGATAAATAAGCGAAACGAGAAGAAAAGGACGTCGTCGCAGTTGACATGGAACGCGCCACGGCCCGTTGCCGGGAGATAAGTATCGCGTATATCATGCGTTCGCCAGCCCCGTGCGGTTCGCCCATCCCTCTTAGTCGGACTTGCACTATAGGTGCGCGGCGCGTGTACCCTGCTTGCTCGCCTTCTTCGATCTCCTTCGGCAAAGTTCGCGATTATACGTAGCGACCCTGGAGATTCCGCGGGGAATCGTCGCGAAATGAAAGCGAGGAAATCGAAGGGGATCGATTTCTAGTCCGTATCGAGACTAAACTTTCTTTTTCGCGTGTACACGGAGAAAACTGAATGGTAACGATTACTATATGCCGGAATAGTAAGTAGATGAGTATTCTCTAGTAGGATACACGGAAAGACTGATACCACACTGAGAAAAATAATTAGGTTAAAATGAGAAAACGCATCTAGTTAAAGGCGTTTAGTCATTCTGAGCAAAATACGAGTACATGGTGGATTAAACCAAATATCTAGTCATTCTAACCAAAAGTGGTCAGTCTAACTAAAGAAATAGAGGTTCCATATTTCGCTAAGCAGTTTAGGCATTTGTCTCCAAGATTTTAGTTAAATTGACTAAACTATTTTTCTTAGTGCAGTAAATCTTACTGTATTTACAATGAAAGAGGTGCACATGAGGGTTTTTGGATGTTTTTACAGCGTAGAACAGTAATTTTTCCTTTGAAAATATTAAATCGTCATAGTTTACATTACAATTTACTAATTTCTCAGGAAATATTATTCTTAAGCGCAGTAGGAACATCTGAAAACCCTTATGTGTACCATTTTTATTGCAAATAGAGTAAAATTTACTGGTATCAAGTATTTCCGTATGGTATTCCAGTATAGTAATCATTACCATTCAATTTTGTCCATGTAAGGGGACTAGAAAATATTAATTGTAGACAGTAATTTCATCTCATTCATCGTTTAACGATGCGGTTATGAAAAACGATCGATTTTCATTCCAAAGCTAAGCGATATTCCACCTATAAACGTGTTCGCACCCCGCCTTATCGGTCTCGTTAACTATCACACTTCGCTCGCGCGAGATAAGGCGCGACGAGGTGCAAGATGGCGCGGCACGGTTAATGAATCGGAAGAAATAACGGCAATCGGCGAAATATAAATGAGGAAAGGGGAACGGGAGGGGGTGCGACTCGGAATGCGCGTCACGCGCGCCACCTCCGCGCGCCGCCTTCGGCACGGGGGAGATGAGAAATGAGGCTTAATTATGGCAAAGTTCGTGCCGCGCCCGAAAGGCGCGAAACGAAGAAGTCTTTCGCGTATAGTCTCGCGAGAGCTGGGAAAAAAGCTGACACCCCGGTAGGTAACTGGATTGGTTTCGATTGCGCGAGCTTCGGCGGGGGTGAAATAGGAGGCAGCAAGGTGCTACGGTGTTTCCGAGTCTTTCCTCTACGCGAAGAAGAAGTAAAAAGACTATAGAAATAAATTTGCGAGGCTAGGGGTAAAAATGCATCAATTAATAATCGCAGTGAAAAAGTAATTGCAAATAAATTGTACTCGAAGCACATCAGATTCGCGCAAAATTATTCTCAGTATCGTCCCTCCCCGAGAAGCCGCATCCGAGTTTTCGCAATTATCGAAATATCGCAGGATAAACTCGGGTCAGTACATCCCCGGCGAAGGTACCGCGCCGCGTCGGGAGAGGGAAGACAAAGAGATCGGATCGGTCTTAGCCGGGCGAATGGCGTCGATTAATAACCGCGGAAAAGCTCGCGGAGAACTCCAAGGATTTTCCAGTCACGTCCGCTCGCGCTGGAGTTAATTTACGAAATAAATAATATCTTCTTCTTGCGCGGGGGCTCGGGCCGGAGAGACGGGGCTGCCGAGAGGGGGAGGGCTGGAAGAGAAAGAAGACGAGGGAAGCGGCGAGAGCGGGGAGGCGCCTCATAAAGCTGCCTACGTGTCGAGCGTAATGAGAACCGGTGATTTTTCTCCCGGAGCTCGCGCGCCTGCGAATGTAAAAGAAAAATGAATATAGGTGCTGCCGGGCGTGCGGAAAATTCTCTCGGAATTTTGCCGGCCGCTCATTGGCGCTCGTTGTTCGTGCCATGGATGGCTGTGCAGAACAGATCGAGCGTGTCTGAGAAATATTTGGAATCGATGCATATTAGTTGTTATAACAACATGTCTAGTCTATTCTCTAGTGTATAAACTCTGAACAGAATCAGGCTCCTCCTGTTCCAGCCCTCTTGGCCATTACACCTTATGTAGGCCACTTTTGGTGTTAAATAACTGTGGCATAAGATTGAATGACATCAGATATGATGTAACAATGTGCACTGAGAAAAAAATTTACTTGATCGAAATAAACGTATTTTTGACTAGTTCTAAGAGCACATTTATTCGTTTAGAATGAATATCGATTGGACGAATATAAATATTATTGATTTAATTGAATATTATTTGGATCAAATCGATATTCATTTGATTCGAATAAGAGTGCTCTTAGGACCACCCAAAAGCACGTTTATTTCAATCAAGCAAATTTTTGTCTCAGTCTAGGGACACACCGGTGAATTAGTGTTAAAAATTAACACCACTTCTTTATAATATATTTTTTTATAGTACAGGAATATAGTGACCACGTCGCACGATGCACTTGCCGAAAATCGCAATACGTAATTCGACCGCAATCACAGCTATACGGATATTCGACCCCCTCAAAAACGTCCCTTCGCTCTATTTATCAGAAGACACGTAGCCATGCGCGCGTGTCTCTCGCCCCGTCTCTCCGCGAGGTCCATTAAGACATCACCCCCGTTTCCCTGGTATACAGAGACGAGACACGGAGAGAGAACTGCTTGCGGACGAGAAGAATGGCGAGGGAAGAAAAATTTTGCAGAACGGCGAATCCCGGGGAGACTATAGGTACACCTACCCCTTGCTACCTAATACCCGGGGCATATACACGGGCATCATTTTTATAGCGGCAATTTCATTTGAGCCTCGACTCATGCAGTGGTTTCTGATGAGCGAACTAAAACACCCCCGCACCTCCGCCACCGTCGCCGCACCACCGTCACCCCTGTCTTCGTCCCGTGCTCCGCGCCCGACGCCATCTTTTCATTAAAACGCTTCATCGGTGAGCCGTGCGGAGGCGCTACCCGCGGCCGATCCGCGAACGGAGGTCGAGGGGTGGTGGGAGGGGTGGGTGGCTCGCGGGGGGTTGCGCCGAGAGGGGTAGTAGCTTCGCTGAGTTTTCCTTCGTTTCATATCTCACCCCCGCGGCCCGGCTTCTCCTGCTTCTCCAGCCCCAACCCCCTCACTCTGATTAATGCCTCTGCTAATAACGTCTTCTCCCCCGAGAACCCACGTGGGACCGGCGAACGGACTTATGCGGAATTAAAAACACATCTCCCTCGCGATATTGCTGGTATTGTTCGGCGTTAGTTCTGTGGAGGGGGCTGTCGGTCCGTGAGTCTAGGTTTGATGGAAGGTACAGGTGAGTATAGGTACAGACAGTCATCAAAATTGATGGAAAATGCATGGAGATGCATCTAACTCCTATTGGAGTCAGGAGAGATCAAAGATGCTGCAAAGTTTGAAACTGTATGTTGGAATCGGTCCACCCATTTCTGTACGTAGAAGTGCAATTTTTCGTATTAATCAAACATTTCTTGTGTTAAAATTACTTAACACAAAGAATGTTAAATTAATACAAAAAATGGATGGACCAATTCTAATACAAAATTTCAAACTGTGTACGATTAAAAATGAACTTAAAGTGCAAATATGTTAAATAATTTTATAAATTCATAGTGTTCGCGTTGCTCCTTTCAAAAAGAATTTTACCACGACAATTGGCATACACACTGAAGGAAAAAGTTTAGTTGAATACGAACTTAATAGAAACATTTATTTGAGATAAATAAACATTTATTCACACATAACAAAAGTCTATTTGAATTAAATAAATGTTTTGCGTATCTTTTTAATCTTATATGAACCTAGTAGGACATAAATTTAATTCAACTAGACTTTTGTTCAGTATGAATACATTCCTATATTCGTCTTAAATAAATTTTTCTATTAGGTTCATATTCAACTATACCTTCTCCATGGGCGTAGTAGTCATTTAATTGTATAAAAATATTTTGCATGCCTATCTTAATAATCGGGTGCAAGCCTAGTAGAGAACATCTATTTAATTCAAATAGGCTTTTGTTCAATGTGAATAAATTCCTATTCATCTCAAATAAGTTTTTCTATTAGGTTCATATTCAACCAGATCTTTCCCCCCCTTGGGTGTAATAATAAAATACCTAAAATCGTAATAAACTCTCGAATCTCTCGAGGATCAGTGCATTCTCACCTTTCATCGTGTGCAGTCGCATCCTTTGAACGGAAACGTTTGCTGGGAACAACGTCTCGCGGCACCCACCTCCCGAGGCCACCGCGAAAAAGCTTCCCGACGGCAAACGCGAAACGCACCGCCAGTCGCGTCGGGTGTGCGAGGTAAGTGCGCGATCCTCGCGGATCTGTCAGACCTCGTCACCTCTGCCGCGCTCTGGCGTTGATTAACGACCGTAATATTCCGCCGTATACGGCACCCGCGTGTACATACGAGTACGACCGTGAGTACACGTATACAGGTGTCGGCAGGCGCGTTACAGCAGCTTAGCGTCCAGCTTCGCGGGTAAGAAGAGAAGACGTCCCATTGTAGAATTAGCGAGAAACTCGAAGTTCGCAGAATTCGTTCGCCTCGGAAACAGATCTCGCGCGCGCGTGCGTCTGAGAATCGTAAAGTCCGCGTTCCGCTGTACGACTGCAGGTATACGAGTACAGCGACGATCAGAACGATAAACTGTTTTTAGGACGAGCCTATAAGAATAAAATTCAGTGAAGATGGAATTTTTATATTCGTACCATTTTTCGATAAAATGAAAGATTTGCGCGAAGATTGGAAATGGTCAAAGTCGAATATATCGGTAAATAAATCTCTTCTTCATACTTTTTAAGCTTTCTAAGACATCTATTCTAACATTTACAACATAAAAATGATGCCGCGTCAAAAGTCATAAAGATGTTTCTGTCATAAAAATATAAAGGGGACTAAAAATCGAGAACAGGAACGAAATGGTAGTCGAGTCTGAACAAATACAAGCTGTAACTACTTCCGCCTCTCTCTTCGGGGGACTCGGCGGTCCCGCCTACATCGGCCCTTTTGCCACCGAGCGCGATCTCTTCTCGGAGCGGAGCCGTGCGCGGCGCGTGTCAACCGTAATTTATTAGGTGGACAGAACAGTTTAGTAATTAGTCGTTTGTAATGGAAGAGACACGATTCTCGGGTCGGATGGAGTCGTGGAAATCATGGCATAAGTCGTTACCGAGCGACGCACGCGGACAGGTAGGTGGGCGCACCAACCCCCACTCGTCGGCGAACGATGTTAATAGTTTCTCGAAATCGATATCGTGAATTCTGCTCTTTTCGCAAACCCATAAGCGAATCTAAACGATCGATTTGAACGTTTCGCATCAATTGAAATTATTGTGGCAATGACTCGAAGAAAAGTCCAATAATTTCTCTAAATATTTCTTGAATTAAGAATATATCATCTTAAACATTTTAAAAAATACAGATTCTTGGTCGATGAATTTATACCTACACCGGGAAAACAGCTTATTTGTAATTAATAAATATTTGTTTGAATATGGCAAAATAAACATTTCATTGGATGAAATAAATATTCGTTAACTATTACGATATATATTTGGCACAATTTCATCCTTTGAGGCAACCATTTGAATGTAATAAGCATTTTATTAATTAACGTATATTTTTTTGTCCTAACAAAATAATTATTTCGCCGTAATTCAAATTACATTTATTAATTATTAATAGACTGTTTTCTCGGTGTAAGAATACCTTCATTGGGACAAGAAATTCTTCCTATGTGAAAGATTACTCCAGCCCATCAAATATTTTCTTACACGAAGAAAACTATAGTTTGATCCTGGAATTATATCATGCTTTTGACTGAAGAAACAAATTTGTTGGCACTAACAATCATTTCTCTCAGAGTAGATGGGCCTCACGACGGTTTACTCACCACCTTATATCGACGCAAAAGCGCTGCAACTGTGACTTTTACTTCTCAGCGCTCCTTCGGAACATCAAAGTCCTCCACTCACCGACCCTCGCGCATCTTGCCGTCCAATCGGTCCGTCTACCCCGAGACTTTCACAGCGTTCTACAATGCACACCGGTCGCGTCGAGCCGATATTCTCGCGTCTCCGCCGCGACGTTATGCCACGAAGATGACGGCCCGAGAGGCTCTCCTCCGTCCAATCAGACCAAACCGGACGATGGCAGCCGCCGATGAAATCCAGCGGCCAATAAGCGATGCAATCATGTCACCTCGTGGCGGAGAGCCACCTCAGGCATGTCAAGGAAAGGAGAGAGGAGCTGAGAGGCGGATAAGTTGAAAGAGCGAGAGAGAGGGGGGGAGGGAGAGGCTGAATACACAACGGGAGGAAAGGTGGTCCCTGGGCTGTTCCCACGTCGTTAACCAGCACCATCGCCGCCTCCCGCGAGGCGTCGTTTTTGCATCCTCTTCAAGGACCTCCGGAGGATATCGTTCGAAGACGTCGCGGCGGTTTCTCGGAATTCCTCGAGCTGCGGGAAATTCATTTAAGAATTTCCAGCGTATTTATGTCGACATCGAAATTCCTTTTTCGACTTTGTACAAGCCATACGAAATAAATTTAGACTTATTAAATTTATATATGATTTCAATATAAACCATATAATATGTATATTATTATATATGGATTGCATAGAAATGAAAACAGTGGAAATATAAGACTATATATAGACCATATATATAGTCCGTATACGGTTTATACATAAATTATATATAAATTAAATATGTCCAAGTTTATATATGTTCTATATACAAAATATATATATAATCCATATAGATCTTTTCCACCTGGGTACATCCATAGCAACATTCAAGATATTCTACAGCCAATAGTTACCTACATACCTACCACTGATGTAGGTACTCATCGTATTACATTAAAGTATATGAATTGTAATTTTTACAATGAAAGATGCGGTATTTACAATGTACAATGGTACTCTGTGCTATATTGCTCCCGATGACAATTTCTGCTATGAGAAATATCACTAATTACTCCATTCGTTAAGTACTTTGTACAAAACTCTTTTTTCCGTGCAAGTGCAGAATGCAGAAACGAGCAATCGACTGCGATGTACCGATTGCGCGACGATTCGACCGCGTGGCACCCGCAGTCGAGTGGGTCTCCTCTCCCGCGTGCTCAGGCAGGCGTGACAGCTCGTTAGCCATAATATTCGATTGGATCTCGATCGATCGGGGTACCCGGCATCGACGTACCCCGCTCTTAAGGGAGCCACTCGAGCTGATAACTGCAGCGGAACGTTTCTCGGTGATTTCATACTTTATCGCGAAATAATGATGATAAGCCGGCTCGCGGAGCGAGCGTGCCAGAGCGGAGGCTCGCGCAGTGGCGAGCGAGGGGGTGCGAGGGGCGGGCCGAAAGGAGGAAAAGAACGGAGAGTAAACGGGTGGATGATCGCTGCGATGCAGCGCGGCACACGCGCGCGTATGCATATACGTATACGGGTATCGATGGACCCTCGCCGATTGTTACCGAAGCGTCGTTTAATTTCGAGAAAAAAATCGCGACTACACCAGGATGTAGGTAGAAGCGGCAGTGGATATAGCGAGTGACCGGCAGCCAGTGAAAATTGCCTCCGTGGTTGCCTCTCTATCGGGCGATCCGATCGCGTGTTTCGGATCGCGCGAATGAGCACCGTCATTATCGACGGCAAGGGACGTTAGCGTGTATCGCGCGGATGACGCTTATCTGGGAGTAAATCTGTTCGGATGAATGTATAATTCGCTGGGTTTAATAAATTTAATCGGGCTGTATTGGCTGCGGTATGTCGATATCTATATTGATATTGATATCGGTATCGGTATCGGTACCGATACTGATTATTTTACTCGAAAAAAAATACCGGTAGTACAATATCAACCCTGTATACTGCAGAAAGCGATTGATTAAAAAAATATCGACCTATATATCGAAAGAGAAACTTCGAAAGCTCCCCGATTCGATCAACGTAGTACAAAAGGCACATCGTGAGAGAGGCGTCGTTTACTCGCGTCGGACCAATTAGACGTGGCGTTAGAAGACGGGATAATTTCTGTACCGTTATCATCACTGATCACCGCCCGTTTACTCGCTTTCGAATTACGGCTAGTTACTCGATCGATCCACGAACGGGTTAGCGGGTAAATATCGGCGTTGCCTAACGATCCATAGGATCCGTAGGTTAACTATCGGAACGAGGAGGCGTATAACCAGGCTACCACGTTCGCACCCTTTGCGTCTCGGAACCCGGGCGCTCCCCTCCTCGATTTTCGGTCCCGCCGATTACTTTCTACCCTGCACGGAACAACGCGAGCCACACGAGCGCCGCAGGGATGCACGGCGTTTGAACCGCGGGTCGAAAGTCGACGCCGCGTGGTTCGACCTTCGATACGGGCGCCACCCGGCGTAACCCGCCGGTAGACGAGAGTACGAGGAGCTCCTAGCATTGAACTTTGCCCGCGGGGGTGTGGGTCGTCGGCGCGAGAGTCGCCGCGGAGCGAGACCGCCGCGCGAGAGCGTATCCAGGGGAGGAGGAATTCTTCCAGGCGCGGAGCGCTCGAAAGAGAGAGAAAGAGACGGATGGCGAGAGAGAAGGACAGCTCCCAGTCCGGGCATCGAACGGGCAGCGCATAACACCAGATGCGGCGCTCCTACTAAATCACGGGCCGCGCATTTATGAAGGCAGTAAAACCTCCTGCGCGCCGCCATGTCGAGAGGTGGTGGTAGGGCCCTCTGACGCCGCTGGACGGACGACGCATGAGTCGCGCGCGTGTATCGCGCCGCGGAGAGGAGCCGTCTTTATCCTCGCGCGGGTACTGCGTTTTCGGGAAGAATTGAATTAGTTGGTCGAAATTGAATTATCCGTCGTAAAAGGGTCTGTTGAAATTGTTTCACACCGAGAAAATAGTTTCTTAATACACCTGGGAAATATAAATTGCTTCTTCGAAATAAACGTATTTTTGAATAGTCCTAAGAGCATATTTATTCGATTCGATCTAAATATTCTAATATCTAATTAAATCAATCAAATGTATATGTATCCAATCGACATTCATTCCAATCGAACATATCTGCTCTTAGGATTATCCAAAAATGTGTTTACTTCGATGAAGCAAATTTTTGTTCAGTGTAGTTAATAAATGTACTTATAGATATGGCGAAATAAATATTTCGTTAGGGCAAGAAAATATATGTTAATTAATAAAATATTTAATTGTATCGAAGAAATATCGCAATAATTAACGAATATTTGCTTGGCTCAACGAAATGTTTATTTCACCGTATACGAACAAAAATTTATTATATGCAAATAAACTGTTTTCTCAGTGTGTGAAAATAAGAATAAATTAATCTCTACAGAGGGAGAAAAATAATTCCTCGAACAATGTTTATCGTGCGAATAGTACGAGACAAATGACCCTACCATGCAAAGACGTAATCTAGTCGTCCGGAATGCACATTTCAGCTTCCGTCGCAAGTCGGCTTGCATGTACCTACATCCCGCGCGTCCCTTCGATTCCGCGACGCTGCAGGGCAATCGGCCGCGGCGAAACGCGCGGTTAATGAGTAACTAATTGCCGGCAGGAGTCCGTCGGCAGGGCGGAGAGTTAACTGCCGCCCCTCGGGCCCCGCTGACGTCTTGTTACGTCCGAACGGGCTGATATGGGCGGGCGGCAACCACCGCGCTCGGGGATCAGGGTCGAAGGTTTACCGCCGTCAGTCGCTTCCCTGATGAGAAAACGTTATAAGGGGCGGCGAACGACGCGCGGCGTATACGCGACTCGCGGTAGTCGCTTCTTCATCGACGATGTAATATCGTCCTTTGTCGATTCGTCACTCGATCTTCGAATGGGAAAGAGAGAGAGAGAGAGAGAGCGAGAGATGAGATGTCGGTAGGTAAAGGTACACGCGGTGAAGGAACGGCGATAACCCGCGGTGCATCGGCGCAGGGAACGAACGCGTTCGACTATGCCTTCTCCTTCTCGTCCCTCTCTCGCTGCACGACGCGCACTGCACGAGGGTAATATTTGCATTCGGTATCGGCCGCTCATCTGCGCCGGTGCGGCACTTATAAATATAAAGCCTCGTACGTCGTTTACCTTTCGCAATGCTTACCCGGGTCAAAGAAATATCGTGTATTACGACTGTTATTGTAATATCCACGTCTCCCGATGACCGATAAGCGCGGCTCGACGTTGGCGAACCGTTTCTGAATGCCATCCGTACCTACGAGTACGAGTATAGTACGTGGGGTCGCGCGCACGCGGCGTGATTATGCGAAGGCGTGATATCGAGACGGAGAACGATCGTGCAGGCACACATGGCGAGGTGAAATCGGTTCGACCGAATTCTACACTGAAAAAAATAACTTGATTAGAATGATGAATTGCATCTGATCAAAACAATTACTCAAGCCTGTATCAAATATATTCTTGCTCGAAGAAAACCATTACCTGATCCTGAAATTATACCATGTTTTTGATTGGAGAAAATATTTCGTTGGCACTAGCAATTATTTATCTCGGTGTATTTTCGTCGTTAATATCTACCGAAACCTTACAACGGGAATCTAATTATTGCGCGTTATACAAGACACGCGCGATCTCATCGGCCAAAACTCAAGCTGGCCGTATTCCAACTTCCACCTGCGTGACGAGAAAAAGCGAGAATCACGACGCCACTCGCCCCGCGCTTTATCGACGAGCGCGAGGAGTTCGTCGCACGCGCGTGTATATAGTAAAAGTCGATAAGAGCGTCTCGATATTTCAAGCGACGCAGCTGCGAGGCGCGATTTACGATTCGCCGACTTACGAGCTCGGCGCGTACGTTCTTCGAGAAAGTTTGTCGACGAAGTGAATGACTACTCAAGCTTTGGAATTGTATTTCCATCGGAGCGATAGGCGAAATATCCCGAATTAATATACGCGTGCAGTCGATGCAATGAGACATATCATGAGATGAGATGAGCACACGTTATCTGTATGTTTTAAGATGTCAAAAAGATCACTTATAGACGTGTTCAAGAGACTGTTGATGAAGTCTTTTAAAGACGTCACTTTGGTGAACAAAATACGTTATATTTAGATGTTCGAAGACGTTAGAAAGACGACTTATAGACGTTTTCATGCTATCTGAGCCATTAGTACTCAATGACATTTCCACTAGCCAAGCAATTTTTATTCGCGGACGTTCGACTGATCATTTTTTCGATGTTTAATTGGTGTCAGAGATCGTATTCCTTTTAATAAAATGAAGATATTCTAGAGACATATTTTAAAAGACGTGAAAATGATTAATTCGTCATCTCGAATCTAAAATTACTCACACTGATAGGTTCCCGATTCGACATGTAAAACGGCTAAACGAGATCCACGACGAGAGACTCCGGCAGGGACGCTGGCGCTTTCGCAAGGGGCGCAAAGCGATCCAGAGATTCGACCGCGAGAAGAGCGCGTTCGAATTCTCAACGCTGGAACGAGTTTCCATACGAGTCTCTCTCTCCCTCTTTCTCCGAGCCCGCGTATTTCCTGAGTTTCACGCGAGGATGTGGGGGCATACCGAGAGCCTGCACCGCGTACGCGGCCGGGCGATGAATATCTATCGGGTATGCAAAGTATTTCGTGTTCGCCATAACAAGCACCTCATTGACCCATAGCGCCGGGTCGTATTATTGTCCCGGGCAAAACAACGAGTCGACCGTGGGTGGCTACCGGAATCCGAACCGATTCCACGTTCGACGCGTGAATATTGACACCGCGCACCCGGAGAGAACCCGATTGGCGAACCCCGTACACTCTCACCGCGCGAAATTCCACTACGCGTAACGATACGGACGATGGGAGATCGCGTCGCGTGGTTTTCTCGTTTTTCTCGACAAGTAAAATCGACATCAGCTAAGCGATATATGCTAGAAGATCGCGTTAGTTCCCACGTCGATCGATACACTGAGAAAAATGATGTTTCAAAATGTAGCAACCAATCCCAGAAAGTATGGGGGAAAAACTCCAGATAAGAAATTTATTGATAGTGCGGTTATGAATTGGATTAAATATTGTACTATATAACATTTCTTTTTGTCAGGCGTGAATTAAAATCCTATACAGTCCTGTGTGTATACAGTATACATAAGTCCTATGTGGTATAGCATTTAATGAAATTCATAACTGCACTCATTACTGCATTTCTTATTTGGAGTTTTTCCCACATATTTTCTGGGTTTGATTGCTACATTTTGAAATATCCTTTTTCTTACTATAAACACGTACGATCGGTATAACAAATATGACACTGATAATCCTTTCTATTCTTTCTCACCTAGAGGAAAGTTTATTTAAATACCTAGTAAAAACATCTATTCACTATGAATAATTCCTTATAGAAGTTATAATTCCTTAGAAGTTATTCACGAGGAGCAAACTGAAGTTTAGAGCAAATAAACGTTCTACGCCGTGCGCAAACATTTGTTTAATTCAAATGGGTAGATCTTTGTTCGATTTGAAGAAAAAATCCCCATTTATGATTAATAAACTTTCTAATATAGATTCGTATTCAAATCCACTATTCTCTGAGTCATACCAATCATGCACCGAGAAAAAAATTTATTTGTAGTTAATAAATGTTAGTTTGAATATGGCAAAATAAACATTTTATAAGATCAAGTAAATATGCATAAAATATTACGATATTTATTTGGTACATGATATCCTTTGAGGCAACCGTTTGAATAAAATAAAGATTTTAATAATTAACATATATTTTCTGGTCCCAATAGAATATTTATTTCGCAGTATTTGAAATTACATTTATTAAATACAAATAAACTGTCTTCTCGCTGTATAATAATAACGAAAAAACGTTACGATTTATTCCACGTGAAAATTAAATAAAAAAAAAGACATTCTCTACCGAAGCTACCGAACGCGAAAACGAGATCGATCGATCGCTTGCGGTTTCCGTGGGCCGCGATGATTCCGAACGGGACTGCCTCGCGGCGGGGTAGAGTCGGGCGCGCGGGTGCGGTTGCAGTTGCAGTCGCGGGTGCGAGGATCTCGATCCGCGAGAAGATAGGATCTGGGGGGGCCTCGGCCAATTACACCCGCCAGCTCTTCTCTCGGGGCCCCGAGATGCCCGGGGTTGGGTTAGGTTAGGCCGGCCTGGCCTACGTCGTTCGCCTGCATACGTTTCGCTCCCCCTCGCGCGCGAGTGGGAGAGGGATCTTATCTGTACACGTACGTTATACGCTCGCTCGCGTATACGCGTCGCCTACGAACCTTCCCTCCGCCGTCCGTTCGGAGTTGCGAAACGGTAAGCACCTTATTGCCCGCGCGCCCTCGACGTATAAATGCGATTTCAGATCTGGACTCGCGACTGATCCTCTTTTTCCGGGTTGCAGCGACACGTTAATAGTCGTTTAGCATGCTGGAATTGTAGCATGATTCACGTTATCAGTCGAGAATATAAACAATAAAATCTAAGAAATATCTACTCACTACACTGAAAAAAATAACTTAGTTACAATAAAATGGCAAAATGCATCTGGTTAAATGATTTTAGTTATTTTAACTAAAATATTACTAAGTTGAGCCAAATATTTAGTTATTCAAACTACATATCTAGCTATTCTAACCAGAAAATGGTCAATTTAACCAACCAGTTGGAGGATCCATACTTGACCAAGTAGTTTGGTTATGGTCTCCAGGATTTTTGTTAAATTGACCATGGTATCTTTCTCAGTGTATACACCGAGAAACCAATTTATTTGAGTGCGGTGAAATAAACATTTTGTTGGATCAAATAAATACTCGTTGACTATTACGATATTTATTTAACACAATTAAATTCTTCAGTTTGAATGGAAATATACATTTCAATAATTAGCATATATTTCCTTGCCCTAACGAAGTATTTATTTCGCCGAATTTGAAATTAAATTTATCAACTATTAATAAACTGTTTTTTTCGGTATACTCTCTAAATCTCAATCAGCTAAAATGATTAAGAATCAGCGAGTAGCTGACAGTCAGCTAAAATCATCCTACCGCTAAACAATTTCTGCTCGATTATCAACGACTATTCGCTGATAATACTCAATCAGTTTAGTTGACACGAATTTAGAGAATACATATATCATGTAGCTCCGTATGCGTTTTTCACACGTTCGCAATTACAGATGACGTATCCCGTACGACAAGGGGACTTCTTACCCCGCGCACGTTCACCGTCGAAAGAAATACGACACCGAATCGCGAATGCGGGACGTCTCCGAGAAACAAAATTGCTTTCCACTACAGAAGGAAGCGTTCGAATGTCTCTTCGTGCTGTAATAAGCGACAGTATCGTCGTTCGACCGTAGAGTCCGCGAAATAGAAAAATCGGCGACTCATTTATTTCGCCCTCCTCCAACTGAGAAAACCGCTTCCCGTCTCATGCTAATTCTATACCCTCGACGGCCATTCTCCCATCGCGCAACGCAGAGAACATATGGAGCATACGCGGACCGGGTAGCGTGCGCGTTCGCAATGTATCATGAGAGAAGGGGGGAGCTCGTGTGGCGTCGAGCCTCTTGCCTCGCGCGTATCGGTTCCAGATCGACTCGCGTAATTGGGCACCCAAGAATGTACGATATTGCACCATGCAAATGCGCGTTCTCTGCCGAAATAAAACACCGTAACGACGCACGAGCCCTCCCCGCGTTGCCCGGCTCTCGATCCTCCGCGTTCTTCGCCGCCGTGTCTCGGGGCAAAAAGAAATATACCCGATATACGCGCGCGCGCGATCTGTAAAGGTGCAGGGTACACGCGAAACTCCACGCAACGTTTTGGCGAGTCGAGTTTGCGAATGCTGCACCGCCCGTTTGTTTCATTTGAAGTTAAGTCATTTTCAGGGAGTCGTGGATATAAGCAATCGTGGCACCACGGAGAAAATTGATCAAAAACTAACTATGCCAGAATAATGAGTTGGTGACAGCTTCGATAATTTTGTTTTGAATAATCTGCAGAGTCATTACTGTGCTGCACATTATTCAACATAATATTGTCGAAGCTGTCACGAACTTATTATTCTGGAATAGTAATCGTTACTGTTTAATTGTCTTCGTGTACTCCCGGGAACACGGATTCTGTAGCTGGTGACTTTTGAAAATGTCATTTTTAAAGATACTAACCAATGAACGCGATTAATTTTCACACTCTCGTTAACTACGGCGGCATTTGTTCTGGCTGATGAAAGCATGAGAATTGATTGACCGTTGGTTGGTATGTTTAAAACTGATATTTGAAAAAGTCACCAGTGACAGAGTCCGTGACCCCGGGAGTACACTGAGAAAAATAAGTGGCTCTCCGCCTACTGAATTTCTGACTCTCAGAGCTATATTTGAGTCTTTTGGCACAACGGTTGTGTCGCCTATAGCTACGAGAGCCGAACGTTTACACCGGACGCATTTCGCTTGCAAAAACGATGCGGTATATGTAGTTGTGGGAGGTGAACGGCGGATAACAAGAGAGCGGTTTCGCGTTACATATTATGTAGAAAAAAAAGGTACACCTGCGGTCAATAATTCTGATCGACCCGCTTGGTATGACGGTACTTCAATCAAATCGACTGTAGCTAAAAGATTCGAGTGAATATTAGTGTTTTGGCGTGAAGGCTAAATTTTATTGGTGCTTCATGGCAAAACAAGAAGATCTGCTCGTACAGTTCAACTACGGTTCACTCACGTGAAGTACCGTCACCCAAAGCCGGTTGATTAGAATCATTGACCACAGGTGTACAATTCGTCAAATGCCGTCCTACTTTTATTCAAATTTGTTTTTCTGTTTGATGGATAGGTATATTGCCATAGAGCAATGCTATTTATGATTGACTTAAGAGTATATGTAGATGTACGCGTCATTCCTACAGCCGTGCGTACACGAAGAAAAATGGATTTGGAGTGAAGAGCACTGAGTGCCCACATTCTGGCGTTATGTGGTCAACTGTGTGGCACTGGAGTGATAACTCGAGTTTTTGCAAAATATTGCCATACAAAATAGCATTTGATTCCCCTCGTATGGCAAAAATTGGTACAATATAGCATATTATTGAATAATTTGGCATTTTTTGCAGTACAGCTTCCGTGTATAGGTACAGAAGAAAGTAAAGTACTGTTTTTCTTATTTTTCAATTCCTATTTCTTATTTTTCTTCATATATTCGTTGGTTGTATTGCTAAAAATACCAATTTATTCAAAAATGTGCTATACTGTAATAATTTTTGCCATACGAGATAAGTGAAATATTATTTTGTATGGCAATATTTTGCAAAAACTCGAGTTGTCACTCCAGTACCACACAGTCGATCACATAACGCCAGAATCTAGTTACTTAGCTCCAGAATGTGGGCACTCAGTACTCTTCATTATAAATCCATTTTTCTCCGTATATGGCTCCCATAGCTATACTCGGTTAGAGTTACCGTGCCAGTTCAAAAAAATGCCTCCGATAACTGAAACGTATCTCTCCAAGGGTTTTCTCGCGTTGTTACAATAACAAATACATCGGTAATTAATTGTAAGCGGTATTGCCCTTTCAGCAATGTGTATTCTTCACATGACAATGATTATTGCTATAATAAAAAACATGCATGTAGCAATACTTTAATTTGATGCAGGAGCCATTCAATTTTCCAAGTGTAGAAATATAACACGTACACGCGATAAAGATGGAATAAAATGTCGAGGATCGACGTACCGTTTACTAACGATATTCGAAATCAGTTCTATGCGTCTCTCGGATACTGCAATCGTAGGAAAGATTGTTAAATGCTTTTCCACAGTAAGCCGAATTTTGAGAAATCCTAACAGGAAAGACTGTACCATCTGATTTCAAACCTACTTAACAAGGAGTAAATTTAAATTGCTATTATCTCGTTATCTATCAACTTTTGTCTGACATCGATATAGAACTTTATTGTAGATCAAAATATTATCTTCAAACAAGTGTTATACTAATATAGGCTAAAAGTCCATAAGTAACGAGATAACAGCGATTCGAGAGTTTTCACCCTGCATTGAGTTTCAAATCCTACGATAGACTTGGTGCACTTCCATCACCATCGAGACATCGCGAACGTTCGCACTCACGCAACGCGCCTCGAAGGGGTTCTCTCGTCGAAACCTGGAAACGCGCGTCCAGCGGCAACGCCTCCCCCGGCTCTTTCCCCGAAGTGGCCCCGGCGGCGTTATGAAGTTGTCATTTTTACGATCGTGAAATTTAACGAAGCTCGCTCATTAGCAGGTCGTAACTAAGCGCGGGAAGAAATAGTCCGCGGAGACGTTAATGCTCCGTGACAGAATAATTCGAGTCTAAACGCCCGCGGCCTCATTAAAAATCCCCCAGCGCTCGTTCAGCTACCGACTAGTGCCGCGCCGACTGTCCGCCGCGTTCTCGGGGCCGGGCACCGGACCCGCGGAGTGTCCGGGAGTTTCTCTTAATTGGTCGCTTTTTATCGCGACGCTACAAATTGTTCGCGTTGTAGGTATGCGAGCGCGGGTTCACCCCGCGCAGAAATGCACGTGGAACTGCGAGGAACGCCCATGATGGATATAGGGAAAGTTCGCGCGCGCGTTACGATCGTTTGCTCGATTCTCAGCGATCTGGACAATTTGAAAGGACGCCTACGGGTCGTTCACGTCTCCGGCTTTTTCAATTGGATGGGCTTCCCGCGAAAAAGTCGTCTTCCTGAGCAGAGAGAAATCCCGATGAGTAAGCTTTCTTTGAATTCAAACTATCCTTTCTTTCTCGAGAACGGAAGGAAACGAATACTGGATTCTCGTAGATTTGCTTGCGGAGTCACGCGACTGCGCTCGGATATGCGCGGTGTCTGCTTCTTCCTGCCGTTCTGCCTTTGTGTTTTGTTTATCTCGAGTTTATGGATGTAATCATTACGGTATGCTTGTCGTTTTATTTACCGTTCGTGAACTCCATTTTTCCTAGCTTCGGCAGTAGAGAAATATTAATATTGCTTCTTCTACTATTGGTACTATTAAAAAAAACTTTATTCGGTACGGGAAATAAATTCGTAATCACGACGACAATAAGACATAACGATACCAATGATAATTATCATGATAAACTTTGTTTCGAATAAAAAGCAAAAGAAATGAAAGATGCACAGATATTTTATGCATCACCCCCCAATCAATCTATTATGTTATATCATCAATGCTGCATGTCAATGCTACATACAGAAAAATGTATTAATAATCAATAAATGTAATTTCAAATATGGCGAAATAAATATTTCATTAAGACGAGAAAATATACGTTAATTATTAGAACGTTTATTTCATCCTAATAATTGCCTCAAAATGTTTCATGCGGCCAAATAAATATCCTAATAATTAACGAGCGTTTGCTTGGTTCAATAAATTGTTTATTTCGCCATATTCAAACAAATGTATTAACTAAAAATAAACTGTTTTCTCAATGTATAACTTTAAAAGTCCCAACGTTGTCCCTAGTATTTTATAATACTCAAACCGTCCCAATATTTTATGAAAACTGCATATACACACTGAGAAAAATAACTTGGTCAATCTAACCAAAATTCTCGAGACCATAACCAAACCGTTTGGTGAAATATGGATCCTCTCCATCTGTTTGGTCAAACTGACCATTTTTTGATTAGAATAACTAGACATGTAAGGTGAGTGTCCCAATTTCTAACCAATTAAGCCCAATTCCTAACCACGTATATATTTAGTTCTGCTGATAAAAGTAAAACATTGATGTGCCTTCGATTAACATAAATATTTATCTAAATAATAATGAATAATAAACATGTTCATATGGACAGTCTACGATAAGTCAATAAAGAGATATCTGAGGACATGGATAGAAATGGTTGGTTTGGGATAGGATGGTTTGGGAGATGGTTAGAAATTGAGATATTCACCTTGGTTAGAATAACTAAACGTGTGGTTCGAATGATGAAATATTTGATTCAACTTACTAGTATCTTATTTAGAATAACTAAACTCGTTAAACCCAAATGCATTTCATCATTTTAATCAAATTATTTTTCTCAATGCATGCAACCACAAATCGAGCTACGACAAACGTCAAATGCGCGCACCGTACAAATCGCGCCGCGCTGCAGACATTGTTCGCGCGAGCGCCCTGCTTCGAAAGAAACCAACTCCCGCGCGCCGCGCGGACTGCAGATATACCGGTCCCCCGCGATAATTTCGTCGATCGTGTCGTTCCCCGCGCACGGTTATTCCACGAGCTTTTTCCGCGGTCCCGTGGATTTACTAAAGCGAACGATGAGATTCCGCGAATGGATTGGACCGCATTCCGTTCGCACCTGGTTTCACCCGGAGTTTCTTCTGGTCTCCTCTCTCGCTGCCGGCCGCGGGTCCGTCGCCGAGAGAGTCCGTTCCCCCCGTGCGGCGGGTATAACTAGCGAGGGGACGCGCGCGCTTCGATTCCACCCCGCGCGATGCGACGCGATAGCGCGAGATATCGATAACGATACGCGGGCGCGATGCGGCGCGGGGAATTATAGCCGCGCCTCGGCCGCGACGTACCGAGGAATAGGCTAGGTGTGTATCAGGGAGGATCGATGGAAGATTGCTGCCGCGCGAGGGAGTCGAGCGGGCGTGCGATGCGAAGTAAGCGTATAGCGACCGGTTGAGCACTTATCAATAATCGCAGGCTCGATTATAAATCAATTATCGAGCACGCGGATAGGAATCTAGCGGCATCGAATGAAAGTCTATTTGAAGTAAAGAAATATTTCGCGGAGATTTGGTATAACATTCGTTTACTCTAAATATTTTTGTTCTCTTTCTAAATAAATTTCTAATGGTCGAGAATAAGCTTCCTACTACACAAGTGGGCATTTTATGTTGGAATTAGACCATTTATTATTGTATGGTAAAACCTACTCAACATACTTTGTGTTAATTTTAATGCGAAAATTGTTGGACCGACATGAAGAATCGGTTGATTTTAACATACAAAAATGAGTGGACCGATTCCAGTGTAAAATGTCCAACTATATGTACGAGTAGTTTCGCATTCAATTAAATCCATTTCCGGGTGTACTAAAATCTTTACAGTGTTGCAGACAGGCGAGATACACACAAAGAGAGAACAGTTTTATTTATAGTTAATGCAACGTATACTCGTGAATATGGTGAAATAAATATTTCGTTGAGACGAACAGATATTCGTTAATTGAAGAGTATACCTTCTAAAGGGTCTAAGTGCCATATTTGCAAAAAATATATTTTTGCTTGAAAACGATTATAAGTGCAAACCCCAATGCACCTGAAAAGGGTCTATATGCAAAACTATACATAGAGGCTCAAAACTCAAAAATCTGCAAGACATGCTCCACTATATTCCTTTGAAGCATCTGCCTGTTTTTGCCGATTTCCCCAACTTTAGCTTTTTGGCACTTAGACCCTTTAGAAGTTATACTCTTCAATTATTACTGGTACTTATTTAAAACCAAATAACTGATCTAATAATTAATAAATATTTTCCAATTTCAACGAAATATTTACTTCACCGCATTTAAGCGTACACACACATTTATATTAACATGCAAATAAATTATTCTCTCAGTGTGTACGCACATATGTGTACATTCGACGAAAAATGACCGAGATCGCGACGCGATCGTCGATACATTTACCTCGCCTCTCAATCGAGAAATGAGCGAAGCGACAACACGATCCGTCGCAGTCGTAACTCAAATCTCGCCAATCAAGCGAGGCTTACATTTGCAATGAGCCGTCCAGCTGCTGTCATCTGCATATAAAACGCAACAACGAGATTCGTTCGTCCTCGAGCTGCACCTGTACCCGCGCGGTACGCGATATAATATGGGAATGGTGGGGCAGGCTGACCGATGGGTAGGGAAAGAAATGCATGCGGGGAGCAGGGAGTATGGGAACATTACGTAGTGCGCATAAATATATGTGAATGCGATTCACCGAAGCAGCGAACGCTCAAAGATGCGTCTACCGGCGGCGGCGGCAGCTGCGTTCCCGCCAACTCGCCCCCAGTGGTTCACATGATGACGATTCCGCTAATAATCGCTCGGAAGAGAGCAAGTGAGGGATAAGCTGCTTGTCTCGAGGAACAGGAGGACGACGAAAGACTGGAGATGCCTCACGATCGTTCCTAACGCTAACTTTAGTCTTAAACGTACACTGTAAAAAATTTCTATTAAATTTAATAGGTATCATTTTATATGAAGCTTTTATCTAATACACTGATTACAAAAATTATAAAGATAAATTTCTGAATCTATAAAGATAAATAAGTAGATTAATTTTCATAATTATATATGTATTGGAAAAAAAGCTTTAGGTATATAAAAGTATATTAAAAATACAAATTTTATTTACACTACAACGAAATCCGTTTAACGATAGACGTGCGAGTCATGCATTTGGAGGATTAACGAATAGATTATTTCAGAACGAAGATTAAAGCTGATACTTCTGATCGGTCGTTGATAATATCGCTCCTTTTTGGAACTAAAATTACACGAGATCGTTGTAAGCTCGATTCTTGGCTCCGGAGAATAGTTTATAGGTTCGGTCCCTCGAGGACAAAGGGAAGCAGTTCGAGGAAGGGTCTCGAGCGAATCCTTCGGTATTCAAATATTTCGACGAGGCCGGCAGTGAGCGTCACTGCCGAAGGACAGTTTCTTGCGCATTGGGTGCGCCCGTAAAAACAATCGTATCAACTCAACTCACTCGTGGCTGGTCGGTCGGGCCTGGCTACCGAGCAGTCGGACAGCCAGGCGGAGGCTCATGGCCGCAAGCTCTCCGGTCGTCCAGGATTCGTCGCTATGCTTGGTATTTTCAGGAGGTCTTTGATTCGGTGGCGGCAGAAATGCCCGTATCGGGTCGCCACGCGTTTGTTTTGCCCTCTTCCTTTCCTTGCTCTCGTAGAGTCATTCGCCTTCCCTCTCCCTTGTCCTCAATGTGCCTTTTATAAACAAATTTATAACAGTCGCTCATGAATTATTTGAAATGTACCTACGTCGTTCAATGTAATAACTACACGGAGAAAAAGGATTAGTCATTCTTACAGTGAGTCCCAGTAACGGGGCTCTTTGAGATGAAACATCGATTTTTTTAATAGATCACACAGTACTTTTTACAGTTCGTAATAGTATAAACGTCAGTTTATACGGTAAAATTGATCAATCTCCCGTTAATAGGAGTCAGATGTTTATGAGTTTACACTGTTACGAGCTGTAAAAAGTATGCCGTGTCTATTGAAAAAGTATACTGTGATCTATTAAAAACTTCAATATTTCACCTCGAGGAGCCTTGTTACTGGGAGTCCATGATTTTTTACTAATCCTTCGTAAACTCAAATAGCCGATTCGACCAATAAGCAAGCTGACTTATTGAGCCGACACTTATTTCTACACCGAGAAAAAAAGTTTATTTGAATACGAACCTATAGTAGAAACACCTATTCCTACTTGTGATAGATAAACTTTCTATTAAGTTCGTATTTTAAACAAAAAAGTTCTCTTACAATTAGTGTAAGTCAGTTCAAAATTTCACATTATTATTCTACATTATATTTAATTCCAATTCGGTTTCCTTTTTCTCCACATTTTAAACCTTTGAATAAATATCTCGTGATACACTTTAACGAAATTCCGAATAAAATGTTTGCTTATATAAAGAATAATAACGATACGATAACGAGACATTTAAAGAGGAATAATCGTACAATCGCTCCTCCTCTCGCATTCGCCTCGAGATCTATCGATCTCGTCATCGTCGTCCCACGATTATTCCTCCCTCCGAATCCGAACGAATGAATAGATATCAGGTGCACCGCGCGCGCGGGTCTTCTTCGTCGTCCTCGAAGTTACGTGACCGCGCATGAGCGAGCTTTTTGCCCGCGAAGAATGCCGGGACGGTGGGTCGTTTGAATCGAGTCGGCCGATCGCGCCGACCGATTGTTACCGCGCGCCGGCCTTACCGCGGACTGATTTCGTATGAGCCGCGCGGCGACCGGTTGATCACCGTGGAATTTGTAGCTCAATTAACGGCGGCCATTGCGCGTCCGACGTTCCCGCGTGCGTATACATGTACGAGAGGGCCGTTCGATAGGCTCGGGCTTCGCGTGGCGCCTCGACTCCTAAATTAGGGACAAACCGCTGTGACAATTTGCTGCAGTTACCCTTTACGAGTTACTCGGAAATGAGAGTCGAGAACGTCGAGGCGAAGCTGCGATGAAATTTAACTCGGAATCGAGTCGTAGATTCGTCTCGGGGCGACTCGCGGAAACTTTCGTTTATCGAGGATACACGGAACAAAAATCATAACATTTTTACAAAGATTGTGATAAATTTGGGGACACAAGGCGAATTTATTGTTACGATTACTATAATTTCAATAAAAATTATACTAAGACTCGTTGAAGTTGCAAGCGTTGATTGTAATTTTCACTAAAATTGTAGTTATCCTGATAATAAATTAGCCTTGTCATAAAAATTACCACACTGAGAAAACAGTTTATTTGTAGTTAATGAATGTTCGTTTGAATATGGCGAAATAAACATTTTACCGGGTCAAGGAAATATTTGTTAATTATTACGATATTTAATATTCGACATGTATTTTCTTTGTCTAACGAACTATTTATTTCGCCATGTTTAAAATTATATTTATTAACTATTAATAAACTGTCTTCTCGGTGCACAAACTTTGTAAATGATACGATTTATTTTTCCCGCGTACCTTTCAGTATGCAAGATCTAAAATAATACTGAAATTGATCAGGTTTTATTACTAGATCTTGTACACTAAGAAAAAAGTGGTACATTTAATTAAATCGGCGTTTATGAATGGGCAAATGCAGAATTAGTTTCTTTAACTAGTACATTTAGTTACTAAGTTTATGACGATTTACGGCTATTAGAAGGAAACAGGCTGTAGCCTATTCAGTTCAATTATTTGTCCAAGTAGTTAAATCTACATTCCTCCATCTGTGACTGTCAATTTAGACAAATCGGCTACATTTTTTTCTCAATTTAGATAAGAACGCACCACTGAATGTGTAGAGCCTCGAGACTGTCTTATTCCACGACGGCCAAATGACGATAATATAATAAGATACTTTCGCGCGAAGAAACCAATATGAGAAGCAACAAAAGCAATCTTACGGTCGTGCGGCGCAAAGCAGCCGCGCGCGAATCGAACCAGAAAGACGCGCAAGAACGCATCCCGCTGAAGCGAACGTTCGACGAAACGCGACGGACGGCGGGTCACGCGCCGGGTCGAAGAGAAAGAATAAGGAGATCCTCGGAACGCGTCGAGGAATCTCCACACCGCGCCGATGAACTCTCGCGTCCATATCCGTGGGATCCTTTAAGGAACCGTCGCGCGGTCGTAGCTTATTAAGGAGTGCACGCACGCGCGCGCGATCGATTCTCGCGCCTGCAGCATTCCTAAAAAATCGACACCTATCTGATAACACCGCGCAGCCTCCGGGTCCATTGCGCAAAGACACGCAGCGACGCGAGAAGGTCCGCTGGAAGCGGACGACGTCGCAAGACAAATTGCCGATATTTATGGAGTCAGAGCCGCGCGCGCGCGATGTCGATCATGCAAATGCGCGCAGCTCCGCTCTCTATTCCGCGCCCCATAAGGAGCGTCCGTATCTATAACCGGGAGTGCGCTGCATGGGTTGCTCTCTACACGGGGGCGACTTTCGATCCGCGTGCCTTACCGGATACGCGTTCGCATCCACGTAACGCGGGGCACGGTCGTCGAAAGGACGAACGCTTTAAATGCTTGCGGAACCTAGCGGGGTGGCGGGTTGATTTATCATTGCGGCGGGAGCGGATACTTCATAAATTATATCGGACTTGCATGCGTTCCCGGGGCCGAGACGGGAGGCACGCCAGGCACGAGGCCAGCCGAATACCGCCTCTTCTCTTTCTCCGCTCGGGAGCAAGCGGCGGCTTCCTCCTCGGCGCGGACGCGCCATACGGTTCGACGCATGAAAGGGGTGAGAAATCGGAAGATGCCGCGCTTCGGTCGGCCCTCGCGGCTGCCAGGATTCGCCGGTGGTGGGCAGGGAAAGACTGGTACGGTAAACTTTACCGTGTTTACACACAGTCAAAGAGTGCTGTTAATTCCTAACACCATTTCACCGCGGTGTGGACCTATATGTACCACATCTGGCGTCATTCGGTCTCGTTTCGTTTTTAATTATAGCGGACTGATCCTTACTTATCGGGATAGGTACTGCGAAGTAAAAAAGTGGTGTTAAATACTACATCTGGTGTCATTCGGTCTTATGCCATTGTTATCTATCAGCAAAAGTGATCTATATAGGTCCACATCGCAGAATTTTTTTACGGTGAAGTCAAAGAGGTAAGCATAAGGGCTTTTGGATGCTTTTTACAGTGTGGTATACTGAGAAGGATGATTAGCAATGTTAACTAAACTTTGGTTGATATGGGAACAACGAACTATTTTTACAGCGATAACAAATATTTGGTTGTCACGACTAAATATTTTAGAAACATTACGTTACTACCAACAATATTTATTTGTCATAATAACCAAACGTTTTGGCGTCCCAATAAAAATATGTCGTTTTTCCTCTGTCAACCAAAGTTTTTTTAACGTTACTAATCATTTCTCTCAGTGTAGAGTAATTGTTCTTTCGAAAGCATTAAATCGGGGTAGCAACCAGGAAAATTCAATTTTGCGATTATGGTTGATTTTACTACTCACTTTCTCTCTCTCCTCTCAGTGTGAAAGCATCAAAGTAGGAGTAAAATTTCGACTCGCGGGAATAGCTGTATAGAAGACACAACGTGCCTTTCTTTTCGCTTTACTGCACCATAAAGGTGAAGAGAAATATTGAACTCCGTTAAAAAAGTGGTGAAAAATAGTAACAGAACAAAATATACGTTACGAATAATGCGCGCGCGAGCCGAACCTAATTCCCCCGTCGTCGTTACACCGATAAAAGAAGCTAACGGCGACGGGGGCAAATGAAAATGAAGAGACGAGGGATGCGCGAGGGAGTTTCTCGAAAAGGAAGCCACTCGCGTATACTTGATCCGCGGTCGTACGTCGAACGCCGTCCTCTTTCGCGCTGAAGGAGACGGAGAAAGAGAGATGGAAACAGATACAGAAAGAACGGAGGCGAGAAAGAGAGGGAGGAAGGGGAACGGAGACCGCTCGAGTCGCTGCATTCAAATATGGTGCGTTCTTGCGGGGCAAGAAGCGGTCGACGGCCACGAGAGCGCTCGCCATCTTTAATAACCGCGAGCGCCATATTGCGGGGATCGTCCTCTTTTTGTCATAACGAGACGCGGCCGCGAGGTTAAACGGGTTGTCGGATGTCCCCCGCCGAGTGGCTGCATAATTTTACGATCCGATCGTCCCACCGCGGACGAACGCGCTGTCGCTCGACGATCGAGACGATCGCGTCTCCGTGCCGCGCGATCGACGGTCTGCGCGACCGGTAGCCGTGGAGTATGTTCGAACGGGGTCTCGTTGATCGAGTGCGGTCGTTGAAAACTGCTCGAGCCTCGGTCGGCGTCTGATAAGCGATTCGTTTTAACGATCGAAGTCATTTGGGAACGATGTAGAATAAAAGTTATTAATTATCCTTTCATAGCAGAGGTATAAATTGGAAAAAAAGTATGAAACAATCGCAAAGTCAAGGAAAAACTTACAAAGGACAATCCGGAACAATACACAGAAAAAAAGAATTAGTTAGACCTAATGAAAATTACCCGCGGGACCGCGAGTAATTATTTATTTACATCAATTAGATCTTTTTTCACATTGATTGGATATTTCTTCTTTGCAATTACATAGTATTTCGCATGATCGTAAGGAAGAGATATTCAATTGATGTACTAAATAATTTCTTTGATCTAAATAACTAATTATTGCGTCCCCGCAAGTAATTTTCAGCAGATCCAACCAATTCTTTGTCTCCGCGTAGAAAAATCGCCCCCGCGAACCCCGTCGACCCATCCCCGCGCCGCACAGGGGAAAATCCTGCGGCAAAAAAGGCGCGCGAGCATCCGGAGAGAGACAGAGACGAGGCGTCCAAGTATCGCGGAATAAGAATGAGCCGAGGTGGCAGTTTTGCGAGCGCAAGAGCGAATGGCCGACGGCTATACGTCATCCTTGACGGAGGAGCCAGGTGCCCTGCAATCCCCGCCGTCCTTCTTGCGGGAGATCCGTTCTTGCGCGCGCCTCTCTCGCACCCGACATCTTTTACCTTGTAGCGGCGACACCGCGTCCCCCCCTCCCACCCTTCGCTCCACCTCATCGATGTGTACGAACGGATACGTCGGCGGAATTTTAGTTGGTCGCCACCGGCTGGACATACGTGGCCGGCGTCGAGCACGAGTGGCTAGAGCGCCGGAAAAAATCGCGAAGCCTCCTCTGCTCGCTTCGTCTCTCCACCGCCACTGCGTGGAGCTACGGAGAGACGAGGGGAGCGTACAGAGAGAGGCACCGTCGTTCCGGGGAGGTCGTAGAAGAGCGAGAGCGCGTGCACGATCTCGAGGCGCCCGTTCTGCGAATCTCGCGGTTCTGCCGCGCATCTACGCGAGGCCTTCGATTCTCGCGCGTGACGCGAAGCGGTAGACGCGACGATACCGTCGGTATTCGAGTGCCGGTTAAATTCCGAAGAAGGTGAGAAGTCGCGGGCGATCGATGCGCCTGGGTCGTGATCGGCGTGCCGAATTTCGCGGCTCTCTATTGTCCGTGTAATTGCGATCGTGAATTCGGCTGGTTGCACTCGCTGTTGGCGCATTTTGAATGCTCCTCGAATGCAACGACAATATTGATCGGATTTCAGGGAAGCCGCGTATCTGAAAATTCTGATTTCGATGGAACTTTGTAGTAATTTGGAGTGCGTGTTTCGATGTACCTATCATCGTACACTGAAAAAAAACATGTAATAGATTTGACTAAATCGGCGGTTATGGGCGGGGGAATGCAGATCGAGTTACTTGGACCAATAATTGACTTGAATGGACACAGCCTGTTTTCTTCGAATAGCCGCTAATCGTTATAACCTAATTTATCAGTCGCAGCAACTAATTCTGCATTCCCCCACTCGTAATTGCAGATTTAATTGAATATACCACTTTTTTCTCTCAGTGTAGTAAGAACCCCGAATAAAATCATGTGCCTGAAGTTCCAAACGTTCATTTGAATGAAAAATTTCGCCCTCTTAAAAGACCATGGCCACTGTTGAGTTTATTGGTTACTTTATTTCCGATAGTCGTCCAGTTTGTAAAAATTTCTCTGTAGATCTAGTAATCAATAAACTCAACCATTGGCCATGATCTCTTAATAAAAGTATAACATTTTGATGTCCCCGCTATTACAGAAATATTTATTTAAATAGTAAGGGATAATAAAGAGATTCACGTGAGCAGACTACGATAAGTGAATAAACAGATATTCGAAGATTTGGTAAGGAATTAGGACATTCACCTTAACGCGCGTTTCACCTAAACGCAGTCGCGGCCGACCATCAGCACTCGACGCACTACCGCGCGTCACGCAGACCCCGAAAATCCGCGCTATATGGGAGCTCGCGCGCCGGCATATTTCAACCCGCGAACCCCACGCTCGATCCCCATAGGGAATTCGTCTTCCCGCATCCGTGCGTGACGTACCATTATATACGTAACTCCCCGTTCGCGATCGCGAAGACGTCTGTAAATCACACGCGCTTTGCGTGGCGGCGGCTCAAATCTCGAGACGAGCCACGGGAGCACGAAGAGATGGTGCGCGCGGTGGCAACATCCTCCCTGCTATGCGGTAATCGAGCGTGAGGCGCGCGCGCGCGTTATTCCGATTAGAGAGTTCGAACGGTTCGGCAGTTGAGAAGAAAAATGATTATCTTGTCATCGTTGTATGGTACGGCCTAGCCTCTTTTTTTGACTCTGTTAAGGGAGTAGGGTGAGAGATTGGATTGTACAAATGCTGCCCGCGCGCGTTGTTGCAATCAGAAATAAAGTCATTTGAGTAATAACTCATTGTCAGCGCCCGGACGTTAAAACTTACATGAAGAAAAACGATTAGTAAAAAACTTGTAGTAAAACATTCATTTACTTCAAATTTAATGTCACTCGTTGTCAATAAATTCCTATTAATCGCGAGTAAATTTTCTGCTATAGGTTCGTATTCAAATAAATCCTTTTCCGTGTGAGAGAGTGTGTTCTGAATATTTGGTTGATTCAATTCCATTTCTTTATCAGTGTGGTATCGCACCTGCGTCACGTAAGTGCAGCACCGCACTGCAGCGTGGAGGGGACGACAAGAAGAACCTGCAGCTCGAAATTTGTAGTCACATAGCGACACCCCCCGCGATTTAAACGACGCGGATAAGTCATCGCGGCTCGATAATCCAACGTCGATGTGTCATTGTCAAGGAGCACGCGACAAAAAGGCCGGCTGTACTCGCTGTGTAAACGACTCGCCCGCGTGTATCTCCGGGTGGGACAAAACAATTATAAATTATTGAATATGTCCCGTTTCCCGGGGCCCGGGGTTCTCCCCCTAATTGTAAACCAAAGAGCCAAGCCGGTTCCTTTTTTTTGCCCTCGCGCTTCACCACGATTCTCCACCCTCTCTCGTCAAGTCTTTGAAACTCGTCTCGACGAGGATCCGTTTGGGCACGCGCACGAGTGTGTGCGCGTATAATGGGGCAGCATGTGTTTGTGCGGGCGGAAAAGATTTATACAAATCGATACGAAATACGTGTCGATCGGATCGTTAACGAGGGCAATAAACTAAAATTGGAGCTATAGTTACACTGAGAAAAATAATTGCTAGTGTGAAAAACATGTCTTGAATCAAGAGCACAATATGATCTTACAAATTTTTAAGATTACAGATTCTTGGTTAAAGAATATAGATTCTTGATTCAAGAGTACCTTCGTTGAAAACAAGAAATTCTTTCTGCACGAAAAAAAAAGAATTACTCGAGCTTGTCAAATATGTTCTTACACGAAGAAAACCATGCCTTGATCCTAGAATTGTATCATGTTTTTGATTGAAGAAAACATTCCTTTTGGCACTAGCAATTACTTTTCTCAGTGTATATGGAGTTGTACTCCGAGAGAAAAGTTTATTAGAATATGAAGATATTAAAAAGTTTATTAGTTACAAATAGGAATTTTTTTCATGTCGAACAGAGATCTATTTGAATTGAACGAATGTTCATGTACATCGTAGAATGTTTATTTACTCCAAACTTCTATAGTTCCTTGTAGGTACATAAATTCATTATTCATGGTGAATAAATATTTCTACTGCACTGAGAGAAATTTTATAAATTGCACAGCAATGCTAGTAGTTCATTAGTATAAAAATACGTTCTGTTTGCCTTAGCAATAGTTATTTCAATTTTACCATCATAAATATCCATTTCAATTATACGTACGATAATTTCAATAATGCTTATTGCTCTGTAACATTGGTATTGCTGTATTACCTATACTGTCTAGTCCTAACTTGTCACTTAGCCTCAAAGTTATACTCAAAGTTATACTGATTACTGTGCGACCTAAAAATTTTTCTCGGTGCAGGTTCGTATTCAAGTAAACTTTTCTCTGGATCCCCAGAAGTCGAATCGAATATCCGACTAAGAGTTTGAAACGTTCGAAATGAAACAAGCGATTAAAGATTCAAGGAATTCGTGACGTTAAATGTTCATAATTAAATTATTTCATGACACGAGCTCAATTAAGCATCGTCTACAGATGTCAAACGGCGCGGAAACAATATATTATAAGGACAAAAAGTATTAGGCAGTTGGATTTACTAAAAATTACTTGTGGGGGCGAGAGTAATTAATTATTACATTTACATCAATTGAATATTTTCTTATATGAATTTAATATTTCTTCCTTGCAATCACATATTATTTCACATAATTGTAAGGAAGCGATATTTAACTGAAGTATTAAAATATTTCACTAATAAATAATAATGAAAATTACTTGCAACCCCGCAAGTAATTTTTCAGCAGATCCGCCTAATTCTTTCTCTCTGTATAAGTACTTACCTATTCGATGAAAAAGCGAGTACCGACCTAATTATATGTATTATATCTCGGACAACGAGCGAATCGAATTCAGCGTCAATTTCATAATCCCCGACCTTTCTAAGCGCGATGCCACCGCGACTCGGCTGTAACTGCGAGACGGGGGAATGCGCAGAAGCGGCGAGCATCGCAACCGTGGGAAACAAAAACTAGCCGGAGAACCCGTATGGACTCGATACGTCGACCTGCACCGAGAGCTATTCTGACTCCGACGAGGTGTCGTTCTATCCCCGGCTCGACGCCGCTTACGGTCCAGCCGCCGCTGCTCGTCGCCAATATCGTACTAATCTTCCAGGCTATCAAAGCGCTGCAGTTCGACGACCTCCGAGTCGTTCCCCTGTACACTCGTCGCTTTTACGAGGGATTATCAAATATCAGGTTTGACTTCCAAAGATTAACAACCTGCGACTCTTCGACCGTCTCGCCTCTCCTCCCTCTCCACCGTCTTATCGGTCGATCTTGCAGCAACTCTCATCCCGCAGCATGGTGCAGACTTATCGCGCCGATAACGCGACCCTCGCTGTACTCCAAAGCAAACGCATCACGCGTCTGCTATCGATACCCAAGCGCATTGAACGCACCTCCGTACACGATATCGCGTTAGCGATGGGAATACGCAAGGAAACTGTCCCAATAGCCGGACGGTTAAGCCCACTATCCGGGGACAGTCGTAAAAATTCCTACAGCAGATTTTACATGTACCTACCTACCTGAAGTTCCGAACGTTTACTCGAGCAAAAAATGTTAACTTTAAGAGATTATGGCCAATGTTGAGTTTATCAATTACTAGATCTATGTAGACATTTTTTTGAAATGGGCCATTATCGGAAATCAAGTAATCGATAAACTCAACAATGGCCATGGTCTTTTAAGGGCGAAATTTTTCATTCAAATGGACGTTTGGAACTTCAGGCATGTGATTTTTCTCAGGTTTCTTATTAGTGACACTTCCTACATACATCCCCTTCATTCACACATTGACGATAGTTTCCACTACACTGAGAGAAATGTATAGGTCGCACAGCAATAAGTATAACTATGATAGCTATACTTTAAGGCTAAATGAGGATAACTAGACAGTAAAGGTAATATAGCAGTATCAAATACTCGTAGTAAAAAGAACATACGTATTGCTGAAATAACTATACGTGTAGCTGAAATAGAAATACGTATATATATTGCTCAGATAACTAAAACTTATTCTTATATTAATAAACTACTAGCATTGCCGTACAATCTACATGGAGAGAAGAGTATATTAATCACTGTTATACTAGAAAATACATTTGACATTTTGGGGAAAGTATTACGTTCATAGCTTTACTGTATTACAACAGTTGACATACGTTTAATGAACTTTACTAAACGTATGTCAATTGCTATCATACAGCAGAGCAATGAGCGCAATTCTTTTCCCAAAATGTCAAATTTATTATCCAGTAAAACAGTGATTAATATACTCTTCTCTCCGTGTAATAAAATTGCTATCAAAATGCAGTCGTTCCTTTTTACCCCATTCAGTAATTTGAATTATACTCAAATACGTTCGGTTACCCAGACGTGTCTTACTACTGGGACAGTTACCTTACGTCAGCTCGCTTTATACCCACGACAAGCGTCTGTCTCCCCGCGTCGCCCGGGCGTAATCTCCGGCGTATTCACGCATCCAGCGCGAGCCGCATTCTCTCGCGGAGACGTTAATTCGGAGCCGCGGCGCAAAAAGCGTCCGACTCCTGGCGGCGCAGCGCGCCGTGGTTCACCGCGGGACGAACAGTACTCCCGGGGAGAAGAACTCGAGGACAGTTCTTACGGCCGTCGTTCCGCGGACGTCGGCGAGGCCTCGAACGCTCGGCGGGAGCCGCGGGACTCGGAAGAGAGAGGTGGGAGAGAATGAGAAAGGGTTAAACGGAGGAGGGAGACGCGGTAAGACGATTCCGGACCAATGGAGAGGCTGCGATCCGTAACCGTATGCAAACACCATCACCGCCTCCACCTCGACGCGGTTCATCGGGTATGCAAAGTCTCGACGACACGCTCCGCCCATCGCGAGCGAGTCTCGCGCGCGCGTGTACCCCGCGGAGACACGCGTGCCCGCGAGGAACGAGTTTTCCGTCGCGTCGGTCGTTTCGAGAAACTGAAACGTCCGTGGAAGCGACGCGTGGAGCGCGCGAAACGACCTCAGGCATCTCCTCGGGGGACTCGAGGGTCACGCGCGCGCGCGCCTGCCGCGGTGTAGGCAAGAGCGCGACGCGTGTGCAGGTATAGCAGGAACAAGAGGGATGATCGTGATCGCGGGACGGGAACTCGAGTAGAAATTTGTTCGAATACACCCAACATCTATTTTGTTAGTCTTACGATTCAGCGTTATTCGGGAAACACCGATCTGGACCAGATCAGGTCCCGATCGAAACTACATAATAAATTATGTTATAACTCGATCGATCGTGAAATATCCGACTCAAACCTGATCGGATATCTAGTATACCCGGAGAGGATAATTTTCATTTTTCTATTATGTATTTAATTACCTGGTCAAGACCTTGGATGACATTTTTACTCGGGGAAGGATTTTCCAAGCATGTACAGCGGTCGAGGCGCATTCCGAAACCGAGCGAACTCCTGAGAGCGGGTACGCGTATTCCGTCTACACGATAGATCCGTTCTTTGTAATGTACGAAGAAGAAGCTTATCGCCGGTATGACTATCGCCGTAGATATCTATAGGCACGCGCGCGCATCCAACGCCGATTATGGTGCAGCTGATATAAAAGCGGTTGCCGTATAGTAGGTACCTGGTACGTACGGAAAATCTCGTAAAGGGAAGGACAGGTTGAAAATCCATTATTAACCCGAGGCGGGACTGCAATAAAGGGGAGTAACATTGCCCTTGCGGTTATGTCGGGATGGGAAATCCAGCGGGGTGGGCGATATAAAGGTTATAAAAACAATAATTCCATCTTAACCTCGTGACGGAATATCCGGTACGCGGTGTAGTTGAAATATGTAATAAAAATAATTATAATACAGCGACGTTGAGATCGTGGTGGTAAAAGTCTGTCAAGCGCGACACAGTGATGGCAAAGCTAGAAATCGATCGCGCAATTTCGGCTTTCCCTTCACAGAAAAAGATAAATCGTAGTATCTACAAAGTTTGCGATAAATTTCGGGAGAAGGCTGATTTATTATTATGATAACTATAATTTTACTAAAGATTACAGCAACGCTTTCAACTTCTACACATTTTTCTACAATTTTTACTAAAATTGTAATTATCGGAATGATAAATTGGCCTTGGTCCGAAACTTATCACAAACTTTATAAATACTACGATTTATTTTATTTCGTGCTTTCACTACGTTTCTTTATCAATAATTATTTCGCGAATTCAGAATTAAGGACAAGCAAATTGTGAAAAATAAATAATGAAGTTACTCGATTGACTCACTGAGGGTATTCTCTAAATCTTAATTAGCCAAATGACTGATACTCAGCTGAAATCATATCGTTGCAATTTTTCAGCAGTAGGTATGTTTCTAGCTAACTGTCAACTACTATTCGCTGACTGTCAATCGTTTTGGCTGATTCAGATTTAAAGAGTGGAGGGTGGATATTACATGCTCGCTAGCCATATGACAGGTTGAAGATTGTAAATGAGAGAAGTAAAATTTATCCTAGAATATAGCACTAAATATACATATGAGTGTATCGTGTGATTTTGAGGATGGTGATCATTGGTGTATGCGAGTGCGAGTGAGAACATATGATGGGTGCATAAGAGCTTCTCCGTCGCACAATTCCCTAGACTAGTCCAGTTCGAGTGTGCAACAGAGAAACTCTTATGCGTTCACCCGGGTTAATCGACCTTCTTGCTCGCACTCGTATAATGCCTATGATCACCATCCTCGAAATCACACGATATAGTACCAGCGTCACGAATCCTGTCGGTGGCGACTTCTTAGAATGTTATTTTTAAACTTACTAATCAATGAATAATTGATTCTCGTGCTTTCATTACCCAGAGTAAATACCACCATGACTAATGAAAGCATGGGAATTAATTGTTCATTTGCTATTACGTTTAAATATAACACTTTAAAAAATCAATAGCAATAGAATTCGTAACACCAGGAGTATGTACTCATAAAACACTGTATATAATGAAATTTGAAAATAAAATTCACTGACTTTTTCGTGGATTTCTAGTCTAAAATAACACTTACTTTCCCTGAACCGCGTACATGCGTATAGATCCAAAGCAATATGCGATAGATACAACTGTCATTCGCACGGATGATTTTTTGGAGGTGAACAATTGTTTAATACACGTAAAGCTACCTATCTCGATATAGATTTGAGCCAAACGATTGTCTATAAAGGTGTTTGTGATCTTGGAAGAGAAATTTTATAAGTATATATCCTATTAAGCTCCATAGGAATTGTTAATTGCACTACTGCACTGTAATTAATAAACGCTGGTTTAAATATGGCGAAATGCACCCGGCTTAAAATTTGTACGCAGCGTTAGTACGTGTGCTACGGTCGTCTTTCTGGCGTGCCGGGAGTCCGTCGAACGGTCGTATTTTCTGGGGTGCTGCTGGCCTGGCTGCATCGTCGTCGAGAATCGTCGTTATACTTACTGCGAATATTGTACATTACTGGATGCGTCGCTTGCCTCATGTTCGTCAAACAGTATGCCACAGGTGCGTTACCACGGTATCGCACACGTACAGACTGCCAAAATTCCGACCGGGTTTAGTATTTCATTGTAGCAAAAGAACATTTGTTAACTATTGCAATATTTAATTGTTTCCAGTGATTACTTCAAAACTCACGTTAGAAACAATCAAGACATTGTAAAAGTTAACGAATATTATTTTTCCTCCAATGAAATATTTATTTCGTCATATTTAAATTAACTTATTAATTAGCGACAAACTATTTCCTCGATAAACTAACATATTAATCGGTGCTCATTAAAACACTTCTAATTATATTCCTGATAAATGGGTTTTTCGCGCTTCATCAATTTAATTATTACTAACAATGTGAAATTATTAGTCGATAACGGGAAGAGTAGCGAGACGTGTAACCAGCTCTAGCGCTTAACGATCACTGCGTGGCGTAACGGTAGGGTGGGGAACGACGAAGGTAGAGCGCGACAGAGTAACGTTCGGGTCTGTTTTTGTTTATCAAACGTGGAACGTTGAATTTGGCCTTTCGCCTGTATCTCTCTATCTATATACATATATTATTTCGAAGTAGGTACCTTCTACGTACATATATTAGATAAAGAAAGTCACGTACTGAATGGAGAGCAGAGTGCAGTGATTTACGTTACGGTGTCTACTAAAATTCAAACATAAAATTCCCTAACTTTTCCAGATTTTTCGGTATAAAATAATTTGCTTTCCCTGAAGGTCATGCATATGTATGTACATTCGGTACAGCATTGCCTGCAATAATTATTCTGCCGGATAATTTACGAGTACAAGAGATTAAACGCTTTAACGGGTACCTCTAAAGTTTTGATGTAACTTCAAATAATGTTTTAGACTCCTTAACTTTTCCCTAACTTTCTCTTACTTTTCCACGAAACAGAAAATTCCCTAAATATGTCAAGTTTTCTAGAATTATTCTTACCAATGAACACCATGTATAAGGACATGTTGCAGATGCTACGTCGGATAGAAGGGAAAGGAAATTCGCGAAACGAAGTAAAAAAAAAGCTCTTTTTTTACTCTGACAAATTTTCCCCGGATATTTCATTGTAAATTGATCGTATCTAATATTTCGTGCAATTTCACGCATGTGTTATACAAATCCTGAAATTGAACGAGTCACACGATGAATTTCTATTTTAGCATTACCGAAAACACCATACTAAAAAAGCATATCAACATTTTTCATCAACTACGGGACGCCTACACTTAAATATCCTACGGTGCTTTAATACTTTTTTCAAAATTACATTTCGATCTCCGAGAAAAAGTCCCATACTACCACCGATTCTAGAAGCTCACCGGGAGATAATCGTCGTTCGAACGGATTCTCCTCCGCGAGCGGAGAATACTGTTACGCCCTTCTGGTATGATGCCCTCGATATAGTATTTCTGCGATGCCTCTTCAGCCATACGGCTATATAGGTACCGTTTCACATTCTAGAAATCCTACTGGTCTCTACAGGCCTGACCGGGAGGCTGAACACCTGCACCTGCGCGAAGTAGATCTTACTCGCTTAGGTTTGGAATGCGATCAAACGCGGGGGTCCTCCCGTCGACACGGTACGAATAACGGATGAGGGTCGATGGAACGTATTCGGAGAAATATATCGCGCAAACGCTATTTCTTTCGCGATAACAACCAGAAGCACTAACCACGACTTTTTTTTCGGTCATCGCCATAAATTTTCTCTTTTAGCATGGAAAAATAATAGACGAATATTTATGATTATTCCATCGGAGAAAAATCGTGCTTCAAAAAATAATACTTTCTTTGGAACAAACACTAACTTGCCTGTCGAGAAACGGCCTTAAATTGAAAGTATTTTTCCTGCACACCCCGAGAGAAATAATTGCTAGTGTTTTAAAAAATATATTCTTTAATCAAGAATATGATATGATTACATGATCAAGCCATGGTTTATTTCTTCATATTATGCAAGAAAATATTTCATAAGCTCGAATAATTATTTCTTTCGCACAGAGAAAATGTCTTGCCATAACAAAGATATTCTTGCATCAAGCATACACAGTAAAACATTTTGCGGCGTGGATCTATATAGACCACTTTTGGCGTCAGATAACAATGGAATTAGGACTGAATGATATCATATCGCTGCTTCTCGAGAATAATGACACTATTTAAAAATCTGAATTTTTCAGGAAACGCATTTATAATAATTATATAAATGTATAACCCTTGATGTCTCAAAGGTAGGTACTGTCAGAAATTTAAATAGTAGTTTCACAGTATCTTTGAGATATTAAGGGTTATTATATTTATAATTATTACAAATGCATTTCCTGAAAAATGTAGATGTTTGAATAGTGTCATTATTCTCGAGAAGCAGCGATATGTGGTATATATAGGTCCACATTGTGTGTTGCTGAAATGGCGTTAAAAATAAACACCACTTTTTTACCGTCTATATTTTTCAACTAAAAATCCGTACTTTAGACATTGTTAAGATCATGATGTCCTTTTGATTGGCACTAGCTTCTCTCAGTGTATCCTCCATCGCTATTATCGAAAAGAAATTACCGCACCGAAGGCACCTTTCCAAGCGGCTGACCACCTCGTTCCCAATCTACTGAAACGCCCGCTATGAGCAACGTATACGTATGTACGTTTGACGCGCAACGATCTCGAGCAAAGCCCACGACAGAATCGTCGACGACCCGAAAAAGAACGTGGGTAGCGTCTCGATCCATTTTCTTCGAAGTCGCTCACAAGAGAACGGGGGGGAGGGGGGGGGGGAGGAGATCGACCGTCGAGATTCGCGGAATCACGGCTGGACGAATTATAAGACTGCGGAATACATATGCGCGCGGGATATATTCCCGGAGTGAAAGGCCGGAGGGTTTACGGCGGGGCCGACGACCCGTTATCGGAGTTATACGGGCCGCGGGATTGCCCGGTTGCCACCCCCTCGCGGATATCAACCACCCTCCGGGTCGGCCACCCCCTTTCACCTTTCCGCCGACGGAGCTTGCACGCTCGTATCGCGCGATTTTTACCGTCCCTTCGAGCTCGGGTATTTCTGCAAACAGAGATACAAGTGCGCACTCGCGGGACGAGTAGCGTTATTAACAACGATTCCCCCCCCCCCCCCCCACAGAATGACGGATGCGCGCGCGGATGTACTCTCTCTTCGTCCGTATCGGGACGAAGCGGCTCGCGCGCGAAAACCGCGCGGCTTATCGGAAAGGTCTGGCGCAATGGAATCGCCACTATCGCGACGTAATCGTCGTGTAGGACCGCACGTAACGACACACGGGGGTACCCGCTCGCTCGCGAGGAAGGTAAACTGCGCTCCGTCGGAGAGATCCGGGTTGGCAGTCAGTGGTTGAGGTATGGCATTAGGCTGCAGGTGTCCGGTACAGGCGCAATAAAATATAGGAGTCCCTCGTAAAGCGAAACGATATCTATCGCGCCTGCCGATCTTCTGGAATCTCCGCCAAATTGCGACCGACTCATCATCCGCTCCAACTGCCGCGCGGATCCGGAATGGGGTGGCGATTCGGTACCGTTCGAATATATACTCCGTAGAGTTGCGTGTTCTACTCGTAGTCTCGTTCAGAGTCGGGCAACTCTGTGAGAATTTCTGTGGGTCTCGGTTTTCGTATGCTCACCCGATATTTTTAATCGAGAACGATACTATGGTAAAAATGGAATAGGCGTCCTGGTTGCAGAGGAAATTCAAAATCGATTATCTCGAAATCGATTGCAGATATCGAAGAAACGTTGAAATAAAAAATGTTTCTTTATAGCTTTACTATAAAAAAGCTGTTCTACATTTTTCGTATATCTCCACGGCGTTTTGAGATAATCGCGTTCAAAGTTAAATAGAAACTGGGGCATCTATTCCACTTTGAGCCTATATCAATTGCCTTCTAAATATTAGGGGGTGCATTGAAAGCCGCTGTTTTTTTCTTGTTTTTAAAACATTATATCTCTCGTAATAAAATGTGTGAATACCTCAATCGAAGTATTTGCCCTCGGAAGCTATAACCTTTTCCACTAATTCCGGATTCCCCCACCCGTAAACGTAAATTTAAAATTGAACATATAATTTTTTCTCTCATTCAAATTTCACTAGTATTGCCGTGCAGCCTATAACATTTCTCCCAGTATACCTGCAGCTTAGCCATATTTGTAATTAAACGACACCGCGACGTGAGCGCGAGTAGGTACCTATACATATCGACACGTCCGCGCGCCGCGTGTCTCGGGTCAACGCGCGTTCGTCTATGCCCATCGCTTCGGACAAAGACGGATGGACGCCTCGCGCGGGTGGTAGAGCGAGACAGTGGCATTTTTGTGAGAAACAGTGTGTGGGGGCGTTGTTTGATCTCGCCGCTGCCGCGCGCGCGGATCCTCTCTCTCTCTCTCTCTTTCTCGGAGGAGAAGGAGGAGGAGGAGGAACACGGGACGTCCGAACCGGCTATCCATCTACATCTGCGTAGTTAACAGCACGCGCGTCCCTGCATTTATATAGGCCGCTGCAGGGGAACCGCGAGCGAAGCGCGCGGAAAGCGAAGGACCGGAGGAAGACAACGGCGGCGCGCGCTGCATTGCCCCTCGTCGCTCGAAGCGCGCGAGTGTTTATTTCGACGCGCCGTTGTACCGATCTCCCGGTTATACGCTCGTCGTGATGCGGCCGCGAGCTGCCGCGGCGGGGAGAATAACGAGAAGGAGGCAGCGACGAGACTTCATAATTGTCGTGTAATTAGCGGTACGCTTTATGGACTCCCGAAAGCGGTACCCGAGGGTCGAGAGGCGTGCGAAGAGCGACGTGTACGTTGCGCGGCGACGGGGAACTCGTAGGGCGTCGTAAAGTGCGCCGGGAGCGCGCGGAGGAGGATTCGTCGATTCCTCCTGGCGTGTTTGACGTATTTAGGGTAGAGGAGGAAACGATTTATTAATGGTTAATAAATGTAATTTCAAATACAGCGAAATAGATATTTCGTTAGGACAAAAAAACGTATGTCAATTATTAAAACTTTTACTTTCATCATTCAAATTGTTGCTTCAAAGGATTCGACTGTACCAAATATGTTTAGTAACAGTTAACGGATATTTACACGGTCCAACAAAGTGTTTATTTCGTCATATTTGAATAAACATTTATCAACTACAAAAAAACTATATTTTCGGTATATGCCGGATCGGCTTTCGAATTGGATCGCTTCTCTGCGCGAAACGCTTTTCTTGCTTGCCTCGCTCAAAGAAAAATCTAGCCGAAAGAACCACAATTCAACTAGAAATCGTGGTCGATTTTGGCGCCAATCATAATTCTATAGTTATTCCAAGCAATGAAATTCTGGTTATAGTAATATAACTATAGTAACATAGAAACATATTGATAAATATTCCTAACCTATTTTATACCATGCAGTACCTAATAATAGAAATGGTGTTGAAAATTGACCCCACTTTTTTACTGTTTGGTACCTACCAGCACCGAACATAGACTAGACTATGTTCGGTGCTACCAGCAACCAGGAAAATTCAACCCAGCGATTACGGTTGACTTTACTATCCACTTTTCTCTCAGAGGACAGTTGTTTATTTCTCGTTTCAAGGGATAACGGTGTTCAATTTACCCACCGATTCGAATTGTGCAACTCCTTATAAAGTGCAACGGAGCAAACCAGACGTTATATCGATATTAAACTTACAGAAGAACTACCGCGCATTGTTATTCCGATATTGATAGTCTTATAGTCGAGTGCACGTGACAGCTTCCCCAGTTATATCTCCCTTTACGACGTTCGCGCGCTTATTAGAAATAAATGAATAATGAAATCGCCATCGCCAATCCCCCGATTCGTCACACAACGACCGTAACGTCGCCCGGTTGATAGCGCGGTGGCCCGGACGCGTGATAGCGTCGACTTATCTCCGCCGGATGTTTATTTCGAAGGCGGAATAACGAAAGCTGGAGCGACGCCAGGCGCCATAAATTTCGCGAAGCGAGAAAAATGGCGCGAATTCCATCCCGGGCTCCGGTTGACAACACACGTCCCGGCGAAAGTTACGGCGACTCGCGCGGAGCCGTGGACTCCGCCTGCGGACCTCTCCGCAGCGCGCGAGAGGAATCTTTGCCCGGTCGCGCGAGAGACGCGACGATCTTTCTTCTGGCCTCTACTTACTAATTGCCCGTAACGCGTTTTCCGCGTCGGTTTTTCGCGCGCGGTGCAATTATCGCCGAGCGAAGCGACTCGTAAAAATCGGACGCGTTTTATGTAGCTGTATGATCGAGAACGACGATTAATAAACGATTAAGAATATAGATCGAACGTCTCTTTTCTTTTTCTCTCTATCCTCTCTGACTTCAACTGCGATTTTACGAGCGATACTCGGTTTGAAGCGCGAAAGCTCAGCTGTTACTGCGAGATTCGACCGGCGAATTTATCGCGACGCGTGGGGGATTTTCCTTATGAAATATATCGCGAGCCACGCCTCGTAACTCTTATCAAGATGGCGTCGCGACGCTGAATATTCGTACTGGTGTATACGACGCTCTGGATCGCGCGTCTGTGTGCGTCCGTGAAAACGGATGGCCGGAGAAGTCGCGCGTAGCAGAGGGGCGCATGTATATCGATGCGTTTCCTGCGCACTGACAAGTTCTATGTTATTATGTATTACGCTCATTTTTACTTTCAATTTTCTCTTGGACGGTTGTGCATAATTTTCTACTTCTCGGAATTTTGCATTCCTGCGACGTAATAAATCGCTCCTCGCACTTTTTCTTTGTCTCTTCTTCGTCTTCGTCTTTATCTCCATCTTTCATTTGCAACTCTCCTCCTCGTTCCCCTGATATTTCATATCTGTCTCCCATCTCTCTTTCTCACCTTCGTTTTACTCTCAACTTGATCTCACTGCAACTCCTTTTTACGTCTCTATCTTGTCGCGGATATATTTCTGAGATACATCTATCTCTTTCTATATGGTTGAACATTTTGTACTGAAATCGATCCACCCATTTTTCCATGGTAAAATGAACTGATTTTTCGTGTTAACCCTTAAATGCATATTGTTGCTTTTCGGCAACACACTGCCTACTATACCTTTCAAACTCACACTAGAGCAAATATCGACTTGCTGCATAGAGTGTCCGTTGGGCTACGTATTGCTTTATAATAGGCTATAAGCATTTGTTGGTACATGGCGCTCATGTCACTGTATTATTGACATTTCCCAGTCTGCAGACAACCGGCGAGCAACGGGATAAGAAAATGAAATGCAAGCTGCCTAACTGCAAAGGACTTACCTATACCAAGTGTGAGAAGTGCGATGTAGAATTATGTTTCAATAAACGTAATAATTGTGTCAAAAAATTTCACACGTAATGTAATGTCATACTATGTACTTAATGCATGATGCTGCCATTTGGCTACATACCCTTTTTTCGAAAAAAAAAAACGGTTCAAAGTGAAATATAATTTTTATTTTTATTTCTCCCTGTATTAGTTTTGTAAAATCTTCCAGTTTTTCATTTTTTTATTTTTAAACAAAAAATCATGCATTTAAGGGTTAATCACACTTTCTTTGAGTTAAAATTAACACAAAGATTCTTAAAATTAACGCAAAGAATGTTAAATAAACGCAAAGAAGCGGTTAATTTTAATGTAAAAAAATAGGTGGACTGAGTTCAACACAAAATTTCCAACTGTACATGGTCGTATCCAGAGACATAGCGCACCCCTATAATCGACGATTAAATTATTTTCCTTTCTGCTAAAAATCCCTTTCTCATATTTATACATCAAAGCAAGAAAACGATTGCCTAAAATAAAAAGTACACTACCCACGATCCCTTAAATTCTGTCTTCCGCCTTACTTGTATCTCTTGATAGAGAAAAAGGACTAGTAATTTTTACAGTAAATCCCAATAATAGGACCCCTCGAGAAGAAAAACTGAATTTTCTAATTGTCATAGCGAACTTTTTAAAGTTAGTAACAGTAAACCCGTAAACACAAGACACGTATTAATAGGGGGGAGATTGGTATAAATTCTATATAATAAACTGCCGTTTATACTATTACGAACTTTAAAAAGTACGCCGTGGGTCTATTAAAAACGTCAGTGATTCACCTCAAAGAGCCCCGTTACTGGGATAACTGTCAAAATTCATGGATTTTCCCATGATATTTTACAATACCTTCTTCTTCGTCTCACAAAATTCCAGTCCCCGATTTGCAGAATCTCGCGCAAGTTAACGCGCTACATAATTCACCCCATATTCCGACTCCCGCAGAGCTGCAGCTCGATCCGCGAGAGCACATACGACCCTCCGCCTCCAAGGGCGCTTAATGGCGAATGCGCGTAGGTGGTGGCAAGGGAAAGTGGGGGCAGCGGGAGGGGGTAGAGGCGCGGGTGGGGTAGCGGGGTGGTTGTACACCTTCGCGATCCATATTTTACAATATGGCCCCCGGGGGTCGGGGCGAGAGGGGTGGAGGGTGGCAGGCAGGTCGCGGGGGTGGCCTGTAGGCGGCACGCTGATGTACGCAGGTCTGGGCAACGATTGGTCGATAGCACAACCCGCGCGCGCGACGCGATTCTCTCCCGCGCTCCGCGATTTACGTAAGGGCGATGCGCGCCGCGCCGCGTATGCAGATCGGCCGCGTCGACCGGCGCGCCCACCCCCGCCAACCCCAGCGGCGTCCTCCTCGCGCCCTCCGCCGCCTTCCGTGCTCCGCGCGCCCCCGGCTTTCGAGAGATACGGATAGCCTATCGCGTCTCGTCCCTCGCGTACGTGTGAGATTCATGGGTGGATCTTTTTCGATTCCGCGAAACATGGCGGACTGCTCGCGGTCGGCGGGTTTATAGCGGGGGTGGCACTTGACGCTCGCTACACTAGCTAGTTCATCTGCACCGGGAGAAATAATTGCTAGAGGGTACAAACAAAATTTCTCAAACGAAGAATATGAGATGCTGAAATTTCTTAAGAATAGGTACAGATTCCTAGTCGAAGAATATACCTATATTCTCGATTCAAGGCTACCTTTGTTGGGACGAGGAATTCTTCCTGCGCGAAAAAAAAAGAACTTACTCAAGCCTCACTTGCAAGAAGAAAATCATGGCTTCATCTTGGAATTACATATAATATGATGTTTCCGATTGGAGAAAATATTTGTTTGGCACTAGCAATATTGTTTCTCTCGGTGCACGGCAGTGCTTCCTTTTCGGAATAATCGTCGAAGATTTTGGTCTCCCATCGAACATTTATTTATCTATTAAAGGTAAATCCGTGGTCTAAGTTTCAACAAAATTTATATATCCCTAAAATTCGTGATTTCCCTTTACTCAAATTGATTTAAATCTTCGATAAACCCTCCTTTTCCATCAAATATCACTCTATCCTCGGTTCAAAGTTTCATCAAAATAAATATACCATTGCATCCAAAAAAAAAACCCGCGATACCCTGTAGCTTCTGACGAAGGCACCTGTTCGCAGTAAAATTTCAGCAGGTGCGTCGCAGCCCGCGCTACGCAATTGCAGCCTCGATGGATGCGAGTGTCCGGGACGAACGAGAGCGAGCGCTCAATCGTCTCTTTTCACGCGAACGCACCACCCCGCGAGTTTCGCGTAGCGCGCGAGGAACTTTATTCGTCGACTATAATACGAACGCAGTTACACGGTCGCGACCGAATCCGCTTTCTCGACGAAAGAACGAGCGCGACAAACAATTCCGCCTCACCAGGCGGACGGTTATACGAGGAATCCTCTCGAGCTCTCGCGTAAGAAAACGAGACTTCGAAATAGTAATGATATTATGTTTGCGCGCCGAATTCTTCTTGCGCGCGGTCGGGAAGCGGACGGGGGTGAGGATGGGGAGGTCCAGCGCTCTCCGGCGTGGAAGGAAGAGAGAAAAAAGAAGGGGGTGGCCGAGGGTGGGCCATAATATCCCCGGTAAAACTTTTCACTCAGCGCGAGAATAGGAGAGGGAGCTTGGCGCGGTATAGCTGGAGAGAAGAGAGAAGAAGAAAAGAGAAGAGGAGGGAGGAGGACGAAGAAGAAGAAGAAGAAGAAGAAGAGAGGAGAAGGAGACGGAGAATGGAAGAGATAAGTACGAAGAATGTTACGTCTTCCGCGGAACTGTTCTATCTCCGGATTTTCGCTGGACGTCGCGCGAGGAGGGATGCTACCGCGGGAATGATAAGGGGGCGAAGCTCGGTGCGACGTTACGAGCGAGAAGGCGAGCGAGATCGGAGGGTGCGTTGAAACTCTTTTGAGTGTACGTCGAACTGGTGATGTTTGAATTGAAGGGTTTCTTTCAAAAACTTGTCAAAAACGCTAATCCATGTAGTATTGGTAATAATGCCTACTCTTTTGTTGTATCTAGCCGTGTAGTGGTGCCTACTCTTTCATTATAATATAATATAATGAAAGAGTAGGTACCACTACACGGCTGGATACAACGAAAGAGTAGGCATTATTACCAATACTCCAGGGATTTGCGTTTTTGACAAATGTTGTTTTTGAAAGAAACCCTTCAATTGTACGCGTGAAGTGTAATTTCATTGGTATGAGAATTTCTGTGGAGAATTTTATGTCGTTTCTCGAAGTATAAAGCTCGTCATTCTGTACTTAAAGTACAAGTGTGTATGAATTGTAATTTCTCACGCAATCTTTCCCACTAGTATCAATACGAAGATTCAAAAAGCTGAATGCTTTTGCATCTTTGATGTGTATCAAAGATGCAAAAGCATTCATCTTTTTGAATCTTCGTATTGATACTAGTGGGAAAGATTGCGTTGTTAGATTGAAAGATTGTTAATAATTTTCTTAATTTTCAGATATAATAATACACGAGTGAAAATTAACAAAATTATACTCCAAGTTTTAAGGGACGCGTATTTATCTTAAATCCAAATAATAATATCGTAATATTTTGATTGTCCCTTAACTTTAAAGAAATTCTTGATTCATGCGACGCTATTCTGAATTTCAAGGAAAGGATTATACGATATTCCAGATACATTTACACAAAGAAAAAAATTGGTAATTTTTGCAGTGAATCCAAGTAACAGAGCTTCTCGAGACGAAACGCGGATTTTTTAATAGACACAGCGTACCTGCTTTTTACAGTTCGTAGAAGTATAAACCCGTAAATACCTGACACATATTAACGGGAGATTGGTAAATTTTACCGTATACGAGTAAACTGATGTTTTACGGTATTACGAGCAGTAAAAAATACGCTGTGATCTATTACAATAAAAACTTGCAACATTTCACCTCGAGGTGAAAGTTGTTAGCCTTGCTACTGGAATAACTGTAACAACTCATGGGGTTTCCCATGATTTTTTAGTAATCCCTTTTCTCCTCGATATTATATCTTTGATAAAAACTTCAGTACTTTCCCGAAATTTAAGATATCTTTAATAATGTACCATCGAATACGTATTCCGCCAAACCCTTCAAACGTTCATCGGTAAAACGCAGCGCCGCAGCCCCGGGAGATCCGTACAACCGCGACTATCGCGCGTCATCGCGAGCGCGAGCTCTTCTCGCCGGGGGATCGAGGAATCGACTACTCGCTCCGGCGCGGTGGGAGTCGAAGTGCCAGCCATAAGGGATACCGTGAGAATTGGAACTATAGCGCGACGCAACGCACTCGACTAGGCTGGCTCCGAGAAAAACTCACCTTCGTTATGACCCCAGCGGCATCGTAATAATGGTTAAAATCGCCGTAGATGGCCGTCCGCACGCGTGCTTAGCGTGTGGACGTACGCGTAAGCGACGCAGGCTCGCGCAACACGTACATTTTACAGGGTGTATAAAGGCGTGCGCTCGGGGAGAGATAAGCGGCGACAAATAAATGCCGAACGCGTACAGTTAAATGCGGTAAAATGCAAATGTTAACGGGATAAGGATTTCGCAACGGCGCTGCTGAACTCGACGCGGCGAATTAAATCGATCGTCGCCGGGGCGAGCCGTGCGACTACTCGCTATGCGCGAGATAAGACTTCGTTGTGTGGCGTGTAGTTACTAATACACGACGCGTGTAAGCGAAATGTGCCAATAATTGGACAGGGAATATATAATATATCGCGTCTACGTCTATTGCCTTCCGTTTAAACCGTTTATGTTTCCTTGCAAACTGCTGCATGTAGATTCGGCGAAGGCAATTTTATATGGAATAAATGTTTTTATCGTGATTTATATCGGGACAGCTATAATGATTCGTGGCGGCAACTTTATGTAAAACAATTGCTTTTATCATATCGAGTGAAAAATTGACTTGATCGAAATAATCGGTGCTTTTGAATAGTCCTAAGAGCACATCTATTCGAATAATATTCAATGAAATCAATAATATTTAGAGTAAAAGTGGGGGATAGAAGCCCTCGTTGAAAAGCGAGTTCAAAGTCGATTATCTCGAAATCCACAGCAGATATCGAAGAAAAGTTTAAATAAAAAATGTTCGCCTATACTTTTACCATAAAAGAGCTGCTCTACATTTTCCACACATCTCCGCTGCTTTTCGAGATAATCATGTTCAAAGTCAAACAGAGAAACTGGGGAGCTATCCCACTTTTACTCTGCATTCGTCTAATTGATATTCATTCTAATCGAATAAATGTGCTCATTAATAGCCTCATATGACTAGGATAACCGACTCAATAGATGAACTTCTAAGCAGACGACAAAATCCAATAAAAGAATAGAACTTGCTATTTGAAAAGCATTGATGTGTTCATTCACTGGGAGGTGTTCATCTATTAGGTAAGTTACCCTATTTAAAAACACGTTTAAGTAATTGGTTCACGTACATTTTCTTCTCAGTACATAATTCGTATCGGGATAGCTACGCTGTAAAAAATTCTATATAAGTGTGGACTTATATAGACCACTTTTGCTGTTAAATAACAATGGCATAAGGCTAAATGACACCAGATGTTGTACATATAGGTCCACATCGGCGAAATAGCGTTAAAAGTTAACACCACTTTTTTACTGTGTACAAGAACTCGTATCTCAATTATCCTGGATCAACGATAAATCGTTTTTAGTACGAAGTCTAGCCGAGTGCTCGCGAGAGCCGGTGCATCGCACGATGTGCTTCCACTGTTTTTTCTTTCTCACGAGGACTAAGAAATCTCTGCGGTCTGCTCGGATTTTTTTAAGGTAAGTATCTGCTGCGCGCGCGGCTCTATGTAAAACGCGGAGCACCGCGTCGCGGGGACGCTCGTGCGTGCGTCGGCAAACAATTGAGTAAGTCATTTCGAAGCGTGAAATGCTCAATCGTAAGTAAATTACAGGCCGCATTATTGAATAACATGGTACATAAACGTAATGAATAATTACCAGGCAATTATGCCCGGACGAGCCCTCGGAGAGTACATTGAGCACCCTTCCCCCTCTAGCGTACACCCGCGTGCCACTATACTCGAGTTATTTCCATCTCGGTCGGCAAAACACGGTTGACAGAAGCCATGGTACTACTAATAGCTGGAAACGAGGATTCCGCAATCAGCAGCCGCGACTCTCATTTTAATTGCCGCGCGGTAAACGTCTCTTTGCGCGAATCGGTGCGCCTCGAGAACCCTTTGATTTTTCCCGTGGCTCTCCTTTCTCTCTCTTTCTTTTTCCCCTCCATTCTATCGTCAGGCGCGGTTATCTAATTATCTCGAAGTCGTCCAAGTTTGCGCAACTCCGACAAGAGGCCGTAGCTGCCGCGGAATACTTTCGCGATGTCGTATTTATGAAATGAACGCGAGATAGCGGGATAGTTGGCATCTGCACTGATTGTGAGAGAAAGGATTAGGTTAAAATGACAATGACGCATTTAATCAAATGCGTTTAGTTATTCTATACGAAAATCCTAGTCGATCGAACCGAATATTTACACAGAGAAAAATGAAGTTAAAATGACGAGCATTGGAGATGCCCGAATTCTAGTACTACTTATATGTCCTTTATGTGGCACTACATGCGCTTCATGTGGCACTGCAGTGACAACTCAAAACTATGAAAAATATTGCCATACAGAATAGCATTTCATTTTCCGGGTATAGAGCTTTACAGATACAATATCGCATATTTTCAGATAATTTGGAAGACTGTGCTGCGCCAATAGCTGCATTCCAAAAACTGCCATATGGCGGTATTATAAAAAATTCGAATTAGTTATATTACAAAGAACGTCAATGGCTGTATTGTAAAAAATACCGCAATAACTGTATTGTAAAATGCCAAATTATCTTAAAATATACCACATCGGATTAATGTTTTCTATTGAAATGCTACTCCGTATGGCAAAATTTTTCATAATTTTGAGTTGTCACTACAGTGCCATACAAAGCGTACATTGTGCCATACAAAGAGCTTATAGTGCAAAAATTTTAACTTAATTTTTCTCCGTGCAGTTATTTCAACCGAATGATTAGTTATTTTAACCAAACACACACAGATGGAGGATTCATATTTTGCTAAGCAGTTTGGCAATCGTCTCCAGAATTTTGAATTTCGTCTCGAATCCGCGCGGGGGCCGACTCTCGACGAAGAAGCAGTGAAGCGTTTTCTCCGTTGTTTGTGTCGTTGCACGAGATGTTATCGTATTCGTTTGATTGTAAAAAGTACCGGCGATATATCGTTAACGAGTTTTGTCGGTACAAGCGGCTCGTTTAAAGGCGACGCATCTGACAATGAGCGCTGCATCGATGACTACACTACAGCGATTGCCCACCTACATCGGAGTTCCGCGTCACGTGTCCCGCAGGATATGACGTCACGGTGTCACGACGGCACCATCCGAGGCACGCATCGACCTCGGAGGAATGCACTTCTCGATGCGATGTATGCACAAAGAGAACGGTTTATTTATGGTTAATGGACTTGTACTTGTGAGCATGGCGAAATAAATGTTTCGTTGAAACAAATAGATATTCGTTAACTATTACCGCGATAACTGTTAAAAATCTACACGGAAGAAAAGAAATCAGCAATTTTTATCGTTTCATCAAGTTGTGCTGAGACTCAAGCTCGTCTTCAAGAATTTCTACCCCACCGGATCTAACGCGCATAATACGACAGTCATCTCGTTATCAGAATGAATTTCCCAAGATTCGACGAGCGCGAATAGAATTGCAGAAGAATCACGACGGAAAACGCGCATATTTTCCGAAGAAATTCCATCCTCTTCCGAGGAAACGGCGATACCGCTTCCGCCATCTGCCGAGCGACCGCCCAAGCGCGTTCCGTTGCATTTAAAAATCGATGCCCGCGCGCGCAAGGATGAACTTCTTTTCCGCGGCGTTCTTTCGCGCGCTGCCTGGACCACGTACTCGAGATGGCCCCTGACCGGCAAAGTTTTCAATCGGAAGCAGGGGCCAACTGGAGTACCACACTTTTTTCTCTCTCTCTCTCTCTACTCGGTACAGTTTTCACTCATACGCGAAGGCCATCAACCCGTGTCATCTGTATTCAAGCGAGCGCAGTGCGATTCGTCCCGCCGTAAAAGCCGGTAGCTAATTGACATCTCCCCTCCGACGATTATCCGTAATCTCGCCCGGCCCGAGAAACGCGACGCGCGGGCGATCCGCAACTAACGACGTTTTCTTCTCGGCCGCAGTTTCGACGAAGCGTTATCGGTGGCGCCTGGGGCGCGCGGTTTTAAAGAAAAATCCCGGGGAGGGGCGAATCGGGGAGGAAGGCCAGTGCGAACGCGGATGATGGACGATTCGTTTGCAATCGCGGCGGCGGCGACGCGCGGGAGCGGTAATTGCGGGTATTGAATCCAAACGATGCGGATCAATTACACAAAGGCCAGTCCTCACAATGGCGAGTGGCGCGCGCGGTACAGCCGGGCAAAGAAATTACCTTAATGGAGCGGCTATAGGGATCGAGCGCATAAAGAATGCAATTAAGCCAATCGTGTATTGTAATTAACGGCTCTCAGCAAGATTCTCTCTCTTCCTTTCCTCGACCAGCCCCCTCCTCCTCCTGCCGCCCTTGTTCGTCTTCCACTTCTTCGTCGTCTTCTGCACTCCTCCTTCCCCTTCGGCTCGTCCCGGACCGCACGCCGTCCTCTCGCGGGAGCGTTCGCGCACGCGTGAGCGTACGCTCTCTCTCTCTCGCGCTCTTTCTTAGGCCCCTTTCAACGGTCTCTCTTCGGCTACTCGGAAGCGGGCTTGAATAAACCATCGGAACCCTTCTTATTGCGACGGCGTACTGCGGCTATGGCCGTTTTGACGAAAGGGGGAGGGAATAGAGTGACGCGACACGCGCGATGATGCACCTGCGTTTGCAGATGCGACGAGGTGCATTGTGTTCAGTTAATTCCGTTCGTCAAAATTCTATTCCGCCAGAGTTGAAAGATTAAAGATGCACGGAGAAAACGAATTAGTTGGATCTACTAATAATAACATGCGCACGCTATGCGTACGCTAGAATAGCTGAAGATTTTCAGATGCTCTATTGTTCCAGGATATTCTTGAACTTCTGGATAACCACATATCAAGTCTCTCTCTTCCTCTTTCTCTCTCTCTCTCTCTCTCTCTCTCTCTCTCTCACTATGGCTATACTCTTTCCAGTAATATTTGCTCCATACTGGAGGAAAAAGTCTAGCTGAATACGAACCTATAATAGAAAAATGTATTTGAGATAAATAGGAATTTATTCACATCGAACAAGATAAGGTTGTAGGTATCTTTTTAATGGAGTACGAACCTAGTAGAACATATTTTGTCAAATTCAAATATACTTTTGTTCGATAAATTCCTATTCATCTGAAATAAATTTTTCTATTAGGTTCGTATTCGACTTTCCCTGGGTGCAAAGCGTCCTACTCGCGATTGCTCCGCAAATGCTCTAGAAGCGCGCTAGTCCACCTCGATGTGGGGGTGCAAATAAAAATATGCCGTCCTCTCCCCTCCCTGAATCGCGCGAGCGATCGCCCGGAGCGATGCGGCAGAGCCGGGCGAAACAAAAATAGCGCGTCGACCGATCGACGAGGCTAGCTGCAGCAGCTGCCAATCAGTGCGTCGAACGGTTGGCGAGCGAACGCGGAACCGAAAGTTGATTCGAGCCGGTTGCAAATTCAATTAAAAGTTGCGGTTATTAGGTTGGACAATGAGTCCCAGGAGTTCTACGTTCTCCGCTCCGCGGCGCGGGAGGAGCCCGGCGTGAGCGGAGCGAGTAATACTAATGGGGTCCTTGCCGATTCCGCTCGGCTGCCGTCTTGATTAAGCTTCTCGCGACGCTCCGGGAAAATATAACGACTCCGCTCTGCAAATGCCATCGAGCGGGCGAATTCTCGACCCCTCTCTCGCGGGTGGCGCGGCGTATAACGCGGGGGCGCACGCGCGCTCGCGGTGCCCCTCCGGAAAACCGTGATTTCTCGTCTCCTGGCCCGTTGCGATATAGGCAACGCTCTGCCGAGAATCGCGAGAGGAAACGAAAGAGAAAGAGAGAGAGAGAGAGAGAGAGAGAGAGAGAGAGAGAGAGGCAAGGGGTGAGAGGAAAGAAAAAGGGAGGGAGTACCAAAGCTTTGACTGCACGGGTCACGTACAGTCGACGCCGAAATCCCTCTCGGATCTCCCCTCTTTGTAATTGAGCGATATGTATCGGGATGTAGAAGAATTGGAAAATTTCAATGCTGTTCTTTTTGCGCGTAGAAAATCGAAGGGTTATATTCGAGACTACGGAATTTTTCATTTCGATCGAAAATTCTTTTGTTGATACGAGAGCGAGAAATGCATGTCTATTCCTTATAACACGGAGAGACCGTTATAATAAATTTTACTGTATACACAGTAAAAAAAGGTACACGTAAAGGTTTTTTAATGTTTTTACAGTGCAGCAAAGTAATTTTTCTTTCGGAAACATTAAATCGTGATAATTTATATTATAATTCACTAGTTTCAAAAAGTCAAAATTATTCTTCAGCACAGTCAGAAACATCCGAAAACCTTTATGTGTTTCTCTTTTATCGTAAACACAGCAACATTTACTGTATCAGTCTTTTCGTGTAACGATGCAGAACATTCTTATAAGTGCACACTGTAAAAAATTTATATTCAACTTAATATAACTGTACCTATATAAAGTTTGTATCCGATAAGTCGATTATGAAAATTAATCTAAGTACTCCGTTATAAATTTTACAACGAAAATTTCATAAGGAATTTTTATAGCCACATATGTATAGGAAAAATGCTTTGTCGTGTATAAAAGTATATTAAATTTTCTTTTTATAATGCAGATAATACGGCTAATTGGAGTTGCCTCCTCATTAGCACTGCTAATCGTAGTAGAGAGAGGCCAAATCAGATTAACCATATTACATGCACTTACCTTACAACGAATACACGAAATGTACGTTAAAAACTCTCAATCGGATCAATGAAAAAAGTGGCAATATCGATTCCCGCGATACTTTCTCTCTCTTCGTCGTGTTTCATCCCTCCCCTCGCGACATCTACCTACAGGAAGGTATAGAGCCGTACGGCTCGACGTATATAGGGAGATGGAGACGCGAGAGGGTGAGTAGGCAACTCGCGCGGTACCGCGGCAGTACGTTCTCGACGGGGCGAATAGGTTTCCGAATTGGTCGTGCCGGGCAATTTTGCCGAGCACGGTCGGGATTAAGGGAATAAATTTCCAGGGCCGATAATTGTATCGGCAGTTTCGGTAACTAATGATCTAAAAGTCGTTAACACATCGCGCGCCGCGGATCGAGAGGGTGCTCCGGACGGCCTACTACTTCGTTCAGACACCCGGCACGACGAATAACTCCGCGTTCTCTCCCCGCGCGCGGAATGAAACTCCGCAGCCGCCGCAGTGCAGCCCTCCTCCCGCGTTTCGCGTCGGAGGGAGCGCCGCGCGCGAGAGGACAGTCGGGAGAAAGGTGAGGAGAGAAAGGGGATTTTTCTCCTCCGCGAAAGGATGGGTACCTACATCGGCCCGCGATGGAAACGATTCGCCGACTGGAGCAGAGCCTAGCAATTTGCGGAGGCACCGGAGTAGTGCAACGATTGTGATTACGGGTTGATCCGGGCGGAATCAAAAACGAGTCGATGCAATTGGAGAATTTAACTTTCTTCTCGTTCACCAGGTTTTGCTTCGACTTAGAAATTCAAAGTTCAACGAAGGAGTCTTAGTACTTCTCGAAATTGTTTGGAGGATAGAAGTGGGATAAATGCTCCAGTCGAAGAGTGAGTTTAAAATGGAGATTATATCTCGAAATCAATAGGAGATATCGAAGGAAGGTTTTAACAAAAAATGTATATCTGTACTTTTACTATAAAAAAGCTGCTTAACAATTTTTTCATATCTCCACTACGTTTCGAGATAATCGGGTTCAAAGTTAAAGAGAGAAACTGAAGTGTCTTCTATCCGATCCCACTTTTATTTTAATACGCAGGATACGTTCAGGAAAAAAGGAATTTAAGCCACGACGCTTTCGATATTTCGCGAACCGAATACAGCACTCACCGTCGAACCAGCCCGTGGCAACGGTACACAGCGTCCGACTCGCAGCTTCGCACCTTGACCTCGCATCGCCGGCGAACGAAATACATATCTTTCATCCTCTCTGTATGCAGCGCTGCGCGTGAAATGCAGATGCCCTCTCGCGAGGCAAACGAGCGATAAATAACGCGCGATGCGGATACCTTCGCGCAGAGGCTCGCGCGCCCTCTGGACCGCGCTCGTCGGCTGTAATAACTCGGGTAAAGCGATCTCGTAAAAAAAAATGCACACCTCTCCCCCCGCGCGGGAATTGGTTCGAGTCGAGGAGCATTTCGGTGGGGCAATTCTTCGGTACGATGTCACGCGCGCGCGCGACGTCTAACCGCGCTCTGCGAGTGACTCGGAGTCAACCTTTACTCCGCGGAGCGCAAGGCGCGTTGTACGTAGGTATCGCGCGCTTTCGTATCGAAGGCAGGCGATAAATAAACGGAGGGATGTACGCGTGACGGCTTTTTATGCGAGACGCTTTAAGAGTGCTGCCCGGGTCGACTCGCAACTCGGACGTGTTACCGCTCCGATCGCGCCGTATCGCAAATAACGCGTGCATACGAGAATAAGGACTCGGAGGATACGGCCGCCGCGCGCCCAGCGGGACGTCCGCGGCGTTAGCTCCAGCTTCCCCGAGAAAGTCGCTTCCTTCGAACGCTCCGCGATGCTGAGCGCGCGCGAGCGTATACATAAATTGGACCCAAATGAGATTTATCACCGGCAATCCCAATTTCGATGCGGCTCGGGACGCGGTCTCCCGTCGACGAATCGACGGGTCGCTCCTGCGAGGGTTTATGATTTTTGGTCATCGATCGCGAAGATATTTAACGCTTTAACACTACCGTAGTAAGCGGTCGATTTGACTGGTACCACAGTAAGTTATTCGGAGTGATCAGATTCAATCTCGATTATCTCGGAATCTATGAGATTTTGTTACAAGTAGATGCAATACTTTTTTTGCAGATTATACAAAAAAGTTCTATAGTATTAACGGCAAGAAATGCATAGATAACAAGACAACCGTCCTCTAAAAAGATCATTATAAAATTCGCAATCTTTCCGTCGTTCTACAGCGAGAAAAATTGTACAGGTTCACGGAGAAGAATGAAGTTTAAATGACGAAATGACGAGCACTGGATGCCCGAATTCTGGCACTCTATAAGCCCTTTGTACGGCACAACGTATGAAATTGTAGTGACAACTCAAAATTATGAAAAATATTGCCATACGGAATAGCATTTCATTCTCTACGTATAGCAAACATTGATCTGACGTGGTATGCCTTAAGATAATTTGGCACTTTGCAATACAGTCATCGTGTTATTTTCTGCAATACAGTTATTGACATTCTTTGTAATACAGCTAATCGGGATTTTTCATAATACCGTCATATGGCGGTTTTTACAATGCGGCCATTGATATTTATCGCAGTACCTACATCCTTCCAAATTATCTAAAAATATGCGATATCATATTAAAGCTTGCTATACGCGAATAATAAAATGCTATTCTATACCTATGGCAATATTTTTCACAGTTTTGAATTATCACTATAGTGCCATATGAAGCGCATGTGGTGTCATACAAAGGGCATATATTATAATACCAGAATTCGAGCATTTTCAATGTTCGTCATTTCAACTTAATTTTTCCCCGCGTTGCACGGCAATTCTAATAATTTATTAATATAAGAACAAGCTCTAGTTACCTTAGCAATACGTATTTCTATTTCAGCTATACGCACTTATAATTATTTCATCAATACGTATTGCTCTTGTTACTATTTGATATGTCTATACTACCTATAGTTACCCTCTAGTTAATCTCAGTTAGCCTTAAAGTACATATAGCTATATCATAGCTATACTTATCGCTGTGCGACCTCTCAGTGTGTGGCGTTAAATATCAGATACATACATCAGATGACCAACGTGTCGTCGAACGGTTGCACCCAACGAATAGAATGCACTCGCGCAAACGTACACATATAGCTCAACGCGAACGGTTCGGTGCGCTAGACAGATTTGATGCATCGGCGGATAAGTAGCCGCGAGTTCTCACTTCATTTATCACGAAACTGGCCCACCTGTCGGCTCCCTCTCCCGTCTCGCCCTCTCCCGCATGCCCCATAGCCACGGCGAGGCGGCGTTAGGTACACGGCGGCGAACGCCTGTCTTCGCACACGACCGCGTACACGCGTCGCGCGTGCAAAAATACGAGCGCGCGTGATATAATAGGTACGGGCCCGGTGCGGGATGGATGCAAGAGGCTCCTCGCGCCGCGGCCCTGAATCCACCGCGGAGGTGGATAAGCATCTCGCAAGTTTTATCGATGCTCGCACACGCGGGCGGCTCAAAAACCGTCACTCGCGCGATCGCTCGAGCGATTAATCTGTCGTGCGTGTCGGAACTCGGCGTCGACGCGCTAGTTTTATTGCGATCGGTTGCGGAATTTCACGGGATCGATCGAGACTAATTCGAATAGCTGTATATCTACTTTGCGGTTGACGATCTAGAATGTTTAGAGATCGTTTTCACTCGATATGCGGGGTGATTTATGGCCCGCGCTTTAGATTTCCCTTGGCAGCGGTGCGTGTGAGGGTATTTATCGCGGTTTTTCCCGGTTGTTGTGCGACCGAGGTGCATCTGTACTGTTATGCAGTACCTAATGCATTTGGCGTTACGCAGCATGACAGTATGATCACATTAAACTAGGAAATTTATATTAAGAAGATTAGCTTTCGTACTGCCAAAATTTTGAAGGAATGTATCGTTTATTATAGTGTTCGAACGAAGGAATAATAATTGTTTATTTGAATCTGGTAATGTATGGCTCGAACTTTAAATCTTCGTTGGCAGCTGCGCGTGAGAAAATACTTATCGCGGTTTTCTCTGTTGTTGGTCAACCGAGCTGCATCTGTACTCTTATGCAGTAGTGCATTTGGTCTGATATTTCTAAAGAAATGTATCATTTGTTACGGTGATAGAGCGAAGGAATAATAATTGTTCGTTTTAATCTACATACAGACGATTAATCTCCATATTCACGAACCCAAGCACGACTGCTTCGACATTTCCAAACGCGCACGACTGATTGTGAGTCGCGAGGAGACCGCATCCCGAGCGAATCGAAATCGCCACGGGGCTTTTCCGAACAGCCGAATCCGCATCGACGGGGTCTAAACTAACCCCGTCGGAGGCGAAGCGGCTGCGTAAATTATCCCGGCGGTGTGTACTTACCGGGAGATTTACAAGCGGGCAGCGCGCGTTTGATTTACACGCGCCGGCTCGGACCCCGGGTGGAAGGCGAGGGATTTTAGAGGTGAAATATGCAACAGGATACGCCATGATCTGATGATCCCCCATCCTCGTCATCTTTCTCCCTTTAGTTACTCTACTAACCCCGGCCGGTTCTGACGAACGCGTTTGCTTATAGCACCGATACAATGTAGCTGGTCATTTTCATAAGTATACCGATTATGTTTTTATAGTGGATACTCGGATTCGAATATTTCACTGCCGTGATACTCGATACGTACCCCGAAGATCGGAAAAGATCTTAAATTCTCGTTGAATCCCTCAATTTAAAGATTTTTCTATTCTGAAAATTTCCACCCATCTACATTTTTCTAAATTACAGCTATATCACGATTACTACATCGAGAAAACAGTTTGTTTGTAATAACTCTGCAGCGGCGCATAATATGGATCTGTCATGTACTCAAGTGACCCCTGTCTTTACACGGCTACCTATAAGTATACCGCAAGGGACTTCCTCGTATTGGGTGTGCCATTGCAGGGTTTATAAATGTTTGTTTGAATATGGCAAAATAAACATCTTGTTGGCTCAAACAAATATTCGTTAACGGTTACGATATTCATTTGGTACAATTGAATTCTTTGAGGCAACCGTTTGATTGAAACAAATATTTTAATAATTAACGTATATTTTTCTGTCGTAACGAAATATTTATATCGCCATATTTGATCACATTTATTAACTATTAATAAACTGTCTTCTCGGTGTACGGATTACCTATTCATGAGATAATTGCACATTATAATCACAGATGACAGTGCGGCTCTAATTAAGAAAATTGAGTCCTTTCAATAATTTTTGTTATCACAGATTCAAAAAAATGACCCTGTATCTCTTCACTTTTCGTTTCAAGCTTATTTAAACGGGAAAGCGGTATTTAAAAATGCAGCTAGGTCGTCTTGCAAGACTATCTCCCTCGCATTCGTTGCTTAGGTAGCACAAGTGCGTCTCTCTAGCCTGTGATGACGTCACAATCTTGTAAAGAGAAACACATGTATAATTCTACGAATAATTATTTCTTTCGATTGATATTGAATATGTTCACGGATTACAGGTTGAATTTAAAAATATGCATTTTTTCCATGCAAATATCGAACGGTGTTAAAAATATCTCGCGTCACACATCCTTCAATTTCCTTTAGCCGATATCATGTCGTCGTCGCGACAATCACGAATCATAATATATGCAACATTATAACCCATATCTAATTGTTTATTTACAACGTTTCTTCGCGATCGCGAAGGAGCGTACTCGTATCTCGAAGAAAAGTCCTCGAAAGGTGACGCGAACCCGAAAAGGACTTGCGCCGCCACGCGAGATCAGGGGACGCACTTCGGAATACTAGCGCGCCGGTAAACGGCGGGCGTTCGTATATCGCCGGGCTATGAATCGTCGGAGCGTGAGATCGTAAAGTCGTCCTTATCATCGGCTGAATCTTAATGTAGGGTACGTACGTATGTAGGTATAGCTACGCGGAGCCTGCGTACGTTATGCGCGTCGTACGGGTCGGCGGAAAGAAAGAAAGAAGGGAGGAAGGAAGGAAGAAAAGAAAGAGAAGAAAAGGAGACCGCGGAAGGGGGAGAGCGCGGGATAGCGTTCGTATGCAGAGACTCGGACGCGCTGCAGCCGCCGGAGCGCGCGCGGCACAGGTGTCGGACGCCTCGAACAACATCTTTATGCCCCGCTCTCTCTAAGCGCGTGGCCGTCGCTCATGCGCGCGCGATATTTCTCCGAATATATTGCGTATTGCGTATGTGTACGAACGCGTATTGTACACGCTATGTTTCACCTTCGACGAGGGCCAAGAATGACGGTGGGAGAGGAGGGGAAAAAGAGGGGGAAGCAGAGCTGTTAACTATAAAATAAAGAATAAAGGAGGTATAAAAGTACGAGATAAGATAGAAATAGGTGACGTGATATTATGGAGCGAGGAGATAAGGACGTGTGATACGTGTTATACGCATAATAACCTAATAATAACATACGCGGCGCGATATTACACGCCTGAGGAAGCCGATGACTCTATAAGAAATTAATAAAATCTGCAGCGAAGCGAGATAGCGAACTTGTGTGATAAAAATTAAAACTAAAGCGTACCCTGTTGAAAATATCCCATAGATTTCTGTAGACAATTTTTATGGGAATATGATGTGTTTCAGATACAGTAATTCCAGATATCCATTAGAAAAGTTTGAGAAGGACGAATAGGAATGCATCGCACTCTATGTGTATCTGAGATGGTGAATAGGGATTTACCGAATTTTATATGTATTCGTAAAAAACGAATAGAATTCCATAAACACAATAAAGACCCGTACACGTCGTTCCATTTGTACAATAATTACTAATAGAACCTTACAAGATTTTATTTGTTTTTACGGATACACATATTTAGAATCCAATATATTCCCATTCATCGTTCCTAGATTTTTATGAAAGGGTATCTGGAATTGCTGCGTCAAAGCACATCAAATTCCCATGGGAATTCTACGGGGATTTTACAGGTACCTATTCCATGAGAATCTATGATACTTTTTCAATAGGGTACTCTACCTCTAGAAATGACCACGAGGAAGGCAAAAAGCAGGCAAGAAGAAGAGGGAAGAGAGAATCGAAGATCGCCTCGCCCTGTGTTTCGCCCGTGCGAAGGGCAACCAACCAGTATGCCGCCTCTTCCGGTGCACCAGACGCATCTCCGCGACTCTACTATGTATATCATGCGCGGAAAATCATCGACACGAGTACCGCCCGCCCCCTCAACCCGGGTGAGAGCCACAACCGTCGCGATGCAGCGAATGACACCACGATCCCGAAAAGCGACGTCATCGCGTCGCGCGTCGAAGATAGCGCATTCAAATAAAGGCGAGGCGGAGCGCGCGCGCGCCCGGTGACGAGCACCGACGCTACCCTCCTTTTGATGTTCGCCGCCGTTGTCGGCATCTGATTAGCATCCCTCCGCTCCCACCCCCTTGCCCGCGCGCGCGTAGGCTCGTTCGCCATCGCCCCTCTTCGTTGTTCGGCCCCGCGCGCGGAAACTGGCGAGGCGCGCAGTGGTCGCGGCGCGGATGTCACAGCCGAGAGTGCCGTGAGTGAGCCGCGTCCGTCCGTGTCTCGGAGAGCCACGCTGAGTTATTCTTGCGGGCCGGTCGTCGCGGCGAGCTCTGGCGACATCATTTAAATGTCCCTTTGCGGAGAGCCCCGGTTTTTAGTCCTCGCGTCCGAGAAGCCAACGGCCCTGGACCGGCTAGAGGTTGCGCTGGTATGCGAGAGTGCCCGCACGGCAGCGCGACCGGCATGCCGACGACGACGGCGCGCGGTCGTTTTCCCGCTTTGTACGAGAGCGCGCGGACGACTCCGCGCGGAGCGCGAGAGCGTAGTCGAGAGCGCGCTGCGTGGCGAAAAGCTGAATTCGTTTTCGGCGAGGGCGATGCGGATGCGTGTCGTTCGCGGCGATGGATACGGAAGTCGGAAATGCTATTCGATCGACTTTTCTCCGTTCGATTAACCCTTTGCGCGGAAAAAAGAATGTGGTACAAAATGATATTTCACATAATAGAATTTGTCCTCCTGAAGCGATATAGTACAGAGTACCCCGTTGTACGTTGTAACTGCTACTGTGCCAAATACAAATTAATTCCACATTCATGGCAATATTCAAGATGTTCCACAGTCAATAGTACTACTGATGTATTACAATATATAAGTATGTGAATTGTAGCTCTTGGAATGAAAGATGCGATACTTATTACAATGTATATAATGGTACGCTGTGCTATGCCGCTCCCAAGGACAATTTTCGCTATGTCAAATATCACTAATTACTCCGTTTATATTGTCATCATTTCGTTCCTTACGTAGACACGGTGATTAGATATTCTACGTTGTTCAAAGAATATTTCATAATTTGTCGGTCTAAATTGGATGGATGTTGTTCATATGGCTTTTTCTTAAAAATCGGTTAGCTATATTTGATCCACGTGTGATCATCGCGAAACTGTACGGGCGTGTGACCATACGGAAGGTTAAATCGCAGCTCTCTCTCGGTTCGAACTGAGAGAAATTTTATAGGTTGCACGACAATACTGGTATTTCATAAATATAAGAATAAGTTCTAGTTACCTTAGAGCAATGCGTATTTCTTTTTTAGCTATACCTACGTATAGTTATTTTAGCAATACGTATTGCTCTTGTTACTATTTGGTATTACTATATTACCTATACTGTGCAGTAAAACCCATTTAGCCTTAAAGTATAGCTATCATAGCTATGCTTATTGCTATATGCGACCTATAAATTTCTCCCAATGCAACATAGACGCTATATTGTGGTTATCGTCGCCGACAGAATTCGCCATGAGCCGCCTCGGTAGTCCCGCACCGGTCACCGGTTCTTCTCGAAACGATCGCCCGCGACAATGACGTTGCATTCCGCGCGTGCGTCTCCCGAAAGAGCCGCGCAGCGCTCCGACTCGTATGACCGAACTTTGACGGGGTAATTGTCATTTTTGGCCAGCCGGACATACCCCGCGCGGGACATCGGTGAGCTCTAATAATATGCGGCGCGGCGTTCTCTGTGCCTGGGCGCGGGGCGCGCGCGGCTCGTCTAATAAAACGATCGCCGATTATCCGTGCAATTATGCCGTCTCATTAATCCACCGGCAATTATGCCTTCGCGTCCTCGTGGCCGCGCTTCGTCCCGCGTTTCATAACTTACGAACGTTGACGCGCGCATGCAGCTATGCCGGGCGACGAGTGCAGCGCAGCTTCGTTCCGGCAAAAGGCAATTACGTCCTGCGAAGAAGCCGGGGCCGGTATTAAACCGCGTCGCGAGCGAGGCTCTCGTTCGACCGACTCGTCTCGTCCAGTAATATATTTCGAGGGACCTGTGCACCCCCTGATATCGGACTTTGGAATCGCTGTGCCGATAATGACCGGTATACGTATCGGGCGAGTAAAGGGCGATTATTCTTGCACTGAGATAAATAATTTGGTCCATTTAACCAAAATCTTGGGGACGATGACCAAACTGTTTGGTGAAATACAGATCCTTCATTTGTGTGTTTGGTTATACTGACCATTTCTGGGTTAGAATAACTAAGTATTTCGTCCAACTGACCAGTATTTTAATTAGATTAACTAAACACTGCTAATTAGATGCATTTTGTCATTTTAACCTGATTATTTATCTCAGTTTAGCGATAATTCGAGATAGAAAGACTGATATCGGTAAATTTTACTGTATTTACAATAAAAGAGGTACACACGAGGGTTTTCGGACGTTCCTACTGCCACTGAGAAAAATAATTTGGACAATATTTAACCAAAATTTTGGAGACGATGACCGAATTATTTCGCGAAGTATGGATTCTCTGTCCGTTTGGTTAAACTGATTACCTTTTGGTTAGAATAATTAAACATTTGGTCAGAGTAAATAAATATTTGGTTCGATCGACCAATATTTTTTTTACAATAACCGCGTTTTGTCATTCCAACCTGATCATTTTTCTCAGTTGTGCCGAAGAACAATTCTTTCTTGAAAACTAATAAATTATAATACAAATTATTATGATTTAATGCTTTCAAAAGAAAAATTACAGTGCTGCACTGTAAAAAAATCCGAAAACCCTCATGTGTACCTCTTTTATAAATACAGCCTTTTCGTGAACGACGTACGATCTACACCTGCAAAGTCTCTTCGCCCACCCCACCGCGATTACTTCTAAAATGAATCCAGAGCTATAGAACCGCGCGAGAAAAAAACCGCTCCGACTCGGGAGATCGTCAGAAATCGCATCGCCGTCGCGATCGTTTCCGCGGTGGATGCGGGGACCGGTCGGATGCGGCCCTGATGATTACCGTGGGAGGACGGCCGGGCTACGTCCCCGCGTAAAGAGCGGCGGAGTAGGAGAATCGGCAGGAGGAAGGAAGAGGAGCGGAGGGAGGGGAACCGGCCTCCGATGATTGAAAAAATCCGCAAGCCGGCACCGCTGACGGACTCTGACTGAGTGACGGGCGGCGGCGCTTTTGCCACGATGTAGATTTGTTTGCATTTAAAAATCAAATCGGCCCTCCCCTCTCCGCCTCCTGCCGCTGCCGCGAGTCGGGGAGGTAGGTAGGTAGGTATGCATGCGTCCGCGGGTAGCCGTGCTCTCTCTCTCTCTCTCTCTCTCTCTCTCTCTCTCTCTCTCTCTCTCTCTCTCTCTCTCTCTCTCTCTCTCTCTCTCGGAGCGGGACAATGCTCGCCAGTTTTTGCGTCGTTTGCTTCGTTCGAACGCGGTGCGGACCGACGCGGCGACGGTCGTCGGACCGATGGATCTTCTCTCCCTTGAGTTCTCGAATCTCCCTCTGCTCGTCCCTCCCGCCGCACCGCCGGAACAATGAAACCGAAAATGTTACCGGCACCCGGGGAATGTGGCGCGCGATTACCTACTTCGAACTCCGCGAGCGGGAACTCGAAGTCGACGCGCTGCCGCGCGGATTCCCGGTTCGGAGTCGAGCGCGAGACTCCTCAGCGCGCGCGCCGATTTCGTCACTAGATCGGCGCGATAGGGGCGCGGGGACGTCCGCCGCGTTTGCGGAACTAGTTTTCGGCTCGATCCTCAATGGAATCGGTGTGAAGATCGGTAAGAACCGATTCGGGATCGAACGAGCGGATCTCGTTTCTGCGAAAAAAGACGTGCAAGAAGCTGCTCGTCGCGATCTTCCGTAAACTGCTCGAATCGCGAGCGATGTCTTCCCACGGTGATATCGGTAACAAGAAAGGCGACCTCGTTGAATGAGATTTCCAAAAAGTGGGATCGGCTGTATTATCTCACCGCGGTACCCGAGGCGAGGAAAAGAACGTTAATAAAACGTCGATCGTTTCCGAGCTGACGGCGAATTAGCACGCGATCCCACCGAGATGAACGGAAAACGGGGAAAAGAGGCTTCGCCGGGCGTTTCGTGGGTGTGACTCTCGCGAACAAGGCGTTGGCGATGAATGAAGCCGTCCTTCTTTGGCGTACGAAGGGGACAATCGCAGTCGAGATTATGTCACGGACGAAGCGTCGTCATTCGAATGCCGCGACGAATAGATGCCGCCGCCGCCGTCGCCGCCGCCGCACGTGCACCGCTGAGGTGCAGTCCAGTGACGCTACACCTGCAATGCCCGCGATCGCTATGCACCGACGTGCGATTACGCGCGAAACGAATCACGGCTCGAAAAAGACGACGAATGCAGCGACGAAGAATGTAAATTTCAAATGATCGATTTCTCCGCTGGGAATTTCGACGAATTCGCCTTTCGACCAATTAAAGTAATTGTCCTAATATTTTGCCCAGATCGATTTCTATGATCATTAGGACATTCATACAAACTAGGGTAGGCGTACCAGTTATAGCCACTGTACTAGTTATAGCCACTTCCCAGATTTTTGTCTTATAACTAAGATATGTGCTTTAAATTGCCTCCTTTTAAGGTTTAAAATCGCTGATCAAACGGTATAAGCTGACGTGACACAAATACATACACCCCTGGTTATTAATGGTGATGAGTGGCTATAATAGGGAAAATCGGCAGTTTTTCCTTTTTATGGTTTTTTTTTTCATTTTATGGAAAGATCGTGATATTTTTTGTTTCATGAATTGCTGCAAGAAAACTATACAATCTATCATTTAGCACCATAGAATGTGTAACGATATGTTAATTCTTTACAAAATACAAGGCATGACATTTGAAAAATCCTTAAACATGGCTATAACTGGTACATCTACCCTATAATAATTGATTCCTCTAAAAAATCTACATTTATTTTGCTGTCTGAGTTTAGAAAAATAATTGCTCTTCAAAAAAATGTTTGATTTACATTATTATGTGATTCAAATTAATCGTTGTATTTTTATTGTAGCAACATATCAATGAAAAATTTACGATATATCGAGTAAATGTTTAGCATTTTATTTGCATCAGTTTGAAGTCATTTAATGACGCAAATATGCTTGCTTTATGATGACTCATTGAACGCACAACTTTGATGTGTATCAGATGAGCTAATACCACTTAGAGTTGCTGTACAATTTACGTACATTTATCTATCTGGGAGCACACTTCCTAGTACCCGGACATATTTGAGTATAATACAAATTATTGAACGGGATGAAAAGGAGCGAGTAGTCAAAAAATCTTCGATAAATTAAATATGTACACTCTAAGAAAAAAAAAATTATATATTCAATTAAATCGACGTTTACGGATAGAGGATTGTAGAATTAGTTGCTTCGATTAATAAATTTGGTTACAACGGATTAACGGCTATTTGAAGAAAACAGAGAGTCTGTAGTATATTCGAGTCAATTATTAGTCCAAATAAACTTGATCTGCATTCCCCCACTCGTAATCGCCGATTTAATCAAATCTACTACATTTTGTTTTCAGTGATACGGGAAGTGTCGCTAGTAAGAGCCCCCCCTCCCGGAGTAAAATCTGCTTTATGAATTTTTATGGCTGTCCGGATATACTGGGCTTAGCCGTTCGGTTATTGGAGCAATTGCCTTAGATCGCGTCCAATTAGACAGCGCCAATGAAGAACTTGAGTAGAATCGTTTAAAGAGAATTTTTTGCGATGATACGATCAAACGTAAATGCATATCCCGATCCGATCGACGTATATAGGGGTATGTACATTTAAAGTACAATATTTCCAGCTAAATCGCGACGGGTCAGGGCCGGGGAGCCGTCGCGAGCCGCGCGGCGGTCGAATATATCGAGGCTATATCCTTCGCGCGTAAGCCTTTCGATTAACGACGCGATGAAAGAGTTCGATGAAATAATGACGGAGCCCGATCGATAAATAGTACGCCTCTCTGCTTGGCTCAGGGGCGAATAAGGGGGATGGGGCGCGCGTCAGGACCGGGGGGCTCGCGCGCTGAATGCCAGTCGAAGGGAAGACCGCTATTAAAAGCCCCTATTTAAATATTATCAATGAAATTACAGTGCTCATCGCTCGCCCGAGCTGCTCGGTCATTATAGACTGGCTATCCGTGTTCCTTAATCGCCGTTGTCAATACTAATCGACATCGCCCTGATTTAATTCCCCGTCCGCTTTCTTCGTCGTTCCTTTTTAGCGTTCTCCCCCTTTCTCCGGGCCACTCCTCGATCGTCGGGATCACTACTGACACTGTGCGCGGCTCTCGTCGTTACCGCTGTCACCTTCGTCGCTGTCGCGCTACAACGATATTGGCGATATTGGTATTGTCGGTAATTCGGTTATAGCGTAAAAAATATTCATGATTTTTAAGGATCAAGTTTGAGTTGGATTCATTAGGGAAACCGCCATATTTTCTCCAAGATTTCAGATCCATTCTCATTTCCAGATAAAAAATGTTTCGCTGATGAACAATGGCTTTTCCGATAAAGGAGACCTTCAAATTGTTACACGTGGTCATAGTTTTGTTAATAAATGTTTCTTTCATTGAAACATAACCTCACGAAAAGTCCCTATCACTCCTGGAAATGGACAAATCATTGATTACTGGACTACAATAGTTTATCGTGAAAAACGAAGACTCATTTGTGTAACCAATTTGACAGTTTCCTTTACCGGAAACATCACAGTGCGACAGCGAAATTATTTTTATTTGAAAATAAGAATGTATCTAAATTATCACTTACACCACCTGATGTTCATTGTCCAGATAGACTCTACATGTAATAGTGTAGATACGTAAAATATGGCGGCTTCACCAATTACATGGGAAAAAATAATTATACGCAAAGTTAAACCTAAGCGCATTTCTCTCTACTGTATTGTGATGTCATCGAAAAGCCATGAGAGACGCACACATACAACTTTTACATCGATTAAACTGTTTAGTCGAGTAAAAACTAATTAGGTCAATAATGATCGGTATAGCGCGCTGTGTGATTCTACGAATGTATCGTTCGCCTCTTACCTCAAGATATATAAAAGCGAGAAAATAAAATCGACGCCCGAGGGAATAATCGAACCGCGAAGAGAGCCGATCGCCAATTCGAAAATCCAGCGCGTCTACGGATGAGCGACTACCGAAACGCCATTCGCAGGACTCGAGAGAATAAGAATAATCGACGGCCGCGCGAAGTCGCCGCGGCTAATGGCCGATCGCGAATTACGGTTACTCCGGTTTCTCGCTTCGCACATCCTGCGCGCGCCGATGCAGTTAGACGAAACCGTTATAGTACAGGAACGTCCAAACTGTAATTCCGCTTTCCTCGGGGTCACTCAAATGCGCCAACGAGAGCGCGAGGCCTCTCGGAATTTATTCGAGCGCTCAGTTTTTCACTTGGGGATGATTAACCGCGCTGCTGTGTCTTCGTATGGCCAGATCGCGGAAGGGACGACGATTTGCTCGGCTCGGAAGAAAGACGAAAAAAAAAATCGTAGCATTTTCAAAGTTTGTAGCACATTTTGGAACAAAGCCAGTTTATTGTTACGATAACTACAATTTTAGTAAAAATTATAGTAAAACTTGTAGAAGTTGCAAGCGTTGTTGTAATTTTTATTAAAATTGTAGTTATCGTAACAATAATAAATTAGCCTTGTCTCAAAAAATTACTACAAACTTTGTACTTAAATGCTATAATTAACTTTTTTCCGTGACGACATAATCGATAAGCGCCTATTTAGCAGACGTTGATAATAATAGGAATGTTTCCTATGTACTCTGAGAAAAATCTGATTGAAAGAACCATAATTTAAACAGAAATCGTGGTCGATTGTGTCGCCAATCATGATTCAATAGTTTTTCTGAGCAGAGTTGATTACAATAACAAGAGATTAGGATTGCTGAGACCAGGTCAACTTGCAGCATGGTTAATAAACATCCCCAATCTTTTTTTATAAGCACTACCGTGCAGTAATATTATTGATCTACTTTTATGATTAATTAAACTATAATCTCGACTGCATTCATGATCTGTTTAATCATAAATATGGTACTACACGGAAAGAGAGAGAGAGAGAAAGAAACTACACGAATTACATTTTGACTAGCATTAATCTACGGTTTCGCCCAAGAGGCTATACAGAATAATGCAGTGTAATTACGTGAAATTCCTGTACTAACACATATTATGTATAGTTAAACTACACAGAAAAAAAGAATTAGTTGGATCTACTAAAGATTTCTAGCGGGGTAGCAAGTAATAATTATTTCTTTACGTCAATGACATTTTTTAATACGTCAATTTGATATCTCCTCCTGACAATCATGCGAAGTAGTATGTGATTGCGAGGAGGAAATATGTAATTAATGTGAAAAAAGATGTAATTAATCTAAATAAATAATTACTTACGGCCCCGCAAATAATTTTTAACAGATCCAAGTAATTCTTTTCTTTATGTAGTGCTTGGTACAGTTGTAGACGGTAAATAGAAATGTGTCCTTTGTACAAATTCTTGAAAATGAGTTCGAATCTCAGCGCCAACTGGATGAAGCAGTAAAAATTGCTGCGATTTCTTTTTTTGCGCGTAGCAACCGGGAAAATTCCACCTTGCGATTGTGATTCATTTTACTACCCACTTTTTCCTCAGTGTGCTCGTTCGACGATGTTCGCGCAGAGAGAAAACTCTTAGAATCTCTTAAAAACCCAGCGTCAAAAACTAAAACGAACATACCGCGGGATGAGCAGCATTTGAGAGCGTCGCGTACCTCTTCCGTGGAAACTCGTAGCGTCCCCGCCGACGGGACGCGCGCGAGACTTCGTCATATTTTGCCTAAAAGGAGTACGCTGCCGCATCGCGCGAGCGCGTCGGCACTGTCAAAGGGCTGGACCAAGAAGGGGATCGCGGAGATGCGATCTGATGCACACACGCGGACCTTCTCGGATTACTTGTATACGAGAAACCCGCCGGGTACCAGCGCGCGCGCGCACCTTGGCACGTCATTCTCACGTGCGCCGAGGAAATATACGAAGACCGCGGCGCGTGTTCGGCGACCGTGTACACGTGGACGCCGCCCCCTTCCGGAATTGCCAAACAACTGTATCGCCTTTAACGAAGCGCCTGCTGTCGTCGCCAAATAAGCGTGCGGTCGATCGTCCGGCTTTTTCCGTTTTCGGAGTGGAAGGGAGCTAGATAGATAGAGGTAGGGCGGATGCACGGCGAGAATTAATTCCTAGTGTCAACAAAAATTTCTTGAACCAAGAACATGATATGATCTTAAAAATTGTTAAGAATACAGATTCCTGGTTGAAGAATATATTTTCGATTCAAGGATACTTTCGTTGTGACGAGAAATTTTTCCTGCGCGAAAAAAACAATTACACGGTAAAAAGTGGCGTTAATTTTTAATACCATTTCTCACCGGTGTGTATACCTATACCACATAAGGCTAAACTTACTCGCCAGGAAAGAAACTCGAATCACTATTATCTCACTATCTATGAGCTTTTGGCTCATATTTGTATAATACTTTTTTGAATATTACATTTCTATCTATCGTACGATAAAATCTTATATCGATATAGGCCCAAAATTCATTGATACGAGAGATAACAGTTTAGCCTCACATGGTATGTATCACATCTGGTGTCATTCAGTCTTATACAATTGTTATTTAACACCAAATGTGGTTTATATAGGTCTACGCCGCAGAATTTTTTACAGTTTTCTTGAGCTTAGCAAATATTTTTTACGCGAAGAAAACCGTGGCTTGCTCCTGGAACTATATCATGTTTTTGATGGAAGAATTTTCTAGCACCATCAATTATTTCTCTCATTGTGGGTGATCCTTCGATTCAATGAATTCTTTACCGCTGCAAAAGGGGGGGAGAGCGATGCATCTCGTATATAAACCGCGCGATTCATCGCGCGTCATCCTTTGTTCGGAAGTTCGACGTCCCTCCCATCGCCTCCCACGACAGGAGCGCGCGCGCGTACCTCGCGGTAAACCAGTAATTAATTTTAAGGACGGTCTCCCGGAACGCCAAGCGCTTGGCCACCGCGAGTCACGATCGAGCGATGCGGGGAAACACTGTGATTAGGTATAACGCGATACGACGACGCGCAGCCCGACCCTCTCGACGGGAATTAAAGTCCGATTCGAAGCGGGGCCGAAGTGCTCGCGAATTAATCGGATTGCTCCTCGTCGGGCCGCTTATTATGGGATACCCCTAAGCACGGCCGCTCGAACGTATACAAACGCGAAGACGGAGTTATATGTACAGAGACATCTATGCAAACTCTCGGTTATCGATGAACGCCGCGAAGCGAGTGAGTGGAGTTGGAATAAAAAGAAGAGTTCGGTCGAGCTCCCTTCGAGTGGAGGAGTATTATATGTACTTATGGGTATTCCAAGGTGTCCCCTAGTGCTTGAAAGTTAGAGATCGGTACCTACTCGAAAGTTAAGACCCTGTCGTTCGAATTACGGCGATTCGAAAAGGGACGAATTTTCTTTTATTAGACTGAGGGAATAGTTTATTTGTAATGAATATAAGTATAGAGATACTTAATTATGGCGAAAGAAATATTTGGTTGCCCAAGCGAATATACGTTATTTGTTATTCCACTTTTGTTTGAATGAAAGAAACGTTCTAATATGCAATTAACATGGGGTAAAGCACACAGTTATAAACAGTTTGAGTAGACAAAATTATACAGCGATTGCCTTCTCTCTCTCTCTCTCTCTCTCTCTCTTATATCGAATGCGTTTATTTACGAGAGGTGATTAATCAATGTGTGCGTGTGGGAGGGATCAACAACTGTATGTCTTACTCTATACCTACCGGGCTCGACGAAACATTTTTTTGCCATTATCAGGTATATGTTTATCAACTACGCAGTTGAAAATTTTGCACTGGAAATGGTTCGCTCATTTGTTTACGTTAAATCCAACCGATTCTTCGCATTAATCCAATATTTTTTGCGTTAAAATTAACACAAGGAATATTAATTTAACGCAAAGAATCGGTTGATTTTTAACGTACGAAAAAAATGAAAATGAGTGGAGACCGTTTCCAACTGCGCACAAACCTACTGGTACCAAAAAAAAAGCACGAATCTTTTCACTGTCATTGAGAAACGTCATAACCCATTGTTACGCAAGGAAATATCATAAGCCCTTGTTGTCGTCGATGCGCCTTACGACTTTTCCCTGCATAGCAACGAGTCACGATGTCCTATAATGATACTGAAAAAATACGCGTTTTTTTTGGGATACCGGTCGAAACAATTCGACTTCAAATAAACGTCCATCCGCCCGTTACCCAACGACTGCTTATTGCCATCGAAAAAACCTCATTCGAATCGAATAAACAATTCGATGCGCCCAGAAAAGATGTTTTCGTCGAGCGGGAGACGTCCGAACAACCACCGCGTACCGATCCGATCGATCGTCGCTCGTTACTAATCGCGCTCCGATTGACGGGAGGCGAAGACGACACGGGTCGCCGGTCCCGTTAAGTCGCGCACCGTTATGTCAACGCCGATTTTGTGCTTGCCGCCGACGACGCGCACTTGTGCCCCTTCAGCAAGTACCTCTCGCCGTACTGCCTGCCGCAGCGCTTGCACTTGTACGGCTTCTCGCCGAGGTGGCCGTATATGTGGTTCGCCAGTCTCGTCTTCACGCTGAAGCGCGACTTGCAGAGGTCGCACTCGAAGCGCCTCACGCCGGTATGCCGGCACATGTGGATCTTCAGGCCCCAGGATCGCCTGTAGCGCTTGTCGCACTGCGGACACGCATAGGGACGCTCCCCTGCAACCGGATTCGGAGCGCGTGACTTCGCGCGAGCGTTTCTTCACGCCTCGCTCTGCAACTCGTTGGGACGGAGAGTCCGCGTGCAGGATTTGCATACTTTTCCACGTTCTGCGACATCGCGCCTTCGCGGTGAAAAAGAATAACATCAGCGCGCTAAAAATGTACGCGTCGGATGAACTAGTTCACGCGAAAATGCATTTCGTGCCGAACTGCGCTTATAAGGAAATTACTCGAGATGGATCTCACCGATTTTCTTAATTCTGCGAACATCAGACGCGTATTTTCCTACGTGCTAATTCGGTAATTTTGGAGGCTAAAACCACGCCTATAAACTCGACCCTCCCAAAACCGGTTTTTAAGATTCCTCGAAAGCTACGTTCAATTTCTTAATGAAACAAATCGGATATTATTTCTCATATAAAAGACGATAACATGCGGAGTACTTTTAGACTCGGAGGGGATACAAATCTGTTTGAAAGGTCATATTTAGGGGTGGTTTTCACCCCTCAAATGATTGCATTAGCACGGCAAAAAAATATGTGACTAATGTTCTTTGGCGTACTACGAGATATCGCTCATTCAAAGAAGGGTGACTTAAGCGGTAGTTACAAGAGGGAAGGAATGCAGATCTAGTTACATGAACTAATAATTGACTTGAACGGATTACAGCTCATTTCCTCCAAATAATCGTTAATCGTTATAACCAAATTTATTAGTTGCCCAACTAAATTCTGCTTTCCTCCACTCGTAAACGTTGATTTACGAGTAATTAAATATACCTACCATCTTTTTCTCAATTCAATGCGGAATGAAGGAAATTGGTGAGGTCTATATTTCGGGTAGTTTTCTCTTACAGTCCTTTCCACGATATTCTAGAAACACGACTCGTCTCAAGAGCCTCCAAGAGCGCGGATATCCAAACCGACGAGCAAACGAGATTTTTACGAGAAAAGGAAAAGTTCCGCGATGAAAAAGAGAAGAGGACCAACCGTAATGCGAGAGCACGTGATGCTTCAGCCCACCCTTCAGGCGGAAGCGGTACTTGCAGATCTCGCATTCGTACCTCCGCTCGTTCGAGTGCGTCAATTGGTGAGTCTTGAGGATCGAGAATCGCTTGAACTTCGCCGCGCAGATCTCGCACTGGTACGGCGCTTCCGCGGTGTGGACGATCATGTGCGCCCGGAGGCTGCTCAGCCGGAGGAATCTCTTCTTGCAGGCGGAACACTCGAAGGGTTTGACGTTCGTGTGCATGAGGGTGTGATCCTTCAATGACTGCCTGCGGATCAGCCGTTTGTTGCAGACGTGGCACTCGAAGGGTTTCCTTCGGCCTTGTGTCGCGACGACGCGTGTCTTCGGAGTGTCTCTCTCGCCGAACGGAGAATCGCGGACTTTCGGGTTATCCTCCGCGTGCGTCGATAGGTGATTTCTTAACGCGGCGGACCTTGAAATGTTTCGGTACGACGGAGATAAGCAGAGCGAGATGATATAACACGGAGAAACTTAAACAGTAAATTTTACCACATTCGGCGGTAAAAGAAAGTCCCACATGGCATTTTCTGAGAAATTTACTGAGCGGAATAGTGTACTTCACTGTAATTCAGTGCACTTTACTGTTACTCGATATTATTTTACCATTATTAAACGAATTTCACTGTTCTACGAAGTAAATTTCCCGAAAAGTGCTATGTGGACCTTTTTTTACTATCTACTGAATACGGTAAAATTTACTTTTTGAGTTTCTCCGTGAAGACTTGCGTTTTGGGGAATTCGCGTTTTCCGGGAAATTGTAGACACCTCGAGAATTGCTTCTTACAAACGGCGCACTGGAAGAGCTTTCCGTGGCTGTGACGATTGATCATGTGTGCGTCGAATTCGGTTTCGCGGGAAAAGTGTACTCTGCAGATACTGCACTCCAAAGGTCGTTTGCGCTCCTCGGCTTTGGCGTACTCTTGAAGGTTGATTTCGCAGGGAACGAGTCCTGTGCGCTTCCAGGGGAACCCGATGAAGGGAGATTCGTCGGAGTTGGAGTCGTCGAGGGCGATGATTTCCTTCGGGTCGACTTCAGTGTATTCCTCTACGTTCAGTTCGTCGTCCATCGAGAAATTTTCGATCTCGTCGAGAATTTCTGTTTTGATCTGATCGACGATAAAAATTCGAGAAAGCCATGCGAAGATATTAAAGCTACACGGAGGGAAAAGGTCTAGTTGAATACGAACCTAATAGAACAATTTTGTTGAGTCGAATAGGAATTTATTCACGTGGAACAAAAGTCTTTAAATTAGATAGATGTCCTACTAGGTTCATACTCGATTAAAAAAATATGCAAGACATTTATTTAATTCAAATAGACTTTTGTCCGATGTAAATTATTTATCTTACAGAGAAAGAGAATTAGTTGGATCTACTTAAAATTAGTCCCGGGGTCGCAAGTAATTATTTATTTATATCAATGAAATTTTTTAATGTATCAATTTGATATCTCTTCCTTGCAATCGTGTGAAATAGTATGTGATCGCCAGGAAGGAACATCACATTAATATGAAAAAAAAATTTAATTGATCTAAATAAGTACCTAATTACTTTCGACCCCGCAAGTAAATTTTAGTAGATCCAACTAATCCTTTTTCTCTGTGGTCAAATACATTTTTCCTGAGTCCCAGATAGAATTATACTTTTTTCCCCCGTGTATGTCTATTGAGCAATTATTCCGACACATGATTTCGACGAAAATGACGTAGTTCATCTTTGGCCGAAATCTCTTAAAGACAAAATGCCATGTCGAGGAACGCACGGTATCATTGATATCATAATTGCAGCAAATGTCAGTATCATAAGTCAGCATAATTATGTTTCTATGTATTCTGTGCTTCAATAATAAGGTTATTATACCGAAATAGAAAGCGCATATTATACCCTGCATGTTTGTCTATCTGGGGTGTATTAGTTGGATTTATAAGAACGTTGAAGCTATATCCAAGGCCATCCGCATTATTTAATTTCGATATATTCGATGAATACTTTCACGATTCCCAATTTCGCGATAACCTAGATACGTAGGAGTTGTAAAACATACGCTTTGGTCCGGCGACCAGCAACCGTCCGCCTTCCCCCTGAATCCTTCAAAGATAACGTCACTCATTTCCTTGAACTCGACTCGCTATACTTTCCCTCGCTCGGAAAATTGAAAACTTCCAACGGATCTCGACGTAATCTCGTCGAAAAGAAAATTCTGCCTAAATCGTACCAACTATTTCCTCAACTGCGAAACAATGAAACGCCTCTGTCACATTCATCATACGCATTCTCTGTATCCGAGCTCGCTCCGAGCGTATGAAAGCGAAACGAGCCCGTCTCTCCGACTTCGGTTCATATCGAACTTTGTAAGTTATTTTCTGTAAAAGGAACGCACCTCAGGCACATGAACACACGTGGGACAAGAAGTTTCTTCCTCCACCCGAAGCTGAGCTACAGCGGAACGCGCGTACAAACCCAGTTCGCGTAGGAGCGACTCGCTGCGCGCGTATGGGATTAAATTTCTATATGGTCGTTCTCGCGCAAATAGACTCGTGCGAGTAAAACGGGGCTAAAACTGTGCATCCATAGCAGGTTTAAATACGCCCGGAGCTATAAGCGTCGCGGACTGCTGATTGTGAGTATCGGAAATGAGAGTGAACTGGATAAACTTAATAATTCATTTCTCTGTCTCTCCTTCGGTCGTTTAAGGCATTGGAAGTTCCACGATTAATTTGAGAACTAGATCATTTACACGCGCAAGCGCGCGCCTAAAGCGTATTTCATAACGACATTTACATTTTTACTGCAACACTAATTTTATCAAATTGAATTTCACCGCTTTAACTATCGACTACTATATCGATATCGATTATCAACCAACCAATGGCGGTAGGTGACCACGACTTTCGATTATCGATATCGATTGTCAACCAACCAATGGGAATAGGTGACCACGACTTTCGATTATATCGCGTTGGATTTTATTAGATAGGAGGATATAGGAGCATAGTTTGTTATACAATGAATGGTTGCACAGAGCGATTCATTTATCGTGACAGCCAGAAAAATGTCTCTCGCGGTAAATTTTTGAATAAACTTAATAATTTATTTCTTTCTATCTTTCTACCCCCCTCTCCCTCTACGCCCTCTCTCTCTCTCTCGTAGTCATTTGACGAATTGAAAGTACCACAATTAGGTTGGCTGGTGGTCGAGGAAGTAAACTTCGGCGCCACCGAGCTAAACACCCTTTTTGACCGCCTGATTTAAAATATCGACACCTTGCTTTGAAAACCTCGAAGTGCAATTTTTGACAAAAATGCCATTTATAACTTACTATGTTAAGGTTTAAAATCTGAAAACAGTAAGCTATAAATGGCATTTTTTTCAAAAATTGCACTTACAAAATTTTCGAAGTAAGGTATCGATGGTATCGATGGTATCGATATATCAATATGGCAGCCTACTTCATAGTAGGCATGGAATTCAGATATTATCAAAATACCTTTCAATCAAATCTTGTTTTCTTCCACCAGTTTTGGTGTTAAGACCAACTAATAATTCCTTCAACTGCTTCACTTTCAAATCACCGTAATTCATTTTTACCAATGTTTTTACCAGTCACATTAGTGCAGCATTAATAATGTATTATAACCGTTTAAATTTGCCCGCGGGTGTTTGGCTCGGTGGCGCCATCTGCTTCAGTTTTGAACAGCCAACCTCATTCATTTGAAAATACAGGCGCATAATCTTTTATAAATTAAACGGTTGCGCAGGGCGATTTATTTAGAAAGACCGCCAAAAATAATTCTCTCGCGGTAAACTGTCCAGTGTTCTAATGTAAAAATGACTCAACGCCATCGTATTCGAACGACACGTCGCCCCATAAAGCTCCGACACAACTCGGGACGACGAATCACGCAAAGCGAATCTCAATCGTCGTTCGACGAGTCGACCGCTGCAGTCGCGTATTCCGTACCTACATTTAGACGGGGTAAAAAGTTTGGCGACTCCAGGCGTCCCTCGTTCTCATCGCGCGCGATATAAATCCGTGACTCGTAATGTCCGCGCGCGCGCGAGCCCGCCGTGATGCATGATTTCATGGAACTGGCTCTCCGCGCGGCATATAACGCGTGTGGGAAACTCGTCGGATGCATTATGCATTTATCGCTTTGCTTAGTTGGGAATTACTTTGCCACCGTAATGACTTTCAGCGAGCCGCTATCTTAGGAATGCCATAGGACTGATTTATCGTCGATACCTGTTTCTCGAACTATTTCGTTACTATCCGCGGGCGCGCGGCGATCGGGGATCACCCTGCGCGCGACGTGCGTCGCCTGCGACAGGCGCTCGGCGCGGGGGGCGCGCGGCGGCGCCACGAGGATCGACACTTCGAAATCGACGGGGCCGCGAATCGAGAGGAAGCGTCAATTAGCGCGAATTTCGTGCTCTAACCGCGCATCGAAGAAAAAAGAATCGTCGAATCGCGCGCGAACGCGCGAGGAGTACGTTTTAACGAACCAATTATCGCGCGGCGATATACGTACGCGCCCGAGACCCGGGTGGGTGTCCGTCGACGGTTAGCGTACCGCTCGGGACGGGGCGTCGAGCGTTAAGGAAATCTCTCCTCTTCCTCCTTTTTTTCTACCGCTATCATTTAGCTAATTGCCTCGAGCCGCGCGCGCGCACACGGAGAATAGCAATAAATATTCGCGATTAATTAAGTTTATGATGTAACTTCGAGATACGCGTGTGAGGTTCATACAGAAAGAGGGAGAAGGAGAGAGAGAGGATGAAGCTTTTCAAAGGTTATTTAATTAGCTGCAAGTTGCTCGCACCCCTTGGCGTCGCTTGACGGGATGCGGAAGGAAAGAAGGGGGGAGGAGACGATACCGAGAAAACGGTTTATTTGTAGTTAATAAATGTTTGCTTGAATATGGCGATATAAACATTTTACTGGACCGAGTAAATATTCGTTAACTATTACAATATTTACTTGGCACAATTATATCCTTTGAGACAGTCATTTCAATGAAATTACGATTTTAATCCTGACGAAATATTTATTTCGCCGCATTTGAAATTATATTTATTAACGATGAATAAACGATTTTCTCACTGGACGAATTCTTTAAATCTGAATCAGCAAAAATCACTGGAAATCAGTGAAAAATCATTGAAATCCATTGAATAGAAGGTTACTGAAATGACAGTAAAAGTGAGATGGATGCCACGGTTGAGGAGCAAGTTCAAAATTGATTATCTCGAAATCCATTGCAGATATCGAAAATAAGTTTAAATAAAAAATATTTATCCGTATTTTAGCTATAAAAAAGTTATTCAACATTTTTTATATATCTCCAGTGCGTTTCGAGATAATCAGGTTCAAAGTTGTGAACAAAAACTGGGGCATCTTTCCACTTTTACCCTAAACTTATTATTCTCCTTCTGAACCTCAGTGTCTACCTATACACTGATTTTCAGTTATTTCTACTGATTCAGATTTATAAAGAGAATAGAATCCCTCTCCCGCTCTCTTTCGGTCTTGCGTCGAGTAGCCGACGCACGACTCGTCGTCCCGGGGGTAATTGGCGTGTACGGGCGACGCTAATACTCGCAACTCTATACCGGAAGTTCGATAGCGGACGGCCGGTACGCAGATAGCCGTTAAAATTTCGTGTTTTTCGGCAATTAAATCATTACCATGCTAACGATATTTGAAATGTAAAGGAGACGATGAACTCCCGTCGGGCGCGCTCGTTAATTAGATCGTCTATTAACGGCGGGCGGGCGCACGCGTTTATTTATACGGGAGCGCGCCCGTTCTTCCGATGGGGACGCGAGCAATTCGTCATGCCGTCCGATCCTCGTAAAACCGTGTAATAAAAAACTCGAAGACTGTGACAGAAAACGCATCTACGAGCCGAAACGAAACGCGGAGATCCCCGCGAGTCGTACAACTACGCGTATCGAGCGCGCGCGCGCGCGGGTAATGATTTCCTATTTCACGCGTCGCACGCGTGTGTTTGCAGAGGGAAAAGAATGAGGCGTTATCGCGCGCACGGCCGTCGCCGCGCTTATCCGAGAATCTCTCGCGGCGATCGGATAAACAAATCAATATCCGTTTGGTCGCTTGTAAACTACGAAGATATAGATAAACCTATTCGCGCTAATCCGAGGACGCTGGAATTCTTTTTATTCCTGCCCGCGCTATTTACCAATTGGCGACGATCCATCGATAAGTGGAAGTCGGGGCGATAACGACGTGGTTCGCAAGAAAAGCGCGTTTCCTCGGCGAAAAGCTCCGCTGAAATTGAGATCGTCGATCAATATTTAATGTGGGATCGAATCGTTGCCAAATTTGATGGGAAATAATCCGTGTAAACTGTTAACAGTATTTATCTTAAATTTCGGGAAAGTATCGAAGTTTTCATCCAATATAAATGTGTCTTGAATATCGCATAATTTTCCCTTGAAATTCAAAATAGCGTTGCGGGTAATGTTGTGCTTTAAAATTAAGAAACGATCGAGAGATTACGAAACCATACTTGGAATTGAGATGATTGAAATATACGCCGAGAAAAAATAATCAGCAATGTTAATTAAACTTTGGTTATTACGGGAACAACGAAATATTTTTATTGCGATAATAAACGTTTGGTTGTGACGTTGTTCCTATATCGACGAAAGTTTGGTTAACATTATCAATCATTTTTCTCAGTCCGAGCATTTTACAAAATTAAGAGTACAATTCCATAAATTTAAGACATGTTCGGGTATTATCGCGTCCGAGAATTAACCCTCCATGGCCACACGTCCATACATTTCCGCGATGGTCATACATGGGTCAAATAGATCCAACCGATTTTTAAATAATAGCCACATGAACAACAATCATCCGATTTAGACCGATAAATTATGGAACATTTTTCGAATATTGTAGAATATCTGATCACCGCATCTATATACGTAAGAAATGAAATAATAACATATTCAAAAACGATCGCGAATATGTTGATGCATGAAAAATGAGCTGCTTCACTAAAAGGGTTATAACTTCTTTATCTTTAGAGTTTTCTTAATAAAGCTTACGGACGATTCCCATGAGATGTGGTACTTTGAAGCAATAAATATTATAGTTCAGTAGTGCATGTTTCAGAAACGATTTTTTTTTAAGTCCGAAAAAGGTTCGTAGTACGAGTTTTAAGAAGAAGCTATTTATTCCGAGATCTGACGAGGGTCTAGTTATGATTGTAAAGAAAAGAAGTACAGTCAGCTTCGAAATTGAAGCCTAACGTCAAGTGGACCTGCGGTGACCACAGAAGGTCGAGGAAACTTTTACCACGGTAACGTAATTTCTACTTCCCACGAAGATTACAATAATTCCCTCGCCCCGTAAACTTTCCCCGCGCGAATCCTCGCATCACGACAGTAGTCGCCAAGCTCGCCGCGAGTGTGTACCCCATACGATGACTCTGACCGCGCGCGCGATTATACCGATAAATCAACGCACGCCGAGAGCGCAACGACAATGAGTCGAGAAAACTGTTCGCCATGACGGGATATGTCATTACTGCGTTACTTATATGATCCCGCGCGACACGTATCCCGCATACGAATGAGCCGGTCGATTACAAAACCGTTTGAAAAAGCGACCTCCGTGGTATACAAGCCGCGCGTATACGCGAGGATACGTATGCGCGCGCGAAAGAGAGAGTGTGCGAGTATTAATCGTCCATTAACATGCACGTTGAATATTGATCGGGCCGTCGATCGTTTCGTAACGCGGAGCACCGCGCGCGCGAGCTAGTTCTCAGAGGTGTCGGCGGCGATGGGGGAAAAAGGCGAAAGAAATCCTCGCAATCTCGAATTCCGCGAGACTTCCCGTTGCGCGAGTCTCCAGGAGCGCGACGTTGCCCCCGGCGTCGGCGGTCGGCATGCCGGAATCGTTTATATAAGCGAGCGCGCGTTTTTACGCGAGCGTCGCGCGCGATTTTTGCGCGGAGAGGGAGATCGGAGCGTGTCAGTCGTGAGGAAAAAAGAAACTCGGAGTTTTCCAAAGCGCCGCGTTGAGAATATACGTACGCGGAGAAAAATGGATTTGAAATGAAGAGTATAACGAGTGTCCAGATTCTGAATTTTTGCTATCGCGACAGAAATATTATCTGTGGCGACAAAGGATATGTTCAATAATAGCAAATGTAACTACAATCATAGTGAAATGTTTGTCGTTAATAATATTTGCTATTCCAACAAATATTTGTACTATTATTTGGACACGTCTTGATTCTGGCACTGAGTACGCAGATTTTGGCATTTTAAGTAACCGACTGTGCGTGGAGTGACAACTCGAATTTTTTGAAAAATATTGCCACACAAAATACCCCCTTCCCCGCATTTCATTCCCTTCGTATAGCTAAAATTGATAAAATATAGCATACTTGAAAATAATTAGGCATCTTTTTTGCAATACAGTTAACTGGTACATAGAGGAAAGTAAAATACTGTTTTTCTTATTTTTTAATTACTATTTCTTATTTTTCTCTATATGTCCGTCGGTTGTATTGCAAATAATACCAAATTATTTTCACATATGCGATATTGTACTAATTCTTGCCATACGATGGGTATGAAATACTATTTTGCATGGAAATATTTTGTAAAAATATGAGATGACACTCCAGTGACACACAGTCGATTGCCAGAATCTGGATAGTAGGTACCAGAATCTGGGCGCCCAGTGCTTTTCATTCCAAATTCATTTTCCTCCGTGTATATATCGTCAAGATAATTTACAGCGTCGAAATTCGTGATCTGATAAGATTCTCGCGACGTTTTCTATGATTCTTAGAAAAAATGGGTCATTCCGCGAAGTTTTGAATCGCGTGAGTCTCTTCTGAGTGAATCGTGATCGATCGCCGTCGAATTGCCGCCATCGAACGAGACCGATAATGTTTGTGAGGATTATTTAAGCGGCGCGTGTAATTGCGGGTATCGGCGTGGATATTGTAATAATTCCGGTATCGATATCAGATATCGGTATAGCGAAATATATCCTCGGATATAAATTAGAGTTACCAAGTCTATGTATAGATATGACCGAGGGGGGATCATAAAAATTGCTATGGGAACTGCACTGAAAAAAATGGATACTGATAAAGTTATTTTTTAAATATTTGATTGCTAGTATACTTAAGGATCTACATGCTTCTGCTACGAAACATGTTCTTATTTAAGAAATTCTCGTTTTTAAACATAGCGATATAATTATTACAAGTACCTATACTGAGAAAATTAACTTGGTCAATTTAACCAAAATCCTAAAGATGATGGCCAAACCGTTTCATGGAATACGGATCCCTTCATCTGTTTGGTTAAATTAAGCAATTTTTAGTTAGACTAACTGAATATTTGATTGGAATAACTAAATGTTTGGTTTGAATAACTACATTTTTTATTAAACTGACCAATATTTCGATTAGAATAACTAAACACGTTTAACTAGATGCGTTTTGTCATTTTAACCTAATTATTTTTCTCAATATCCTTATACACTGAAAAAAATGTTGCTTCATTGAATACAACGAACCTCACACTCTAATTATTTCAAGTAGTTATTCACTTGTTTAAACTTCAATTTGGTTGCTTAAACTCTATCAATTTTTTCTTACACTCTTATGGCACTGAAACAATTGCACCGTGAGTTTCGTCGTATTCAACTCCACCGATGATTGTATATGAAACATAATTTGTTTTCAGTGTAACTGCAGTTATTACAGAATCTACAATCTAATCAAGTAATCGGCATCATAGCACTTTCTGTCACTGCATCGCCAATTCTATCTCGTAAATTTTATACCCACAGTTAGAAATAACTCATCCAATTAATCCAGCAAATTTCCACCCGTCCAACCATCTCGAGAAATCGACGAAACTCCGACAGTTTCGTAAAAATTCAGGAATCCGTACCGGAATCGCGCGACGAATTAACGGTTCGCTCGCATCGGTGGCTAACAAACACATCATTTCCCGAGCGAAGACTAAGCGCCGGCCGACAATCCCATCCGTAATGTCGGAAGCGTGTGTATATGTACGGGAGGTGAGAGGGGCGGATCGGAGTTAGCTCTCTATGTGCTTTCGGAGAGAAAAAGAGAGGGAGAGAGGGGGTTGAAGCGCTGCCAGGGGCGGCGGGTTAAACGCGCTATCGTACCGCTGTTTCCGCCGCCAAACATCCCCAACCAAACCCCGAACGCCGCACCTCTCCGACACCCCCGCGCGGGCCTTTGTTCGAAAAATAAAACGACTCGAGAAATTACGAGTCCCGGTACCATCCGTAATAACTGCTTGATATATTTGCCACCGCCGGCGGTGATCGCCCGCCCTCGTCCGCGAGAAGGGGATGAACGGGGCAGGGAAACCTAGCGAAGTACAACTCCACTTCCGGCGGAAGCCGAACGGCACAACGGCGAACGAAGCGCGTCCAGCGCGAATCGTTCGCGTCTGTGAATGAACGAGTGATTCCTCGGTCCTGCTACGCCAGTCTCGCGCGGAGATTGCGGGTAGGCGATAGCGCGGAAATGCGGCTACCCGTGTTCTTCCTCCCCCCCCCCCCCCCTCCCCCCATGGATAAGTGTACGATGTGATTCGCGGTATCTTTTTTTCTTGCGCCGCAACGCCCCCTCCGACTAATTGTTAATGTTAACAACTAATTAAGGTATGAGCGAGATATATGCCGCCTTTCTTTTATAACGAACGGTGTAATAATTAATTCGTCGAGTGTATTATAGTTACGCCCTGTGACTGGACGCCTCGTGTTCACTGAGGGAAAAGGTCTAGCTGAGGTATTTTATTCGAGATTAATAAGAATTTATTCACATTGAACAAAGTTTATTTGAATGAAATTGATGCTCTACTGGGTTCGTAATGATCTATTATATGGGTGGGGAGAGATGAAGTCGAATTTCTTTCCAAATGCGAAAATCCTTCGACTATGCTGAGAAAAATAATTAGGTTAAAATGACAAACGCATCTAGTTAAACGCGCTTAATGATTCCATCTAAAATACTGATCAGTTGAAACAAATATTTAATTATTCTGACCGAATGTTTAGTTATTTTAACCAAAAAGTGGTCAATTTAGCCAAACAGATGGAGGACCCATATTTAACCAAACAGTTTGATCATCATCTCCAGGATTTGGATTAAACTGGTCACATTTTTCTCTCAGTCTATCAACTGCACCTCTCGTTATACATAGAGAAAAATGTATTTGATCGCGAACCTATTGGAGAAAGCTTATTAGTCACAAATAGGATTTTTTTTATCCAACAAAGATTTATTTGAATGAAACAAAGGTTTATGTAAATTATAGAATGTTTATTTACCTTAAACTTCTGTTTGCTGCTTGTAAATAAATTGTTTATTCATCGCGAATAAATGTTTCTCTCTACTATAGGTTCGTACTCAAATAAACCTTTCTCTGGGTGTACTTTACCGAATAATTAACCACGTTGTCCTCTGAGGAATTTTCGGCATTTCGTGAATTATTCGATTCGATTGCAAAATCAGTAATAGTCCTCATACGCGAAGTCGGACAAAATTCAATCCTCTTATCGCGGATCGAGTCTCGCTCACCGCGGAGAAGCGATTCGCGTCCATGATCAGGGACGCTCGCAACAGATCTGCGCGCGGATTCCATAGGAAACGGAGCGCGCGCAAACACTTCGTCACCGTCGCACGCACCGAGTATGACCCTACATATGTATGACGCATAATGCGTCCTCTCCTCGCACGAGACCGCGCTCCCCCGCCACGGGATAAATCCAATCTTGGCATCACGCACCGTCCTACGCGCGCTAAGGAAAAAAAAAAGAGAGAGAACCATAAATTCACCGCGTTTCTATCCGTGCATTCAGCACCGTGAAATTAGAGACCGGCGGCCGCTGCACCTCCGCGCCGATCGCGAGACGAACTCCGCGGGGTACTGTTTATCCTCGGCAACTCGTTTTCCTCCTCGCGCCGCAATTTTTACGACGACTTGCGAAATTTCGTGCGCGCATGCTATCGCCGCGCTATCGTCAACCGCGCGAGGGACATATATTGCGTGTACTTAAGGGAGTACGAAAACGTGAATAACTAATGTGTTCTCGGCGGCAATCACGCTTGATTTGGTCGATATGACAGCTGTACCTTCTCTCCATTGTAAAATGGATTTAATGACGGTTGAAGAACATTCGGCATTTAAGAAATTGCTGTTCTGAAATCTTTATTAATAAAGGAATGGCACTATTCTACATATGTACGACTAATTGAAGACACTGCTGCAAAAAGGAGGCAGCTCCATTTTGCCCCTTAATCTCTGTTTACATTTGAAGGCACTTATCTTAAAACCCAGTGGAGATACGTGAAAAATGTATAGCAGCTTTTTTGTAGTAAAAATATAGGTGACAATTTTTTATTTTAACTTTTTTTCGATATCTACAACAGATTTCAAGATAATTTTGTCCCAAATGGAGCTGCCTCCTCTTTGCAGCAGTATCTTCAATTGCTACACAGAGAAACAGAATTAGTTGGATCTACTAAAAATTACTTGCGGGGTCCAAAGTAATTATTTATTTACATCAATGAAATGCTTTAATGCAGCAATTAGATATCTCTTCGTTACAATTACATGGAATAGTATCGCCGAAAATTTAACCCTTACTTACCACACTGGGGTTGATTTACACCCCAGCGAGAAAATTGTTATAATAAACAAATTACTGCATATTTGTACTTGAAAATTTTATCAGCTCTTCTTAAGAGCGTACTTTAAAAGACCGTGTAACTTGTATAGCCAGAACTTAAAATTAAGTATGCGAAAAAAATAAAATATAAAAGTTACACGGTACAAAGGTACACCCCAGTGTGGCACACAAGTACAAATTTTACCATGGGGTTGTTTCGAATCCCAGTGTGGCAAGTAAGGGTTAATCTCGAAAATCGTTATTCGAAAGAGATGGTATTTTTTTGCCGGTATTACTGGCAATCTCTCGACGGTCCCATTCCGATGCGTATACACACAACGAAAACCCACCGAGCATCGCGCATCACCCCGAGTTACTTCAAACACTGCAAGCGTTGTGCAGGGTTGAGAAGAATTGTTCGGCAAGAAACGGATGAAGGGTTTATCTTAATCCACGGTTCACCGAGCAGACGAGCTCTTCGCCGACTCTCTTCCCTCATTCCCATCCCCCTAATCATCGCCGCTTCGTAATCGATCACACATCGCCTGTTTTATCGGACATTTTTACCCCCTACATACATCGTCTGCAACGCGACGTATCGAAAACCGCGGGCGTTAATGAAAAACGCTCGTTGGCCCGTCGAATTTTCGAGCCGCTCGTACTTCCAATTTCGAGTCACTGATGCCAAAAAATCGTATACATCAAGAAGCGCTTTTGAAAAGACAAAAGGGCGTATAAATACTTTTTATTCACTCAAGCTTATCCAAATGCGAATAAATAAAGTGAAAAATAATAATAGGAAATTTAAAAGCAAAAGGGGGCGTAAGATATGATCGTATGCCCTTTAGCCTTTAGTTTTTCTAATTTATATATTACCATTTAAGGTTCTCTTTTATACAAATTTTGATTATAAACCCTTTTGACTTTTACAATGCCAAAAGGGCGTAAAGTCGCGCATACGACCTTTTGGCATTAGTGGCGCGATTTATCTCGATGAGTTATTACATCGTGACTATCACGGATCCCACATGCGGAGGCCGATTTTCCAGTTTCCATCGCGTGGATGATTTCGTGATACCACACGGGGAAAAATAATTTGTTGGATCTACTAGAAATCACTTGCGGCGTTGCAAGTAATTATTTCTTTACATCAATGAAATTGTTTAATACGTCAATTCGATATCTCTTCCTTACAATCATGCGAAGTAGTATGCGATTGCGAGGAAGAAATATCATATTAATATATGAAAAAAGATTCAATTGATATAAATAAATAATTACTTACACGAGACTATTTCGGCGCGCCTCTCGACGGGAATTAAAATCGATCGGCTCGACCAATCGTTTCATCATGTTCTATACCCGTGCATAACGAGATAACGAGAAGGCTGCTACCGGCCGCGAAGAGGGGCGCACACCGGACAACACCGGTGGGTATAGGTACACTCTCTTACGAACCAGTTAAAATTCTACCCCGATCCCTCTTGTCCGTCGTGATTATCCCCACCGTGATAGCCACAATTACAAATTAGTTGCGATAGCATGCCCACTAACGAGGCCACGGGGAAAATTGAGCCATAAAGTAGGCATTGCCCGGCCATTAACATACGTCGGTATACCCCGCGAGCCGATGATAATGACGAAGCGAAGGACGATCTCGAAGAAGGGAGCGGGATGACCTTTTTGCGCCGTCGAAGGAAACTGAAGTGCGATCGCGCGATTGCAGCGAAATTATCCCAGGATATATATGCGCGATTCGGTCACTTTTTCTCGCTTAAATATCAATGAATCGCGTCCATATTTTTTATCGACAGTTCTGCTTGACATAGAGGATATTAAATAGGTCTCGAGATCTCTATGTTTGATCTAGAGCGGAGCGTAATGTATGCGTGAGAAAAAAGTAAAATAAAAACCGACTGTTATTCATAGGGTTCAATTATAAAGGAGAATTTCTTATGACTAACATGATAAATCGCGATTGGAACGAGACTTTGGCTACCGCGCTGAGAAACTTGAATAATAATGATAAAGATGCCAGAATAGTAAGTTTCCCAGGCGGAAAAATTCTATATATTTTCTATATAATCCATATGTGGCTATATATGGATTATACACATGTGATTTTATAATAACCATATAAGGACTGTATACGGATTATACAAACATTCGAAAATCTCTATATAGTCTTTATATGGTTAATATAAAAATCACACATATGTAATCCATACATGATTATGACCAAAACCACAATGGATTATATACAAAATATATAGAACTTTTCCGCCTGGGCAGTAACAACTTCGACAATATTGTATTAAATAATGTGCAGCATGGTAATGATTACCGTTCGAATAGTGATGCTTACTATTCTGCAGATTATTCGACACAATATTGTCGAAGCTGGTACCAACTCATTATTCTGCCACAGTAATCGTCATTCAATTTTCTTCGTGCGAAGTCGTATCGATCGAAACCGCGAATATAGGATAATGGCATCGTTGCGCGACCATGGGATGGTGATCCCACTCGCCTCCTTTCGCGCCACTCGGACGGACTATTATTCTAATACACGTTCCTCCGCGTCCCGCTGGCTAGTGTATTATATGCGTGCCGGAGCAAAAACTCTCTCACCATTCTCGATTCGTTCTGGCAAATAAGCGAGGGACGAAAAAGGTCCGAGAGAGAGAGAGACCCCCGTGTATAGTCCGCGCAGGAAACAACGACACGTACGCCGAATATCATTAACTTCGTTACTCGATTTTGTACGCCGCTCGACATTCGATTCTAATGTTTGTTATCATATCCATTCTTGGATATACCCAGAATCGAGACGCGCGATCCGTCCGTGGATGTTTTTTGCGCCGGCGTCGGCGCGAACTCGATCCCGATCGAACTTACTCCCCGATCTCGTCGCGGAACCCGATATACGGAATCGAGTACCTACTGCTTCGAGCGTGGGAACGAAGTGTCTGCCTGTACTGGAAAAAATATGGAATATTCTTGGTAGTACAGTTGTAATACTCGTAAGAGCATCGCGAGGAAAATGTAATTGGATAATAGTGCTTAGAAAAATATACGAGTAAAAAATGGATGCGCTCTACCAAGGCAAAAAAATTCTATGGATATTCTAGTAGTCCATGTATGGATTTGGTTCTATGTGGATTATTATATGATTTCTATATAAACTATACCATGGTATATAGATTATATAAAAATGTTAAGTTTTAAAATAGGTAATTCATATAGAGTCTATAATATAGACTATTATATGACTTATATACAAATCAGGTATAATCCACATAAGACCAAATCTACATACACATATGAACTGTATATATAGAAACCATATAGAACTTTTTCATCTGGATGTAAATCCTCCAGTCTCTAATTTACGATAATAATTTCGTTTTATCTTTTACAAGTAAAATCCGACGCAAAATTGGATTGTGTAAATGGATAAAGTAGTTTGCCATAATTTCACAATATTACATTACAATAGAACCCCTGTTATCCGAAATAATTGGCACTGGACTCACCTCGGGTAACGAGAAACTCGGATAATATGTATATTAAAGAAAACTGGAAGAATTTACATGATTCATAATAGAGAAGCATAAGTAATAGAATTCACAAAATCCGGGACGCACATTTTCACAGATACTAACCCCGTCTCCCTTCCCCCCATTATGAGAAATGATAATGTTCCATGAAATCCTCGACAAATATTCCGTCACGTTTGTATAAACTCCCCTCTTCCTCCTCGAAGCTCTTGAACTTTATAATAATCTATCGTAACGCGACCAATTTGTTTGAGCTAGTTTCGAATATTGATCACGTGACGCTCGCTCTACCACTCCTCTCCCCTACATAACGGATCGCGAAGTTTTCGGAACCTTCCCAACATAATAACCGTCATGAGTTTTGTGAATGACCCCATACTTCGCAACGCAACGTAAATGAAAAAAAATGTTCTACGCGCCTGCCACAGATATCCTAAGACTGCTTACTAATCGCATTGCGAGTTACACGAAATTACCCTCACTCGCCCCTTCCCCACAATTAATCCGCATTCGTACATACAGGAGCCACGCAAGATAACCGTGGGCGGGAGATATTTCTTCGGCGACCGAGAACGAGCGACACCCCCTCCAAAGAAACCCCCGTCGCGGCTTTATCTCCACGAATAAATCGAATCACGCGCGCACGTCGCGGCGTATACCGCGTCTCGGCGCGCGAAGATGCTCCCGGTGATGGGAGCCGCGCGCGGTAATGGAGTGATTTACATGTCAACCTGTCAAGAGTGCGTGTAGCGCCTACATTAGCGCAACGCGGCGTTGCGGCAACCCTGCCACCGTATTGCTGTCGACATTAGCGGGATCCGGGGTGCCCGGAGGGACTCGGGGTAATTGGTAACAGGTGGGGCCCCGGGAAGGTTGGTGCCCGAGAGCGGAGCGGCAACCTACTGTCTCCTCCTCCTCCTACTGTTCCTTCCTCCCTCACGCGCTCTACTCGTCTCTTTCCCCTTCACTCCCGTTTCTCGTCTTCCCCCTCCGGCCCTCTCGCCGATTCTCCCCTAGCCGTGACTAATTTTGGGACAGTATTCCACGGCACTACCGTCGCTCCTCGCGCGAGTTGCCCGCAGGGACCGTGAGAAAGAGAGAGAAAGGGAGGAGAGAGGAGGAAAAAGGAGGAAGGAGGCGGAGGTTCGGTGGACCTATCTATGCCGGAGCTGTACCACCTATAAGAATTTATGTTCTCCGGGTTTCAATGGTCCTGCTTCGCTTCGGGATAGTTTATAAAAGGGGACAGTCGGAACAGCGTTTAGATAGCGACCGTTCGGACGAGTGCGGTATTCGAGGGTGTCGATTAAGACTGTAGATCGATCATTCGGTGCACACCGTTTCAACTTCCGTATAGCCTGAGGAATGAAACGTCGAATTACCTTCGTCTCGTAAGATTTCCTCTCGATCGTCGTACACACGATTTCGATCGCTATTTTAATTAGGAGAGATATGCATACGTGTAGGCATTTAATTAACGCCACCGCATTCGACCCGTCGTCCGCTTCGAGATGGAAAAAAATCTATAGACCAAATAAAAAAAAAGGAGGCCCTGCTTAAGGAATCGAGACCTCCCCCGGCTCGAGGGCCCTGTATACTCATCGCGCCAGGCGTACAGTAGGCCTCTCGCATCTCCGCGCCGCGATCCCTCACGTCCGATCACGGGGCCACCGACGTAGTCCGGTAGTTTGAAGAAAGAGTTCCGCTCCCTCCCCCGAAGGGGGGCCGCGATAAAAAGCCATTGCCTCCCGGTGACAATATTACGCTGTGGAAAATGAGGTTTCCAACCGGGAGAGGCGAGTAGTGCGAAGAGGGGAGGGAGAGAGAGAGAGAGAGAAGTGGAAGAAGGGGCAGAAGATGACGAAGCCGGTGGTGAGTGAAGGAAAACGCGAGAACGGTATGGCTGGTGACCCCCGTCCGCCGCGGGGGTGAGAGCTTCCCAGGACATTACGATTTCACATTCACAAGGAGCGCGGTGGGTGCGGGGACGAAGAAGTCGACGAGGTGGTAGTGTGGTGGTGGTGGAAGAGGAACCAGAGAGGAAGGAGAGAACCGCGGGCAGCCGCGCAAACGGTGGGCAAACACCTGTAACGCGTCCGCGACGTCACGTGCCCGGGCGTGGCCGTGACAAAAGCCTCCGAGAGAAGCGAGGATCGTCCGCGTCCGCGCGTCGGGCAAAAAACCCGCAAGAAGCGTCGAGAGCCCGTGCCTCAAAAACGCGGGGCATCTTTAGCCGAGCGCGAGACGCAGCCTCCGCGACACTGGAGGCATTAAACCGCAAATCCGTCGACGGCTAATAAACGACGATCGGGATGAACGCGAAACCCGTGAACCCTGACGCGGGAGAGTCTCTCCGACGCCCGATCGTGGCTGGCGACGGAGAGAGCGACTCGCTCGCGTCGGGGCGCGACGCGAGAAGACAAGAGCCTCGCGCGAGAGAAGGCGCCGACGATAGTTTGTTATCAATGTGCCAAGGGCGATAGGTTGACGTTTGCAATGAGAGCGAAGAGTGGCAACCCCAGTCAGAGAGCCCTGATTCACGGCATGTGTTAAGTTTGTGCTACTTTAAATTTTCCTAATTTTTACGTCAAATTAACACAGGTCGTTTTTTACAAGCTTAAATTGCAAACGATACATCAAATATAGATGACGGCGGCATGTGTCAAGTTAGAGCTACTTTGAGTTATCTTAATTTTTACGTCAAATTAGCAGAAAGCGTTTTTTGCAAGTGCAAAATACAAATAGGTACATCAAATTTACGTAAAATTGAACTTGTCGAGTCACAGTAATGTGTACAATTTACTTATTGTTTTCGAAACATAATTTCGTCGTTCAATTACAGAAATAACAGTGCCAAGGAAGGAATCGTAAAACGCACAGAGTGTCTGCACGGCATGATCTAGGTTTTCGTAAAGTTGCTATGAAATTTACATTATATGTCTGGCTGGGAAGCGTCAAGTAAGCGACAAAGCTGAGTCGATTGCGAACGCTCCCAGATAGACTCGTATGATCGTCACGACGTTCATGCAAATTACAACAATTGATTGCTCTAAAGTCTACGTTTATTTTGCCGCAAAATGATTGTTCTTCGAGAAATTGTTTGACTTGCATTATAAAGTGATTCAAATTAATCGCTGTGTTTATTGCAGCAACATATTTACCAAAAATTGTGCATATATTGAATAAATGTTTAGCATTTTACTTGTACAATAGAACGTATATTGAACGTCCGAGTCGTAGTGACAATACGATACTGAAGATCTCGACAGGTTCAAAATTTCGACTCGGGACGCCACTTTCTTTCATGTGTCATGAAAAAATGATTCCTCGTCCTCGCGAGGCGTCCCGTGCGCGCGCGGAGGAATACGGAACACCTCGCGTGAGAAGGAGCGATGAAACGCCGCTGCCGCTCTCTATACGCGTCGCTAACGACGCCCGGCAGGAGAAACACCTCGTAGGTAGTGGGACATCGTCGCACGCTCACGACACGTACGCGCGGCATTATCCTGCCTATTCTATTGCACACACGCGCGCGTGGTCGATCGCGAAGAGTCAGCATGACTTCGCGATCCACGCCCTCGACCTTTGGTGGCGTTCCGACGGCTATTTATCTTGTCGCATCGAAGTAATTCGATCGTAACCGGAGATCAATGACGCACACGCTCCTCTCGCGTCCTGTTCCGCGGCTTTTCGGCTTCTCGTTATCGCGTTGACGCGCGCGCTGGTTCGGACGATCCGCGTGACGATACTGTAGCAGGGTGTCTAGCAGAGAATCAAAATTGGAAATTTCCCGACTTCTCCAGAATTTCCAGGCCCGATGTATCTATGTATTTTCCCCTGACAGGTTTAAAGTTATTCTTTTATGTTACACTGAAGCGATCATGGGTTCGGATTCTAAACTCAGTGACTCATTAATTATATTATGATAAATTGAAAACAGTTTAAAGTGTAAAACAAGACGGATTTAGGAACGTGTGTTGCACTCTCAAAGTCTCGTCCGATATAGGTCGATGAGATATATTGACCACGGATTAATAAGAACGTACACGTTTGGAACTATAAGTAGTAAATGTAGCAATGCGATATAGCGGACGTGCAATTTTCAACAATCCGATTTCCGTAAAAGCCCTTCTAAAGACTTGAGGAAAAAATCTAGAAAAATGGATTGGATGGATCTCTATTGGAGATTTTTTTCAACTAATCGTTCCTTTTAATCCCATTCAATAATTTGAATTAAATTCAAATATGTCCGGCTATCGGGACATGTGCTGCTATTGGAACAGTTACCTTAATGCGATCTTTATCTATTGGGATTGTGCAAGGCGACGTATAAGCTTTCTAGTGGCCAAAATCTGAAGCTTTTGAATGATGTTCAGTATGCAATGTAATGGGGTAAAAATAGAATAACGTGAGAATAGTTAAGGTTGGCTTTACTCTGATAAGTGAAAATTGTCGTCGCAAAACTATGCAGCAGTGTGATGAGGAATTATGCATGCCTGACCCCCCATGTTGATGATGTAGTGGAAAAGAGAAATTAAAAATAAAAGACAAATCACCATAACCTCAGATCCCATTTTTCGAACGAGAGTGTATACGGAATATGAACTTTCGATACCAGTTCATTACTTTCAAACAATACATAACAATTCTATCTATCCCCATTACAAATATACTAAGCACCATTCAAAAGCTTCGGAATTGTGTTACTAGCGGCGCTAGATGTCTGAGAAGTCGGAAAATAAAATTCCGACTTTTTTCTCCTGGTTTTCTAATACGAAATAACGAACCCTCTATTATCCATACAATCCCCCGAAAAAGACGCGATAACACTGATAAGATAACAATACTTGAAAATGAACAACTGTGCGAATGTAACCGAATTGGCGGATGTTCCGTACGATTCCAAGCCCGAAACCTCCACCCTTGGCACCTCCGTAACTGCGCACCATATATGTAGAAGTTAACGACTGGAATGATACCCGAAGTAATGAATCAATAATTCAAGAGCGGTACCCAAAAGAATGGTTGGATACCGTGCAGCGAGACACTTAAACGTAACGTCGCAGACCCGTCCGGGTGGCCATGTGTCGACTGATAATTATTACCCCAACAGCCGTTTACCCCGGGATCGAATATCGATTGCTGTTTGCTCAGCGGCGAGTGCAGCCTATACACGCTCTCGGCGTCCCTTTTCGCGTTTATTTTCCAACCAACGTCTGCGGTGAGAGCGACCACTGCGTGCGTGCGATCTAATTTTGAGAAATTACTGCCGTCATTTCGTTTCGGGTGACGTCAATACCCTTGAAACACCCTCGATATTGTCAAACTAAATTAAACGCATCCACACGGTTGGAAATTTTGCGTTGGAATCGGTCCACTCGTTTGTATGTTAAAATCGACCGATTCTTCGTGTTAATCCAACATATTTTATGTTAAAATTAATACAAAAAATGTGAAATTAAAAAATCAGTTGATTTTAACGTATAAAAATGAATGGACCGAGTCTAAAGCAAAATTTCCAACTGTGCAAGGATATTTTTAATCGGTTTCAAATTTCCCTTCCTATTAAACTTTCGTTTTTCATCATTTCTAACGTTACAACATCGACGCAAAATTTTCTGAAAATACTTTTCCTTCCCGAAATTCTTTCCACGCGGTCTCCATTTATCTGCAAACTCCATTACCGAACTTCCCTCTTTGACGACGTGTAGGACAGTTTGCACCGAACCTGCAGTCACCCCTCCCGCGTAATATAAGTAAACCAAAGGAGACGCGAGGGGTGAAAACGTACAGGACGCGCGGCTGACCGGAACCGGAACGTCCGTCAACACGTCATCGGCGTCGGGACGCCGGGAGGTGTTTGATCAGGACGCTAATGTGATGCTGTTTGCCCAAAGTATCGTGTGTTAGCGCGCGAAACTCAAGGAGAATGCGTAACGAAGAGGGGCGGTAGGAAGTTGGGTGAAAGGTGTGCGAGGGTCGAAGAGGATCTGAAAGTAAATGAAATGCCAAAACTTCTAATGGAATTGCATCCTCGTGCATTTTGCCATGCGATAGATGTCGCGAATCGCTTCAATGGAAAAGAAGCATTTGTTCTCCATCGCGGTAAAAGGAATTATAAATGCATGGGGTACACTGACAATGAGAAAAAATTTGCTTCATCAAAATAACACGGTATCACGGTGGTATTAGAGATAATACATTTCCATATTTCCATTATTTTCAGGCGAGATTTCTATACTCTTTTATGATCGTACCTATAATTTTTTCAGTACACTAAGGGCCGGTTTTACCAACACGGTATAAACGCGGTATAGCGCTATACTGAGAATATATAACAAGCAATAAGCCTTATGGTTATATTCTCAGTATAGCGCTATACCGCGTTTATACCTGTTGGTAAAACCGGCCCTAAGAAGAATAATTTTTCGATCCAAGTAATCGTCGTCACGAATAGTGCCAAGAACATATTTATTTAAGTCAGACATATTGTTGAATCAAGTACCTATTTATGTTATTTGAATCAAGTGCGAATCAAGCGTAGATTCGTTCAATTCAATGAACACACACTTATCTTAACCATTAGAGGACGGGGGTGGTCCCTTTAAGGACCACCCTGAGAACAAAAACTATTTTTAAAAAATCCCCGTCCTCTAAAGGTTAAATAAATATCTTGTTGGCACTACTCATATCGACGGTTACTTGGATCGGCAAATTATTTTTCTTAGTGTATTTATACAGAATCTTCTGCTCAAATAGAAATAAATTTTTGTTTCAATAATACCAAGAGCAATTCTCACTGTTCCGTGCCATTGAACTTATTCGCGGGCATTAACGCTAAGATTGCCGACCGCATAACGTATCCGGCATCCAGAAATCATATAAATGTTATTATAATTAATATCATTTTCCATAGTTCCATGATATTTTCAGATTTCGAAAAAATTCCATAATATCTCTATGATGTATTATTTCCATAACCTCCATGATTTCCATGATCGCTAGACGCCCTCAATAAACATGTTTTTGAATGGACCTGATTATTCGATTCGAATGAATACCGAATTGATCGAAATAATATACGATTAAATCAGTGCGGAAAGAAAGATTAATAATATTCATAGTGAATCTCTGTAAAAGGGTTCCTCGAGGTGAAATATTGAAATCTTTAATAGACACAGCGTTCTTTTTAAAGTTCGTAACAGTATAAATAACCCGATACGTATTAATGGGAGATTGGTAAATTTTGCCGTATAAACTAATGGCTAATGGCTTTTGCCGTCTATTACGAACTATAAAAAATACGCTGTGATACATTTGAAACTTCAATGTTTCACCTCGAGGAGCTCTGTTCCTGGGATAACTGTAAAAATTCATAAATTTCCCCATGACTTTTTACCAATCCTTTTTCTCCGTGAATAATATTTATATACGCACAGTCGATATTCATTTTAATCGAATAAATATGCTCTTAGAACTACTCAAAAACACATTTAATCGATTCAAGTAAATTTGTTCTCAATATAATTATACCGCGAAGTGTTTTTCCCATCACTTCGATTAAAAACAAACACATCCCCACATCCCCGTACGATCCACCGCCCGATCTTCGATATACAAACGAACACCTCGCTATCGCGAGCCCATCGGGCGACGGTTGTGTTTTCGCGTTTAATATCGCCCCCCTACGTACACGCCGTTCCAATTAACCACGAGTCAAGAGCGTTAATTGCCTTATCTTCGCTGCCGCGAGCGTGTAATGCGATATCTGCCGGGCAAACGAGAATCCAAAAGCGCGAAAGAGAGGGGAGAATGCAAATGCGCGTCGGGGTAGCGGCCAGCGAGGAGCGCATCGCGCGCGCGTGTTCTCTGTTCATAAATCGCGACGGCTGCAACGTGCGCGCGCAACCTGAAAACGCGGCGCGGCGAGAGAAAGAGGGGCCCGGAGGCGAGCGGAAAGCCGAGCGCGTTCTCTCCGCGCGTAACCGCGCCGTGTATAATCAAGAGTTCACGGGTGCGACGGGCACGCGCGACGCGACGAACGTTCGCACGCGTCTTCCTCTGGCACCGCCTCTGCTTTCGGGAGCCCGAGGAGTTCCGCTAGATCGAATCGTTGATCGATCGATCGCACGCGATGACCGTAGAGGCTGCGCTCTCCTCGATAGTCGGCGGAGCGTGGCACCATCGTGCTCGTTACCGGTTCCTCGTCTTTCCAGTTCGCGCTACCGACTGTTCTCGCGGTTTTTCACGTCGACGACGGCTCAGACGTCGACGATGTAGCCGGATTTAGCGGGGGGTTCGTTCGCGAGTCCGTGACGTTTTCTTGTGCTGCGCCTCGCTTCTCAATTCGCGTTAGTTTAATCGAGAGTGGGTCAGCTTCGTGGCGCGATGTTTTGACGATTTTGACACTTTTCGTAGGGTTTAATTATCGTATCGAATCGAATTCCTCATCTGAATCGACCGTGATGCATATCTCTCTTAGATTTAATCGTGAGAATAATTAGATTTTGTTGCATCGACGTGAAATAATTGATTCTAAATAATGGATCATATCAGTGACCGAGTCACGAAGGGTTGCGACTTCAACTCCGTCTTCGCATCATAGATTCTACCTCTGCTTCCCTCCCCGTCTAAATTGACCGAAGTGCATATCCTTTATCCATTTAATCACAAGAATGATAAATGTTTCCAGGTTATAATTCATTTCAAATAAATAATTCACTTTATCAGTGACCGAGTGATAAAGAATCGAGACTTCCCACCTATCTCCGTTCTAGAGGCTCTATCTCAATTTCCCTTATCATCTGAATCGACTGAAACGCATATCCCGTATGCATTTAATCGCAAAAATGGTATATTTTACTAAATTATAATTAATTCCAAACAGATAATCCACCTCATCAGTGGTCAAGTCACAAAGCACCAACATTTCCTACACATCTCCGCACCAGATATTCTACTTTAGCTTCCCTCCCCATTCGGTCCGACCGAAATGCATATCTGTTACGCATTTAATCATAACAACAATCCATTTTACTCAATTATAATTGATTCTAAATAGATAATTCACCTTATCTCAATGGTAAAATCACAAAGAATCAAGATTTCCTACCCATCCGCACCAGAGGCTTCGCTTCGGCCTCCCTCCCCGCCCCGCGAAGCCCTTACCGAGCGTGACTGACGCACGAGTAATTACAGATCGTCGATTGCGCACCCGAGCAAAGGTGCGGCGCGGAAGGAGCGCGCCCGGATATCGTGGAAATTACACGACGTGGACGCGCCGCGAATGAAGGCGGCAGCGCAGCGATCGTAGAAAAACGGAAACTCGGAAGCGGTCTCGCCGAGAGATCGAGCGCGGATGAATGGAGCGACCAGTGACGTTGTGTGGTCGAAAACCGAGCGGGGAGATCGTTCGGGGCCTCTCCCCCCTTCATTGGTACTCGGCGGCCGCGTCCTGCGGTTGGTTCGAGGACGAACTTACCTGCCGCATAATTTGTACGCGATAGTCGACCTAAGCGCCGTTTCGTTCATTCACGGTGGTGACCTGAAACCGAGTCGTCGTTACATCGAGGGAGAGGAGGGATCGGGGAGAGAGTCGAAATTTTATTAGAAACAATTCGAGCTTAGCGACTATACAGACGCGGAAGACACATTAAAGTAATTGTCCCGATAGAAGGACGGCTAAGTCCGGTATCAGGACAGTCATACAAATTCATACAACAGATTCTTCTCAAGAAACTTAGCGGTGAAAAATCCTGTATACACCCTTAATTTACTTAACATTTTTTCCACTAGTCACTCCTTTTTATCCCGTTCAATAATTCAAATTATACTCAAATATGTCCGACTACTAGGATGTGTCCTGTTATTGTGACAGTTACCTTACCTCTTTGTCTTCTCGATCTTTCGCTCCAATACGTCGGTATAATCCCTCATCAAGAATCCGCGTAGTAGGTACTGAGATAAACGATCGCTCCGTTTCCCGTCCCGTCACTTCCACTTTTTTACCCAGAGAAAAGTTTATTCGAATACGAATCTATAGTAGAAGCGTTTACTCACGACGAATAAGGAACTTACGAGTATTTGTAACGAGCAAACAGAATTCTGAAGTAAATAAACATTTGTTTAATTCAAATAGATCTTTGCTCGATATAATATAAATGCCTACTTGTCATTAATAAACGTTCCTACAGATTCATATTGAAATAAATTTGTCTCGCAGTGCGAGACTTTGCTACGCAAGTACACGTACGATCGATCCCCCCCCCCCCCCCCCGGAAATCAATAGGAAGGTCCTTCCTCTCAAAGAAGAATCACGCGAGGCGCGTATAGGTAATCCTGCATGCGTATCACCGCCGCCGAGAGATCGGTATTTCGACTATACGTCGCCCGCGGGAGTTCCTACGAGAGTCCGAGTCATTTCTCCGAGGCCGCGCGCGGGTCTACTTCTCGTTCGAGGAGTAAAAAAGCGCGGGCGTGTGAGAAAAAGACGAGCGGAGGACGCCCAATGATCCCGGGGGCCCTCAATCAGTAAAAATTAGATTCCAAAGTATTTTAATCTCGGCCGACAATGGATTGGTCACGACTGACGAGCCTCTCGCGGGTCGGGCCACTGGCCCGCCCGGACTGGGCCCCGCGCGCGCACGGCGGTAGAGAGATACGAGGTACGAATTCCCCACCGACCCACTGGTCACGACCCATACGCGCGCGCGTGCACGTCAAGCCACACACGCGCGCGTCGAGAGCCTACCGGACTCACGGATCTTGGAACAACGCGGCGAGAGTAATTTCGAGGTGTCGTCGTCCTCCGATCGATCTCCTTCCTGGGTGTCTCGTTTCACGTGTATCGACTGATAGGCATCGATACTTTCGATCGGGTAAAAGTGGAATAAGCGGAGAAAAAAGAATAGCAGATGAACAAAGGAAAGTTACGTACTCTTCGTAATAATATCGATCGAATCGTAAACATAAATTAGGTAGGGTAAGTAAAAATTGAAAACGTTAATCAGATAGAAATGGTAAATAAGGAATCAATACAAAGGAGTTCCAAAAAAAAAATGATAAATTTAACGAGGTACGGAAAATTAACAAAACAAAATACAGAAACTATAAGAATGAAAGCAGCAGCAAAGGTTCTCTCCTCGACGCAGCGCTTCGCAACTATCCTGGACGATCCTCGCAAACGTCTTCCTCGCTCATCGCTATCAGTCTTCGCGAACTCCGTTGTCATTCTCGCGCCCTTGCATCATCGCGGTTCCTGTCCATCTTATAGCGCCGCTTCGTCTCTTCAGGCGCGATCGAAAACGTACTCGAGAGGTAAGACCCGATCCTCTCTGAGCGCGACGGCGAACGCCGCGCGCGGAGTAGCGAGAGTCGCAGAGTGCCGTTCGGTGCGCAGAGAGCGCGGGACTTCGTTGAATTCGTGGTCCTCTTCGCGGAAGGCCCCGTTGGCCCCTTCTCACGGTGCGTTGGCTGTCAATGGGCATCGAGAATCCGGGGCGTCGATTGATTAGAAATTAGAACGATTGAATACCGAGAACTCGACGTGACGGTCCAGCGGGCTCGCGTTGATCCTCCTCCTCTTCCTCCTGCCCCTGCCCCCTTCCGTTCCACGGGATCACCTCCGCTGCGCCGTCTTCCACGGTCCGATGCACTGACGGTATCCCCCCCCCCCCCCCTGAAACAAGTAGAACGGAGTCGCTCGAGGGAGGAATAATACGATTGCGATTAAAGCGAGAAGGCGTTGGCTCGAGCGTTCCGAACGTATAATTAGTCGCCGAGCACGTTCCCGCGACTCTTCCCCGTCTTACGTAAATGACCAGCGATATGGAACAGTCTGGGATCATCGGCGATCGATCGAGGATGAAGTGCGACGAGCTCTCGGTTCCTTTCGAACGCTGAACTTGACGCGAGAGAACTTCTTCTGGAATACAACTTACCGTAAGTACTGCGGCGGGGGAGAAAGAAAAAGCCTCTTCTCTAATTTCCGAATGGGAGGTCGCTGAAAAAAAATCACTCCACTTTTCATGAGAGAATATTTCTTCCATTTTAGACACCACAAATATGAGCCGAAAGCCCATAGATAATGAGATAATAATGATTCGAGTTTCTTTCCTGGCGAGTAAGTTTAGCCTCATATAATATATAAACCATAGGTATATAGTCCGTATGTGGTTTACATATAAATTATATACAAATTAAATAAGCCCAAATTTATACATGTTCTGTATCCATATAGATCTTCACCTAGGCGAATCTTTCAATCTTTAATCCTTTAAAGCATCGAAGCCTCGATGTGCCAATAGCAGAGGAAAGGTACACGAGACGATCCCAAGAGGTGCTCTCGTTACCGAGGAATTACACGTGAATAATTATAACGGGTGCGCATTTATCAAACTGACAGATCGAGGCGGATAGCCGCACTCGCTCGCGGCTGGCCGCGATTCGCGAGGAGAGCCGAAGAGGGCGCGCGGCCCGTGATCATTGCAAATTGAGTTTCCGATCGCCCCGCGATGCCTCGGATTAATTATTACACGTCAATGCCGCCGTATCGATTGTTCCGAGGCAAATTGGAAACGTGACTAGGTAAGAAGGTTCGGCCCGAGGAGCGGCCGGATCTTTTATCGGCTCTCTCGATGACGAGATCATCGTTATCCTTCGAAGAGGGGAGCTTCGAGAGGAGACGTTCGAATTTTATTCAACGGCAGGCTTTGGGACACGCACGCGGGAGGCGAGATTACCATGCCGGGAAGCCCTGAAAGGTTAATTCACGCTTCCAATAAAACGCCATCGCCACCGCGAACGGACGTGCCTCCTGGCACGAGATCCGAGCCGAACGCGACCACGGATCGCGCGCGTTCCTAGAGGCGGGGGATACGCCGTGGCTCGTGTCCTGCTGCATCATCTTCAAAGACTCGGCTTCTCCACGCTAATCGTTGAGCCATCCTACCGAACGCGACGGAGAATCGAAAGGAGGAACAGGGGCGATATCAATTTCGATGAAGAGTTTAAACGATTCGTCATTGTTTCATATAAGCTCCTTTGTATTCCACACTGAGGAAAAAATTGTGATCGATTTGACTAAATTAGCGGTCATGGGTGAGGGAGCGCCGATTTAGTTACACCAACTAATAATTTGTTTTCGTCAAACAATTTTTAATCATTATAACCGAATTATTTAATTCAAGTAACTACGAGTAAATCGGCGTTCCCCCACCCGTGACTGCCAATTTAGTAAAATCTACTACTTTTTTTTCTCTATACATGCATTGGTAAAACCATGCGTAACTGCGGTGTATATCACATGATTTCAATATTCGTCAGGCTTAAAACTTAAATCACTATTATATCTCGCTACCTGTGTACTTTTGGCCTATATTTATATAACACTTTTTTGAAGATTATACTTTTATCTACAATAAAGTTCTATATCAAAATCAGTATGATATTCATAGATAACGAGATACCAGCGATTCAATTTTGACATCGGATGATACATTGAAAACAAAACTTTCCACACTACAACCTCTCTGGCCGCCAACTAAACATACAATAATTTTAACAAGTAAGTAATTTGAGTAACTAAAATTTAATTGAGGTAACTTGATACTTAGCTGCTTCAAATAACTGTATATTTAGTTGGACGCCCGTAACCTCAAAATTAAGTTGAACCAAACGATCTTTTTCTCAGTGTAGTTAACTTAATACTTCAACCATTTGCCTGACAAGAACTTTCGTAGAAACAAACCAACTCCGATTGACTTAACAAAGCAGTGAAATTGAATTTCCATCTACCAATAAAATTAATTTTATCGAATGAAACGATAAAAATTTAGTTATTCCAACTATATACTGTCCAACCAAACAAACAATGGTTAGTTTAACGAAATTTAACATTCAACCCAAACAATTTGATTGGAACGACTAAAATTTTTTCTCATTGTATACGTCACATCAGCACATAAACACAACCGCTAGCAATCGTCTGCTATAATAAAAACCTCTTTTTCACATAGATAATTTGACGTGGCAATTGCGATCTATTTATTCGCCGACGAAGCTGCAATCATCGCGTATCCCTCCGCGCCGAATTTTAAATATCGTAGGCGGATCGTCCGCCGCAGCCGGGGGAGTTTCTTTATGCAGAGAGGTCAGGGGTGAGGGAGGCCCGAGAAAAAGCAAAGGAGGGAGCGGGCAGGAATTCGACAGCGAATTGGAGACGGTACCGATCCAGTGGTCCGGCCCGGTTTACATGCGCATTACGCGAGCTATGTTTCTTTTTTCCATCCTCGTGTCATGCCGAATCGATGGAATTAATCACGCCCTCCTCCTTCGCTCCGCGTCGCCGTCCGGCCTGCGTCGGATACCCACCCAGCGGCACAGCAGTCTTCTTTTCAGCCGCCTTTTTATCCGTGAGGTGCCGACGCTAATCCTGAATGATTGCCCGGACTATTTTTCAACGCGCGCGGCCAGTGCCATCGCACCGGTGCGATTCTTCGGCACGGGCGTATACCTATAGGATTTCCCGCCATTTCCAGGACTAATTCCAGAAATAAAGGCGGAAGATTCGCATGGCGTACCGGCGATTAGACGCGTTTCTCGCGATGAGAAAAGGCGGAAGCTTCCTCTATCGTAGCTAAATGCGTATAATTTTAGGAAGTAAGTCGGTTCGAATCGTCGTTTCCTCGTTTCGTGCTTTCTCCGATGCTAACAAAGGATTAATTATCCCTAATTACATCCATCATTTAAATTACCGAAAATGTGGAACCCTCAGTAGAGATTTTATCTCTACTTTGTGTGTGTGTGTGTGATATTTTTAATACTCTAATCGGCCTACCATTGGCCTACTCGACTTATAAGCTCCTTTTTTGAACCTGAAGTTACTGAAATGTTTAATAACGCATTTTAGGCTCAATGCAGTGAGAGAAATAACTGCTATTGTCAAAAAAATGTTTTTTCAATCAAGAACATATAATCTTGCCTACCAAATATTTTCTTCCACGATCGAAGAAAACCATGGCTTGATTTTGAAATTACATCATGTTTTTCATTGAAGAAAACATTTTTTTGGCACCAGCAATTATTTCTCTCAGCGTAGAGTTTTAATACAGCGGAAAATCAACTTATTATAAACCCAAAATGTAGATCTAACGTTTCGACTCGAGACGCCCCATTCGGAAAAGTTTTATATTACTTGTATATATGTATAATCCACATGTGTGGATTTGGTCATACATATATGAATTATATATGATTTCTATATTAATCATATAAGGACTATAATTGGATTTTTTAATGTTTGTATAATCCATATATAGTCCGTATATGGTTAATAAAGAAATCATATATAATCCATATATGACCAAATCCACATATAGATCATGCAAACAATTTATATAACTGTTCCGCCTGGGACAATCTTCGTATATCAATGACGATAAGAATTATAAAATAAGAAAATGTCGACAATTTTTAAATTCCAAAAAGTAACAACGGTGATTTTCGACTAGACCCCCCTGTCCCCTTATCGGATGAGGGGGCATCCGAACTCCGACTTCCCCAGTCTCAGCCGCGACGGTGGACTCTCGACAATCGAAGATGCGCAGACGTCGCGAGGGCGGACGGGAGAGAGAAAGGGGACCAAGTTTATCCGCTCCCCGATTACGCGGTGGGAATAAAATGTGAAACTGTAAATTGTGCGTGGGAAGAATCGGTCCCCGGACGGTCGTGGCGGTCGACCCGGGGTCGTCTCTCTCTCGCTCACTCGAAGTCGAGGATTTAAATGCGCAGCCGAGCGAACGGAGGGTGAGGGTTGGATCGTCTGGAAATTTGTTATGTTATGTCGGACTATCACTCCCCAGTGAATATGAAGAAAGAATTCTCCGAGCTTTCGAGGTTGCTTTGCGGGTGTGCGCATTGTGTGTGTGTGTGTGTGAGACCGCGAGTGGTGGTGGTCCGAGGAAATTGGGGGAGGGGGGAGGGTGGTAAGACGAGGGTTGGCGGGGCCGAAGGTGACGGTGGGGGTTGCGATGTCGAGAATATAAAGCGGAGGGATAAAGGAGACGGTGGTCGCATATGCGACTCGTAAAAGCTCTTCTGAAAAGCTGCGAGCGTCGGTGTCCTCTCGCCCGCCCTATACCTACCCTTGCGCGGAGCCTCCTCGTTTCGACAACGTCTCACGTAGTCGCGGAGGACCGCGGTCCGCGATTCGTCCCTGGCCGCGTGAAATATTTCGACGGTTTTTGATGAATTAGATCCACGCGTCCGAAGCCCATTGCGTATTGAAGAATGCGTAAGGGCGGATTCGAATCGGGAGGATAGATATCGTTTCAAGATATGTTCTTTTATTTGGAGAATGAAATATCACTCGCTCGTTAAAATGTAATCGATAGATTTAAATTTTCACTTCTCTCGGTGCACACTTAGACAAGGAATTAATTGAATCTACTAAAAATTACTCGTGGGGTCGCAAATAAATATTTATTTACATTAATTAGATCCTTCATCATGTTAATTTGATAATTCTTCCTTGCAATCACATACTATTCCACATGGTTATAAGGAGCAGATATCAAATTGATATAAATAAATAATAACTTGCGACCCCACAAGTAACTTTCAATAGATCCAACTAATTTGTTTTCTCTGTACAGATATACTGATACGAGTCGATTCCCAATCGCATTTCCCCACGTTAGTAGGTTTATTTTCCTTGTCTGCACTAAAAATAAGTACCTACACTAAATTTTCCACAGTACAGTATATTTATAGTTATCATTAATACTTATCGAGTCACAAATCGACCGAAAATATAGAATTCCCCACTAATTTTTACACCTCCGCAAGAATGGAGAATTCTACACTTTCTTACACTTTCTTATACCTAGCTATATACATATATACTATAGGGTAAAAGTGGGATAGACACCCTAGTTTCTGTTTAACTTTGAATACGATCATCTCAAAACGCAAGGGAGTTATACGAAAAATGTAGAACTCTCTCAAACATATAGATAAAGATTTTTTATTTAAACTTTCCTTCGATATCTGCAATTTCATAAAAGATAATTGATTTTGAACTTTCTCTTCATCGGGGTATCTATCCCACTTTTATCCTACCGTAGAAAATCGAGTACCATACTTATAATTAGTGTAGATAAGAAGAACAAGTCTATCGTCTCAAATCGGGATAAATCCCTATCGCACATGATATTTTCACGATGCACGGAAAAAAATGATTTCGCAATTTTAACAAAACTAGGCTTGGCCGAGAATTTCTTACTCTATCGAGATAAAAATATTATTTGTGGCAGCAAAAGATATGCCCGATAATAGTAAAAATATTTACAGGGATAGAGCAAATATTTTTACCAAAAAAAATGTCACTATGATTGCAGCAACATTTGTTATTATTGAACATACCTTTTGCTGTCACAGATAATATTATATTTCTGTTATGATAACAAAAAGTTTCCAACGAAACCTAGTTTTGCTAAGACTGAAAAATCATTATCTTCCGTGTCCACACACCCTAGCGATTCTACATTTTCTGGGATTCCCTGACCACCGATAATCGTGTTGCAGCCATCGGCAGAACGAACGCGGCAAATCCATCGCGCGGTTCGGCGACCGGTAAAATCAGCCGCGCGCATTGGACGCGCAAGTGGTTTCCGCTCTCGGGGACAGTGAGTTTCCATTCGGCGACGGTCCGACACGCGTTTCTATGGAAACGTAGGCGCATCCCCGGACTCTCGATATCGGCAGATATTAAGAAATAGCTCGGAGGTATTTTCGTATTTGTGCAGACAAAAATGAGCCATTCGTCTACGGGCGGGAATGAGGCACTGTCTATGCATGGCACGCCGTCCCGCCCGCACCCGCCCTATAAATAATACTTTCCCCCACCCTCCCTTTACTAACTTCGTACTCCGGTCGCGGAATCGTACGAGACATTTATTTCCCAAGCGTGATTTCGCGCGCGCGCGCGAACGGACGTTCGTATGAAAATCATTGGGTGCGCGCGGTCGCGTTCCCGTGACCGCACATCATGAACGACCCCTTCTCGCTTTGCATCAAAAATCGCCGCACAAGGACAAACAAAATGGTAGATTTCACTAACAATAAGTTGGCGGTGATTGGCAGGGAAACCCTGATTCAGCTACTTGAATTAAAAAATTCGGTTACCATTAACAACTGAGTTTAAGGAAAGCAAGCTGTAGTGAATTCTAGTAAATTATTAGGCCAAGTACTGTAAAAAAAATTGTATTTTTAATATACTTTTGTATAAAGCTTTTTTCCAATATGTCATTATGAAAATTAATATGCTCCGTAATTATGAAATTTAATATATTTCCTTGTGAAATTTATCTTATAAACTTGATAACCGAGTATATTAATTTTCATAATCACGTATTGGATAAAGGCTTTATATACAATTATATTAAATTTAATACGAATATTTTTTACAGTGTAATTAAACCTGCATTTCTCCGCCCATAACCACTAATTCAGTCAAATCTACTACATTTTTTCTCACTATAGGTATCGCGCTATTTTTCGATGATCATGTCGTCTCGCGCTTCTACGAAACGCAGGAAACGAGACCCACGAATCAGTCCCCTTGCTAATTTCACACCGTAACGAAGCGAGACGACCAGCTCGCGACCGGAAGTACCGATTTCTCAGTCGATCGATTTCACTCGACGCCGCCGTGAGAACCGCGCTAAAGCGGCGAGATTCAAATCCCTTCGAATTCGACGATGAACCGAGGTTCGTGTTACACGACACGGTGACTTTATGACGGGGGAAAAGGGTCGTGCGGTAGGAGCGAAGGAATCCAACGGAACAGCCGGGGAATGAAATCAGTTATCTCTCTCAGTGACGTGTCCGTGGAATCGCACGGTCACGCCGGGGACACGAGAACCGGGACACGCACCATCGATCGTCCGCGTTATTCAATTTCGATTCTCCATTTTTTTTCTGTTTCTTCCAGTTTGTCAGTCGATATTCATGCGTCGGTTGCTCCGGATCTCGCGAGGGGGTGGGAGACAACGACGATGCCAAGTTCGAGGGGGGTAATACGGGGAATATTTCTTCTTCACGCGACTCTATCTTTTGGGTGTACTAATTTATCGTACGTACACCCGGTGTCACGAGTTCTGTCGCCGATGACTTTTCAGAATGTTATTTTTAAACGTAGGTACTAGCTAATTGGCAATTAATTCTCACGTTTCCGTTTGTCCCGGCTAATGAAAGCATGGGAGTTAAATGTTCGTTGGCTAAACTGTAAACAAATATATATTTTGGATGTATCTTTATATAAAGTTTTTCACGGATACATACGTAATTATGAAAATTCCTATTTCTACTTACGAAATATTCCTTATACACTTCATAATTAATATTACGAAATTTATAAGGAGTATATTAATTTTCGTAGTCAACGTATTGGATAAAATCTTTCTACATATAGTAGACTCTCGATTATCCGAGGTAATTTGGACCGAGGGTACCTCGGTTAAAAATAAAACTCGGATAATCCGAAGTTCTTTTAAATTGCTCGTGGATGACGGAGAAACATCCAACAGGTACATTACACAGTTTTATATTTACTTACATATGTATTTTATCTTACAAAGAAGTCTTTGATGGATTTTTGAGTTAATTTTTTGCCTCTCTTGGAAGCGGCGATGTTGCGCCAACCTTGGAGAAACAGTATCTAGATTTTTTTCTGAGAGAGCCCTCGGTTAACTGGGACTCGGATAACCGCGAGTCTACTGTAATTTAATTATATTAAGTTTAACATAATTTTTTTACATTAAACGCGCACGCGTGAAAAATTTCCCTCCTGTAGGTGCATAAATCGGGTCTCCCAGATCTCAATACAAATTATAACGTAAATTATATTTTAATTATAAGATGTAATATTTTTTAATGTAGAAAATAATGTTAGATATTATATATACGTGCTCTCTCTCTTTCATATTGCACTAAACATATTTATCATCGAAAAATTCAAATAAACGTAAATCAATGAACCACCAATTACGAGATGTAGTATTTGTATTTACTGCCAGGTCCCGCAAACCCGACTTATGCATCTAAAGGTTAAAAATGACATTTCAAAAAGCCCACCAGCGATGAAATCCACAAAATGACGGGTGTACTTATTTCTTTCTTTCGCTGTACCAGTTGGTATATAGACTGTATCCTTTCTAATTTTTCATTGCGATACACACGTCTACCCGCGTTCCCTCGGGGGGAGGGAGATCAGTAAATACGTTTTCCTTCTCCCAATTGCGCGACACACGACAAACAAGCCGAAAGCGACACTCCGGAATTATGAATAGCGTACACGCAGCGCACGTCACGTTCCCGTGATTTCGTAAGAGACCCGTCCGACGTTTAATCGCCTATTTCCACTTGTCAGAGTAGGAATCGATGGACGCACAAAGGGGCTCGCCGAGTGTGGCCCGCCTCGCAAGAAACGAACGTCGATCTCGGAGGTGGCAAAAAAAGAAACGACACCGACGAACGGGAGGTCGGATTATGGAGGTATACAACCCCCCCCCCCCCGGGAAAATAAGAAGCAACGTTGCACGTCGCGAAGGAGAACCAAGTAGTGTGTGTACGTGCTTTCGTATAAAAAAAATACAAGGAAACTCGTGGTTATTCCCCATTCGACAGCACGCGCGTGCCTCGCCAAAATCACGCGGAGCTGTCACGATTAAAACGTCATTCCCGATGCGAGGCCGGCGACCCGATTATTCGCTCGTTATTCTTATTTCCCGTCGTATTTCGACCCCCGTGAGCGCGCGAGCGAGGGAGAGAGACGATTGGCTGACATCGACCAGAGAGTACGCCGTAAACCTATCCCTCTCTACGTCCACGACAGGATCTAAGCAGCGTTTACAAGGCGATTAGCCGACACCGGGTCGCGCGAAGGGGGTGGCGGATGTAAGAGGAGAAAAGCGAGGGAAAACGAAAAAGGTGGAGGAGACGGGGGAGGGGTGCGTTTCTCGGTTGGCGCGTTACGAAGCGGCGGTGGTATATACGTTGCGGCGACAAAAATAGCGTATGATTGAGTGAGCGCCGCGAGGGATTTTCCGCCGGCGGAGCGAGAGCGTGGGCATATACGGGGAGCGAGTTGAGGGGCGCGCGGGGAGGGTTGAATGCCGGGACCGCGGGACGGGGATGACATTTAGCTACCAGGACACCCCGCAGCGCCTCGCGGGAGCGAAACGGCACCAAAAACGACCCTGTCGAATGCTCAAGGTTTTTCCGACCACCGCCGCGATATACCGCCCTCTTATGGTCGACGTATACATTTGTACGCGCGTGTATCAACATACGTATGCACTCGTATATGTACCCTATATCTATGTGTATATTCGTGACGACATATGTACATGTAGGTATTCGTTGAAGGCAAAGTTTGCGAGTCTCGAGATATAAAATTCCAAAGAAGCAAAATCAGACGTATTTCAAAAAATAAAAGAAAGCTTATTTGTACGTGGAACAAAAATTTGTGGTAAAGTCGGGACGAGGCCAATTTCTTGTCATGATAACTAAAATTTTAGGAAAAATTATAGTAAAACTTGTAGAAATTGCAGGCGTGTGCTGTAATTTCTACTAAAATTGTAGTTATCGTAACAATAAATTGGCCTTGTCTCGCATTTTGCCACAAACTTTGTAAAAATGTTGCAATTTTTTTTCCCGCGTATATATACAGTTGGAAATTTTGCGTTGGAAACGGCGGACTATCTATTTTTGTCTATTGAAATCAATTGATTATCTGTGTTAATAAAAAGTTGTTTGCATTAAAATGAATATAACATCGAGATACAACAGTTTATTAATAGTTAATAAATGTAACTTAAAATACGGCGAAATAAATGTTTCGTTAGGACAAGAGAATATATGTCAATTATTTATATAATAATATTAAAAGCTTCAATTCATTCTAATTGTTCCCTCAAAAGATCAAATTGTACGAAATAAATATCGTAATAGTTAAGGAATATTTACTTGATCCAATTAAATTTTTATTTCGCCATATTCAAGCAAACATTTATCAACTGCAAATAAACCGATTTCTCGGTGAAAGAATGTTAAATTAACACGTATTCTGTATTGGAAACGGTCCACTCATTCTGATATTTTTAAATCAGCCGATTATTTGTGATGATTTTAATGTAAAATAAAATTCGAAATATAGGATTAATACGAAAAAACAGTTGATCAGAACATACGAAAATGGATGAACCGCTTCCAACCGCGTACGAACCCGAGCGAAAGCTCGTATCCGGTTACATCCGATGTATATCCGGAGCCTCCACCCACTTTTTCATTCGAGGTAAACGAAATCATCGATAATCGGGGGTTGATCATCTAGACGTAGCGCCCCCATCCCCAACCCCTGAACTCTCGACGGCTCGAGGTCCGAGGGTTTATCCGACCGGCGTTTCCGTGGGCGTATCGCATCGTATCGTATCGATATGACGGACTAAGGGTCGCTCGAAGTAAAATCATTAGTAATACGATTGTGTCCTCCCTCTCCTCTCCTTCCCCCCCTTCCCTCCTTCGCCACAGTCGGAAGCAGGTCCGCCGTCCGTCCGCGTCGAATGGAACCTATACACACCGCGAGAGGGACGCGACCTCTCGTCGTCGTTGTCGTCGTGTCTTATCTCTCCCGCGCTCTCGCCCCGCGGATGCAAGGACGTAACTCCGCTTCCATTATGCGCGGGGACGGCCAGCCATAATCCTTCGCGCGCCACATCCGATCGAACGAAAGAATGGGAAAGCGAGGAGGAGATCCTCCACTGCGAACGTTTTGTGGAATATGCCGTGTACGACTATATACGCGCGCCGAGTGTACGTGTCTCTTTATCGATATATCGACGGTATATACAACGCGGTCTACTCCCGTTTCGCGTGGAACGTAGGTATGATACGAGCACGTAACCGCATATACCCCCCGGCCGATGGGATTCTGCTTTGGACGTTCGCTTCGCGATAAGATACAGAGCGTCGATTCTCTCTAGTCAGAATCTCTCTCGGTCTCCGTATACTTATATACAGCTCGCTCGCGGTGCCGGGGAAAATTCGTGACAGATCCCTTATCGACCGAGCTTCGCGGAAAATGGACAGATTAAAGAGTGGAATCGGGACGGCGGTTGAAAAACGTGTATCTCGGTTAGTCCGAGGGGTGCAGCCGACAAAGTCGAATTTACCTGAAGTTCCGAACGTTCATTAGAACGAAAAATGTCGACTTTATACGCCGAGAAAAAGAATTAGTTGGATCTACTAATAATTGCTTGCGGGATCGTAAGTCATTATTTATTATACATCAATTCGATCTTTTTTCATATTAATTTGACATTTCTTCCTTGCAATCGCATACTATTCCGCACGTGATTGTAAGGAAGAGATATTTAATTGAAGTGTTAAAAGATTTCATTAATGTAAATAAACAATTACTTGCGACCCTTGAAGAATCTTAAGAACTACATTTTATAGTTTTGGATTTGAATCATTTTCGTCGAAGGTTGCTCTCATTAAAGTAGGTAATAATAATATAATAGATGAGGGAGATTTTATATGTAAATATTAAAAATTCAATTATTATACGTGAAGTAAGAATGTCCATCGCGTTAAATTTGCCATCGAGGACAATTTCAGGGATAATGCGGCAGATTTTTGAGATCACGATACTCCACGAGTAGCACGTGCCTATAGGTATAGATATACCTGTACCTGTATATACCATCCGAAAAGCGCCAAGAAAACGACTCAAGGAACAAAATAGCAATCAATAAAGACGAAGTTAGGAGCCGTTCGTCGGATTCCTTCAATCAAATTAGGAACATCAAAGTATCTGGGAAGGCGAGTGAGAAGGAGAGAGCGAGAAGGGCGGGGAAAGGAAGCGAAGAAAGAGAGGAAAAAAAAGGGGGAGACAGGTTGGATCCCTGCATTCCTCGGGGGTAGAGACTGGGAATTAGCCTCTATCTCCAGAATCCAACCCCTCGAGACAAAGAACCACCCCCCTCCCCCCGCGGCACCACCCGGCCCTCGCCGTCATCCCCCGGACTCGAACTCGGGACTTTGCTTTTCGATGCTCGGTTAACGCATCGTCCGAGAGGTCCGCCTTTATCTGACCCGAACGTATAAAGTCGCTTTATCTAACCCCTCCCGAGGCCTTAATCTCCGAGATATCCCGGGACAAACCGAATGAGGAATACTCGTATTCCGCGTTGACACGCGACTCTCCTGGCACGGTTCGACAGGGGAAAGAATCCTTTCGTGATTGAAAAAACGAATGTCGCGATGAAGATGCATTAGCACGAATCGAACACTCATTTCAATCCAATGAAGATCTTAATATTCGGAAAATTAACTTATACGAATAGTAATTTATTTAATAAATTATTCAGTTATAAAAAACTTTCGAATAAAAGCTCATATTTCTTTGCTGCAAATAAATGTTACGGTGGCTCTGAAATGTTTATCGAAGTTAAACGAACTACTCGTACTCAAAATTTTAAACCTTCGTGATCACACGTCCGTACAGTTCCACGATGGTCACACATGGGTCAAGTGGACCCAACCGATTTTTAAGTAACAGTCACATGAACAACATCCGTCCAATTTAGACCGATAAATTATGGAACATTCTTCGAACATTGTAGAATATCAGATCACCGTGTCAAAGTAAGAAATGAAATAATGTGTGACATATGTATTCAAAAACGATCTCAAATATGTAGATGCGTGAAAAATGAGCCGCTTCACTAAAAGTATCATAACTTTTTTATTTCTAAAGTTTTTTTAATAAGTCTACAGATGATTCTCATGAGATATGGTACTTTGAATCAATAAATAGTTCTATATTGCACGTTTCAAAGACGATTTTTTCCCAAGTTCGAAGAAAGTTCATACGCGACGAGACGAGTATATTAATCACTGTTATACTATAGGATAAAAGATTTGACATTTTGGAGAAAATATTGCGTTCATTGCTCTACTGTATGACAACGATTGACGTATGTTTAATGAAGTTCACTAGATATATATTAACTATTGTCATACAGTAAACTAATGAACGCAATACACACTTTCCCAAAATGCCAAATCTATTATCTAATATAACAGTGATTAATATACTCTTCTCTTCATGTAGTACGAGTCTTAAGAAGCTATTTATCTCGAGATTTGACGAGGGTTTAGTTATGATTGTAAAATAATATACGGAAAAATTATAAACTGTAACATTTACAAAGTTTGCAGTAAAATGCGGGACAAGGCCAATTTATTGTTACGCGATAACTACAATCTTAGTAAAAATTACAGAAAACTCTTACAACTTCTACAAGTTATATTATAATTTTTACTAAAACTGTAGTCATCATAACAAGAAATTGGCCTTCTCCCGAAATTTACCACAAATTTCTTTTGCGTGCAAGCACAGTCAGCTTCAAAATTGAAACCTGAGTCAAGTAGAGCCTTGGTGACCACAGAGGGTTAATTATCAGTGCACTCTGACTGAAAATCGTCATTCGCATTTAATAATCATCATCGATGCGAAATCCAACCCCGCGACAAGACGTATAAACGTACACGAGAGCGCGGAGCGATTTTGACGTCGAGCCGGAGGGGGTGAAATTTGACGCGTAGACAATGGCCGTTGCGCCCGGCGGGGTTGAAGTCGCGAAGGGACGGAGTGGGAGGAGGGATGCCTGCCGCGCAGGCGCTCGCAGGAAAGTGGCGGCATAAGCATCGCAGGAGAGTGGAAAACCCTTGGGGGAGGGATGGGGTAGAGACAGAGGCGGAGAGAGAGAGAGAGAGAAAGAGGGGATGTAAATGCCCCCGTGATGTATCGGATCGATGCGGCAGCATCCAGACACCCCCGCTTACTACGCGACCTAAAAACGTTCTCCGGTACGGAAATGAACGGCTCGGTATTTTTTTTTTCTCACCAGACCCCAACGCGGATAGCGAATGGAAATTATCTACCTGCGCAGATCGCGCCGAGTCATCGAATCTATCCGAGATCGCCCCTGTAATGACGACACGCCCACGTGGTCGCGTGATTAACGAGACGTTTACAAGGATCGGCTTCCTTGTGGCAAATTACTTTTATGTTTGGAATACATAAATTATGTCGAGATATTAAAGCGTATCGTTCGAACGACGTCGAGGCGTGTAACTAAACGAAATGACTGTTTCATTTTATGTATGTATTTGAAGCGTGCTTTTCTAAAATGTTGTCCGGGAACAAATCAGTTATTACAGCAGCATTTTTCGTTACGGTAACAAAAATAGTTTGCTGTTGGGATGAAAATGGTTGACAGGTTTCCTCGGTTGCGATGAAAGTCATAGCTTTTTTCTTCTTTTTTCCTTACCATGACAAATCGATCTGTTACGATTATTTTAAATCAAATATTTGTTACAGTCACTTAAATAGAGTAGACCGAGGCGAATCGGATCACAGATCCAAATTTTTTAGATCTTATTGAAAATGAGCATTTCGATTATTCATACCTATTACTTTGTTCCTTTCCGGTGAAGTGATACGAAAAATCGAAACGCTCATTTTCACCACAATTTAAGAAATATAAATCTATGATTCAACTCGCCTCGGTCTACCCTAGTGTTATACTAATAATTTATTTTTCTCCGTATAGTAAGTAAGTACCGAAATTCAGATTTTTTAAAGATTTTTCGGTAGAAAGAAACGTATATTATCTCTTGACGTGTTTTTCCTCTCCTCGAAAAATCGTAATTTTGACGTGAAATGCACGCTTCGTATAATTTGTCTAAAGACGAACTGCATTTTCCACTTTCGCATGTAGCTACGATGCTTTCAAATTTTCTTAATTTCCCCAAAACGTCTTAAACACAACTCGGCTCGTTTCCCAAACAACCGATCCAGTTAGCAGACCCACACGTCGATATCGCACGGGCTAGACACCTCTCCAGGGTTAACGTACTCTATTTCCTCTCGCCTCTCTCCCGCGCGCCGAATCCCGACGAACGTCGCGGCGTGTGCGGCACACGACCGCCGTCGCCGTCGCTACAACACCGCGTCCCACATGCGCCGCGCAACTCTTTTCGGATAGATACATTTTCCGCGAACCGCACCACCGCGCCGCGGGGCTCGGCCGCCGGCAAAGTTACCTCGGACCGCCGCGAAACGGTGCTGGTTACTTTCGGAAGTAACTTTTCCCCGAGCCCGAAAAGATGTGGAGCGCGCGAGAAGAGTGCAGGAGGGAACCACCATGTTCTATTAATGTACACGTGCGAGTTCTGTCTCGCGTCTCCCGCCACCCTTGTTTCCCATTTTTTGTCGAGTTCGTTGTTTCTCCTACTACCCTCCTCCCCCGTCACGTCCCGCAGTCAACCGTAGCGCGGCGAAGGAGTTTTCATCGAAACGAATCCACCGCGCGCGGCGAGAGAGCGACGAGACGCTTTAATAAAACGCTGAAACTCTTTCGCGGGAAAATCGCTAAGTCGAAGCCAAGTACAACCCGTCGAGCGTGACTCGCAGAGAGAGAGAGAGAGAGAGAGAGAGAGAGAGAGAGCGCGTGCGCGCGCGCGCGGGATTCACAAAAGAAAATCTATTTCCGTGCGAAACTCTCCACACGTCGCGCGATGGTACAGCTCCGGCCAACTTGCAGCCCCCGCCCGCCCGAGGGACGCTGGGACGTCGGTAAAAAGGGAGCGAGCTTTTCTGAACTACGTCTTCCCCGAGTCGGAGTGGGCAGGATCTCCTGCCAGCGAAATTTCTCCTTTACGTCGAGCCCGCGCGCGCGAATGTTTCTTCTACCGCGCTGCCGCTGCTGGCGTGCGCGCGAATTGCGTACAACTGCGATCAGCGGCGTTCGCGCGGCAGAGCGGCGTAACGCTGGCTGTAAAACCAGCGCGCGTCCCTCGCTATCACGCGAGCCAGTAGCGATCCTTTAATTGCTATATATGTACGACTGAGACCGCGTTACTCATCGAAAGGTTCGCCCCGTAATGAGAGGTAAGGCGTCGTAAATCCGAGAGATTGCATACGGCCGGCGCGAGAAAGGTGCATTAAGGATGCAACAGCTTCGCGAAGTAAAAGGTTTGCATAATAGATGAGACGCGGATCGTATTATACGCGTTTTACCGCGTGGTAACGGAAAAGTCGTTAGTCCGTCGAGCGAAATATATGAATGGCTTTAACCCGATTTATTAATTATTGATAAATTGTCGGGAGAATCGAGAACTCAGACAAAAAAGTTCTATATATTTTGTATATAATCAATATGTGGATTGTCATATATGGATTGTGTATGATTTCTGTATTAACCATATGCGGACTATATATGGATTATATATACAAATATTCAAAAATCTATATATATTATGGTTCTTATATGATTAATTAGAAATCATATAGAACCCATATATTACCAAATCCACATATGGATTACATACAAAATATATACACTGAGAAAAAAAAGTAATCATGACAACTATTTTGGACTTAACTGGAGCAGTTTTGTAATCAGCTCCACTTTTATATAGTTGTCGCAACAATAATTAAGTTTATTAAATGCCACACATCGCATCGCTCTGTCAAAATTCATTAGCGAATTAATAAATAATTTTGCGGTACGTCTCCCGAAAATGTTCCCGTTCAAGAATAACGACGTCCGCCGACTTCCAGGGCGTCGAATGATTGCGCTCTTGAAAAGTTCGAAGGGCCCTTTATTTATGCACGAGCACGTCTACACCCCCTCGTGCTCTCACGCAATCTCTCAGTTACCAGCAGCACCCCCGGCGTCTGTGAAAATTGATGCACCCCCCGTCCACGAACCACGCGTCGGACACGCAAACTGCGTCGACCGCGCGGCGCGTGTATTCTCTGTCGGCGCGTAGGGCGGAAAAAAGTAGAAAAAATCCATTTGCTTCTCGTGTTTCCCCGTGGCTTTATACAGAGAAAGAAAAATCGTAGAATCGTATATAAGTTCTTTTCTCCGACAAATATGATTATACCGAAAAAAACAGTTTATTTATAGTTAGTAAATGTTTGTTTGAATATGAATGAAATAAACACTTTATTGAACCAAGCAAATGGTTAGTTAAAATATTCGTTAACTATTACGATATTTATTTGTCACAATTAGATCCTTCGAGGGAACCGTTTGGATGAAATAAACATTTTAATAATTAACGTATATTTTCCATTCACAACGAAATATTTGTCTTGCCGTATTTAAAATTACATTTATTAACTATTATTTAACTGTTTCTCGGTATACTCCTGGTGTCACGGATACTGTCGCTGGTGATTTTTTAAAATGTCACTTTCAAACGTACTAGCCAATGAATAATTCATTCTCAAGTTTTCATTAGCTACGACTATGTTTACATTGACTAATAAAAGCTTTAGAATTTCTTGTTCATTAGCTAGTACTTTTAAAAATATCATTTTAAAAAATCACCAGCGACAGAACCCATAACGCCGGGAGTACATACGTTATTTCAAATGATTTGTTGTTCGAAATAAATGGAAGTAAATTGAAGCGACATGATTTTCACTTATGAAACACGGAGGTCCGTTGTGCGTTCACGCTTTCCCCATATAAGAGTGTGAACGATATAGACTCCTTTTTTTCCAACGAGGAAGAACCGCGGCGCGGAACTATTGTATTTCAGCGTAACGCGGGATGGCGCACGGCTAATGACGCCACGTGTGGCTTCATCCGAAATAACGACCCTGGCACGTGGTCATCAGTTTTGCCATTACCATTAAAAACACGCGACGGACAATTATAGCCAAGCGATTGCGTTTATACGCACTCGTTCAACGATTCTATCGATAGACACCTGGCGTGAGTATGATGACAAAATTGAAAAGCGCAATCCATTCGTAAAAAAGACATGTCACGTCAGATCCTTTTTGACATTCTCATTGGCTAATATTCACGAAAAGTGAAGCCACTTTTATTGGCCGACTTCATATTGATATTCGCTATCTCGAATCTTGAATCTCGAAAGCGCGAAAAGGCATTTTCAACGCGTAAATGACGTTTGCTAATCATCGAATAACGTACCACAACGAATCTCACTTTTCGTGAATTTTATTAGCCGAATTCGCTACATCGAATGTAGAATCTTGAAGGTATGAGTGAGTGACGTTTGTCAATCGTCAAAGTATAGAAATCTGTGTGATTAAGTAACGACAAATAAACGAAAAGTGCAGGCGAAGCACATTATGACGTTGCTAGTTCTATCAAAAATAACGTATTCCGCGAGCGATTACGTTCGTCGCAAACGTTTGGACGAAACGTAACCGCGTTATCGTCTCCATGCAAACCAACTAACGAACCGTCCACCCTCTTTACGCTTTCTCTCCCGCAGTATTCATCCTAAACGGATTTGGCTTTATTGACCCCTCCTCTCGGTCACCCTCGGCGAGTCTCGCGATTCTTTCTATACGTAGCCGCGTCTGCTCTACTTTCTATGGTATCTATGGCAATTATGACAGAGGCAATCTTTGTTAAGAGTAAGCCTTATTGTAATCACACGCTATAAAAAAAAGTAGTTACCATTCTTTCGTTTAAATAAACTTAAAAATAGTCAAATTTTCACGTTGGACTTCCTATTATTCTTTATCATCTGAATACACGAAAGATAAGAAAAATCCGACGTGAAATCCTGATTATTTTGAAGAATATGTATAAGAAAAGCGTATACCCAGTCATTATTACAAGGGGTAAGCTACCCCTGGGGGTTCAACAATACCAGCCAATAGAAACGGTTGAAAGATACACCTATACATCGCTTCTAAAGGGTAAGCAGATTTAGCCATGACACGTAACTACCCCTTTGAGAGGGGAAGGCAGGTTACGCGGGGTTGGACCCCTAAAAAACACGCGGTACCGGCGCTTGCGCACTGTGTATGCAAAGCGGGAGGGCAAACCGGCCAATGGTAATCCTTTAAAGTTGATTCATGGTCCGTCCCTCAAACCAACCCCGAGCAACCCTCGCGAAGAGGGCTGCACGCACCCTTATCGAAACGGAGCAGGCCTCGAGACTTAAAAAATGACGCATTGCGACCACCAATCACACCGCGGGAGGCAGACGGGGTCTTTCCGATTGAGGAGAGCTCCGCTCCTCCTGCGCGCGATGAGATACCGCAAGACACGAAGGACAACGATGTGTATATCGAGGACGTACAGGGTTATTTGAAACGGTTGCATTTGTCGATACATTTTTTTCTCTTTTGAGAAATTTAAAACATTTTTCAGGGTGGCCACTAATTCTGAGGAAAAAAAATTCCTTGGCATTTCCCTGACACTCTAAACAAGTACTCTGACAAGACTTCCAGAGTTGCAAGGAAATAAAAATATTTTTCGACTTAAAAAAATCGGGAAAACTTAATTAAAAGCATAAATTCGTCTCGATTAAATTTGGAAATTTCAATTTACGAATTTCCCCTGACAAACATTTCATTCCTCGACATTTCCCGGATTTTGCTGAAACATTTAAAATTCCCTGACGTTTCCAAATTGTCCAGGTTTTTTCTAACAGTGGCCACCCTGTTCTTCAGCTGTTTCTACGAGCAATAGAAAGACAAAAAATATTCACAATCCTCGAGCAGTTTCAAAAAAAAAAAAAAATCTAAATCACTGTAGGATACGGGGTGTTCTCAAACCTCTGACCCAGAGGGAGGGGGGGGGAGAACCCTATGTTCATTAAAAAATTACGAACATAATGTAATTGATTTTATTGAAATCCATTAAGAATTTACAGACAAATTAATTACCTATTAAAAAGTAATTAATATTTTGAATTTATTCGGCACGGATGACGTCATATAGAAGATACTCGCAATTGCTATCGTTATTATAAACATTATGTTCATGAGCCTTGATATAACGTCATCAATGCCAAATAAATTCAAAATATTGATTACTTTTTAATAATTAATTTCTCCGTAAATTCTTAACGGATTTCAAAGAAATCAATTGCATTATGTCCGTAATTTTTTAATGAACATAGGGTTTTTCTCTCTCTGGGTCAGAGGTTTGAGAACACCCGGTATGTGTATAAAAAATACATAATCAATTACGCGTGTCGGGCCTTTCCCAAGTTACATAAACTTTTCCACGTATAGATATATTATTCGCATTGCCGCATATACTTACACCAGATATAAGTGCACGGCTATAGTTTTTGTCCATTTACTCGTACAAGCGCGAAGGCAAGTGTCTACGATAGACATTCGCTTTTTTAACTCCTTCCTGCACGTACTTCCAGTCGACTTTTTTACCTCGTGCAAGCTACTTTGTAACAAGATGTCCTTATATGCGTACATAGCGCGAACGAGTTTTCAAACCATTCACGTATACCTACATATGCCTCATTTATTTTCTCTCCGGTAAAGTCGAGACAGGCGTCGGGTTGTTTTATTTTTACAACGGTATTACAAAAATGGCAGTGTACCTCGAAATAGTCCTCCCGCATTTCAGTATTATTGTACGGGCTACGAAGATACAACGGCTTCGCGGTTTAATCGAGTGTTTAACGTTTCACCAACGGTTCGTCCGATAAGCCGATAGTTTGTGGCTGCTCGTTTAGCAGGGAAAAACGTCGATAAGGGGGTAGTGTAAAGTGTAAAACTGCAGCGGGCAATGAAAACGAAATTGTTATCTCGTTCCCTTTTCGACAATGAAGCATCGACTCGTCTCTATGTATATCGAAAGTGATATGATAGTATCTTCTACACTGAGAGAAATAATTACTAGTGCCAACAACATTTTTTCTTTAATTAGAAACATGATTTCATTCCAGGATCAAACGAATGGTTTTCTTCGTACAAGGAAATATTTGATACACTCGAGTAATTGTTTTTTCGTGCAGAAAGAATTTTTTTTGTTCCAACGAAGGTACTCTTAGGTATATATTCTTCGACCAAGAATCTGTATTCTTAAAAATTTGTAAGATCACATGTTCTTGATTCAAGACATATTTATTTGATACTAGCAATTATTTCTCTCAGTGTAGTTGAAAATATCTGAATTTAACAGAAGAAATGAAAAAAGGTTTGCTCGGGCAGTTGAAAGTTAAGGCGCTCGTTATCTAGTAGAAAAATGTAAATTAAAAGGAATTTTTTTATCAACGTCAGCTTTAATTTTACTCGTATCCTTTCGGACGAATTATGTAAGGCTTATCTCGATCTACCGCAGCAGTTTGAGACTTGCTGCTTGCATATTTATATCAAATGAATAATAATTAAAGCAACAGTGATTTAAAAAAATTGTTCAAGTCTCCAATTTCTCCCTGATATTTTCATGGCATAAATTTCCCCGACAATATTCCAGGTTTGCCAAAATTCTCTGACCGCTAGACATCGTGAGAGTAACAAACTATTATATTCCAAATCGACAAAGTATTCCACACCCCTAAACACACTCGAGATCCAGACGCAGGTGCGGGTAAATCTCGGAGAGAGGTTAAGCAAGCGGCGAAATAGGAACGTTGTAGACAGGCGGGGGTTGTACCTCCCCAACCGTGTTGGTGCGGGGTGGTTGGCGTCCATTCCCTCCTTCTTTTAATCTTACTTTCCCGCAAACGGGCAGCCAGGCGTTAATTCAACGGCATTGATTGCCACGCGAATCCCCTCCACCGCCCACCGCCCCTCCGAGCCTTTGGACACCCTCCACCGACCGCGACTTTCCCGCTCCCGTCTCCCGGGCTACATTCTTCTACTTAGCTTATTGTCGGGTAACTCTGCAGTTCCACCCCGTGGCAACAATATTCTTTCCAGCATTTGGAGTGCTTTTTTGCATCATCCACCCGTATTCTTTCGTCTGAGATGTCTATCATTCTCGTTATTAGAACCTAAAATAAAACTGTAAAAGAAATTGTATTTTTGATGTACTTGTATATAAAGCTTTTTTCCAATACGTCATTATGGAAATTAATATACTCCGAACTCATGAAAATTAATATATTTCCTTGTGAAATTTCCATTATAAACTACTAATCACGCGTATTGGAGAGAGATAAGAGCTTTATATATAATTATATTAAATTTCATACAAATCTTTTTTACAGCGTAGTAGCACAATATTCGGTATTATTCTTCAATACTTGGCTTTAAAAAACTGTTGATAAAATCAAAATATATAAATCGACCTAAGATAAGTGATCGTCGGAATAAAACTACGTCGCAATCGAACGTATACGAAATGCGAGCTGTTAGCAAAAGCGATCATGCTTAATAAGAAGGCCAAGCTGGAGCGGTGACTTTATGGCGATGACGAGGTCGGGTGCTCGGTTGATGCAAACGATCGAGATAAATGGTGGAGGGGTGCGGGCGCGAGAGAACGAAAGAGACCGGGGGAAGGGGGGAGTGAAAGGTAGAAGAAGCGGGGATGAAAGAGAGAAAGAGAAGCGTCGAGAGAGGGAGAAAGCAGGGGTCGAGTGTGGGGGTCAATCCATAATAAAGCCGGCGCTATCTCCACCGGCTAGCGCGAACGGATGCCAAAGCGTCGTAAAAAAAGAGGGCGCTGCTTCAGAACGGATTACGAGGGTGAAATCGTAGGACTGATGGCTACCATGCGATATATGTATACCCAGGGCCTTCGTCGTACTCGATTCGACTCTGCGTATTCAGATCGAACGCCCCCCGAGATGGCCTCGTAATTAACAACACCGAGAGAAATAATAGGTACCTAGTGCCAAAAAGTACCTACGAGTATTCTTTGAATCAAGAATATATCACGATCTTAGACATTTTTAAGAATAGAGCTTGTCAGTTAAAAAATATAGGTATATATTCTTGATTCAGAATACCTTATTATTATAAGAAATTCTTCCTGTACGAAAAAAATTTTTTAATTACTTGAGCTTATCAAATAATTTCTTGTACAAAGAAAACCAAGAATTGATCCTGGTAACTACATCACGTTTTTGTGATTAAAGAGAACGTGTTTTCGGCACCAGCAATTATTTCTCTCAATGCATGATATCTAGTAAAATTGAAGAGTAAAATTTCTCAACTCTTCTGAGATTTCCAGTGTGAAATACATAACTCATTTTTTCTAAAACCTCATATGCATATAAATTCGATGCAACATTGGACGCAATAATCACCCTCTCACAATCAGACTTTGTTATGGGAAACACTTCCCATAAGTATAAGTATTATGTAATAGTACATCTTATAGTCAGCTATGATTATTGAAGTTAGCAGAAAAAAAATGCATAGAATACGTGGGTCGAGCAATCGATTCCAAAGATTTCGATTTATCACAAAATCTTAATAAACACACACACGCAGAGAGAGAGAGAGAGAGAGAGAGAGAGAGAGAGAGAGAGAGAGAAATTCATATGTATTCGCGCGATATCATCACGCAAGACGTATTATTTCCCAAGCAGTTATCGTTCCGTTTCTGAGCCCCGAAGCAAACATTCCGGCCGATTTGCAACGAAATCTAATCGATCGAATTTATCTGAAACATTCATGGAAAAGAGCTTATGCGGCTACCGCGTCCCGCGCGCCTACATAAATATAACTCCGAAAGGGCTGTTATTTTTTCCATCCGCGAACGACCATCGCGAATGATTTGTACGAGCCCGACCGCTGTTTCCGGGGTCTTTCTACCGTCGTCATTATTTCGGGCGATTGGGCACAGTTGTCAGCGATCGGTAATTCAATGCAATCGTCAGAAATCGAGGAAAGCGAGGGCGGAGGGTGAGTGAAGGGAAATGGCCGAGACCGCGGTCATAAGCGTGGCGAAAAACACGAATAATCGATATAGGAGTCGACTGCGCACGGGGAAACGATACGGCGCTCTCGGTAACGCGACGACGAATGTTCGCGTGCGGACGAACGAGCGAGCTATATACACAAAACGAGGCGCATCTATAGAAAATTGCTTTCCTTCTCCCATGGATCGACAGGACTCTATACAACGTTCAAGACCGTCTGAGTTCGGATATCAATAGTGTTTAAGTGAAAAATTGTCTCGGGTCAGATATGGGATACAATCTTTGTTAGGAACAAATTTTATAGTTCCCATAGGTAGGGATAAGATACTTTTATTTTTAACGTTATTTTATGCAGTTGATTTTTACGGTGGCTGTTTCTTTGGGTGATCGTAGGTGCAGTATTTAGATATGATTTTGTATGGTTTGATCTGTTCGAATATAATTTTTCGTAGGTTTAATTTACTTCCTAAAACACTCTGCATGTAATAAAATTATCATCTATTATTATTACTTACATTTTTTCGTCGACCATGTACGGATAATATAATACATGGATCCTTGTACAAAGCATATAGGTCCAAAACCGTGTATGACCTTTACACGATTCATATATTTACCATATATGGTCCATATAAAACATTTCCACATGGGAAAGCAAAACTCGAGTCGACTTTCGTGTCCCTATACGCCTAAATCCCAAATCAACCAGCGCGGCATCGAAGCACAGCAATTTCCTTCCTAATTCCTCCATTCCAACGCCACGTGGGGTGTGTCCGATCGTCTCGATTAACTGGAAATTACCCTCTCAATTTCCACGGTGTTTTTTAACCTCGTAATGGAGGGGTTCCGTCGGCCCTTTGCATGTTAACCCGATCCAACCCCACGTTACACAACACGGTCACCTGTTCGGACTACCTGTTACCGCGGGGCAACACGTGTGCGACGTATCGTGATTTCGAGGAGGGTCGACCCCTATTTAAATAACCCTTTAGGTATGTTAATGGGATGGGGCGAAACGTATGCCACGCGGTGCTTTAAACCCCGAACCGAAGGGACGAGAAAAGTACATTGAGAGGACAGTTTATTTGTAGTTAATAAACGTACATTTGCCCCGCCCTAAATTTCTATTAAAAACGATTAGAGGCGAATAAAAATCGTGTCCGAATTTACTAGATCTGAATATACAGTATTAGCGAGAACAATTTGAAGATATTACATTCACAAATCTAACACACTGAAATACAATTTTGATCCGCTTTTTATCAGTTTTTGATGAAAAAGGACGAGAATGCATAGTAAGCGGATACATTTCTCCTTATTTACTTTTGATCTAGAGTACAAGTGCGATAGATCTCCCAGTCTTGCCCTAACAAAATATTTATTTCGCCGTATTTGAAATTGCGTTTATTAACTATTAATAAACTGTTTTCTCAGTATGGATATTCATGAGTTAAGACAGGCATACCATCATCTGGTTGAGTTTGAACATTTACACGAATTAGTTGCTTAGATCGAACGTTGTTACGGGAACTTCTTTGTATTTTTACTGTAGGGTAAAAATGGGATAGATGCCCCAGTGTCTCCGTTTAACTGTGAACGTGATTACCTTGAAACGCAGTGGAGATCCATGAAAAATGTAGAGCAACTTTTTTATAATAAAAATATAGACAAACCTTTTTTATTTAAACTTTTCTTCAATATCTGAAATTGATTTCAAGATAATAGATTTTGAACTTGCCTTTCCACTGGGACATCAATCCTACTTTTATCCTACGTATCAGGCAGGGTGATTAAGGCAAAAAAATTCGTCGGGCCAAGCGAATAATACGTCAACTACACATCACTTTTCTTGTGTTCGAAAATGGAATAACCCTTCTAATAAATAACACAGGTATATTTGCTTGGCCCGGCGAAATATTTCTTTCGCCATAATCAAGTACATATATGTTTGTCAACTATAAATAAACTGCTCCCCCTTAGCGTAGCGACCGCTCAGGTACGTCGACGACTCTCAAGTCGATCGTTACAAATATACATCTCGATTACATAAAATAGATATTTATAATAGGAAAAGTTCTACCCGTACGAGCTCGTCGCAATTTCGATCGCTCGCAAAAATTCTCAATGGCGATATCAGGCGTCCTTCGCACGCGTGCAAACAATAGAAAAATTATGTTCACGAGACTTGCCGAAGAGTTTCGCAATCTCTTCATAGTTTCGTATAGCCGCGTACTTACAGCGCCGACCCACCGAAGAGTTTCCCGTTCATTCGGTACACACGAGAAGCGCGGGCAACGCGTATACGCTCGGGTTCATCTATACACGTGCGGCTGCTCATTCGCCACCGCAAGTGTATCCAGTGTATCGCGACGCTCGCGAGAAACTGAGAAACTTTGCCGATTTAACGATGATTTACAAGAGCCGTAAGAAACTAATGATTTGAACGAACGGCCGAAATTTCTTAATGCCTTCCATCAAACGTGCGCGGTGCTACGTGGGACGCGCCGACGGAAGTGGAAGAACGCACGGTCCGCGCGCTTCGGGTATTAAACCGTTCGAGCGTTCGTATGCGAGGCAAATCTTAGAAAATTACACGCGATTCGTCTAAACGCAACGAGATTATGCGGTAGGGTCGTAAAATATTACCTGTGTTCCGTCATAGCTTAAAAGTCGGACGCGTAAAGTATCTTATTCCTATGCGCTCGTTATACGTGTTATAAATTTCATTTGATCTCATAAAACCTTATTGATAAGTAACTATGCGATCGACTGCATCGCGGTAAAAGTTCGACTTACTGCGACGAAAGGTTCATTTGTATTATAATCAATAAACGTATACTTGAATATAATTATTGCAATATTTATTTGTTTCTAAACAGTAACCACTGATAATTAATGAATATCTGTTTGCCTGAACAAAATATTTATTTCGCCACATTCACAATGAGAAATATAATTAGGCTAATATGACAAAACGCATGTAGTTAAACGTGTTTAGTTATTCTAACGAAAATACTGATCAGATGAACCAAATATCAAGTTATTCTAACCAAATATTTAATTATTCCAACCAAACATTTACTTATTCTAACAAACAATTGGTCAGTCTAACCAAACAGATGGAGCATCTATTATATATTTCACCAAACGGTTTGGTCATCATCTCCAGGATTTTGATAAAATTGACCACGTTTTTTTTTCTCAGTGCAACTATACGTTTAATAAGTATAAGTAAACTGTTTTCTGTGTAAAACGACTTGACGAAAAATCCAATTCGCCGGCGTCCGGATCTTCAGTAACCGTGATAAGTGTAAAATTCGAGAGGGTAGTCGCAAACCGGGGTGTATATCGGGCTACAAAGCCACGCGCAACTACCGACCTCGACTGTTTAATAATACCGAGCTTTTAGGCCTATCTCGCGAGCGCAGATGTACTCGGGGAGGTAGTCGAGGGTGGGGCTGTCATAAAAGCGACTCCCACGCGGAGGGCAACTTCACCCCGCCCCGCCGCTAAACGAGGTTTCTTTTAATTAAACTGTCCCCCCCGCCAACCCGAAAAAACCGAGACTCTCGAGACGTAACTACCGACAGGCACGCGTTATCAGCGTTCGCCAGCGGTCCGAACCCCCCCTTCGTCCCTCGCACCCGACGAAATGCTCCGCCGACATTGTCGAACTTGATATTGACATCGCAGACGCCGCGTAGCAGCGCGGGACGCCGAGGCCGGAAGTGGCCGAGCGCGAGACCGGGAATTACGTAAATCGGCGATCCACCGTGCCGATATGTACGGGGCAACCGCTTTGCGGCGCCGTTTTAATTGTACGAAGGTGGTACCGTTCACGCGAGTACGAGGATTGGATCTTAATTTCCAGCTCTCTCGCTGAGATTTATGGGGCGTACGCATCGTTAACACATGCGTACAGTTGCGAGAAGTTCCGATTAAGTTAACGATCGACAACTGCTGAACGAATCGAATATGTGTAAAAAAAATACCGCCGATACCGAAGTGTTTCAACGATTGCTGCGAATGTCTTTTCGTTATCATCTCCGCGGCGAGTAGGATAAAAATGAGATGAACGCCTAGTTCAAATCCAGGAAGTTCAAAATCGATTAGCTTGAAAACGATTGAAGATACTGGAAAAAAGTTTCAACGAAAAATGTTTTTCCGTATTTTTACTATAAAAAAGCTCCTATACATTTTTTTATATATCTCCACTGCGTTTCGAAATAATCGCGTGCAAAGATTACCGGAAACTGGAGCATGTATCCCATCTTTATCCTGTATCCGCGTTGCGCGAAAAATTTCTCCCGATCATGTTCTATTTATTATCTTTCTTTCCATTCTAACAGGTCGACGTATCGCGGAAAATTCGACGTTCGGAGGAAGTTACGAGGCCTGGCGTCACACCGGTCGCTCGTAACGTCGGGCGACAGCCTTCTCGCTTCAGCAAAATTGCTTATAATATCTGCCAGCAGGCATGAGACACGCCCGCTGCCGCCTTTACCGTTGCGCAATCCCGTGGAGAAATGCCCTCTTTATTATCTATCAGGAACAATCAACTACTGAATTCCCTCCGCCTTTCTTCTTCCTTCCTTCCTTCCTGCGTCCCTTTCCGTTTTAGCTTTCGCTCCCGTCCCACTTCGAGCAACGACGATATAGGCAATCATTCTAAAATAAATCCGTTTGGCGACGATACACGTATAGGTACGTATTGTATTGTATGATATAAAAATTGGTTTGTAGTAAAATGTATACGGCAGAGCAAAAATTTTATCAAACGCACGTTCGTATTAATATTACTAATTCTTTCATCAAAATTATTCCTTTTTTTTAAGACGAATCCGATTTACTTCGAATTACCCAGACAATAGACAATGTACCTACGTAAAGTGTACGGTAACTCAAGATAATAGCGCTCATGGGCTGCAACAGTGGCATAACTCAGAATTGGAATTTTCCCAAGAGACGACTTTAAAAGTTGAATTATTATATTATACGAGCGTTGACCATTTGCTGCCAGATTATGATAATCATCATAGAATTTTCATGATAATTATCATAATCTGGCAGCAAATGGTCAACGCTCGTATAATATAATAATTCAACTTTTAAAGTCGTCTCTTGGGAAAATTCCAATTTTTAGGTATGCCACTGTTGCAGCCCATGAGCGATATTAGCTCATCATATGCACCAAGCTTATGCGTTTGATGAGTCATCATTAGGCAAGCATATTTGTGTCATTAAATGATTTCAAACTAATACAAATAAAACGCTAAACATTTATTCAATATATGCACAATTTTTCGTAAATATGTTGCTGTAAAAAATACAGCGACTAATTGAAATAACATTAAAATGTAAATTTAAAATTTGTTTGAAAAACAATTATTCTATTTTTTGAATATCTTGCGGCAAAATAAACGTAAGCTTGAAAACAATTAATCATTGCAGTTTGTCTGAACGTCGTAATGATCATACAAGTCTATCTCGTATGATCATACGAGAAAAAGCGAAAATAAAAAAACGAATTCCGCAAAGAGTCCCTCGAACTGTATAGGACAGTGTCGATGCATGCTATACAATACGAATTCTCCGTACGTCGTGCCGTATAAACCGATCGACTAATTTCGAACGACCGTTCCGTGAAATTACCGTGTCCGCGGTAATGAGAGGGTGAATCGGTAAGGGTGAGGAATCTATCCCGCGAACAGTGATCACCCATCCCCTCCGACCGACTAATCACGGCTGCTTCGTTAGGGAATTGAATGTCCGCCGAATCAGAGGTATCCTCTTCGCTGGCTAAATCCTCTCTACGCTTCGAGGATTACGTATTTATCCTTTGCGGTAGCTTTTAACGAGACCGCGCGAAAGGCTTTGTCGCCCTTTTTTAGCTCCCGAGCGAATTTCGTTCTCGACGGTAACGACATGTGCATCAAATTTCTTTCCGTTGAAAAATGAAAGAACCGAGTTCTCGAGAGAGACGCGTCAATTCTTATTCCTACGAGCGATCGACCTCCGCGCGGAGTAGAAACAATCCGTACGCGGTCGGCCTGAGAAGTAACCAAAGCACCAGAAATCACGATATCCCGAATAAAAGCGGCGCGGCGCTCGTTCGCTGTTAGTGACTTAACGGGCACTCTGTATTTGCTCATTAACGACCCCTCTGTCGCCGGAGTCCCGGTTTCCCGTTCTATCGGAGAACGAGCGAGCCGGCGAGGGGGTGGGAGGAGAGAAAGAGAGAGAGAGAGAGAGAGACGTACAGAGAGATTGCGCACGCGGAAAGCGAACGAAGGACGAAGACGGACGAGGCGGGTCCTCGTTATATCGGGCAAGAAGAACAATACACCGGTCTCAAAGCGACACAAATTACGTTTCGAAGCGGGACACTGGCGACGCACCGCGTGTGGGTGCGTACGTGCGTGGCGCGCGTATAAGTATGAACTCGTACGCCCGTTTCTAGGGACGTAAGATTGAATGGTTACGGGGAGAGGGGAAGGGTCTAGAGCTTTCAGAGGCGAAAGCCCCCGCGGCCAGCGCTACGGATTATCTAAAAACGCTGGGAAACGTCGTTACTTACGGACAAACGGCGTGCGGGGGTTGCTGGAAAATCGCTTTGCTCTCCGAGATGTGAGGCGTGCGTATATACACCGTGACAAGAGGGGCGCGGTGTCAAATTTCAAGCAATTTACGTCGGTTGGGCAATTTATCGAAAATTTTGTATGCGGTTTTTGATCTATACACAGAATGTATGGTACAATATAAATGGATCGTTGTAAGTAGTATAATTATTAACTACAAGCCTATCATAGGGGGCAAATATTGGGATTAGTATACCTATGCATTTCAAGTGGTGATATATCAGTATTCCAATCGAGGTAAGAAGAAATTATGCGTACTGGTAAAATCTTGTATCCTTAAATATTTAGGAATAAGAGGTCAATACATATTATTTCCTTGATGCAGCGATTTGTTCTACTAAAGTTAAAGAAATATCATGCTTGTTGGTAGAAGAATATATCGCAAAACACTAGGGTAAAAGTGGGATGGACGCCCTGGTTGAAGAGCAAATTCAAAATCGATTATCTCGAAATCAATTGCAGGTATCGAAAAAAAGTTTAAATAACAAATGTTTCTCTATATATTTACCATAAAAGAGCTAATTTACATTTTTCGTATATTTCCGCTACGTTTCGAGATAATCGCGTTAAAAGTTAAATAGAAACTGGGGCGTCTATCCCACTTTTACGTTAAGAATAATTGTATCGCTACACTAGGGAAAAAATTAGCTTGATCGAAATAAACGTGTTTTTTGATAGCCCTAATGATATTTTGAATGAATACTGATTTTATTCAAATAATATTCAATTAAATCAATAATATTTGTATACGTCCAATCGATATTTATTTTGATCGAATAAAAATGTGCTCTCGGGGCTATTCAAAAACACGTTTATTTCGATTAAGTAAATTCTTTTCTCAGTATACCAGAAGGATATGAATCCTAATGTTAGTGATCCACAATTCAAAAATAATTTTCTTAGTATTCATTTTTCTTAGTGCAGTTTACGTCGAGAAGCTCGTCACTCGAATTCCACCCCCGACTTCTTCGATCGAAATACCAAAACCAATCCACCTACCGCTCGCGCGCGCGCGCTTGAATCTTATATGAATATTCATGAAGCGCGAACTTATGCAGAATGCTGGTTAGCCATAGCTAAACGAGAGATCGCGCTCGACCGACGTGGAACGCGATTGGCCCGTCTTTTTCTCTCGGCGCGAAGCTTCTTATATTCTGTTCCCGATTCCCGGTATCATTCACGTGGATGCGATGCGCTCGTTCGAAGGGATGCTGCGAGGAGAGCCTCCCTTAATTAACGAGGAAAAAGTAAAGAGAAAAAAAGGAAAAAAGATGGACACTTAATAAATCGGTGGGGGTAGGATGGAGATTACGTCGATCCTCCCTTTTTCGATTCGCAACGATTCGAATTAGGTACGCTCGCCTAATTGAACTTCCCTCGAAATCCCTTGCTTTTTGTATACTTCAAGAAAAAATGTAATCGATTCAGGCGAAAATAATCTGATTCAATTAGCGAATATAATTGAATTAAGAGCAATTTACTCCAGAAAGAGATTCGATTATACACTGAACAAAATTGATTGAATCGACTTAATTGGTTTGAATTACTTCAAACAATCAGATATTTTCTTAATTTACATAATTGTGTTGGATCTAATACCTGTTCATTCACTACTAATATAAGTTTAATCACTAGAAGTAGATATTTAATAGCTACAATTTGATATATTTAATCCGCCATACATGTTTATCTTTGTAAATTAAGTATTTAGTATTAAATTCTTTTTCCAGCATGACTAATATTTATTCACATTGTTTATGCTCATATTTGCTGCGAATAAACGAGTATCGAATTAAACGTAATTCCATTAACTCAAATGAATATATTATTGTTTCGACTAATTCAAACCAACTATTATACATTTCTCAACCGAATTTTTTTCTCAGTATATAAGTTTCCCTCTTACATCCTTACAAGGATCATCTAAACATGATCCCCCTCACGTGTAATTCTGATCAAACGCGCATTCCGCAGTTACGCGCGAACCGCGCTCCAATAAACTCCGAAATTCGAACTGACGACCCGACAATCGAGTGGCGAAATTGATACAAAAGACTTTCTCCCGGCGATCTATCCGGCGGTGTCGTTTAAAACAGTGGGTGGTCCGCGTCGCGCCTCCTCCCTCGGGAGACGGAAGGTCGAGGGGCCTCGTCAAATATTTGGTTAGTCTTTGATGGGCTCCAACGGGATAGGAACGTAGAGGACACGGCGGGGGAGGAAAGAAAAGTCGAAGCAGGAACTTTGAAGCGCGCGTGGGTCGGCGAGGCACGGTCCGACGGACGGACAAGCGGATCAGCCGTTAGACTCGGAGAATGTCGGGCATTTTTATTGGTTCCAGCTCGGGTCGACGGCAATCCGTTTGTCTCTCCTCGCGAAGCCGATCAGCCGGACGGAAGAGGAGAGGAACGGGCGACCGGCGGTGGACGGACCCGATCTCGCATGTATACCTATTCCCTATGATCGGTCGACCGTGCGTACGTGTGTGCGTGAGTGACGGAGATGGATGACGCGAAGGTGTATCGGTGCACCCAAGGTACCATAGGTGCCTATACTGATTCATTAATTTCGTATTCGTGCAAATGGTAGAGTATAGAGCGTATAATTTAATTTTCGAATACTAATTTCGTCATTAATCCTGACTAAATATCGAACCACTCGCTGCAGAACTGCGTTAAAAAAAAGTATGGCTAAGGTATGGCAGAAGTTTGGGAAAGTTGAACCAAAAAAGTAGGGCTATAGATCGTATCCTAGATTTTCAGCGAGACAAGTTTCTCGTACCGGCTGAAAAATAAAACTTACTCGACTTAGCTGTACCTTTTTGATTCAATTTTGTTGCGTGGCTTCTTCATTATAAAACTACAATGGCTTGTTCGAAACAAGAATAAAATTCATTAGTAGGTTCGTTAGTAATAATTAAAACGTTTAATAAAATAATCGATTGAAATATAAACAGACATCGATTATAACATAACCTCGTACAAACAATTGAACTCTAATTGAAGAGCACATCGTTTACTAGCTGAAAGTCTGGGATACGATCCGTAGCCATACTTTTTTGTTTCAACTTTTCCCAGTCTTCCGCCATACTTTAGCCATAATTTCTTTACGCTGAGAGTTATACATACTGGAAGAAAAAGGTATATTCTTAATGTACTTTTATACAAGGCTTTTTTTCAAGACATGTGTTTATAAAAATTAATATACTCCTTTGTAAAATTTGTATTAAATATTAGTCGAGCATAGAATAAAATTATATTACATTGAATATGAATTTCATAACAGAATATATTAATTTCATAATCACATATTAGATAAAAGCTTTATATACGATTATATTAAATTTAATACAAATTTTGTTACAGCGTAGATTACTTTGGAGAACGCCGATAAGAAGGTAAACTATACTATCAAATCCTGTCAAAAATATCCTCGTCTATAAGAATTAATCACACGTGTGTAGAGAAGCATTCTTTAACATAAGCGTTTTATAAACGATTCCATAGAATTCTTTTTATCGTAGATACCCATAGGTATGAGATCATCGACCCTATTCCCGGAATAATCGCGAGAGAAGGTTATATAAGCTACGGTCTCGTCTCTTCTTACCCGAAGGAGTGTATCCTCATTAACTTGTCCGAAAGAGACAAGATCCCCTCGCGCACTCCGCGGGCCGTATCGGGGATCGAGGATTCTAGAGTCAAATTACCCGCTCGCCTCCCTCTATCCCCGCTTCCCTCTTCGATCCGACAATATTGGATTCCTAAATGCTGATGCGCGCGCGAAGAGCTCGAGGGCTCGAAAGACGCGTCTCGCCTCTGCTTCGTTCATTTCGACGCTCTTATACTGAAAAAAAGTACCAATTCTGCAGCAGACCAAAGTATAGGTAATATATCTAAGAACACTTCGCTATTACATCATTAAGTAAATCGACATGAGTAATACGTATTGCTACAGCAGTGATATCGTTGTTCCTATTCATGGAGTTTTCTACATGGAGAGAGGAGAAAGTTCTGTGTAAACACTTTAAAAGTCATAGGTGCTATCATGGAAAAATAAAGAAATCTCGCCCAGAGATCATGGAAATGTATCATCCCTAATTGCTAGACACCCTTCTTCAACAGCCAGAAGACTGCTAATCAGAACCATCATGTTTTTTCAGTATAGGTCAAATTAGCCCGCGAATCGTCACACTCCACCACTTACATATTCCTTATAGGTACATTTACCCCATCACGAGTTATTCTCGTCGTACCCTCGAGGTCTTTCCCGTCCCCTCCTTCCTCCGCCGATAAATCGCTCGAGGGATCGATTTTAAAACGTCCCCCAACGCGAGACTCGAGATCGATCCCGCGTCCTTATTCGCGGTATACATCCCCTGTAAAAACACGCGAGTAGGTTTCGCCTCGGAAGGTAGGTAGGTATATCCCGGCCTGATCCCCCGTACAATAACATTTCTCTCTTCCGTTTTGTATTTTGTGAGTCAATTCGAAACATGAATCGTATAATAATTCAGTAAAGCAAAGGAAAATACGGTGGATATTATTCGTCCCGCCTCGCTCACCCTACATCCGTCTCCATATTTATAGAAGAGGGTGTATTTTTGAATCTTTGTTTTCTTCCGTTTTTTTATACCGAACAATATGAATTCGCAAATACGGCGCGCGACACGAACGCGTGCACGTATATTTAGTGTTTCTTTCTTTTCTGCCCTACCACCCTTAAAATGAAAATTGTTTACGGAACTTTTCGGTTTTCGCACTTGTCGAATATTTTCACGGGTCGAACGAATGACGTTGAATATTTTCGAGAGATAATTTGGGCATTTATTTCTCGCAATTTAAAATAGGACGACAGGGAGGGGGTTGCGATTATTTTTATTCCAAGATCAGAAGGAAGCATTCCCATCGTCCCTTTACCAAGACTTCGTTCGCAAAGTCGTCGCGAAGTGAACGGAAATAATTTGCTGCGTGCACTGGCGCATTGTAGACTCGCATTTTTGCTCATGCAATTGTACCCGGTAGGCGTGGGGAATAATGTATCCCGCCCGACCGAGAAACGGGCTCATCGCAATTCCGATGAGAAAACTGGGTGCGAGGTGTGGTTTGCGCGGCTCGACAGATCTCGCGCTCGCTCCTCTCATACATATTGTGATTACTTCCGAGAGCGAGACCGAGATACGTACCTATACCACCCCATAATACCCTGGATTCCGAAAATCGGCACCGACGCGGTCCGTCATTTTAACCTCTTCGCGCCGCGTCCCGCCTCGGGATTTCACCGATCGTAAAATCCCTATGGATCGCGTAGTTCGACACTGCCGGCTTGCGATGATCTCGCTCGGACGAGGCGGAAGATATTTATCTCATCGGGAAATTCTGAGCGAAGCGCGGGTCGCGGAATCGGACGTAGAGGTTGAGAAAGCGACACGGAAAGACTGATACCAGTAAATTTTACTGCACTGCGCTGAGAGAAGAGTTTATTTGTAGTTAATAAATGTACACTTGATGTTGTGGTGAAAGAAATATTTCGTTGGGCCAAGTCAATACATGTTAATCATTAAAGTGTCTCTTTCATTGAAACACAAATAGGGTATAATAGGTGACGAGAAAAAATTGTTCTACGGCACACAGTAGGAATATCCGAAAACCCTTATATATACCTCTTTTAAAGTAAATACAGTAAAATTTACTGGTATCAATCTTTCCGTAGACGATAAAATAATAAAATTGCATATACGACCTTAAATTATCGTCTCAACGACGAATGGAACCGACTTCCGCTTTCGCGAGGGATTTCTTTTTTCGCGAAGCTTTCCTTCTTCCCTATCTGCATCCCCCCGTCCCGTACAGGACGATGCTCTCGGTCGATGCTAAATAGCCGGGAACATAATTTCGTGAGTGCGGGCGAATTGCTTTATCGACTGGAATAATGGCCCGTATTCACCCGTGGTCGTCGTAATTCTTTTTGTTATATTGCACTTTTCGGGAAATTGTACTCGATTTCCTCTCACGGTCCACGTGACTGCGAGATATCTAGGATGCCCGGGAAAAAGAGTATAAGTCAAAAAATGGTCAATATGAGATAAGTCGCTTTCTTCTACTTTCCTAGAGGTATTTGTTTGCTACATGCATTTAACGGTTCTTATGAGAAGTGTTATTTTCATTTTATACATTTTCTTAACAGTTTGTGTTTCAATATATTAAACAAATAAAGGTGTTTTCTGAGCAATACCATTCTTTGACTTGTACTCTTTTTCCCGAGCATCCTAGATATCACGAAGACTACAATGAATGTCAGACATTCGAATATTAACCTCATATTATATTCGTCGCTACATTCTTATATACATGAATGTTACGTAACTGTTATTTAAACGCTGCTTACCGAGTAGTGATTCGCTAAAAATTTAAGGATAAATAAGCGCAAAACTTATATATCTTTACAGAGTGTTACGCCCAAGCTTCGAGAGTATATGGAGCCTATTTCAAATTTGCCGCATACACACGGAGAAAAAAAAAGTAAAAAATTAAATGTTTTTATGGGTAACGCTGCACCACTGTGACAATCAACCAGAAATTACCGTGAGATAGGTAAGAAATTATCAAAGGGCTGGAAAATTCTTCTTCTGAAAAAAGGGAATTTTCGGTGAATTTTCAAATTCCCAGCAAAATAAAGTAAAAACTACGCAGCAGTATAGTAGTAGCTCTACTTGTTTATGGTGAACATATATTCTTCTCTATTGGATTTTTTCCCTTTTTACTGGAGAAAATCTTCACCGTCAAGTGCTAATATTACATTCGGTCTTATAGACCAATCAGGATCAAGTATTCCGTTGTCCGTAACCCCACCACAATGGAATAATTGATCCTGATTGGTCTATTCGCTTACGCTTACGCCTCTACACGGCCTTACGGAATTTTGTGCGTGATGGCCCTTAGCGACAGTCAGCTGATTCGCCATATTCGCTCTCTCATCGTCATTGAATGCATTCAACGTTGTCTTCAATTAATAATTTGTCTTTACTGGTTGCTGTGATGCATGCATGATTTATATTAAACGCTAAACAATTTTGCGATGTGAAAAAAAAGATCAATCGTAAACGGCTCGCAAGGCGCTCGCGAGCTGCTCGCGAGCCCGTACAAATTGGACGAATTCTACAGGGGGGTTATTCTCGATACGTGAGAATCGAATTCGTGAACGGAACTATTGTTTTGTTGAAGAACTCGGTGTACACTGAATTATTTCCCATACGAAATTATTTCGTTAACGAATGTACTTTGATTCGTTGACGAAAGTGTCATTCGCCGATCCCGCTGTTTTCGTCAACGAATGTGGTTTGGCATTAAACAAGATTTGTCGCTAAGGGATTAAACAAGATACTAAAAAGAAGACGTTGCTAAGAGATGTAAACAATTCGGTGCACAGTTAGTCAGAAAAATGGCACTTTTTCATCTTCTAGGTTAGAAGCTATTTTTTTTCTCTCCGTGCACAAACCAATTAACGGCTCGGTTAGTTTTCCCTGTTTTCAATGCGGCCATCTATTAATTGAGGACCAAACTGCACATATTACTATTGGTTCGCGTATGCGGCAAATTCAAGAAAAGCTTCACCAACTCTTGCAGCCTGGATGTGAACACCCTGTACCTACATCGTGTACACTGAGACAAAATTTACTCGAGTCAATTAAACTCGAGTTTTTAAATAGTCCTAAAGACACAATTAATTGATTAAAATGAATATCGGTCGAACGTATAATATATAAATGTTATCGATTCAATTAAATATTATTTGGACGAAGTCGGTATTCATTCAAATCAAATAAATGCAGTGCTCTTAGGACTCTCCAAAAAAAAATGTTTATTTCGATGAAGCAAAATTTTTTCTGAGTGTATGCATTGTGCGCAAAAATTTCAATGTGCCCGAAAGACGAACACAGCAGATGTGAGGAAAACTCGACCCCGTACGAATGCCAACTCCCACACGAGCAGCCATATACACTCGTAGTTGCCGCGCGTACGAGACCACCCCGCCCTGGTGTCCCACTACACCTCACACTCGATCCTTCTTTATGCCTGACCTCGGCGGAGAGGGAGAGCACTCTCCAAGTATTATTTTATTTCATATATTTTGAAAGGGCAGGCGCGCGGAAAGTGCTCGGAAATTGAGTGTGCGTCCAGAATGGTACGCGACGTGTAGCGACGAATAAAAACCGCGCGAAGCGAGCTCTCGCTCCTTTCTTCCTGGTCGCAGCGGGGGGTATGCGGCTTTAAATTTTCCAGGTCGCAAAAATTTCCGCAGCGGACTACGTTTCTGTATACCGTGCTCAGTAGCGGGAGTCGCGAATAACGTGGTTATTTTAAGGACAAAACGTCTCAACATAATTTCACGAGAGAGTTATATGCACTGTAAGAGAAATTTGAAATTTTAATAGAATTTTATGTAAAGCTTTTTTCCAATATATGTAACGATGAAAATTAATATACTCTGCCTTGTAAAATTTGTATTAAAAATTTTCGAACTTTATATACAATTATATTAAATTAAACATTAACATAACGGAGTATATTCCAAATTTTCATAATCACTTCACATATCGAATAAAACCTTTGTCAACAATTGTATTAAGTATAATACACATTTTTACCCTGTACATACGTAATATTATAAACGCATTGCAAAAAATGTTACGTCGAAATTCATGAATTTCAGACATCCCGTAAAATCCTACCATAGAAAAAGAATGAATAAAAAATATTAATAATAATCGGATCGAAATAGAAAAAAGGAATGCACAGTGCACTGACATTCTAGCAAAAGAAGACATGACTGCGTATTAATTTTCTAAAAATCCGCATGGAAATAATTGCGAGAAATTGCCAAGAAGTCGGAATGCATATATAGAAAGCTATCGTTATCACGCGATTATTACGATTATATGCACCTCCGCGCCCGTATAGAATAAGCAATTCGATCCCTCCTCATTTGCTCGGTAAGGAACCGTCATCGGCGGACGCTGCCGGTTGTGCACAATAGCGAAACGAGGGAAAATAATGGGCCGTTCCATCGAATATTCGATGCGCGGTCGCAGCGTGTGCACGACCGATCCGCCGGCCGACCCGAGTCACGGACTCCGCGCGCGCAGTCGCAATTAAAAGCGACTGGCCGCCGAATGAATTCCAGGAGAACGAGAGTGCGCGCGTATATGCGTCGACGCGTGATTCGTGATTCGTGACGCGCCGAGAATCTTCCTCAGCCGGCGGTGCATCAAGGGGAAGGCGACTCCTGGCGTCTCCTGCGCGCCTCGATGGGAACAATTACTCCGCGGCAAGTGCATAAATAAGGAGCGCAGCACAATGCCGATGCGCCTTCCGCGCGGGGCGACTCATTTGCATTTACGCGAAAGCGAAAACAGGAGAAAGAGTTATTACGCCGCGCGGGTATCGCGCCTTGCAGTCCGACGAGACTTTTATTTTTGCATCAATGTCCGCGAAAGTTTGCTTCGAATGATGCGATAAAAAAAAGAGTTCTATTACAGAAGAATAAAGGACGCGAGATTTCGATATAGGTTGATAATTTTTTAAGCGCGTTATTTTTCCCAGAAGCAATTCGAATGTTATGTGATAATACGACACGGAAAAAAAGGACCAGTAAAACTGTTACAGTGAATCCCAGTAACAGGGCTCCTCGAGGTGAAACATTGAATTGTTTAATAGACACAGCGTACTTTATACAGTTCGTAGTGGTATAAACCCCGAAACATATTAAACTAATGTTAATATTATTACAAACTGTAAAAAGTACACCGTGATCCATTAAAAACTTCAATATTTCACCTCGAGGAGACCCGTTAAAGGGATAACTGTAAAAATTCATGGGTTTTCCTATGATTTTTTACCAAGTCTTTTTCTCTGTGTAATTATGAGCCTCATAGACTTCAGAATTCAAATGATCTCTAACGAACATGAATCAAAAAATAAGAACTAGGAGAGAAAACTTTCTTATATATATTTCCCTAAAAGTGAAGCAAAATTATGTAAAAATTATTTAATATAGACGCTGCAATATCGAAAAAAAATATGAAGTACATATTGCGAAGTTTATGAAATTTATACATTTACGCTTGTGAGTTGCTGATAATCGATAAATAAATGTAATTATTTCAATGAATCCTTGCTCGCAAGTTCGTCTTGGTACGATCTCGCGTCGCGCCAACACTATACGCGACTTTAGATTCGACGAGTCTCGCGTGTGCGCGGGTCTCAAAAGCGCGTATTTCTCGGGAGCGGGCGGAGAAGAAGGTCGTTCTCGGCCCTGTCCTCCCCTCGGCGGCTCAAACGAAACGAGTTTTTGCAAACGCGCGACTTTTTATTCGGCAGGCCTAATGCAGGGGGTGTGCGACGGAGTGCTGCGGGGGTGGCTCGAGACCGCGTGGGGGAAGGACACGGGGAGCGGTTGGTCAAATACGCCGGACGCATTCAGATCAGAGTCCCAGCCTCGGATGTAGGATAGGTATATCCAAGGGGACCAAGACGGTCGGTGCCCGCGACATCAAAGAAAACGCGCCTCTTTCTATTCTCGCGATGTAGTGCGAACGTTTGTACAAAGTCGTCGCATTGAAAACGGCATTGCGCTGAAATCGCTCTAAATTATTTTTTACTCGCACGAATTTACCTCGATCGCGAGAAATGTTACGTATTTAATTACATTGAAAATACAGTTTATTTATACCTAGTTAATAAATGTGTTTTTTTCGATATGGCGAAATAAACATTTTATCGGAACTGGTAAATATTCGTTAACTATTACGACATTTATTTGCCACAATTAAGTCCTTTGAGGAAACCATTTGAATGAATTAAATAATTTAACAATTAGCATACATTTTCTCGTCCTAACGAAATATTTATTTCGCCGCATTTGAAATTACATTTACTAATTGAAAATAAACTATTTTCTCGGTGTAACGATTCTTATAAGAAGATCGACGGATAAAGAATAAGCTGATAGAATTGATACCTATATATATACCCGGTCTTCACGTAAGTTGTTGACATAGGAATCGTGCGAGTGCGAGTGAGAACGCGGATTAACACTGGTGAACCCATAAGGGTTTCTCCGTCGCACACTCCAACTGGACAAGTTCGAGAAGAACGGACAATGTGCGACAGAGAAACACTTATGGGTTCACCAGTGTTAATCCGCGTTCTCACTCGCACTCGCACGATTCCTATGTCAACAACTTACGTGAAGACCGGGTAGATTTCGAAATGACAGATTTATTTAAGGAGCTTAACATAAAAGTCCTAAAAATTCATAACTCTCGCGAAGCCGAGGGATCGGTTTATCGCCGAGGACCGAAGGATATATCGGCTCCTCAGGGCATTTGCCGTTCGCGCCAGGACGCTGACCGGTCGTTATAAATATTGACGCGTCAAACGGGGTGGCGGTGCATGTAAACGACATTTCCAGCATCGCGAATCCCCCGTACCGGCGCAACTGAAAGCAGCGGCAATACCCTTGAGTGGCTCGGATGGTGGCCTGGGGAACCGGCGATGCCCCGGGATAAGGATTTGCTTTCGCGCGGAGGGACCGAGGCGCGGAGATAGTACAAACGAGAATGCATATTCAGGGGGTTGCTCTCGCAGGCCCGTAAATTCGTGGAGCATCCGCAGAGCCTCGCTCCTTCAACCCCTTCGCTGAGCTCGCCGTGAATGAGGGTACATTTATAAGATTATGAGTCATCCGACCGACGAGGCAACCAAGTCTTTCAACGCGTCTAACGATAATCGATGTCGGTAAAACTTGAGAAAATGATTACTGAATGTAAACGACGGGACGCGATATTTTTCTCCTTCCAAGAAACTCTTTTATACGATACATGTCAATAAATAGGGTTTCAGGTTCTTTAATTATTTTTGAGACGATGATAAAGCACTCGAAACTATCAATCACGTTAAAAATCTATTAATCGTACGACGAATAATCGGTTCGTTAACGAGGAAACGTTTTTTCTCTTATCGGGAGAGGAAAATAATTTACTCGTTCCCATCAACGACAATTTTCATCGGCGCAAAAGTCACACTTTACATGATTTCGGAAATCCACAAAGCGGAGGGTCTCCAAGCGCGTCGACACGGCGCTGGAGATTCGAGGGGTCCGCGTTCGCCCCTCCAGATCAATAATACCACCCCCGTTCTCGGCGCATGCTCCTCTCTATTCCCGTATCATCCCCACTTCAGCCCTGCACCAGCTCCGCGGCGAACTGCTCGGAACGCCACGTACCCCCCCATGCAACATTCATAGCGCCATCAATATTATACGCGTAAAATAATAACCTGTGCATTTATTATGAAAAGAAGAGGGGGTAGGGCGGAAATGGCGCCACTGAACGTGAAGGACGATCGCGGACTCATAAATTATGCATGTCGAGAGGAAACTTATGTAAATCCCGCGCGGAGAAATGCGGAAGACGCGAAAAGCTATGTAAGGAGAATGCGAGAATATGTAGAATGACGAACGTCGGAGGGACAGTGTATGTGTGAAATTATCATAAGTGCACGGAGAAAAATGTGCTACTGAATCGCGCTGCACAATCGCGCGTGATATCTGAAGCTGCGTTGCGAAATTACTCAAGGATGGTGTCACTGTGACGTTGCCACTGCTGCAATTGTTATCGCTATTTATTATCGCAGTCGCGGCTGGTAACAGTTTTTGCGATCGTAAACATCGCGAGATTGCGGCATCGCTGCTATTGTACGTTTCTTTGGTAATAATTGCCAGAAAATTTTGTCTGCCATTTCTCATTGTTAGAGTTAGTTTGAAAAATGCTTAGTACGCCGATGAATAATTTTATACTCCGAAGTCAATATTTTCTCATTACTGTTAGGTAATCGTCTGGTACCACAAAAAAGCTCGAATCTTTTTACTATCCTTGCAGAGCAACGAGTTACGATGTTTCTCAATGACGGTAAAAAGATATGTTGTTTTCTTTGGTACTACTGATCGTAATTACCACGTGTTATTGTTATTAATTTTCTATGACTACGAAATTATAAAATTTAAATAAATTCGACAACTTTCATATGGACTTCCACGTGACGAACCACCAAATCACTCGACGCAATGAGCATACATTATTGACATTTTTAGGCCAATTAGGATGACGTATATATAAACATACCTACAAGAAACATGTGTACAATAAGACGTCTCTATGTAGGCACGCGTGTTGCCCGATTACGCAACTCCGATAAGCAATGGAATTACGTGATTATGCAAATGACGATACGCGTTTACACATTCGCTCATTCCGATGAATGAGAAATTGACAGGAATATTCTAATCGTAGAACCACTACATCTTCGGATATTTGGAAATCACTTTCAGTGAGGCGTTAGAAGAAATTAAATACCAAACAAAACTGTATATCTCTTAATCGAGTCGACGTCGTTTAGTAAATAGAAAAAATTAATTTTCCATCGATACATTTGGAGAGAGATGGCTAATATATAAAAGTCCCTCAAAATATTTATTAAGCCTATTGATCATTCAGATTGTTTAATAATAAACTGTGATCTGGTATGCGAGAAATGTAGCTGTACATATAAATGCAAAGTCATCGGTAGATAAAATTAAGACGTGAGAAATTCTAAAACGATATTTAACGATGAGATTTCATACGAAATTCTGTATAAACGAATAGACACCGAAGGACGAAAAATAGCAATGATACATAAATAAATTATTTCCAACATTCCCATAAATTATACCGTCCCGAATTTCTACGCATCGCGGCGCGTGAAACAGGTTCTGCCTTCTCTTCCATTAACGGAAGTCGTTGGAATTCCGAGAGATTGCCAAACGGCGACGAATGCGCAACTTTTATGCGCATGATTTCATTTCCTACGTAAAATCGCCGTAAAATCACGCATGCTACATACGTTGGAATCGTGTGATTACGGTGCTTAGTCAAAACACAATACAAAACATTTGTACGCAAGACACGTCAGTACGATAAGGCATCGAGTCCTTATCACTCATCGATGGCAGCGTCTTCCTCGGTGATCTGTCCGAAGACTCTCGAGTCTTTAAATTTCTCACGAAGATCATGGCCATCTCCGATCAACCGCGACTGTTTAGTCGCAACGGTAATCGCGTGGACGACGCTGCTGTATATTTCCGCGTGCGCCGCGACTGTGCCGGAAATATCTTTCTCTCTCAATATATTTTATCAGCAGGACAATTGAAATTATACTCGGCCGACTAGGCGTCCCCCATTTCTCGTCGCCATGTTGGACCCAATAAAAAGGGCGCTGCTTAACAAGGAGACGCGGAGTTATTTTATGAGGTGGGTGAACGTCAATGGAAAATTCATAACCTACTACCGGCGCCATGGATTTTGTCGCCGATGACTTTTCAAAAAGTGTCATTTTTAAATGTACCAGGCAATGTATTATACAATTAATTCTCATGCTCTCGTTAACCACGGCGGCGATGCCCTGGCTAATGCAAGCACGAGAATTGATCAGTACGTTTAAAAATGACATTCAAAAAAATCAATGGAAAATTCATATCCTACTCCAGGCGTCACGGGTTCTGCCACTGGTGACTTTTCACAATGTCATTTTTAAACGTAGGCGATGAACAATTAATTCTCATGTGCTCTCGTAAGCTACGCCGGCGATTGCTCTAGCTAATGCAAGCATGAGAATTGGTTAGTACATTTAAAAATGACATTCACAAAAGTCACCAGCGACAGAATCCGTAACGCCGGGAGAACACGGAGGAAAAAAGGAACCATGGGGAAACCCATGAATTTTTACAGTTATCCCAGTAACAGGTTTCCTCGAGGCGAAACATTAAAGTTTTTAATAGATCACAGCGTACTTTTTGAGAGTTTTCTTGGACATTACACTCCGTATAAATTTCCATCACGAAAAAACCCATGAAATTGTATACTTATCTCGGTGAAAAGGCCCCTCGAGGTGAAACATTGAAATTCTCAATGAACCACAGCGTACTTTTTGCAGTTTGTAATAGTGTAAACATCAGTTTATACAGTAAAATTTATCAATCTTCCGTTAATGTATAGGCTGTTTGCGGGTTTATACTGCAACGGACTGTAAAAAGTACACTGCGTCTGTTAAAAAATGCAATGCTTCACCTCGAGGAGCCCTGTTATACTGGGATTTACTGTAAAAATTACTAATCCTTTTTCTCCGTGCAACGTAGCACTGTATAATTTCAAAAGTTATAACAAATGTGTTCAACGAAGAGAGAGGTTCTTCTTTCGTATGATCAAAGAATTCAATGTGGAATTATATACGACTCTTGTCTTCTTAGTACGCACTTTTGGGGACCCGTATTCAACTGGTCATTGCCTCTAGCGGCGATAGCCGACACGAAGAAGCATCCCAGCATCATCAGCGGGAAGATGACTATAGGTGAGTGAAAATCTTTTGATCGAATTTGAAGGAAAAATTATACAAGTACTCGCGCGGCAATTGTCATTGAATTCCTACATTTCTCACGCGCTCCCCTTTAGCGGTTAATAGATGCGATTATAACGACGCGATTAATTGCGCAACCTCGACACGATGCTACGCGAATAACCGTGAAAAATGCACGTTTCTACGTCTACAGAGAGCTCATTGTCTTCTCTTTCCAGCACTGACCCTGTACTCGCTGATTTTCATGAGATTCGCCTTTAAGGTCCAACCGAGAAACCTGCTATTGTTCTCCTGCCACTTGGCCAACACGTGCGCCCAGACCACGCAAGGAGTCCGTTTGATACGTTATCGATACGGCGATGAAGGTCGCGAAGTCCTTCCCGAGGAGGCACCAAAAACGTGAAGACGCGAATGTTCCCTCGCAACGCGAGTATACGTATATACATATGCTGCATTCCATGGACAATAAATCGTTTCGCTTCGGATGGTTGTATAGATCGAGTCGTGGTTATTTCTACTGGTCGTGATTTCGCTCATATGATCTAGTTCTTGATTTATTGCAATTTTGTATAGGAACTCAATAAGAGATAATAATAGCATTTTATTGCTTCTTGTATTTTTCAATGCCTCGCATAATATAATGTGGTTCAATGCTCGATAACGAGGCTCGATGTTTATCGAAAAAAACATAAGAAATAAGAGCCTTTATTTATGTTTGTAATAATGAATTTAAAATAACAAGTGAAAAGTAAATAATTAAAATAAACAATTATTATTATTATACAAATTTTAAGGAATTAAGCAAAAAATAATTTTCACCTGTTTATCAAAAACATAGTTTATTGATTTTAATATTAATCTAGTGTGTCCGGTGAATAAAATTTTTAAGGCCGCAGTATTTTGACTGTGCAAAGGTAGTAAAATCATTAGTTTTTTAACTAAAAACTAGTATGAATAATTGAATAAAAATTTCTCATTATTCATAATTTTAAATTAATTTTTAAGTAAAAAAGCTTATATTTTATTAAACGATGGAAAGACCCTATAGAGTACTTCATAAAAATTTATTTTTAATTTAAATTTTATTTAACGTATTATTTTTTCAGGCACGAGTTTCCCTTCTGTTTTTTTTAATCAACTACTAATCCACAAAATAATTTTTACGAGCGGATGCGATTGCATTATTGCATGCTTCGTTCTTGAAGAATGCTCGCTCCTTCGCTCGGCATAAATTTCAGCGCGACGCCAACGGCAACGAATTCGCCAAATCGGCAAAGCCTGATTGTCGATGACGCCGGGAGAGAGCGAAAAACTCGATCGTCGGAGTGTTTTTCCCCGTTCGAAAGCACCCACCCCGTACGTGTACAACGTTTCCCCCGTTCCGCCGAGCATCGCGACCACCGAGCGCGGTGCGCTGAATTATTTGCAATACCCCGCGATCCGCTCGACGAATGTATAAGGAGAGCAATAATTTTTTTGCGATGCCGTCGAGAGAGGAGATCTCCCCTGCCCCGCGATCCGACCAACCGGGGTCACTTTATGGGGTCTCTCACGGATCTGGCACGAATCTATCCCGTCGCGCTACATTCCCGTTTTCCGAATGCTAAGCCACTTCGCGTGTCTTCCAGCGCTCGCCCCCCGCCCCCTTCGCCCGAGCCACCCCCGATGCCTATCTATAAAACCCGCCCCGGCTGCTGAATAAATATATATGGCCTTATTAGCCCCGCTTGGCTTCGATCATGCGTTCCCCCCCCCCCCCCCCCCATAAATTCGCCCGGGTTTTCTGCATTCGCATCGAAAAAAGAGAAATAGAGGAGACGGCCTGTACGGTGACGTCATCCGTCGATAGTACGCACGCCCTTGTGAAAATTAATGGAATCAAAACATTTCTGTTTCATACGGTCTTATTTTACTTGAAATTTTGACTCTACCATTTATTATTTGTATGATCACCTTACACCTTAATTAACATTTCAATTTTTATTTGGCGGAGAGTCGATAATTTCTTGCAATTATCTTTCAGTTTTTCATCACGAAACCACATGAAAAAAGGACCTTTTAATTCGATTAATTTTTGCAAGGTTATTTAAGTATTTGAAAGGATTCGTTAATTTCGATAAAAGCTTTTATTGAAGTTAATACACCCTCGTATTAATTAAGAGAATTAAAACATTTTTGTTCCAAATGTAGATCATCATACAAAACTGGAAGATAATTAGGAAAAAATATGTGGACTCTGTACTAGAAAAAATTAAAATATTAATTGAGGTGGAAAATGGTCATACTAATAATGAGCACTGAATTTCATTTTGCGTAAGTTAGAAATGTATGATATAAAAATATTTTTATTCCATTAATTTGCACAAGGATCTAGATGCTCGTGCGAGAATACAAGGGAAATAATTAATAAACTCTACTTTTTCTCTAAACTGCAGAGCAATTAGTAATTATTATTTAGACCGTTGTAATTTTTGTCTCCATCTGTATCATTTTATTCGTATACCTACGCATACTGCGAAGGAAAAATAAATCGAAAGTAACACGCATGCGACTACTCGTTTGTAATAACATTTCTTCGGCCGGAAAAACTGTCTTCCAGTGCCAATAACAGTGAAAAGCAAACTAAACATTTTATCGTTACTAACAAAAATGTAATATACTTAGAGCTACAAGAGCCGAGGATAAAAGAAATTACCGAATTCATGCGTAATAACGACGAGACGAATTTATGCTGTCATGGCAGAGGGAAATAGGCAATTTCTCCAATTTTTGTTCATGTCCGATCGACCCGTCCCGAACCTACTGTTTATTGCTTACAAGGAGGGCAGAGAAGCCAGAAGAGAGATAGAGAGAGAAGAATGAGTCCTTTGGGACTGATTTCACAAGCAAATGCCGACGATTGAATCCTGGCAAGTCGCAAGATGGATCGCTCTCTTTGAATCACAGATTACTCGCCTTCCTTCCACTCCTGCTTCTCCTCCCGCCCCTCCGCGGATCTATCCGTCGCCCCCTCCGGTCGGCAGACAAATCGGTTGGAATTAAAAACGCTTCGACCGGAAGAAATGCTTCGTTACGCTCTACGTAACCAGGGAGAAATAATGCAATCGCATTCGCTTACAAAAATTATTTTGTGAATCAGTAGTTGATGAAAGAAACATAAGAATCACTCGTTTTCAATAAACATCGAGCCTCGTCATCAAGCATTGAAGCGCATTGCATTATGCGATATATCGAAAAACACATAAGAAATAAAATTCTATTATTATATCCTATTAAATTGCTATAAAAATTTAAATATAGCAAAAACGAAATCCTAAGAGCGAAATTGCGCCCGAGAGAAATTAACACGACTCGATCTACTAGCATCCGAAACGGAGCGCCGCACACTGAGAGACAAATTTAATACAGTCAACTAAACGTTTATTCGTATATTACTAACTAAATATTTTATTGGCTCGAACAATTTTATTTGTCCCAATAATATGTTTTATTGGCTCAAGTTGATATACGAGTATCTCATTGAGAAAAATATTTTGTTGAGACAAATAAATATTATCCGAGTCGATAAAATATTCAGTTAGTAATATACAAGTAAACGTTTACTTGATTCTACTAAATTTTTCTCTCAGAGCAGAATCCCGAAGCCGATTCGCGCGAAACGCGAAAAAGAGCCGCGAGTCAAATGAACCGTAAAGCGGAATGTCAGGATTATAAAGCAAACCCCATTGGCGGAAGTTCCCGCGCGAGGGGTGGCTCACCCTCTCGCGGGGCTTTCGACGATCTTTAAATTAAGTGCACCGGCTTATGACGCCCGTGTAAAGTCTTCGGGTGGATTTCACGGGCCGCCGGATTCCGCCGCGCGGGGTGTATAAATGTGAAACGTCGTGAAATGCGTGGCGAATCCGGCATCGCGACGAGAGCGACGACGAGGGGCGTGAAATGAATCAAACGCACCCTCGCGACGCGAGACATACATTACGCTGGCACACTCGCTGCCATTTGGGAAATTTTCTGGAAACCTTTCAAGGGCCACGGGCGAAAGGGAAAAGCTATATTCTCCCGCGAAGTATTTCAAAGTCGTTTCATATGCCGAAGAGGAGACGAATGGACTTTAAAAGTGCCTACAACGAAAAATACAGTCGCTGCTGAAGAGAAATCAACCGACGCGGTAAATCAACTATCGATAGAAAAAGCAATAAAGTTTCCCGAATCGAAATTCGATACACGAGTCGGACCGAGCGAGATGCACTTTCCCTCTCCTCCCGAGGCACATAAATTTTGATTATCTTCAAAAAAGTTATTCCCTCATTTTACAGAGGCATCGCGAGCCTCCCACGGGAGCGACGGTCATTTATCGTTTTTATGGAAAACGCCAGGCCACCCCTCGGACGCAGTTTTATGAATCACATTCTCCCCCGAGCGTCGTGTTGCTCGAAAACAAAAGGACAGCGTGCGCGTATAAAAACGCACCTCCTGGCAATTAAATAAACGTTATTGCTCGTATAACAGCATTTCGGATATAAATAAAGTGAAATAATAATGATTCAATAATGTTAAGATAGTGATACCCTCGATTTTCTTCGTCAATGTACATTCTTAATGAACTAATAGAAAAAAAACTCGACATCCAATTGAATTAGATATCGATCGATTAAATTCCTGTGATGCAATCTCTCAGTTAAATTTAAAAAAAATGCTTCACTCGTTTTTAATGATACGTAGATGCAATTTCGGAAGATACGCGGTGAACTATAGTGAGAGTGCAGTTTGCGAACGAGGCATTACTCGGGTAAAATAACTTGTTACAATTCCGCACCATCCCCTAACCGCGATAATGTGCTTAGCCCTGGTGGATTCATAAAAAGTCCTCGAGTCACCCCTCTAAAATAACATGGCACCCGCGCACCGCGCGCCATAAGGCCGTGAAAGCGTTTCGCGTTAAAAAATCATAAGGGTGCCATCTTGCGCGTCATCCCCCTAATCCCCACTCCGCGCCGATATTTTCGAAGGGTTGCGCTCGGCGCGATGCTAATGTCGGCGGTAAAATGGGGTAGGTGAAATAAGATGGCACTGTGGCGAGTATATCGATACATCGCCAGCAGAAAATTGCGACGACACGTACACAGAGAAAAAGAATTAATCTGGATATACTAATAATTACTTAGCGAGTCGCAAGTAATTATTTATTTACATCAATTTGATCTTCCTTTTCATATTAATTTGATATCTCTTCCTTGCAATCACATACTATTCCACACGATTGTAAGGAAGAAATATCAAATGAATGTATTAAAAGATTTTATTGATACAAATAACTAATTATTTACGACCCCACAGGTAATTTTCAGTAGATCCAACTAATTTTTGTTCTCTCCGTATCATTCTCATCGGGTTTAAGAACGTGGCAGAGCGCTCATTAAACATTCACTTCAACTTTAAATAAATAAGCACATTGACGGGCAAAACATTTGGCGCGTCAGAAATTGCAAAAAAATAAAAGTATTTACATTACGAGCACAAAGAAACCGACGCCTACGGAGAAGAAATTCAGTACCTCGGACATTCCCGCGAAGAAACGGCGAGATCGCAGGAGTTTCGCCGGTGGTATGGGAAGCAATGTTTTCGACAGAGGGTGAGCCAACGTAGATGGCAACATAATCCCCGATCGAGAGCCCCGACGCACGAGAACGTAGGGGACATCTTATCTTCATATTACACACACACGCAGGGGCTCTCAAACTGGAATTATTGTGGAAACATTCTCCATTCCATCCCTGCAAGAGAAATGCAACGAAACATAATCGTGGTAGATTTATTATCCACTGAGAGAGGAATGTTATAAATTGTACGGCAATTCTAGTAATTTATTAATATAAGAATAAGTTCTAGTTACCTTGGCAATACTTATTTCTATTTCAGCTATACGTATAGTTATTTCAGCAATACGTATTGCTCTTGTTACTATTTAGTATTGGTATATTACCATATGAGGCTAAACTTACTCGCCAGGAAGGAAACTCGAATCACCATTATCTCATTATCAATGAACTTTTGGCCTACATCGGTATAAAACTTTATTATAGATAAAATTGTAATTTTCAAAAAGTATCATACAAATTAAGCCAAAAGCTCTTAGACAATGAGATAATAGGTAGTGATTCGAGTTTCTTTCTTGGCCAGTAAGTTATTAGCCTCGTATGATACATGTACTAGTTAACCTCGCTTAGCCTTAAAGTATAGCTATCATAGATATACTAATTGCTGTGTGCGACCTATAAGTTTATCTCAGTATAGGGAGCTTAGAAAGTATAATCTAGATTATAGGTACGAAAGTTACGTAAACTATGACAGTTTCGGATGAAACGAATGGTAAACATCGTCAAATCCAATATTAACGCCTCGCAAATTCCTTTCGTCCGTGAAGGACGAGCGATATCCGTCTTCCACGGCATTACGGTACATTCGAGTTCCCGCAAGCACTTTATCTTCGTCATCTCACGGAGACCGTAAGAAAAATAGCACTAGATCGCAATTCTATTACTTTAAAAGTGCGCGGAAAGCAGTAAACAACCCTCCCCGGAGCACACGCGCATCTGGACAGTGTGACAGACACACGCATTGGTTTACAAATGCACACGCACACGGATACTTGGACATTCTAGGTAGTCTCAATGACTGAGGATGGTTTATGACCCGTAACGTTGGACACCCACCCCCTCGTGCTGCCGCCCCCGTGAACCCCAACCCCCTATAAACTCAATCCAATATATTAGGGTTAGCTGCCGCGGAAGTAGCGGGCATCGATGCTACTTTGAGGGGGAGGGGGATCGATGATGCTCTCCAACTACTATCAAAAATCCTACATTTGAAAAATTTGAAATTTGATTCTTTTTGATACTGTCGCCCTTCATATATAATAGTAAAATGTATTGAATATCGATTATATATGTATTTATGTATATAGAAAATATTATGGTTTGATTTCAAAATTTTCGGGATAATTCACGGTAGCTCTGCGCTGTAAAAAAAATTGTATTAAACTTAATACAATTGTATACAAAGCTCTTATCCAATACATGTAATTATGAAAATTAATATACTCTGTTAAGTGAATTTATATTCATCTTAATATAATTGTATATTTTTTAAATTCAACAAATATTCAATACAAATTTTTCAGAAAGAAGTCTATTAATTTTCATAATTACATGTATTGGAAAAAAGCTTTATGTATAAGTATAGTAAAAATAGAAATTTTTCTTTCGGTATGCGTAAGAGCGTGACTCGTCCAGGCCACCCAGTCTATTTTCGAAAGAGACGGAAGAATTTCATCTTTAAAAAGTAGAGAGTAGTAGGCACGACCGAAGCATCGAGTCTGACAGACATCAGCGATTTCCACTTTCTAGGGATATACCGCGAGGGCGTACGGGGGGTCGCGCGGGTCGAGGATATATTCGGGGCGGGTTGTAACGGCAGGCGCTGGGGCTGGCAACTTTGAAGGATATTTTTTATTCATGCGACGTGATTGAGGGCGCGGAAAAAACACATTCTCCCGATCCGCTCTCCGACAAGGAGAGAGGGTCGGTCGTCTCGTAGGGTTGCCGCTCTAAAAAAATAGGATTCCGATCCTCCACGGGAGAGGGAGTATAAGAGGGAGGGCGAATCACGAATAAAATGCGCAAACTCGAAGACGGGGCAGAGGTGCCTCCGTTCTTTCGGCGACCGCTCCGGTATGTCTACCGATACGACGCTTAGGAGAGCTTTTTTATTAATTGGTCAATCGAAATGGAGGGGACGGAGGATATATGAGGAAGTTGAGGGATGCGGCGAATCCCGCGGGATTTCCTCGCCTTACCACAGACCGGCTTTTTCAAATATTTAACCCCGATATCCAATTTTGCCTTATACCTGTATTTACGATCTGCCTCCACCGACCACACACCCGCTTATACCTTCCTCCACCTTTGTTATATGTGTGTATGTATAAATATTACAAAGCTGTTTCCGAAATACGTATCAAAAAATACTTATCAATATTATGAGATATACTCCAACGAATATTATACATTTTTAAGTGGTTTCAAACTCTGATAATAATACTAAAGAATTAGTAAGTTTAATTGAAATAATTTTTCATGTGTATAAGTATTTATATTATAAAGATATTTCCAAAGTACCTACCTTCCAAAAAATACTTATCAATATTATAAAATGCACTCCCACGAATATTATAAATTTATTAGTGGTTGCAAACCTCGATAAAAACACTAAAGAAAAAGAAAATTTAATTAAAATAATCTTTCTATAGAGTATAGATAACGTGATACTGTATTATTTGAAAGCTATAATAGTATATCGAAAATAGCTACTTATTTTATTGAACAAATTATTTCATTTCAGAACGACTGTCTCCCAGTAAAGCATTCTCTTTACCCCTATGACAGCACTTTTGCAGGCATTTCCTCGATTCAATTTATACACCCAAGGCAAAAAATAAATGTCGAATATTCCATATGCGTGACATCATTATATGACATCTATATGTCTTATCGGGGCGTTGATAGTCTTATGAGCCACGTCTGTCAAGATTGGGGTGGTGTGTAGGCGAACGCTGAATAGGGTAAACGCAATATAATTAATGTAAGATATTGCCTTAGGGGGTTGTCTCGTCGAGGCGAAAGGAGAGGGGACAGGGGAGAACGAAACGAAGGAGAGGGTAGTTGGAAAGAGAGTTGCAGATCAATATTATCGTAGGTATTCGTAGATTCTACCGGAAAAGCGAAGGGAGGGGTGGGGGCGGCTTGCTGGACGCGATATTGAATGTGCGCGTGCATGTGTGGATGTTCTGAATGTCACCACGAAGTTCGGGAAAAGTGAAAAGGGTGGTATTTCCTTCTATGCAAGGAGCAGAGCTGGATAAAAATATGAGAATCCAATATATTCACACCAAAAAGATGCACGTCGTTAAACTCGTTAAATACACTTTTCAAAGGTTTTCTATTTTCTCGCAAACAATCCTTTTTTTCTTAGCTGAAATTCTCAATTACGTGATACGCGATACGTACTTATTACTTCATTTCTTGCGAGAAATAAAGATATCACGGTACGACCCAAACTTTTCTTCCGGGTAAACTTGTTTACCCGTATCAGAATTATTCCCTAAATACCCGAAACTTTTTTCCGACGTCGCTGAAGCTATACAGCCACGCTACAGTCTCACCGAGAGAGGAGAGAGAGAGAGAGAGAGAGAGAGAGAGAGAGAGAGAGAGAGAGAGCGTGGCGATGTCGTCGGTCGGCTACTCAAACTGTAATTTTCCTCGAGAGATGGAACAAGAGCATAACCGAGTTCCGTTAATAGACGCGCCAGTCAGTATCGGAAAAACCACTCCGAGAGCGTTCGCGTGGGGTTGTACCCTTTCGCAACTTATTTACGGGCCGCGGCTATACGTACCACCACCGCGACTGGTCCGGGACCGCGAGGTATACGAGGTATGAGGCGTATGGTATCAATGACGATGCGATATAGGTAACTCGTCAATTTAGAAGGGACAAGGGCAGATGGGATGGCAAATGGAACTTCTAAATGGATAAGACGTAAGAGTTAACACTCGGGGCGCGAGGAAAGAATTAGGTGTCTGATGTATGAGCTGCTGTCGCCGCTCGTCCTGGGCATATAGACGTATATAACGGGTGTACCGAACGAAATGTATTTACGAGAACCATGTTATTCCCTTCCGTTCAAACATCATATAAAATAAAAGTGAGATAATCGCCTCAGTCGCCTTTTAACTTTGAACGCGATTATTTCAAAACGGGGTGGAGATTTGTAAAAAATCAAGAGTAGCTTTATTATAGTAAATATATAGACGAATATTTTTTATGTAAACTCTTTTTCGATATCTCCAATTGTTTTCAAGATAATCGATCTCGAACTTTCACATCAACCGAAGCGTTTATTCCACTTTTACTTTAACATAAAGTGGCAAAAATATATCGACATAAAGAAAAAAACGATCTTCAATGCTAAACCTTTCAATGATAACACATTAATAATATTTCAAAGTAATAAATAAAAAGAAGCATGCTCGATATACGAAATTATTTCAAATATTACGAGTTCTCTATAAGAAGGAACAACTGCAAAGATAAAACAGGGTGGATATAGGATTAGAGCGCTTCGTAGCAGCGTTATAGAGACGTAGCAGTCGAAAGGGGTGTCTAGTGGGGTGATGCATGTCCCGTGTACCCCGGTGGGAGGGGTTGAACGTGATCCTGTGTCTGATCCGTGAAAGCGTGAAAGGGTTTCCACCTCTCCCCTTCCTTGCACACCCCCTCGACCACTCGGGCAAACCAGGATGTCGTGAGCGATGATCAATCACTACGTGACGTACACCCCCATCCTCGCCCGGTATTCACATAAAGGGTTTCCACTGATATGGCTAAACGAACGCCCCGATAACACCCCCAGGCACCTACGACGCCGCTTTCTTCGGGATAGTCGTACGTTTAAGGATTAATCCTTCCTCCGTTCGAACGTGGCACATAATGTGCACTCGCGAACTCCCCTGCGCATTGATAACGCGCGATTCGCTGGAGTAGGTTAGGATTATAACGCGATTACTCGAGCAAGGGTTCATTTTATCGCTATTCGAATCGCGTACACTAAGAAAACAATGTATTAATAACTAATAAATGTAATTTCAAATACGGTGAAATAAATATTTCGTTAAGACGAGAAAATATATGCAAATTATTAATATAAAAATCGCGCAAGTTATATCGTTTATTTTTAGAATGTTTCTCATTATTTCTTCCACTCTTTAGCCGATAGATACACGGAAAAAATGTAAATGGTAACGATTACTATACCAGAATAATAAATAGGTGACAACTTTGTGTTTAATATTGTGTTGAATAATCTGCAGCAAAGTAATCATAATTATTCGAATAATAATGATTACTATGCTGAAGATTATTCAACACAATATTGTCGAAGCTATCACCTACTCTGCTGTTCTGGCACAATAATTGATGCCATTCAATTTTCTCCGTGTACTTGTTTGCGTGTGTACGAGAAATCTCCGAGACAGGGATTCAAATAGACACAAAAAGTCTGATTCAGAAAATTTTACTGTATTTACAATAAAAGAGATACACGTGAAGTTCTATTGAAAACATTAAATCGTTATAGTTTACATTACAATTTACTAGTTTCTAAGGAAAAATTATCCGTCAGCACAGTAGGAGCATTCGAAAACACTTATATGTACCTCCTTTATTGTAAATACAATAAAGTTTACTGCTATCACACCGAGAAGCCAGTTAATTAATAGTTATTAAATGTAATTTGAAATACGGTGAAAAAAAATTACATTAAGATAAAAAAATATATGTTTATTATTAAAACTTTTATTTCATTCAAATGGTTGCCTTGAAGGATCCAAACTGTACCAAATAAATATCGTAATAGTTAACGAATATTTACTTGGTCCACCAACATTTTTATTTCTCCATATTAAAGCAAACATTTATTAACTATAAATAAATTGTTTTCTCGGTGTAATTATTCGATATCTTCGAACATTTCGAGCAGTTTCCATGGAAAAAGTGGAGATTCATAGATTCGGAGATCGCGAGAAGGAATATCCCACTGAAAATCAAGGATCGGGATCTCTGCTGCCGCTTTTACGGTTCATACCGTGTCGAGGGCTACTAAAACTAATGTATTCATGAGATAATTATTTCTTGCATTCATTACGGCGCTGTAAAGTTTTTATTGGCCGGCCGGCTCTCGCGAGCGCGAGGATCTTTTACAAAGTAGCTCCGCGCGCCTCCGTTCTCTCTCACCCCACCACCTTCTTTACGGCACTCAGGGCGAGCTCGAATTTCTCGATTTACCCGATCTTTGACAATTATGAACGCGTAAACGAACGCCTCTCGTAACGCGCATTTTCATGGAAGCCAGAAGTAGGCGTTAGTGGCTATTCGTGTGTTAAATAAGCGCACTTTTTACCAAACTCGACCGCCCGTCCGTCCTCGTAAGCGAGCGTAAAAATTTGATTAACCCCTCCCCCCTATAATTATGTAAGATCGTTTCGTTACGCTCCCTTCCGAAGTGGCACACGGTCGAGAAATTTTAAATACCATAACGTATCAGCTACTGCTACATATTCTGTGTGTGTATACATTCTCTGACCTTACAATTCCCACATACCTGTCCATATACATCACACTAAGAAAACAATTCGGTAAAATCGACTAAAGACTTAATTGAATGGTCGCAACTAAGTATCTTATTAACTCAAATAATGCTCATTTGCGCGGACAAAACATTTCCTTGGCTTAACAAAATACATTTATTAAGAAGATACACCGAATGTCGCACGGGAAACCGATCAGGCGGGGGCTTTCTGAATATCTCTGAATTTGACTTCAGTAGTGCTTGGACGGTGCTCGAGTGATTCACAAATTGCACTGCCGAGGTCAAATTCAGAGAAATTCAGAAGGCCCCTGCCTGATCGGTTTCCCGTGCGACATTCGGTATATTAATTAAGCCAAGAAAGTATTTTGTCGGAAGAAATGAATATTATTTGCACAAAGAAAAAGAATTAGGCGGATCTACTGAAAATTCTTGCGGAGTCGCAACACCGAGAAAAAACCTTGGTCGATTTAACCAAAATTCTGAAGATGATGACCAAACCGTTTCGTGAAATTCCGCGGATTATTCATCTGTTTGATTAAACTGACCACTTTTTGATTAGATTAACAAAACGTTTGGTTCAAATAACTAAACATTTGGTCCCAATAATATATATTTGATTCAACTGACCAATATTTTGATAAGAATAATTAAACGCATTTAATTAGATTCATTTTGTCATTTTAACCTAATTAGTTTTCTCAGTGAAGTAATTATTTATTTATACCAATGACATTTTTTAATACATCAATTAAATATCTCTTCCGTAGAAGCATGTGGGATAGTATGTCATTGCAAGAAAGAAATATCTAATTAATATGAAGAAAGATCAAATTGATGTAAATAAATAATTACTTGCGACCTCGCAAGTAGTTTTCAGTAGATCTAACTAATTTTTTTTCTCTGCATGCGTTAAAGGAATGTTTAATTGCAACTGCTCAACTGAATGTTTAGCTGACTACCGAATTTTTTTCTCAGTGCAGGTTATCCCTACAGAAGCGTCAGGTCAGTACAACGAAGCTATTTTCGGAAGCAAAGAAAAAATCGAAGAAAGAAGAGAAAGCCGAAATTCGACGAGCGAGACAACGGAAGGCCCGATTCAGCAACAGCCAATTCTCCGGTAGCCAATATTAGGCGGTTTTCGCGCGTGTTCAGAGAAAACGAAGCTGCGGAGGAAACCACATTCTGCAATAACGAATCACGTATTCGCTTTCCGGCGGGGGTATGCAAGGGTCCGCGCGGGGGATGAGGGGCCGCGCGGGTCGTCGGGGGGTATAGAGCGCCGCGACGCTGGAATACCAATAGCGAGACGTTCGCATCGAGAACAAAGGGCGCGTCTTCGCAAATACGACCGCGTGGGTCCGACCCACCGACGGAGGGTTGAAAATATATCAACTCCCGTGTCATATAAAAATGTGTTTATGCGGCCGCCCGACGCCCTGGGAATGGAAACATCGCCGACGACAACGCGCCTTGTCACTTGTACGATAAACGACGCCGCGCGAATACCGGACGAGCGGGCGAACGAGACAACCAATTCTCGTGGAAAAAAAAAGAAACTTGCCCCTCGGCTTCCCTCTGAGGCTCGTGATCGACGCATGGGAAAATGTTCGTCTCGATGAGGCGTTAAACGTCATTGCAGTGAAATTTGACGGTAAAATTTCCCGACTTTTCCAAGTTTTTGAGCTATAAATACTAGTTTTTTCGACATTTTATGAATAAGGAAATCCGATGCAACATTGAACGCAATAATCACTATCGAATAATTTTTCCGAGCATAAAATACACTGACAATGAAAGAAGTAACTGCTCTAGTGCAAAAAGATTTTCTTCAATCAGAAACATAATAAAATTCCAGGAGCAAGTACGGTTTTCTTCGTGCAAGAAAATCTTTGATAGACTGGATTAATTATTTTTTCACGCAGAAAGAATTTCTCGTCCCAACGAATGTTCTTCGACTGGGAATTTGTATTCTCACAAATGTTTAACATCATATGTTCTCGGTTCAAGAAATATTTGTTTGACACTATCAATTATTACTCTCAGTGTAGCTGATATCTTACGATTTCTCTTCGGCTGTGATTTTCGGAATCAGCACAAAAAGAAGGCATAAAATAGACCGGGGACGCGATCGATTCCAGAGATTTCGAGTTTCGACGAGATCTTAAGGGCTGCTCCTTATCTCGGGAAAGGGAGAGTTCCGTGATTCTGCTGGGTCCTATTGCGAGTGACGTCACGACGTGGTATAACGATGAGCTTCGTTTCCGGTTCCGGCCTCCATGATTTTCGCCCCGTCAACTCCATTCTTCCGACCCCCGCCTTCCCCCTTTACTCCGCGGCGTATACCACCCACCCTACCCGAGATTCCCTTTGTGTCGAATCTCAATCCCGGCTGAATGCGCAACCGTAACATTTTCAATTCGTCTAGTTTTCTCCGATTCTGATGAAATTCCCGTAATATTGAGCGGACATAGGCGCTTTTCCGTTAGTAAAAAAAATTGAACCGCGACATCGAGAGATTTATCAACGTATCTCAATTCATACGTTGGCAAATTAGTGGTACGCGGTATATGCGGGTAAATTGATAATTATCGTATCAAGTTGCTCCTTAAAGAGCGACCTAACTCAATTGAGTGATATTTGACTCTTTTGTCGTGTTAACAAGGTTTAAGCAATTAAAAATACCGTAAGATATATTGCAGCAATAATAAGTACGCGCATGCAGAAAAAAATTACTTGGATCTATCCAAAATTACTTGCGGAACGCAAGTAATTATTTAATTACATCAATTAAATTGTTTAATATATATCAATTAAATATCTTTCTCTTACAATTATGTGGAATACAGAGAGAAAAAGAATTAATAAGACCTACTGAAAACTACTTTCGGGGTTCCAAGTAATTATTTATTTATACCAATGAAATCTTCTAATAAATCAATTTGATATCTCTTCCTTACAATCATGTGGAATAGTATGTGATTGCATGGAAGAAATACCAAATTAATAAAAAACAGATTTAATTGATGTAAATAAACAATTACTTGCGAGTCCGCAATTAATTATTAGTAGATCCAATTAATACTTTTTCTCTGTCTATGTGATTGCAAGGAATAAATATTTAATTATATTTAAAAAGATTTAAATTATGTAGGTACATACATAAAATAATTACTTGTGCGACCCTGCAAGTAATTATTAGCAGATCCAAGTAATTCTTTTTCTCTGTCCAGATAATTGCAAGGAAGAAACATTTAATTACATTTAAAAAGATTCAATTTATATAAATAAGTAATTACTTGCGTCCGCGCAAGTAATTTTTAGTAGATCGAACCAAATCTTTTTTTCCGTACAGCTCTTATAAATTCTATGCGTGAAATAATTCACGCAGAATTCGAGGATTTCATGCACGCGCGCTTTCAATGATTTATCAACTCACGTGTCTTCAAGCCGGAGATCGCTCGACGAAGCACACGGACGTTGTACCTAATCTCGAAGAAGTTCGTGGTCGAAGTTTTCGTCCGTACGGATATATCGCGCGCGCTTCTCGTAATCCCGCGTGACCACCTCCCCTCGACGAAACGGTACGCCCTTGGATCTCGCCTCTCGAGATTCCTCTCTGAAAAGGAAGCGGAATTGAAATCGGCTTTTCGAAATTGCACGCCGGCCGTCCCCTCGGGAGAGAAATGCAAACACACGACCACCGTTGAATAGACCGAAGAAGCGAGGGAGAATAAAGGGAAGAAGGTTGGAAAAGAGAGGAGAGACTGCGGAATGGTGAAAGTAGGACGAGAGGAAGCGAGACGGGAAACGACGCGAGAGGCAAGAGGGAAAGGAGATGCCCTTCGAATTTATCGTTACTTTGAGGATTTCGACCCTCGGATCTAAACGCAAAGCAAACGTAAAACCTGCAATTCCGCTGAATTCGGAACCGCGAGTAAACATTTTAGCCGGAGATACGTCCGCCGCTAAATGTATACGCACGAAAGGGAGTGTAGAGGAGGCCGGGGCGAGTAGATGTAGGAAGTTGGCCCCTCGTTGACACTGAAAGTAGTGAGAACGAGGAGCCAACTCCCTGTGTCAACTCGCCTCGGTCTTCCCCCTCCACGGAGACCGAATGTTTCCGAACGCATGATTGAATGGATGAAAATATATTCCCGTTCAACAATTACACTCTAAATATATAACATCCACAACAAAGTATTCGAAGCCGATCGATAGATTTCAGTAAATCACATGTGTCTTTCCATTTGGATTCTAAGAATCACGAATTTATTGAGCAGACACTAAAGGAAGAGCGAGACTTTTACGATTTCATGAAAAAGTAATACTCCTCTACGTAAAATTGCTATTTTGATATATTATCTTTGAGTTATCGACTCGGTGGCTGTGATTTTCGAAATCTACATGAACAAAATATACTGAATGGGTTAGTCGTGTAGTATCGATATCTCAATTTTTAGGCATGTCTAACTCTTTCACGAAAAATACATAGCGAGAAAGCTAACGAACTTTGCGAATAATAAGCATGGCCTGTGCATGGAGCCGCGTAATGAATAATAAATCAATCAGATACTTGTTAAACGCTACTTACTAACTCTACCAAGGGTTACGTTGATTTACAGGTGGCCCCGTGATTACGAAAAAAAGAATAATGACGAGAACCATCTGGAAATCCACACAACCCTTTCTTCCACCCGATTGCTTCACCGTTCACACTACCTACATATAACTAAAAAATTGGAAGCCACATATTCATTACGTTCGAACAGTGAACACTAACGCCATCGAGTAGAGACCGAGCGAAGCTTAATAACTTTGATTATCGTACGAGAAACAAACCGTTACCCTATGGGAATCGAGATCCACCGAGCGAAATTTAAACGAAAAATAATCAATGATTCGAAGAAATCGTAACAAAATTTCTAGGTCCTCAATCGTACTCTAAGATAATGAGCTTTAGTCTATTTAATAATTTTAACATTCTAAAATGCTGTAACAAGCCCTGAAATTCCTTACATTTCTACGCTACTGAACGAATAACACAAACGTAACTGTTACAGGATTATTCTTCAATTATTTAAATTTAATAACAGCGCAATTTAATTAATATTAATAATATAAGCAAAAGTAATAATAATGAAAAAAAACGTATTCATGCCTACAATAATAAAAGCGAGATTGAATAATAAAATTGATTTTCAAATTAACTATACAATCTTTATAAAGTAACTAAGTAACTTTAAAATAGAATGAAAAATTGAGTAAAGAAATAAAAAGAAAATTCCATACTCTTGCTACTGGTGCTACTATACCTATAGAAGTTCTTAGAATATCTAACAAATGTCCACTAATTATATAGCTTGCTACTGGTGCTATTATACCTATAGAAGTTCTTAGAATATCTAACAAATGTCCACTAATTATATAGATACTCGTAAACCCAATTATACTTACCACACTTGCCAGAATTAATTATACATACACTGCAAGATATTATATATTTTTACATTGATTGATTTAAATATACCCACATACCGCATTATTCCTTATCACTACTTAAAATAGGATTCACTAATTTACACACATTATATACATACAAATAAAACCGGTTTTATATTTCATTATAAACTGATTTTTTATGAAAAATTGAAGGAAGAAACGGTTGAACAAGCTTAAACCTACGACACAGTCGACTGAGTGTTTGTTGGAAGAACAGAAAAGAAATATTTATATAATTAAACACGATAGAAGTATTCTCTGGGAAGGAGTAAACGTCTTTCAGCATCGAAAGACTTCACGAAACTGTCTACATTTGTTCCTCAAGCTCTACGTAGATGCAAAGTGGTAGGGAATTCAAGCTCCTCCCATCGACGAAATTCTGTCTAACTCCAACCACTAGAAGGGATTTGAAGGGAACCAAGCAAATGGAATTTTTATTTGTGATTCACACCCCTTTATGCATCAGAAAAATTATTGTCTGGTTAGAAGCAGAGCATCTGAAGCTTGGGACGAAAATTAAAGTATTAAAATATCTCTGTATTCGTGATAGATGTTTTGACTGTTGGAAGAAAAGTTCTGCTATCAGTTCCTCAATTTTATATTACTGTTTCATTCGATTCAAGATGTATGACTACATTTTCCGGTACAATACTTTTTCATGGAGAGAAACCCCTTTTTTGATCCACCCCTTTTAAAAGGGGTAGAAATCCCTTTTGGTTAAAAGGGTGAAAAGGGAGGAGCCCTAAAAAGGGAGCCAGTAGAGAGGACTGTTTAGAGAATGAAAACCTTTATATATGACTAGCAGGAAAAAATGTGACCCAATATTTTCTATCGAACTAATAATTACAATTCTAATTTCTTAGAGATTATCTTCAGCTGTATGAAAAACCTTCAATATTAATGACATTCTTAAATAATTAATTTCTTTACTCGTGCGTTAACTGATTTAAACAAAATACCTGACATCAAAAGATTATTCTCATTGAGACAGAACAACTAAAGAAATCATTTAAATTGAATATGAAAGGAGTATAAAGGATACTTAATTCAACAAATAATTGACGATTGAATAAACTAATAACACCAGAGCAATAACCACCACCTCTTAGGATTAATTAGGAAAAAAGGGATTATAAACTTCAAACCACATTAAACACACAAGAATCACACGTAAATCTCGTTTCAACTCTCGATTAAATCAATATACTGTTGGAGCTCAGAAGAAACAACCCTACGAAGCAGAAGCAACGGTGGCTTCCACGCAACTGAGCCACCCTTTCTGCAGAGAGCTACGAATGTGAAATGGTTCCTCTGACGGAGCTTCTCAGGGTCTGGCCAATCAGAAAACAGGCATCGTCCAAACCCTGCTTCGATCATGCTCCGTCAGGGTGATAAAAAGAGACGAAACGTTCCAAAGCTCTTTCCTGGTTGGCTCGGAGATAAAAAGTTCCCCGACTACATATTCTAAAACCAATACCCAAAGGGGTGTGCGCTTCGTCCCCCATGATATAGCAGCAAATTTATTGACGTGATACCTCTAGTACTGGGGTAGCTAAGACAGGCTTCATAGAAAGATATCGCATCAATTTTTTATATCAATATAATCGAGTCGTACAGATATTAACATTGTAATCTATGATCGAGCATGAAGTAATTATGTTTAAAAGTATAGTAAAATTAAGAAATGGCAATGAGAAGTGACTATACTTATGCCACGATACAACCCTTTTTCAACAGCTACCCCTTTTTTAGGAGTAAAGGGGTGCTGTGGGCCCCCTATATAAAGGGGTACAAGTAAAGGGATAAAGGGGAGCCTGGATAGGATAAAAAAGTGCAATGCTAGATGCACAAGCCATTTCGTCACCATCGATTTCGGGTGTAACATATAAACGTAGTAAAAAGTGTTATTCTCGCGAAAAATAAGAAAAATGCTTCAAAAATTATATGTAATAATTCATGATATTAAAATAGACATGTTGTCGTATTAAGATGAAATACAATTCTGAAATTTTATACAGAGCAATAGTTTCGGATCGAACATTTTAATACAGAGGAATGTTTGCAGTATTGGAAAGAGCAATTTTATAACAAAAATTGACAATACATTCATGACAGTCTAGTCGCAAACCAATATTGCACGACGTATTCTTCGACGTCCAGACTGGCATGATAAAATAGTAGAACATTGCAGTAGAACTTTCTTTCGTACGATACGTACCACATTACGGTTTTTAAAACAATGAAAATCTTTCCATTTCGTCACAAATTCATCTCCTTACTCGAACCTAACCTACAAGCCGTCCTCCGAAACTTAACCAACCGAATATACATTTAGCGCGCATAACGCATGAGGAAGGAAGTTCTGACAAACATCAGATGACTTTTACCTACAATACCTATTTATCGTCAGTTGATACTGATAGGTAGGTACCTATCTTACCTATTTGAAGAATCATACCATGCGAGTCTCGCGCTTCTCTTCGTTTCCAACGGCAGCTTCACCCGGACGAGGAGGAGATAGTAGTGGCATCTCGCGGGTCTCCTGGTTCCCAATAGGCAGCGGGGTGATTGAACAAGACTCTGCGCTTCCACTTGGCTCTGGCGATATTTCCCCTTCGCTGTACCCTAAAGCCCGATCTAGACGCATCGTCTTGTCCACGGTTTTGCCTGAGCAGTCTTTTGCGTGCAGGTATGACGTAGCGTCTGGCAGGAAAACTGAAGACAAGTGCGACAAGTGCGCTTTTGCGCTCCGTCTTGCCTGCAGGCAAAACGGACGACAAGACGGTGCGTCTAGACGAGCTTTACCTACATCCCCAATAGGGATGCTACCCTTCGACACTAGTGGTACTATGCAGTGATACGCGTAGAATAGAATGTATAACGACATCCCCCGTTGTTATTTATCTCCATGAATAGCGACAGTGAGTATAAGGAGAACCGCGAGAGATATTACTACTGCTTCCGCGCAAAAAATTAAATGTTTCGAGCGCGATTTCGCTATACAACCGACGCATATGAAACGCGCATGCGTAATTATACATGCGACGATCATTTTGGCGCTCAAAAAATAAGGTTTTAAAAATTCGTCATGAATCTGAAATGAAATGCGCGCCCGTTCATAATTAATTAGGAAAACTCGCCTTTCGTTATCTTCATGACTTTAACTCAAGATATGAGAAAACTCTTGTTTACAGTGTAATGTGTCATATGGGTTTTGACTCGTTCAAGGATGTTAAAAATCGACTTTGAAAAACCCCTGAATAACAAAAATACGTTGAAAGCATAAAAGGGATTACATTAAATTGAGATTCGATGGTGCTAAACTTGTCCTTTATTGATAACTAGGCTATAGGTAGCTATTTCGTCCTTAACACCCATATTAATCACACGGCCAAATATACCAATCCGTTATCAACGACATATATTAAGTCGTCTTATCAGTAATCAGAGATTTTATCAACAACGCGTAAAACCGAGTACACCACTGCCGGTCGATTATCAGTCTGTTCTCGGCAAGCGCGTAGTAAGCGTTCTGCCGCGAGCGACGAACCGTCATTTGAGTTGATAAAACGAAAATGATTCTCTCGTCGTTGACGATCCTATATCGCACTGAAATCGGACCCGATTGGAAAAAGTGAACGCTATTGAGGTGGCTCAATTATCGCCGAATTTATTCGCCGATAAAAATGTGGTGTTGACGTGGGTGATCATGGTGATACACGGTAGCGAAAATGTGACGAAAGAAGGATATCTAATTGAATTTCACGATGGTGAGCATTTTAGAGAAATAGAACTTTCAAAAATTATTAAACAATTAATTAACTTTTTGCCAAAGTTTTATATGTGTTTAAATTTCTTTAATTAATACTAGACTCAATATAACTATCGCGATACGATAATAGAGATTGAGCATAAGTCATACAACAGAAGAGTTTCATTAGAGGTATTCAAGTATTTAGTAGTATAAGCTCCATAAAAGCTTTCTCGTGTAGAGCTGTCATTGTTTTGAAGAGTCATATCTCCACGCCAAACAATTCGTGCTGAGATAATATTTACATTCCTTCGACGTTGAATAGAATCGAACTAAGTGAGGAGAAGAGAAAAGAGAGATCCGATCTTTTTTTCGATTCCATATCACTTAATTAAGAAATGAGGAAAGAAAAAATAACAATCCCCAAATTCTGTTAAAAAATTGAATGCTCATCCAGAAATAACCTTGACAGGCTTTTAGCGCCTTTAATATCTGATATTTTGGAGCACGATCATGGCATTATCAAGATATCGTTATCCTGAACAAAATCTAAGAGTTTGATGATATTCGCGATTAGTGCATTCAAGATAGGCATAAGTTTGACAGTACATAAATGCATAGGATATTAATCGAGTATCTCTTCGCGCAGCAGATGCGGCGGAAACCGTTTCGCTTGCTTTCAAAATACAAATTCTGAGGGTTTTGAAGGAGAAGGACTACAGATGGATACTTTGCCTGATCATTTACAATTCCGTTATCATCTATTATCTCTGCAGCTGGGTCGCCTCGACGAATAGCCTAGGTCAGTGTATCGACCATGATTCATTGAAATTACAGGAGCTACCTGAAGATTAGAATTTAAAAGAAACTTAATAAGTTTCTTAATTTAATTTTACAAATAGAAAATGCTTTCCTAAAGCGTATATCGTACGCAATATAATAAATTTAATTAAGTATTATTATTCGTAATAATTCGCATCCACTCCAAATTATCGTAAAGTACTTATAATTTCCCTTCATACGATAAACATCTACCCGACCTTGAAATAAATCGCGAAGAAAAATAATCGAACCCCCATCACACCTCGAGCGGAAACTCACTCGTCCGCTCGCTCACCCAAAAACCGCGATAAAAATTGCGAAAGTTTATGCATTACGAGTTTTGCGCCGACTCATATAAACTTTTAGCACTCTCTACCTGCTCCGACTTCCGCCGGCAAAACGCTCAGTGCAAAAGTTTCCATGTAATAAGCTCGCGAGTGGCCCAGAGGCCTGTAGTTCGTCCCATAACCGAAGTTGAAGTTGCCTTTGAGCGAATGTCGGTGATCCGTAAAGTCGTTCGCTCTTCTGCGGACGAAGAAAACGTACTTTGAGTAGGTACACGAATAATCGCGCGAGGGAAAAGTGAACGAAATGTCATCTTACTCCACCGTATATGAACTGAAAAAATAGGTCCTTTTTAGTGACTTATTTGCACTACTCGTAAGAATATGGCCGGGCAAATATAAAGCCCAGAATGCATTTCTCTCGCTGCATACTTCTTTCAGTAGGAATTATATTCGAGAAGATGCAGCGAGAAAACTGCATTCTGGGCTTTATGTTTGAATAGCTACTGTCAAAAAATATTTCTTAAATCAAGAACACATAGGTAATGTTACACATTTTTAAGAATACAGATCTTAGTCCCAGGTAGCACGGCAAGTAAGCAATTACACTTCTACGTTCGTTCTACAAGTATGTCTATACAGTAACATGGTACCTCGTACCTATACTTCTTCGTAGGGTAAGAAACACTTTCTCTTCATCACTAATCCTTTTCTTTCGTTTAGAATACTTAAAAAGAGAGAGAGAGAGAGAGAGAGAGGATCGAAGAATTTCTCATTCGTGAGACTTTTCAGTGGGTACAACGTATGATGCATTTTGCTTCTCATATTTTCATCCGATAAATTGCTTGGAAATAATGTACCTATCTCTTTTCAAAGTATCTATTACTAACAACCAGTGCATGGATGAGCTACCTGTGCTATTTGAGGGTCGGAGAATATAATGTTCTCGATTGAAAAATACCTTTGTGTTGGGAGGAGAAATTATTCTCATCCGAAAAGAAAACAATTACTCGAGCCTATCAAATACTTTTTTGTATGAAGAAAGCCATGGCTTGATCTTATAAAAATGCCATGTTCTCGATTGAAGAAAATATTTTGTTGGCAGCAGCAATTATTTTTCACAATGCAACGTGCACCGCAACGCCTGTACCGTCAATTTGCAGCCCTCAAAGCGTACACGAACACGGTCGTCTTCAACATTTTCTCCCTCATCGTCTGTTTCATCTCCGTCTGGGTGAGACGAAACATTTCTGAAGGGAGGAAGCTGTGTACCCCTTCGCCGGCCATACAATCATCCCTCGGTCATTCTCGATCCCGCTCCGCTTCCGGATATCCGCAATACGGACGAAGTTTCGCAGCGTACAATCCGCGACACTCCATTTCCGGACCGTGTCTCAATTCTGCGGATCCGGAAGAGGCGAAGAATGAATCCGCGGTGATCAAGGCTTTCAATACATCGATTCTGTCGGTTTTCGGACTCGAAAAGTATGAAGTCCTCGCGCTTTTGGTCTCCTCCTGCCTGGCTCTGATGGCAGCGTCTCTCGTGTCGATGGAAGCCATCGGCAGGATAGCGAATCAACCCACGGTACACACGTGAGTTCTCATTTTTTGGTGAAAGTCGCAAGCTGCGTCATCCGGTTTGATTGCGAGTATATCAGATGGATTTACGAGATGAAAATAATGTTTCGCATGTCGGAGATACAGCCGAATAACTATAGTCGGGATTATTCGTCTCGCGTTTCTCGAGTCGAAATTGTAATACTAGGTTGAGCCTAAACTTGGCGGAAGCAGGCAAATCGGCCACTTGTAGGACTAAACCAGTGTTAAAGCTTTCAAAGACGCGAAGGATTTAACATTAGTTTAGACCTACACGGAAAAAGAAGGAACTGCACGGATTACAGTTTGACTAGCATTGAACTACGATTTCGCCCAGGAAGCTATACAGAATTATACAGTAATTATGTATCTCTTCCTGGAGAACCGATAGAAACTCCTGTGCAAACAAATATTATAGCCAATTAAACTAATATTTGGTACAGTTTTAGACAGTAAATAGAAAGTGTCCTTTGTACAAATTCTTAAAAATGAGCTCCAATTTTAGCGCTACTGGATGAAGCAGTAAAAATTACTGTTTCTTTTTTTTGTCGTATACAAGTGGTCGATTCGTCTGCTTTTCGCAAGTTTAGGTTCAAACTAGTATTAAAATTTCGATTCGAGCTCAGGGACCAAATGGGTCATATGTGTGTCTCTTTAACGCGATCTACGTAACGAACCACTCGAAAGAGACGCGTACCGTATTTCATACATCACCGTGAAAACCACGATAATAGCAGCGGTATTACACCTATTTGTGTCATTAATCCCATTGGGGCGCGATTAAAGGATAATTGGCCTTTAGTTCGCGTGCAGCTTTTAATCGATTCGACTACGGACGACGTTCATTGACGGATCGACTGTTTACGGAGCGTCTATTCGTTCGAGCGAACTCGGATATACTCGCAAATGCCGGAGAACTTATGGAGTCCGACTTAAATTTGACTCTAGTTTCATTTTTTTTAAAACTAAGTACAATTTTATTGGTTGTGAAATGATATTAAAAGTTTTCAAATTTTATATTTCGACATTTCACTGTAATCTCTGTATTTCATTTCTCGTTGAATGGAAATTGCATATTAACGGATTGTTTGTTGCGTCATTTCCTGCAGTTCCGAATTGATTCAGCAGAACTTATATTCGCGCCGAGTACGCGTCTCTCGCACTCGCGTTATGAATGCATCGTATAGTACATGCGCATGCCAGAAACAATCTATCGGTTCAGAGTTCAAAGAAAACAGAAACGCTCGATTCGTTATTCTTTGATCAGCCTTCGAAGAACTGTAATATAACGTATCTATGAAAAGGCGATGCTTGTACACCGATAAGACGTAATTACAGGGCCAAAGGTCAATGACTAGCTTCCTCGTGTGGCTTCGAATATTTGCGTGTGAACTCTGCCGTTTTATCTCTACCATGAGTTACAATCTCGTCGGAGATTTGTATTTGCAATTCGAAGTTTGTAAATCGACCTGGTACATGAATGCTGCAGTGGAATACGTTTTAATTTAATCTGAAAAAATATATTTCGCTTTGTAATGTTAAGCAAATGAGTTAACGACGTACGCTGTAAATACAAATAGGTAAGATTATTCGTGTTCTGAAACAAGATCGTATGAACGCATGAATGACAATCGCGATATATTCTAACTGTAATCGAAAATGGGGGAGGGGGGGGGGGGGGGGAGGGCAATACAAATAGCAACAGTAAGCAAATGATAATAATAACAGTGATGCTTAAAACAATCTGCAAAGTCATCGTCAATCACTTTATCAGTAATTTTATTACCTACTTATTATAAATCTGACGGATTAAAAATGAGATTTTTCGAACGTTTAGATGGATTTTAAAAAACTATCGCGCGATATATTTATCGTAAATATTTATTGAAGTAAAGAACAGTGGAAATTGGAAGACATTGATATACCATCCTCTCTTCAGTGGTGGGTCAAGTTCAACAGACGTGAGACCATGATATTAGATTTCACATTTCAACGATAAAATACCAGCATCGATGTGATAAAATCATCGAGAATGCTATCACCTTATACACCTACCGTATCTTCGGCGTACTTGAATCGTCTTCTAATTTCATTTTTTAGGCCAAATCATGTACACGCTCTTTCATAAATTAAATTTTAATAAAGATATACCTATCGCACTCTAATTTTTTATCGTTTCAGCGGACGATTCGGTTTGGGGGTGCTTCTCGGTGTCGCTGCACACCTGGTCACAATTTCCGTTCATAGAGACGCGGGGTTGGAGCACGTGGTCTGCAAAGCTCTACCTTGTCCCACCTTGAAAGGATACAATCCGATTTTAGGTGGAAACATCCTCGGCGCGGTCATCATTTACGCTGCATACATTTTAGTGCACTGGTGGTGAGAGATACGTTACCTTCCCCACACAGTAACCAGAGTCCACTGCAAGTTATCTGCGCAAAGCACTCATCCAGCAGTCTTATGAAAGCCTCTTCCAAAAGACTTGCAATTTTTCTTGCACAAACTTCCGTGTAATAAAACTTTATTATTCTTGCCGAAAGACCTTAGAAAATTTATTCATTAATACTACTGCAATATATCTGGCATATGACTTGCAGCTTCCTTGCAGCAACATCTTGCAGGAAGCTTCCAAAAGCCAAGTAGTTTTCTGCTTCCTCTTTTTCGCGGTGTACCTACTTACGCAGGATTGCTACTAGGGTTTGAAAACGCGCGTAATTAAAAATCTTCCTTAGAATGTGTGTGTGTGTGTGTGTGTGTGTGTGTGTGTGTGTGTGTGTGTGTGTGTATGTCATATCCGTACTAAATCAGGAATTAATTAGAAACCTGGGTTATAACTCATTATAAAAAACAAACATTCTTATACGTTTATAAGATCTAAGTCATTACTGTCACTAGGTAAGGCTTCGCTCGACCTTTTGCTCATCGCTGTTAATTACACACTATTGCAGAAGAGTTGCTTGATGAGTACCGATCGCATTGCTAGGCACATTGCTATTCAGAGATTATTTCATACTATCGGATTTCGCGATTAACTATTATATCATCGGTTGCCTCATATCAACGTAACGTACATTGACTCTTTGAGTAATCTATCGGCACGCCGTATATACATCCATATTTAGTTCCTATCGCACAAAATAGATAAACAAATCGATCGATTCGTTTATAGATACGTCATTGACCCAGTTTTGTAACACTGCTGTTTTTACTGGATATTCGCACGTGAAATGATTCCAAAGAAATTTAACAAAATGTGCGTTATTTTAGGGACGTTTATGCTGCCGATACTGCTGCAGCATTCGCTGTAATCTGCCTCGGCGTAACATCGATGTTGCCCCTCGCATTTTACACGGCTGGCATCATATTGCAGGTGAGCAAACAATTCGCAAACAGAATTTTTATCAATTTTCACCATCCCCCTGGAATCATTCGTATCATCTCTATTTATTTTCTTACAGCGACTACCCCATCACATGGCCGAACAATTAGACAAGTGCCTGCGCGAAGCACTGGAGATCGACGGCGTTCTGGAATTCAGAAACGAGAGATTCTGGACGAAGTCTTTCGGGAAACTAGTAAGCGAACATATTAAAATCGTTATTTCGAGGGGTACACGGAGAAAATTGAATAGTAACGATTAATATGCCAGAATGATAAGTTGGTAACAGCTTCAACAGTATTATGTTGGATAATCTGCAGTATTCAAACGATAATCATTACTGTATGCTGCGCATTACAACGCAATATTGTCGAAGCTGTCACCAACTATTTCTAGCGTAGTAGCGTATTATTCAAGTGTAGTAATCGTTACTATTCAATTTTCTCTCTGTAGAGCTCGCAATTCGGACGAGATTTTTCATACGAAAGACAAAAACTCGCAGATATACATTATCAGGAACAAATTCTCAGCGATACTTTCCATTTTAACTGTTGATAAAATTCGGTGGGCTCGTAAAAAAGATGAACGGTCAAGCCCTTCCTAACATTCCCAAATGTCCCGGGACAGGGCGAACGTTTGTCGAGAATCACGAAACAATTTCATGGCTGACGGAACATTGCGTTCTCGCCCAGGCTTCTCGCTTTAATGTTAATAGGGACGGCAACTCGATCGTCAAAGGTGATAGCGCGTGACAATGCACCGCGGGAATCTAACGGGGTCCGACCGTATACATATAATATTTAGTTGTCGCGCGGGGTAATACGCATACATTCATGTGAGGCTAAACTTACTCGCCAGGAAAGAAATTTCAATCACTCTCATCTCATTATCTATGAACCTTTAGCTTATATCGATATAAAACTTTGTTACGGATAAAAATGTAATCTTAAAAAAAGTATTACATAAATATGAGCCAAAAGCCCAGAGATAATGAGATAATACTGAATGAAGTTTATTTTCTGGCGAGTAAGTTTAGTCTCGTATGTATGTATGTATGTATGTATGTATTACATGGTAAGGGTAGATCCGTTCCCGTTACGCGTTCGGAGGGAAGGTATTTCGCTCGTTGTTTATACGACCTGAACTTTTCATTGATAGCGATACAGAACCTTTTAGAGACGGAATTGTGCTCTATATAAAAAGTATCTCTCATTAATTCAGAATAAAACTTCGCAAATGTCACTTAGCTCTAGAATTATTTCGAAATTCTCGTCGAGGGATGAAATATTGATTTCCATAAATGGAACGCAAGACGCGCCCCGCACCTCGTCCTCTTAGCGAAATATTCCAAAGATCCCGTCGCCGCTTCAGGGAACTTCTCGGTACTTTTACCCGAAGTGGAAAGATTTATAACCCGTCGCCGTGAACGTTGTGTGATAAACTTTCATCTGCTCGAAAACTGCAGGCCTCCGTATTATCTTATCGCCGAGGAAATTCACCCGCGACGAGACGGAACAAAGGAAACCTGACTCGGCGATTTTCTCAATTCGGAGCGTCGCACCTCTCGACGCGCGACCTACACTGAAAAAAATAATTGCTAGTGTAAAAAAATGGTTCTCGAATCAAGAACTTATGATCTCACAAATTTTTAAGAACACAAATTTTTGATCGAAGAATATATATTTTTGATTCAAGAATACCGTCGATAAAACAAGAAATACTTTTGCGCAAAGAAAAACAATTATACTCGAGCCTATCAAATATTTTCTTGCACGAAGAAAACCATGGCTTGATCCTGAAATTATATCATGTGTTTTATTGAAGAAAACATTTTCTTGGCACCAGCAATTATTTTTCTCAGTGTACCCGCGTAAATATTTCCCAAGTGGGGATACTGCACGTGTGCTTTCAATGCACGCAGACATCTTCGAAAAATAGACGTACCTATATACATATGCTGCAGTGGAACCGTCCTAAGTATGCGCCCCTCATTTGAGTGCCGAAAAAATAACCGAAGAGAGGGCACGAAAGTAGGGGATACCCAAATTTCTGAGAGCTTAAATTTTTGGATCCCCACTGTATTCTTTCCTTTTCAGGCCGGATCGCTTCAGGTCCGCATGAGACGTGACGCCGATGAGAGCCACGTACTGGAGACCGTAGTGGGACGTCTCTCGCGGATCGTCTCAACCCTGACGGTGCAGGAATTTCGCGAGACTCGAGTGCCGCTCCGATCAGGAGAGCACTGCCCCGAGTACTATATCAACGAACTCCTCCCGGATTTCGACGCCGAGAAAACCCCGGGCACCGAGTCGCGGGAGAAGATCGACGAGGATGTCCGAGTTATGAAGATCGACGACGTATTGGGTGTCGAGTCGTCGGCCGTAGAGACCGCGTCGACGGCAAGCGGGACGAGGAAACCCGTCGAGCGGGAAGGCTTGACGTCGATCGAAACACCGAAAACCCTGACGATATATCGCAACGACAACGTGCTGATGAGGAATTACTTGTATAGGGAGAGTAACGGGCGGAGCGCACTCTTTGTAGGGGCGAATTTCGAGGGGGCTGACGAGAAATTTCGTATCCTCTCTCCTAATTGACGTACGGAAATCGCTTCATCCACGAGTGTCGAGACGTCTCGCGCGTCTAACCGATGTATGAAATTATTGTACGGGGGAAGAAGACCGCAGTACGAGTCCGTAAATCATCACGCAACGGATGACACTTTCGTAATGTATACACTGAGAAAACCGAGGAGAAAACACAGTAGATTTATAGTTAATATACGTATAAGTGTACGCGTGAAATCAGATAAATGATATTGTATATATTTATTTTATTTATGAAATAATTATGGAACATTGAGAAATAAAGGACGACGTGTGTGAGGAGAGCGAAAGAGAATCTTTCCAATATTCACGAACTCCCAAGTATACGAACAACGCGCGCGCACTACTGGACCTTTCGATAACAAATTCACGAGGATTGTTCGACAGAGTCGAGGATATACACCGACTGGTTTTTCCTCGGACGATAAGTGACATTTTTCTCAGTTCCGAAATTAGGTCTACCACCGCGCATATGAAAAATGAAGCGTCGAAAGTCGCGTCGGAGACAGGTACATCTCCAATCACTGTCAACGCTTCGACGATTTGTCAACGGCACCGCTGCTCCGCGTTTTGGCCCGTCCAATCCGACACGTCGCTACGGCTTTTTGTTGGCCATCGAAGAAATGACAGATGGTTCCGTCGACCTGCGATATATGGTACGGACGCGGTGATGAGAATTACCGCACGGTGCAACCGGTGGGACCGGGCACCGGATTCCCGTGGTTTGTTCATTTATTCTGCGTATTTTCGGTCTCGTTGAAGGATTATTAAAGCGCGGGAGTTATAGTAGGAGATGTATATTTTTCCGAGAGAAGAACGGATTGCTTGCAGAAAAACGTACGTCTGTAATGAAACTAAGACGTACGCTACTTCTATTATTGCGAGATAATGGGAGTTACTTCATACAACTCAGTCAGATTCTACCATACCAAAAAAATGCCGAAATACTACAGTACCTATATGTTTTGGAATTTTTTATATTCATTCTAGCATAGATTGGGTATTTTATCAGTAATAATACCGGAAAATTACCGATATTCAACGTTATAGATATTATTAAGATTCTAATATACGAGTAGTTTGACTATTTTATCAGTATACGGAGAAAAATGGATTTGGAATGAAGAGCACTGAGTGCCCACGTTCTGGCACTGAGTACCCAGATTTTGACGTTATGTGATCAACTATGCGGATTTGGAGTGACAACTCGAATTTTTGCAAAATATTGCCATACAAAATAGTATTTCATTTCCCTCGCATGACAAAAATGAATACATCGTACATTTTAAAATAATTTGGTATTTTTTACAATACAGCCAACGGATGTATGGGGTAAAATAAACAAATTGAAATTGAAAAATAAGAAAATCATTACTTTACTTTCCTCTCTATACACGTTAGCTGTATTGCAAAAAATGTCAAATTATTCAAAAATATGCAACGATGTATCAATTTTTGCTATACGAGGGGAATGAAATGCTATTTTATATGGCAATAATTTACAAACATTCGAGTTGTCATTCCAGTACCATACAGTTAATCACATAAAATGCCAGAATCTGGGTACTCAGTGCCAGAATCTGGGCATTCAGTACCCTTTATTTCAAATCCATTTTTCTCTGTGCAGTAATGCCGAAAGACTACCGAAATTGAAGTGCACCATATCAGTATGATATCATTAGATTTAAGATATGAATAATTTCGAAACATATTGTATTTTTTAAGTATGATTAGCGTACTTTTTCGGTATCTTTTGGAAAAAAAAGTCTTATGATCGGTTCCGTTAGGAAATTGTATACAAATATTACGGAAGGTGAAAGAGATGCAAAATTCCAACAATTTTTAAAAGGTACAGAAAATAATAAATCGAAAGTACCTACAGAATGTAATAATCAGGGAAAGTAAGACGCGAGATGCGTATGCACACTGTAGTCGATTAATTGATTCGGAATGAATAATCGTTCCGTACGATAAGACTCCAGGACTCGTTTTGCTTCCCAGCAGAAAGGAACGAAGAAGCGATCGATACTTTCGAACGAGTTCTTCTTCGTGAAAGACAGGACGGGCAGTGATCCGAATTATTGTGATGTGCTGTCTAGAAAATCCGAAATCGATTTCTATACTCAAGTGCCGTAAAAATCGACGTTGTAAGGAAAGGGGACGCGAAAGAAAGGAATGCCAATTACCATTTACCGAGTAGGTACCGCAGTAGTTCCACTACCGAGATACACCATCCATCAGCGTGCTGACGGTAAATTCGGATCGGTGAAAGTCGTTTGATCGGAAGAAACAGTTGGAACCTTTCGCGAGTTACCGTTTGCATCTTTTATCGTGGTATAAAGTTAGCGCAGAAGTTTTAAAACGGGCTAATGTAATTTAAGTGGAAATTAAATCGGCAATTTTTTAGTTCTGACCCTGACTTTTCTTCTAATTTCTAAATTCACAATATGTAACGTAAAACTGTGGAAAACGATTTTTAATTAATTTATAGGAATATAATGTAGACGGGATAATATTCCGCTTTCGATTGAAATTGTTTCTGACTCAATTTCTCCATGTAAGCATAATGGCAAAGCGAAGAGACATGTGAAGATATTCGCTTCTCGAAGTATTAATTGTCTCATCCGAAAGAATTTCTACTTCACACACATAGAAAGTTGTATACGGTAAGGCTTTAATTATAATCTCGCTGTAATTACTTCACTGGCTCGGCTATGCAGTCTGTAGCGCTGAGAACATTCGCATAATCCCCATTCCAACGAAAAAGAACTAACAATGCAGCTTCGCTTGGACCTCGCAGGTGAAAATAAAACGATTTGTTAGATTTATAAAAATATTCCTGGGAATGTCACGTTCCCGGTGATTATACATTTAAAGGTCTTTTATAGAGTTATGTGTATAAATATAAAAATCGCGCAGGTTATATCGTTTCTTCTCAGAATATCCCTCATTATTTCTTACACTTTTACCCGACAGATGTACGGAGCAAATTCAATGATAATAATTACTGTACCAGAATAGTACACAGGTGACAGCTTTTTATTGAATATTATGTTGAATAATCTGCGGTGTAGTAATCATCGTTATTCGAATGGTAATAATTACTACATTGCAGATTATTCAACACAATATTGTCGAAGCTATCACCTACTTGCTATTCTGCCATAATAATCGTTACCATTCCATTTTCTCCGCGTACTTGTTTGCGTGTGTACGAGAAATCTTTGAAGCAGACAGTTTATTAATAGTTAATAAATGTAACTTCAAATATGGCGAAATAAATATTTCGTTAGGACAAGAAAACATATATTGACCATTAAAATGTTTATTTCATTGAAATGATTGCCTCAAGGGATCAAATTGTGTCAAATGAACATTGTAACAGTTAACGAATATTTACTTGATCCAATGAAATGTTTATTTCGCCATATTTAAACAAACACTTATTGACTACTGATAGACTGTTTTCTCAGTGCAGTCTTTCCATGAACGACGAACGAATGAAATCTACGAAATAAGCACATCTGGAGGAGAATAAGTATCTATCTATTTTTCTACTTTTCGAGTAATTATTTACTTTCAGCCGAGTTTCACTGCACAACCGCTTCTCTCGTAATATTCAGACTTCCACCCCCAAGTGAAATGCCCGGATGTCAGCTTTGGCTCGCCAGTAACGCCGCGGCGAGAAGAATGCCGACCACTCTCATCTTCTTACATTTCTCCCGGTCCCATTTGTATACTCTTTGCCGGCATCGGATAACCGGGCCATTCTTCCGGAAAGATTCGCGCGCGGCTCCATAACTTGGCAGAAGAGAGGAACCGTTATCCCCCCCCCCCCTCCGCTCGCTCGTGCTCTCTTCTCGTTTTACTCTTTGTTCCTACCGTTGCGCTTGTATGCTCGTACATATATGTGTACGCGTGTATCCCACGTACATGCGCGAGATAAAAGAGAGATGCGGAGCGATCTTCCGGCTTATTTTATCAGCCGGAAGTTATATAGGTGCGCACGGCGGGTTTCCCTCGGACGCGATATCAGCATACAGAGAAGAGTTAGCGTCCCGCGATCGCAATCAACGCCTCGAACCCCACCGCGGCGTTTTATTTTCCGGTTCCCTGCCGGAGATAAAAACCAATTTGCTGCTTGGTTTCATCCCCGCGAAATTAGCCGACTCGAGAGTACCCCCCCCCCCCCCTCTCTCTCTTGTCTTACGATCACCCGGGAGTCTGGCGGTCGCATTTTTGACCCCGGATGGTGTGCGATCTCAAAATCGAGAGAGAAATTAGCTTTCCCTAACTTTCGAAACTTCCGCGTTTTGTCTCTCGGCCGTTCCTCGCTTTGGAGCGTCGAATTAAACGATCGCCGTGGAAGAAAGTAGCGCGGAATCGCGGCGCATGAGAAGTAAGGTCCCTAATGTTCTCTTGAGTCCATAATTCTTGTATAAGCAGAATTACGTGTATAAATTATATGTAAACAGATGGACACATTTCCTTTTAGTTGAGTAGGCTATAGACACTGATTGCGTAGAAATCATCAAACGCTTATATAGGGTGCGGCAGAGCTGATTAAGCGGTTTTGGGGGGTTATAAAAAATTAACGAAGGTATGTAGGGAATAATTGTTCTCATTTTCTAAGTTCTGAAAATAATGTCCTCTCGAGATGGCGACCGTTAGCAATAAGTCACTGTTGAAGACGTTCTCTGAGGTTTTGTAGAACTCATTCACACATATCCTGGAGGATGACATTAATCTCTTAAATAATTCACTCCATTAATTCTGGTAGGGTACGAAGGTATTGTTTGAACACTTTTTCCTTCAGATATCCCCAAAAAAAGAAATCGCATAGGTACGCTCAAATCTGGTGACAGCAATATGTGTGAACACGGAAAAAAAGAAACCAGCAATTTTTATTGTCTCATCCAGTGGCGCTGAGAATCGAGCTCATTTTCATGAATTTTTAGAGAGGACATAATTCTGTTTGCTATTTACAACTGTAAATGAAATAAGAAGCTTTACAGAATTACACAGTAGGTACCTAATTAAGTATTTTTTTCCTGGGAAACCGATAGAAATTCTTGTGTAAACAGATATTATATCTGCACTAAGAAAACAGTTTATTTGTAGTTAATAAATGTACGCTTGATTATGGCGAAAGAAATATTTCATTGGGTCGAGTAAATATATGCTAATTATTATAATGTCTCTTTCACATTCAAACAAAAATAGAGTAATAGCTAACGAATACATATTTGCTTGGCCCAAAGAAATATTTATTTCGCCACAATAAAATATACGTATATTGATTATAAATAAACCGTCTTGTCAGTGTGATTAAACTGGAGTCTGTACAGTTACACACAGTAAATACAAATATGTCCTCTGTATGAATTCTTCAAAATGAGCTCGAGTCTCAGTAGGTACTACTGGATGAAGCAGTAAAAATTGCTAGTTTCTTTTTTCTGTGTGAGCGAGCTCTAAAAAATTTCAGAAAACATTCCCAACAGTGTGTTGCTACTAACGACTGCCATCTGAAGGACGTTACTCTAAAAACTCAGTTAATATAAAATAATATTTACTGCTGTATAACAAAATAAAAGCAGTTTCTCTCGATATACCTCCGTTAATTTTTTATAACTCCTCAAAAACCGCTTATTCCGTTCTATCGTACCTTGGACATTCATAACATTTTTATATACAATTTAAAATCCTACGACAATTTTCATGCCGCATAAATTCAGATAAAAACCTGAAGCATTTGAATTTCTATGTCGAAGAATTCAAACGATTAGATTATTATCGGGTGAAGAATCAAAACAATTAATAACGTCGTGATGATTAGCTCAACATACGATTCAGTTAATCACGCGTGATTCTCAGAGAACGAAAGTAAAAGTATTCAGCCTCCCGTAGGGCGATATCCGACTTTTAAGCCTTTCATTGCCTTCCAAGCCGTACTCAAATCCACGTGATGAATATTTCAGCTACGCTCTAGCGTTTATAGCGCATCGAATTCTACAAGAATCAGCGCCGTGGTACAGCGAGACGCCTGAAATCTCGCGCCAATTTCAACACAGTGTGCCGGCTCGACGTCAGGCGCCGTTGCGGGTAGCAGCGACGCCAGTCGGTAAAGGCCGGCGGTACGCGGCGTATCGGTCGGCTTTGCCTTTAGTATGGCTTCGGCTCCCGGCGGGGTAGTAGTTAGGTTCCGAACCGGTTGCGCGTACTCGCGAACGCACTTCCCTTCGCGGCGTTGACAGTGGGTTTCCGATTTCCGGTCTTCGGTGTGAAAGGTGAGAAGAGACGCTGCAACGGGGGTGGCTGGTGCACGCTCGCCGAGGACCTATACGAGAGACATGCGGCGGAATGTGAAAATAGTGCTCCTACTGTCATGCGCGTGGATGTTCGCCTTTGTTTACTACTATCATACGTCGAAGGATACAAAGGTAAATGTGTAATGCTGCGGCGATCGCGATTGCGTTTACGGCGAATAGAATGCGGATTCGTTTATTCACGAAAGAGATGTACTTTCGCGAATTCGCGTTCGTTTCTTTCGTTTCATCTCGAATAGAGTGCGTGAATACTTCAATGTGATGATTCTTGAATGAGAGATTCGAATGTTTACGAGTAAATATCTCCGATAGAACGAAAACTATGCGTGCAATGATCCCTCGGTCTTGGCGGGCCGTCTAAACGAGAGCAACTTCACAGATAGGAAGTGACGCGAAGTAAGCGTCACTTGAAGTTCGCCGATTAGATGCGCCGGGCCAGTCCTTCGAAAATAACGTGCGTTCGGGTAGGTTAAAGAAAATGGTGTCCTGCCCGGCGAAATAACCGTATTCAGGACCGTAACCTTGGCACATCTGTTCGTCCTCGTGCATTCGGCTACGACGGTGCATCGCTAGCTTCGTGGAATATATTACGACAGTAAGTTTGCGTAGGTGTTCGCGCGTGTGAATGGCTGATGCGTGCATAAATACATACATCTATTCGCGTACGCTCATTGCGTTGATGCGTCTTGAATGAATGAAGGTAATAAATGCGGCGGGGGGCTCGTGTTTCTTTGGCCGGAGTCTCAGAGGCCATGTGCGTTCCGCGATGACGTCGTCGGTCAGTCACAACGTTAGTAGTCTTTGAAACTTGTTATCTTTTCACGCGGCAATTTATCACGAAAATAACAATCATATTATCATGCTTTTTTAAAGACCTATTCTATTTTGTAATGCATTTCTGTCAGTGATATTAATAAGGTGAATGTCTCAATTCTTAGCCATGTTCCAATTTCTAACGAAATTCTCAAATATTTTTGTATTAATTTATCGTAGATCGTAGATTGTTCACACGAGCATCTCTGTTATCCCTTATTATTTAGATAAATCATTCTATTATTTGAAGGCACATCAATGTTCTTTTATCTGGAATCCCGATAGAACTAAATATATAGGTAAGTGTGTGCGTGTGTGGTTAGGAATTGGACACTTTCCTTACGTCGGATGATCTGAAATAAGGATGTGCCTAAAGTTTCGAATGTTCATTTGAACGAAAACTTTCAATTTTAAAAGACCATGGCCACTGTTGAGTTTATTAATTACTTGATCTATAAAGATATTTTTACAAACTGAGCTACTATCGGAAATAAAAGTAATCAATAAACTCAACATTGATCATAATCTCATGTTCGGAACTTCAGGCACCTACCTAAATAAAGATGATAATGATAGATATGTAAGTGTCCCAGTCTCCGTTTAACTTTGAACGCGATTATTTCGAAACGCAGTGGAGATATATGAATAATGTAAACTAGCTTTTTATAGTAAAAATATAGATAAACATCTTTTATTTAAACTTTTCTTCGATATCTACCATTGATTTCGAGATAATCGATTTTAAACTTTCTCTTCAACCGTCTATCCCACATTTATTCTAAAGTTAGCCTATACATTGAGAAAACACGTGTCGCGTAAAACATAAATGATATTGCGATATTCTCAGTTTTATTTCCGAACCTCAAATCTAGGTCACCCCTCGATTAAATTTAAGCCTATTGAGTAATGCGAAATAAAGGAATTAATAAACATGTCGACCTCAAAATATACAAACGTCCGGTACACGCGCATAATACCTACGCTCAGCGGTGTTTATCGAGTACACGAACAACTTCGACGCGCGCGGAGCGCTCATTGAACGCAGCTTCTAAATTTATCCATCCCCCAAATTTCCCGAAAGTACGGTCTTACGCGCCTCTCGCTTATCTTCCTCCCTTGCGCCGTATCTTCGCCCCTTTTTCTCCTTTGGGAAACCATTTTCTCATGACGATCTTCCCTCGACGAGCGCGCGCGTCGAGTGAGCACGCACATAAGGTAACTGTTCTAATAGTAGGACACGTCCTTAGTAGCCGGACATATTGGAGTATAATTTGAATTATTAAATAGAATAAAAAAGAATGATTAGTAGAACAAAAAATCTTCAATAAATTAAGAATCCATGCAGGAAGTGTCGCTAGTACACGGAAAAAAAGGATTAGTGAAAAATCATAGGGAAACCCATGAATTTTTACAGTTATCCAAATAACAAGGCTCCTCGAAGTGAAACATTGAAGTTTTTAATAGACCACAGCGTACTTTTTACAATTCGTTGCAGTATAAATATCAGTTTATAGGATACAATTGATCAATTTCCCGTTAATATGTCGGATGTTTACGGATTCGTAATCAGCACCAGTTTTATATAGTTATCGCAACAATTCTTTTGTTCCGGTATCTAAAAAGACAACTACAAAAATTAGTACTGATTACCAAACTTTAGCACTTGAGTCCAAATAGTTGTTACAACCACTTTTATTTCTTTTAGTCTAAGCTTACTCGCCAGGAAAGAAACTTCAATCACTATTAAGTACCTCATTATTTATGAACACGGAGAAAAATGAATTTGAAATGAAGACAACTGAGTACCCAGATCCTGGCACTGAGTACCCAAATTCTGGCATTTTATGTGATCGACTGTGTAGCACTGGAGTGACAACTCGAATCTTTGTAAAATATTGTCATACAAAATAGTATTTCATTCCCCTCCTATTATAAAAATTGGTACAACATAGCATATTTTTGAATAATTTGGCATTTCTTACAATACAGCTAACGGGCATATAGAGAAAAGTAATATAGGTACCGTTTTTTCTTATCTTTCAATTCCTATTTCTTATTTTTCTCCATAAGTATGTCCGTTGGCTTTAATATGAAAGATACCAAATTATTCTAAAATATACGATATTGCACTAATTGTTGCCATACGAGGGGAGTGAAATACTATTTCGTATGGCAATATTTTACAAAAATTCGAGTTGTCACTCCAGTGCCACACAGCCGATCACATAACACCAGAATCTGGGTACTCAGTGCCAGAATGTGCCGTACATTTTTGGCTCATATCGATATCAAACTTTATTGCAGAGAAAAATGCAATCTTCAAAAAAGTATTATACACACATGATACAAAATCCCACAGGTAATGAGATAATAGTGATTGAAGTTTTTTTTCCTGGCGAGTAAGTTTAGCCTCATGTGGTCCTAGCCGTCCAGCTATTGGGACAGTTACCTTAGCCCTCGGTCTCCGCCGGAGCGTGGTCATCGGCCGTCACGCTTTTCCGAACGCGGTGTCGTCGATCGGAGGCGGCGAATCGCTCGCGATTCGCCGTGCTCCGACGGGCGGGATGCGCGCGTAGCGGTGATGGAACGGCTCGGTACGTTTCGTAACGTAACTGTGCCTCGTCGGACGTGCGAAGAAAACGATTCCCCGGCGATCATCGGACGACTTTCTACCGCGACGCGATCACTCGCTAACCGTTCGCGCTAACGGAGCGCGATAATCGCATTATCGCGATGCCGCGGAGCGTCTCGCGTTCGCGCCCAACGAGCGCGTCGTATGGCTCCGCCCGGAGAAAGAACTTTCCCTTTTCTTTTTCTCTTCTACATCGAACTAATCAAAAACGCACACTCTCGTCGACTTCGCGAGACGCGGCGCGTGAAATTGTCCCGGCGATTTCCGACTCGCTTCATTTTCCGTCGAGTTTTCGGATTCGGGGCAGCAGGTGCTTCGGTAATTCTCCCCTTCGGAAGGGGACGTCGCTGTTTTATTCGCATTCGCGCGGCGCGCGTAGATTGGCGTTGCTCTAATGAGACGTTAACTCGTGGACGATTTATACGGGGATCGGGCTGCGGCGGCGGCGGTGGTGGTCGGCATTTAGGCGGTGCGGTAACCCCGTAATTTGAAATATGCGAGGCGGAGCATTTGTATTTTTTTTATCTCAACCGGTGCAGATAAAGGGCCGAAACTCTCCCCAGGCAGCTAGACCCACACCCCGTCTCGCCCCTCTTTTTTATCGTTCCACGTGGCCAAGCTTCTCCCCGCAGGGGCGAGGGCAGCCCCCGGCCCGTCCGTTCCATTTATTTCGGGTCGAACCGACTAGGGCGCCGCGGTCGTGCTTCCCGGACATTATCATTTCTTGGTTTTTCTCTCGCATTATCGATCTCCTCTCTACGGACCTTCTTTCTTCATCGTATTGACAGCTCGTGTAGCCGATCTCTCGAATCCACTCGTCGAGTTGACTCTATACAGGCTCGATTGAAAGCACGGATCCCAAATTCGGTCTTCTTATAAAAAATATTCGTACACTGAGAAAAAATTTGCTCGATCGAAATAAACATGCTTTTGAATAGTCCGAAGAGCATATTTATTTGATTGGAATGAATATCGATTGAACGAGTATAAATATCGTATTATTGATTGAATTCAGAATTATTTGGATCAAATCGATATTGATTCGAATCGAATAAATGTGCTCTTAGGGCTATCCAAAAGTATTTTTATTTCGATGAAGCAAATTTTGTCTCAGTGTATTTTTAAATTCAATTTGCAATCTGCATATATGTTTAACGTTTTTATACGATGAAGAAAATGTCCGAAAAAATAATTATTCGCTGAATTATGAGCGCATTTCTCTCCACGATGTTGCGACGTCATCGAAACGCAAGAGAGACACACTTATGCCGAGTAAGGAGAACAAGAGAGATGGGCTTACCACAGGATAACGTAGCTGCATCTCAAAATATTGTTTCCCAGTTTAAGTAAGGCCGAAAATAAAAAATGAGATACAGGGTAAATAATTTTATCTAAATTTTTCGAATCTGTAATTTAAAAAAATGGTGAGAAAACGTAATTATATATGAAATTAATTTTGTTTTTCAAAATGCCTTAATTGCTCAGAAATAAAGACCTTGTTACAGTTACGAATGTCCACGCTGAGTAAACATAGCCTGTTGTGCCTTGCGACGGCCGCTACATTTTTCAGTCCTTGGCACTGACAATGAGTCTCTATCGAGGCTCTTGATTCGAGCTTACGTGACGACTTTATATATATTCTTCAATTTATTATTTCCCCCGAATGGCTGGTCAGAGAAAAAAATGTCTCGAACTAAACTTGCGTAGTTTCGGTAGCTCTACAACTTTCGCCTGGAAAAAAATGTTCTTTCGTCATCCGTTTAGAAGATACGGTACCCTTTAGCGTCTCCGGTAGCCTGTATAGTCTCCGTCTACGCATATTTTACCGCGAATTCCGTCGACAAATCTGTCTAAATATTTAACCCCTTCAGACCTGGTGTACCTACACGAGAATGTACATTGGATATTAGCTATTTTATTAAAAAATGTTGCGCAAAAATATAACTTCGTACTGTTTGCACATAAATATAAGAAAATTTAAAAAATAAAGACTGCAAAAATATGTTAAAATACGTTGCACTTTTAAAAACGTCTATCAAAATATAATTATTTAAACGTTAAAAAATGTTGCGCAAAAATATAACTTCGTACTGTTTGCACATAAATATAAGAAAATTTAAAAAATAAAGACTGCAAAAATATGTTAAAATATAATAATACCCCAAAGGGGCTAAAACATCATTAACAATTTTGTTTCCTCCGCGAAAAAAAAATCAGGTCTGAAGGGATTAATCGCGAAGAACGGATTTAGGTAGAGGTACTTAAATACCGAATACGCGAATAAATACGTTATCAACTAACATGCAAATACGCCAGCACCGGTCGCGCAGACCCGTCGGATATTAACACGGAAATGACGTAGGGGGAACCGCGATGTATTCGTCGTTCGTTCTAAAACGGAAACGAGAGCGGACGATGTTTGGAATACGGGGAAATGGTGGGTTTAATATTCTACGCGGTTAATTATTCTTCTGATTTTCCAATCTCATAATATTTACACGCGGTGCGTCGCGCGCGATCGCCGTGTTCCGTCGTCCAACGCTCCGCGTGTCCCGCGCCACCTGACACTGAAATTATATTACCTTCCGCTCGAAATATATTAAATATGAGATATTAAATTCCCTGTAAAGTACCTATCCAAACTTTTATGCTTTCGACCAGCTCGCAGCTTATTGCCTTATTCAGACTCCCGACCCTCGTTATAAATAATCGACGGTTTCAATTTAATTGGCTCTGTTGGCCGTGCAAGGAAATAGCTTTCAGAATACCGGGGTCCCCCCCTAAAGTGGAGCGACGCGGCTACCCTTCAACCCCTCTTATTCACTCTCGCGAAGCGGAAGCGCGGAACTTTTTTCTCCTTCCCCCGCGGCAACGCTCGGCTCCAGTCGCTCGCTCTGCCATCGCGCGTACGAAACGGCCGAGACGTCGATCATTTATCGTCGGTAACACATCGGCGCGCGTGCGCGTGAAATATATATACACATACTCTCTCTCTCTCTCTCGCGGATATTAATTGGACGCGCGTGGAACATGGGATGCATCGTACAAACGACTGATTAACGCGGCGATGGTACAAAGAGGAGAGCGCGTGTGTACGCGTGGGTGATAACATCGAGACCACACGTCCGAATCCCAGAGCAGAGACGCGCGGTTTCGTCGAGCGCGTTATTACGAATTGGGTTTTACGATCGCGTATTGAAGTTACAATGGATATCTCGCGCAAATATAACGACGGATATATCGCGATATATTATACAATATGCAGCCGAGAGCGATCGCGCGCACTCGCGGAATTGTCGAAACGGGCGAACGCTATTAATTATCCCCATCGCTCACACGGCTTGTGATAATAATCGCCGATCGTGCGCAACGGGAATTGTTTTATTATACGCGTGCGCGATTGTTACGCACTGGCGGAGGACATTTGTGAACTTTGCACCCGACTTTAAATAATTATATTTTTATAGACGTTTTTAAAAGTTCATCGTTTGCAGTGGGGTTTGTAGTGAAGCTCTTTTCGTTTACCTATAGTTATTCGAAAAAAAGAAATTACAGCGTTTTCCGAATTCACTCATGCAGCAACTCGACAGTAACATGACGTCGGTCGAAATTTAACAAAGTTACTGCATGGGTGAATTTTGAAAACGCTGTAACTTTTTTTTTTGGAATAACTAGAAACGAAAAGAGCTTCACTACAAACGATTCTATATAAAATATAGGTACTGACGTTATTAGATTAGATTTATCGAAAAGTGGGGTAGGTACATGCATTTTTTAGACTTGCTGTAATTATTTTTCGGATCGACTGCAAACGAAAATGATTTCACTGCAAACGATGAACTTTTAACCGTTTAAAGCGCAAAACTTAGTTTCTTTAAAATGTCTGCTTTCATTCAGGAAGTCAAGCATTATACTATAGTTTGTGTAAAATCATAGAATTTTCGACTGTAATGAAGTGGTCCTTATAGGGACCACCGATACATGAAGGGTTAAAAACGCCTATAAAATGTATAATTATTCAAGGCCTGGTGCCAAGTTCACGAAGATTGGCGGAGGCGCGTAAATGTGTATACCGACATACGTAGGAGGCGGAATCCGTTTCGGAGCAATCCGTTCGTAGGACCGGTCTCGAACGACGACCGTGTCGGTGACCCGATTCGCGCGCGCACCTACGCGTGGCCCGCTATTGCGTACGCGATACCCGCGGGTGTTTATTCGTCGGAGCACGCGCCTATCGCGTTTCGATCCGAAGTAATTCGGCTTTTCGGTTGACTTTATACGGTTGACGCGCGAAAGAAAGTCTGCTAGAAAGTATACAATAGCTCTCCACGTCTGCGAAAGTGCAACTGGTTGCATCGAAGCAACGGGTGTGGTCGGTTTGCCTCGAATTCTACATTTTTCTTCTCGACTTTCTACACTTTTGCACGCAAGGGAAAAAATAGTAGATTTGACTATATTGGTAGTCACGGGCGGGGAACGCCGGTTTAGTTACTCGAATTAAATAATTTGGTTATAACGATTAAAAACCGTCTGACGAAAACAAATTGTAAGTAATCAGAGTTCTAGCAAATTTTTAGTCCAAGCAACCTGATCTGCGTTCCTCACTCGTGACCGCTAAGTTAGTCAAATCTTCCATATTTTTTCTCAGTGTACGATATAGTATAGCTATATTTCGATGGTCCGCCTTATACCCGTAAATAGACGATTTTTCTTCGTGGGGATTAAGGATTAACGGAGAGATCGTTGACAGTGCCTTTTTTATCGACGCAATTAAGCAAGCGGCTCATAATGTCGAGGATATCTTTCAAATATGGGTACAACTATAATAATAGCCCCGGCGTCGATACGCTTCGCGACGCGTGTGTATGCGTACAGATTAAAATTAATCGGTCTGAATAACGAACAACATTTACGATCTATAGATATACAGACACATACAGCATGTTAAATTTGCTACAGAGTTTTGACGTGTGGCCTGCACCGTTAATTTCTCTCTGACCGTCGCATGTCACGCACTGAGAGAAATAATTGCTAGTATCAAAAAAATGTTTCTTGAATCAAGAACATGTGAACTTAACAATTTTTAAGGATACAGATTCTTAAAAAGAATCTTATGTACTCTTGATTTAAGAATACCTTCGCTGGGACAAGAAATTCTTCCTGGGCGAAAAAAACAATCACTCGAGCCCATCAAATATTTTTTGCACTAAAAAAATCATGATTTAATCCCGGATACCGTGGCTTGACACCATGTTTTTGATTGAAGAAAACATTTTCTTAGCACTAGCAATTATTTCTCTCAGTGTGCATATAATGACGTCGTGCCAAAATGAAAGAAACCAGCCATTATGAAATGAATGGCGCAGGCTAATTTGGCATGCTGCATATAAGAGTGTTGCTTCAACTGATAGACGCAAAGCTGCGACTGACGTTCCTTTCATCGACGCAGCTTCGAGCCATTTATGTCCCTTTTTCTTCTGACCCGTATACCTATAGAAATTACGGAACTATTATTCGTTTGACGTTTACATTTTTTATTCGAAATCTCAATTGATTCGCTGGTGGTTTTATGAATGTTCCAACCCGCACGGTCTACGCAGAGAAACGAGACTTTCTCATTTGCGTAATCGTCGCTCTATCGACTGGGCAATTTAGCCTACGTTTAGCCGCAATTGTGCGCCGTGCATTGGAATCCGAGAACTTAGACGAAAAAACTGTTCAGATTCGCGCGCCCGTCGCCGAGAGAGTATCCTAATTTTTATCGCGTCAATCATTTGCTCGTATAGGTATTTGGATATTCGTAAAAATTGCTCCCTATCTTTTCTCCCGAATCAAACTGAAGGTAGACCACGTTTAGTCGCGATTGTGCGTCATGCATTGGAATCCGAGTAGAAGAAGACATTTTTCTGGTTTACGCACTCGGAAAAAAAATTTGCTTAATCGAAATAAATATGTTTTTTGATAATTCTAAGAGCACATTTCTTCGATTCGAATGAATATATCTAATTGATCCGAATAATATTCAATTAAATCAATTATATTTATACACATCTAATCGATATTCATTTTAATCGAATAAATGTGCTTTCAGGACTATTCAAAAGACGTTTAATTGGCTGGAATCTTCTTTTTTATTCGCGTCCACTGCTGGGTGTCCTAATTTTTCTCACGTCAATCATTTGCTCGTGATTAGGTACTCGTAAAAATTGCTCCCCATCTTTTTCCCCCGATCCAACCGGAGAGCGATAGCCGCATTCCTCGCCATAATCGCGCGTGTTCCGCCCGCCGATCCCTAACCGTTCCGCCGTTGGAGGCTTCGGCGTCAAGAACCACAAGTCGATCGATGAGACGCGGACAAACCGCGACCGTTTATCTTCACCTTTTCGTCTTGTGGATAGCCCAACACTGGTCGACGCCATTTGTCCCGATCGACGCGCTCTTCCGTCGTTACAAATAGCCAAGTCCAAGCGTCCGAACTCGCGTTTCCGGACCGGCGAGATACCTATCGCGATCGCGGTCCGATTCGACTCCATTTGACCCCCGGAACACGCTAAATCTGTAAAGTACGTACACGGAAAAAAAGAATTTTGCAGTCTTAGCAAACCTAGATTTTACTACCACGAGAGGCTAAACTTACTAGTCAGGAAAGAAACTTAAATCGCTATTATCTCATTATCTATGAATTTTTTGCCTATGTCATTGTAAGACTTTATTGTAGATTAAAACGTAATCTTCAAAAAAGTATTACCTAAACAAATATGAGCCAAAAGCTCATAGGTTGTGAGATAATAGTGATTCGAGTTTCTTTCCTGGCGAGTAAGTTTAGCCTCATGTGTGCTATGTCCAATGATAGCAAATTCAACTTCAGTCGTAGTGAAATTTTTTCAATCAAAATATTTGCTATCTCAGCAAACATTTTTATCATTATTCGACATGTCTTTTATCACCGCAGATAATATTTTGGTCATGACAGCAAAATATTCTCAGCAAAATCTCGTGCACCTATGGCTGCGACCATCGATCCGATCTCCCCGTTGGCTCAGTCTTTCTCTCGCTCTTTCTCTTTCTCGCGCAACGTCCTTCCTGAGGTCGCGATAAGTTTCCAGGTGGTATGCCATATCCTCGTGTACGACAGATCTTATTGCTCTCTCGTATAAATAGTCACCTACTTCCACCTCTCTTCCCCCTCAAAGACTCTGACCTCGTTTGTTCCCATTTCTCGAGGTTAAAACAGTCTGCAAGATAAAAAAATTCTCGTACGCGCTTTTTCCGTGGCAAATTCTTTCGCTTAATTAGCTACCAAACTATACACCGGCTCGGCGCGTATCTACTCGAGCACGTGTACCACGCTGTGCCTGTACGTATAGTCTAAGATCCGAACTAGAGACGTTCTTCACCGATCTGCTTACCGGATGAAAAGTATTTTTTATCAAACATAATACGTCAATGAACATATCGCGTATGGGTAGGCTAATAAAATATGCTCAAGACTACCCTTAAAACTATATAAACAGGTGAGCTGATATGAGCAATTTGCACCGATCTGCTTACCAATTAAACTATATATGAAAATAAAGATAATTTTATTGCAAACACGATGGTATAACCCTACCTGCAAAAAATCGGTCATGAATCAGGGTTGTAAGGCTTTGAAATTTATCGGAGCTAGCCAAGATGCGCGTACTACAGGGAAATTTGCTACAGGACGCAACGTAGGAAATGGGCGCGACGCGACGGTTAGATGAGAGAGAGTGCGTACATGCTGCTTCCTCGTACGATTGACAAAGATAACACTACCAAAATGCCGAGAAAAAGCGACTGCGAGCGACTCGCTGTTTACATCCCTCAGTTTGCGGAAAAATACGTGCTCCATTATGACATAAATGTAATGTAGTATCTTTTTCAATCGTTATTTTTTTCAATCAATTACTGTTGGATCCCTGGTAAAATTATTTTCGTTCAAGATTCAACTAACTTTGCATTTTTATTTTTGTCTGTCTGGAGAAGGGACAATTTATTACTTTATGGCTCTTTCTCGAAAGTACAGAAAAAGGGGAAAACGTTCTTACCGGGTTTTCGAGTGAAAGTTTTTTCCGAACATGTGATAAACAGACAGTCGAGGCGATGGCTCATGGGGTGGGTTTGTAACGCATTAAAAATATCTGAAGGTAAAGACGAAATTCTAGACTTTTCTCTAAGCGAGATTTCATAAGTTGAAATGATAAATTGTTAAGAAAAATTCTTCTTGGAGTCTTTGCGTTGTTTAGGTTACTGTTATATAAAATCTGGGCACTCTCTCTCTCTTATTCCAGCAACATACAAGTTTTTGGAAGGCTATAATATTGTATTTGTTGTAATATTGTTATAATCTTTGTAAAGATTGTTATTGTATTCATTGTTTTATAATAGAGTTTTTTACACCGTCAATTTGTTAATGATTTTTTATCGCTCTCTAAAAAATGTAATTTTTCTGTTTGTTTGCTGTGGTATTTTTATAGAATAGATAAAATTTATCGAATAATTATCACTAACATATTATTATTCTGTGTGATAGAAATATTAATATTTCCCCATCCATATATTTAGTTGAAAATATTTGAAAAATCTTTCACATTTTAATATTTTATATTTAATTTAAAGTAATTAAAAGTTTACTGCCAGTACCTACTCCATTGTAGTCGCTTTTTCTCGGCATTTTAGTAGTGTTATCTTTGTCAATCGTACGAGGAAGCAGCATGTACGCACTCTCTCTCATCTAACCGTCGCGTCGCGCCCACTTCCTACGTTGCGTCCTATAGCAAATTACCCTGTAGTACGCGTATCTTGGCTAGCTTCGATAAATTTCAAAGCCTTACAACCGTGACTCATGACCGATTTTTTGCAGGTAGGGTTATACCATCGTGTTTGCAATAAAATTATCTTTATTTTCATATATAGTTTAATTGGTAAGCAGATCGGTGCAAATTGCTCATATCAGCTCACCTGTTTATATAGTTTTAAGGGTAGTCTTGAGCATATTTTATTAGCCTACCCATACGCGATATGTTCATTGACGTATTATGTTTGATAAAAAATACTTTTCATCCGGTAAGCAGATCGGTGAAGAACGTCTCTAGTTCGGATCTTAGACTAGTATGCACGGTGCGCTCAAAGTAAACGCTCAAGAGCGGTTGATGGCATCTCTGGTTGGCAGCCATTACCTGCGCTAAATCTGTTTTTAGTAGGTTTCTGTGAAGTCGAGCAAGTGACTAGAGAATTTCCTCTGTGGCGTGCTTTTCGGGACATTTTTATGATAATTAGTCGAATAAATGTAAAAATCTTGGAACAATAGGATTAATAGATTATATCTATGTCGCTGTTTCATTTCATTTCTGATCATTTTTTCTCTTTGGATTAAAAATCGCAATTAATTTTTACCTTAATTTCCTCTTTAAGTCAATTTACGTATAAATATCGTATATCGTATCGTATTACGTATATCGTATTTACGTATAAATATCGTTGTAATTCATATCCACGAGCTTTTCCGGTACAAGGTAGCAATATATAACCAGAGAAAAATATCTATTTGAATACGAACCAAATAGAAACATCAATTCGCAATGAATATAAAATTTATTAACGAGGACCAAACAAAAGTTTGAAGTAAATAAACATTCTACAACGGTATATAAACATTTGTTTCATTAGAATAGAACTTTGTTCGATATGAGAAATATTCCTATTTGTGACTAATAAGCTTTCTAAAAGGTTTGTATTCAAATAAACTTTTTTTCGAGTGTTTTTTTTTACATTTGGAAATTTTGTGTTGGAATTGATCCACCTACTTTTGTACGTCAAAATCTACCGATTCTTCGTGTCAATCCAATATCTTTCGTTTTAAAATTAACACAAGGAATGTTTAAAAAAAAACATTAAATTAATATAAAGAATTAGTTATTTCATTATGAAAAAATGCGTGAGTCGATTCCAATGCAAAATCTCCAACTACACGGAAAAAAATTAATCGTAGTATTTACAAAGTTTTTGTGGTAAATTTAGGGACAAGGCAAATTTAGTATTACGATAACTACAGTTTTAGTAAAAAGTCATAGTAAAGCTTGTAGAAGCTGCAAGCGTTGTCGTAATTTTTACTAAAATGTAATTATCGTAACAATAAATTGGCCTTGTCTCGAAATTTATCACAAACTTTGTAAATGCTACGATTATTTTTTCCCGTGATCGTACCTACCTAAAACCAAATAAAAAAGACTATAATGATTTTATAAAATACTGAACCGAAAATATATTCAAGTAGCCCGGGGGATTACGATATCGAGTTGATATCTATCTATACCTACCCGTAATAGCCACAGCGCATCACGATTACCTACCTCTTTTCGTAAAGGAAAAGGGGCGCGTCCGGACGGGACGCACGTGAATCTGCATATGCATGATCCCTCCTCTCGGTGCATGCGAGGATACGTACCAACGTCGCGCACAAGGGAACGCGTGACCCGTAAAGCCGCGTGTATGAAGCGGTGCCTACGTCGTTCACGGTCCACCCGTAAGCTCTTTGGTTCGTTAGACACGGAACCATCTACGAGTGCCTCTCGCGTCTTTGATATCGGCTCCCTCGAGTGGCCCCTCCTGCCTTTGACAGAGAACATACTAACTCTGAAAAAAATTAGGATCCTCCTGTTTCAGCCCTCTTAGCCATTACACCCTGTATACTAGACAATTTTTCACCCTCCGTAAAATCGTCCAGAAGGGCGATCGTTGCATCCAATATTGCATCGAATTAACACAACTTACTTCAGTCAAAGGAATCTAAAAGGAATCAGGGAATTCGACATTGAAATTTCACTGGAGTATAGACACCGTGTCTAACAACCGACCGCTATTTTCGAAACCGCATTCACGCGAACACAAATTACTCACGGAACAGACGTCTCTGTAGGCTCGTTCGTTTTTGCCCTACGTCGAAAGATTCTCGACTCGATTCCCGCGGGACGCGACATTCGAACGACCCTCGCGTGTCACCCCACTCGTACACTACCAGAAAGACACGAAGACCCCCTCCTCTCCTGCTCCTTCGAATATCAATGGCGTCGACTTGAGGAACTTACGATCTTATCAATCCTCTCTTCCTCCCGCTATTCATCCGCCCTACTCCTCCTCCTCTCCTCCCTTTCGCTATCACTCTCTTCTCTCCGTCTTGCTGCGGAGCGTTGCTCGTTCGCTATCTCATCTCCGCTCTCGTCGCGCGTCGTGTGCCACGCGGAGTGGAAAAGCGCAATCTTGTACCAAGAGCAACAAACGAGCTGCAGTTTCCAGTTGGCAACTGTCGGACGCCAGCGACTTTGTTGTCTGCAACCAGCGGCGGATGAGCTTCAGCGGAGCAAACGTGTGTTTCCCTCGCGCGTAGACGACGGCGAGGGGAGAGGGCGAGAGGATTACTGGTCCGGGGGAGAGCTAACCGCCCGCCAGACCCGGCTTCGCGTTGAACGAGGTTCGACGATCTCGGCTCAAGGTCGCAGACTCGGTCGCCACACACCCTTCCTACCGCGCTCCCTGCTCCGATCCACGAGCGACGTCGCGATGGAGAGGAGGAAGAGAAAAAGCGTGTTCGCCTTTATATCACCGTTCCTCTACGCTCTGCGAATGATCTCTCCTCTTTCTCCCGCTCTCTCGCTCCTTCTGCCAGTGCCTCTTATTCCCGAGGAATAAATTTGTACGCGGTCCCGCACGCCTGAAGAGAAAGACAGGAAGGAGGAAATCTCCGGAGCAGTGCTACGTTCCTCTTTGCGTTGCCACTATGTATTAGGATATTACTTTGTAATTCACCATTATCGGGACATCCGCTCAACCTGGAAGACCCTGTATAAATATGAGCCAAAACGATACAAAGTGATAAAGTTAGGGAGACAGCGCTGTAAATAGTGAGATAATAGTGATTTGAGTTTCTTTCCTGGCGAGTAAGTTTAGCCTCATATGATATGCGCGTAGCTACGCGTCATCTTTTAAATCTCTTATCGCGATAGCGTTCGGACGTTTCTCTTTTGTTTCTAAATGACATTCCCGCTAGACTCGAGCCGCTCTATCGCGGCGTATCGGACTGTACGCACGAGATATTTCGCCACGGCGATGAATTTCTTTCAACGACCGACGAATTTGTTCCGGTGTAATAGGGGTATCTCCCGCGGTATCGCGTGATCCGAGTCGAGTCGCGTAGACGCGCTCTCCCCACGTGCTCGCAACTGTTCGAGGATTAATCACTTAGCGCTCGCGCGCGCTTTCTTCATCTCGCCGGTCAGGCACTCTTCTCTCCCTCCTTATTCCTCCCGTCTGTTGGTTGTATCTCGCGTTCCAGTTTCTCCGTCGGGGGCTCCGGTCGCCGGGTCCAGACAGTCTTCGAGCACGTGGAAAAAAGGAAGAGAGAAACCTTTCCCTTCGTCCTCCCCCTTTTTAATCGCGTCTAGCACTCTAGCGTCGAATATCCTCTTTTTCCTCTCGTCCGCCTCGATCGTTTTCGTCACCTTCGTAATTCGGTCTTTGCATAAAAAATATTCGTATTTCGAAATTCAACGTTTAATCTGTATGCATAATGAATATCGCACGGAAAAGAAAATATCTGCAAAATGATTATTCGCAGTTATAAGTGCATTTCTCTCTATAAGATTGTGACGTCGTCTTCCAGCTTAAATAACGCCGAAAATAATATTGAAAAATATGGGATAAATAATTTTGTTCAAACTTTTCACAGCTGCGATAAAACAAATCAATAAGAAAATCGAATTTCTCGTCAACGCGGGGAGCCAAAAAAATGGTCTCCGTGTCTGGAACTGCCCACGCTAAGACGGAAAGGTACTCTTCATCCCGTATATAGGATCAACTTCCTTCCTCCTTAGAATAAAACTTAAAGGCATATGCATCGACGAGAAAGCATCGAGTCTTCGCAATCCCAGTTTATTATGAATAATTCCACGTTGAAATAATCTACGTAGGGGACCACATATAGATATTGCAACGCGGCTGTACGGGTAATGGAAACGCTGCACGCCGCAATTATATATGAGAGAAATACAAGTCTAATCGTTGGCTATATAAGTGAAACGAAAGTCGGACCAATCCTATGCAGTAAAAATTGAATTGATCGTATATGTATAAATTATTCATTGATAGTTTTTTTAAAAGAATAAGCAGTATCGCAGATTTCTACATGATTTCTAACGGGAACTTTAATTCAGCAAAATTTATGCAGAAAATATTGCAGATTTTGATCTTTAATAATACTAATCCCGATTCTACCTCTCAGATAGACTAGTATGATCGTCACGACGTTCATACAAATTACAATAATTGATTGTAATAAAATGTACGTTTATTTTACCGCATGAACTTGAAAAAATAATTATTCTCTTATAAAAGTCATCAAATTTATATTATAATATGATTCAAATTAATCGTTGTATATATTGTAACAATATATTTACGAAAAGTTGTGCTCACGTTGAATACGTGTTTAGCTTTTTATTTCTATTATTTTGAAATCATTTAATGTCGCAAATATACTTGCTTATGGAAGACTCATAAAGTGCATAACCTTGACGCATCGGATTAGCTGATACTACCTTGAATTGCTGTACAATTTACTTACATTTGTCCATCTAGGCTCTTTACAAGTTGCTTTACAAGTCAATCGCGAGACGCGTGAATGAATTCACAATCAGTCGATCGTCGAACCGTTTCGCAATCGGCACACTTTCGACGCATCGTGTCTACTACTCGTCATTTGCTCCTTCTTCCTTTTTTTCGTCCGTTTTTCGATAAAAATTGCGGCTTTCGGCGCGCGGCGAACAATGAAGAAGACTTTCGGGCGGGCGAACGACGGGAACAAAAGCTTTTGCTGTACCACCGCCAACGCGTCGATCGATCGACAACGTTCTTTCGCGCGGTGCTGGAACGGGGGCACGGGGGGTGGATATGGACCACCCTCGCGCCCACTCTCGAGCACCGCGCTCGCAATCAGTCGAGCAAGAAATATTATTCGACTTCTCGGCACGCAGTTGCGGGTTCGTTACCCGCCCGTGCAAACAAAGGATTTTTTACACGATTCGCCCCGCCGGTTTTTGCGGCTCTTCCGTCGACGCTCGCTCACCCGTACGACGATTGATATACAGATCGTTCCGCGATGCGATTAAACGCGGGAGAGCCGTGGAGTCCGATCGATATGCCGGAAGTCGTCTCGGAATCGCGATATGTGCGGCGACTCGTATGGCGCGGATCTCATGTGAAGGCGTGATTTTCAAAGAGATACGAAGAGAAAAAAAATTAATCGGGTCTACTAAAAATTACTTGCGAAGTCGCAAGTAATTATTTATTTACACAAATTAAATCTTTTTTCACATGAGTTAAATATTTCATCCTTGTAATCACATGCTATTCCACATGATTGTAAGGAAGATATTTAATTGACATATGAACGAAATTTAGCTAATATAAATAAGCAATTATTTGCGACACTGCAAGTAACTTTTAGTAAATCCGACTAACTTGTTTTCTCTTTGTAGCAATAAATTTGTCAATATCTACGGAATGATCAAAATGCACGGAATTACAGGCTTCACAATGTCCGCTATTTCCCTTAATTTTTCCCCACTTTTCTCTTTAATTCGATATTTTTCCTCTAAATCCACCTATTAATCAGCCCCTGAGTTGAGTTTGTCTTTTCATTGTTTCGGATTACCTGAAAACGGTCAAAATGGCCATTATTGTTTTTTTACTAAAATGGTATTATAACCTCTACTTTATCTACCTATATTAATATTTCGTTTAAAATACATATATTAAACGAATGTTTCTTGCCGAAAACTAGATTTGTCAAATGGTTTCTTTTCCTTGAATCGGGATGTGATGCTCAGCTTTAAGTTGCATAACATAAGATATAAAATTTTAAGTTGCAAAGACATCCTTAATTCGCTTAATAAATATTGGTGTTTTATTAGGTACATATCTTAAAAATTCTAACTTTTTAAAATTACTGCACATTTCTAATTTCTGGAAAATCTCCTCCTTTAAAATCACAATCGTCCTTTTGTTTTGTTAAAATTTCCCCTATTTTTTCTAAAATGAAATAAAGGGGAGCTTTGAAGCCTGGAATTAGCTTCGAATGCCGTAACCTAACCTGACCTAACTCTCTTCTCCATAACCGTCACATCGCTCGGCATCGTGCCAATCGCAACGTTTAGGTACGCTACGCGTTCGCGGATGAGAAAATCGGGGGCAGTCGGTATTCGGTGACTACGCGATATGAATCTGGGAGAAAGTATTTTTATTCGACTCTGTGCGTTTCGCTCCCCTCTTCACGCACTTCCGCGAATGTAAATTTCGTAATAATTAATGCTAAAAGCCCCTAGTCGACATTTCCATCTACTCGAAAGTTACAATCCCAGCAGCAAACACGATACTGCAGTTAATGGTCCTCGAGGTCTTCTTCGACTTAATCCGTTCTCCCTTCCGTTCTATACAAATCATCCGACAGGGCTTTTACGGAATTCCGGCATACCTAATCCGCATATGAAAATGGGAATGAGTCGGCGGTCGGACTAGACGGGTTTAAAGGCGCCAGATCCGCTTTGGTATTCTTCGTAAGCGGAGAGAAATCTGGGCTAATTAAAGTTATGGAGCCCCTCATGGCGTCGCACGGTTTAACCGCTTTAACGCACTTTGCACCCCTGCCCCGGAGCAACGGCGTCATTGTGGTAACGGTTCTAATTCCCGGGGATTTGTAAGAGTTTGATCTCCTTTTCTTTGTTATTATACATATCGAATTTTCGTTCTCTCGTTGTAAGAGACGGCGAGGGGGGAGGAAGCTTTTAACTGGATTTGTACAAAATCAAAATATTTCTAGCCAAATTCGAAAACTAACGTGACATATGTCTCGTCCCAAGGATAGGAAAGATTTAGGAGCTGGATAGACGAGTAGAAGAGACCAATGATAATAATCGAAATGCGAGAAAATGGTACCAGATTTCAGATACAACGCGATTTGAGATTTCAATAATACAACGCGATGTTAAGTGACCCTCTTTCGGGGTCTGGTCGATCCCTTTCGTTGTCGTTACGCCTCTCAAAGATCGCGAACTCTGCTGTAGTCGCCTTCGCAATTCGTTTATTTATTTACAAGTAGAGTGCCACGCCCACATTGACCAACGAATTCATTCCTTCCCTCGAGCCACGCTCTTCTCCGGCTATCCGTTCCTTCACCGTCGATCCTCGATGCTTTACGCGAGCATAAGCATCCCTTCCACCCACCCCCCGCCCCTTGGCACGCGCGCGCGCGCGCGCATACGCTTCTCTACCGCGGACCGCGCTGTAAATCTCTTTAGGACGTCTCGTGACGACGAGGCGAGGACGACGTCGACGACACATTTTTATTCGGCTACTCGTCGTCGTCTTCGTCGGGCGTATTAGCCGACTCGGCATTTCCCCGCTCGTCGCCAGCGCGCCCCGCCGATATCTCTTCCGGGTTATCTCAACCGGGATCTTTCTCCATTTTTTCCCCGCTCGACCCCATCCCCTCGCGTCTCCACAATTTCAACGCTTTCGTGTACGCTATATGTGACTCGAACCGAGGGCGATAAAGTTGCTCGCGAAGGATCGGCGCCGAAAGGAAAGGGGGGATGATCCGACGAACTGCTTCGTGGCCACGAAAAGACTACGCGACTCGGCGTTAATGTTCGACGGAGTTAAAGGGTGGTGGAGGAGGGGATCTCCGAAGGGGCGAGGGCGAGATCAGTCGTTTTTAAATGGATCACGCTCGAGTAAATTTCGCTATCGGATTTCTCCTATCTATATAGACACCCCGTGGTGTCTTCTTCTCGAAAATAGCGGCGGCTCTGCGTCTCGACCGGACATCCTTATTTATTCGGGACTATTTTCAAGCGCACCCTCGCGCGGGATTGCGGTCGATTAGGGGGTCGGTGGATAAAAAATAAAGCGTAAAAAGAGAACAAACGATCCTCGAACGGACCACTTTGGCGCGCAGGTCCTCGAGAGGTATTATAGATACAGCGTTCTCCATGTGTGTATCCGATTCGTACGGAAGTTCCTAGAGTTTTTCCCAGTTTTCTCTCCCCTCGGGGAACGAGTGCCACCCGAGCGGTATAACGAAATGCTCGCTGCTCCTCTCGATAAATCCGAAACGAGGGAGGAAAGCGAAGGAACGGTACTTACTATGCACGTAGGAGCCCAGGTGGAAGAGATCTATGTGTATTATATAATAAATATTTTGTACCTATATATGGAACATATATAAATTTGAGCTCATTTAATTTATATGTAATTTATATATAAACCATATACGGACTATATACGGTTTATACATAGTATTATTTGAATTGTTTTAATTTTTGTACAATCCATATGTAATACATATATGGTTTATATTGAAATCATATATAAATTTAGTAAACCCAAATTTATATATGTTCTATATACAAAAAATATATATATAATCCATATAGATCTTTTACACCTGCGGGGGGAGACCGAAGCAAATCGGATCGTACTGCGAATCGGATCACAGATCCATATTTATTAAATCGTGTTGAAAATGAGCACATCGATCGTTCGTGTCATTTCATTCCTCTTCAGTGAAGTAACACAAACAATCGAAATGCTCGTTTTTAACGCAATTTAAGACATATAAATCTATTATCCAATTCGCCTCGATCTACCCTATATGTCGGTTCTCCACGGTCACCGATGCACGCTTCGTCACGCTGATACATTCGCCGAGACGCGGTAAGAAAAATATTCGATCGACGAGCGATAATGAATATAGATACCGCGGGGACGCCTCCATGGGAATCTATAGACGCAGTAGTTTCGTCCCTTTCTGTGTAATTCGTGTTCCTTGCGTGCGGTTCGCAACTCCTCTTTTCGCCCTCTAACCTCGCACTTTTATCTCCTCCCTCTCCTGGCTTTTCCCTAACCTTATGTTCTCTCTCTTCTCCTCTCTTTCTCTCGCCGCGGAACGAGGGGGTTATAACTGTCTTATTGCGCCAAACGAGCGTACCACGCGCCCCGTGACGCGCTCTCCACGACGCTGCTTGCTCCTTGCGGTAAGGAACGAAGAGGGAAGAGATCTCTCCCTCGAGCCCTTTCGAACGAATTGCTCCGCCGGAGCGTTACGACTTTCGGCATATTGCGCGTGCAAGGGTTTCTTATGTACTGAACTCGCGATGAGAAAATCTACACTCTGAGGAAATTACATGGTTAACCCTCAAATACTACTAGGTTCACATATCTACCAGGAAAGACACTCGAATCACTATTATCTCATTATCCATGAGCATTTGGCTTATATTTGTATCATACTATTTTGAAGATTATTATGTACAAAAAAGTCTTATATCGATGTAGGCCAAAAGTTCATAAGTAATGAGATAATAGTTATTCGAGTTTCTTTCCTGGTGGGATAAGTTTAGCCTCATATGTGGTATTGACTTAAAGTCAATTTCTACGACCTCGAATACAATTAAAATCACGGTACGGCTGATTCTGGCCACTGATAAAGATGTTCATTTTCACCTTAAATATCATCTTTCCTCCGTAATTCTCCGTTAGACACCTTAGAATGTATTTCAACAGATGATCGTCGAAAGTAGAAAAAGAAGAAAGAGAACCAGACCACGCTCTTCTTCAATCGCAAAGAATTCCGATAATTCGCGCGGGTATATTTCACCGAGTCGAAATACCTGGCCAAAATTCGCGGCTTTGCCGTTTGGCGGAGCATATCCGCGCGGGGTGGAAGTGGCGGTCGAAGAGAAGGATGCAAGCGAGGGGTCGAGTGTGTATGTGCGTGTGTGTGTATGCGCGCAACCACCTCTGGGAATGCACCGAATACCGCAGTGCGCCGTATTTATTCGCTTTAATTTTGTTTCGCCGAACTACGGCCGCGCCCTCGCGCGCGCGTTAATCACGATTAAATAGGATTTGCTCCCTCTCCCTCTCGCGACCTCCCGCGCTCGAAACTCGACGGGGAGACTCTACTCTCGAAGTGATCCCTCGTGCGGCCGCATTTCGAAAAAAAAAACGCGCAACTGGCTTCGCGAGGACTCGTTACCTTCGAGTTTCGAGGGAGGGAAAGAGAAATCGGCACACCCCGAAGAGGTCGAACGGATCTTGCTTCGGATAACCAAAGTTTGATAAGGTCTACGCGCGGCTTTCTTCCTCCTTTTTTTTTTCACGGAGTAACCTCTACCCCCTCCGGTCCTTCTTCCTCTCCTCGCGTCTTTTATCATTATTTTCACCGAGAAGCCCAGTTATAAATGACCCATCAACGCTTCCCTCGCGCGCCCTTGTATAAATATTGGCTCTACGAATAAATTGCCTTCTCTCTCTCTCTCTCTCCCCCCCTCTCTCTCTCTCTCTCTTTTTCTCTGCCCAAAACAATGCGAGCGCCCTTGGACATTCCCGAGGGAACGTGATGAATGTCTTTATTCGACGTGTGTGCGAACTTACGTTTTGTATGTACACATCACACATGTTTACCTCAAACGTTGCGTGCAGGATGCAGGAATTGCGTAGAGTGAACAAAATAACTTGGTTAAAATGACAAAACGCATCTGGTTAAATGAGCTTAGTTGTTCTAATGAAAATACTACACGGAGAAAAAGGATTAGTAAAAACTGACGGGAAAACGCGTGACTTCTTACAGTTATCCCAGTAACAGGGCTCCTCGAGGTGAAACATTAAAGTTTTTAATAGACCTCAGCGTACTTTTTACAGTTCGTAATAGTATAAACATCAGTTCATGCGGTAAAATTTACCAGTCTCACGTTAAAATGTTCCGGGGATTTATGGATTTATACTGTTACGGGCTATAAAAAGTACGGTATATTTATTAAAAAATTCAATGCTTCATTCGACGCTCCTCGAAGGGCGTTATTACTGGGATTCACTGTTAAAATTATTAATCCTTTTTCTTCGTGCAGTTATTCTAACCAAAATACCAGTAAAGTGAACCAAATATTTAGTTATTCTAACTACATCTCTAGTTATTCCAACGAGATGTCTAGTTATTCTAACCAGAAAATGGTCAGTTTAATCAAACAGATGGAGACTTCACGTTTCACCAAATGGTTTGATTATGGCCTCCAGAATTTTAGTTATTTAAATTAACCAGTATATTTTTCTAAGTGTATGTGCTCGTAGAAATGAAATGTTCTTAATCGAATCGTATCAGACTCCCCTCCTTTATTAATTCAATATTTCATTCTGCTTTCAGGTAAGAAACTCAATCGAACGATTCCTTATCGAAAGCGCAAGAATTCGGCGATCGGCCGCTTCGGAGCGATGGATCGTAAGACGGACAAATCGCCTATCGGTTCGTACGTTCTTATCAAATAGGAATACTATACTCGTAATTGCCGCTCGCACGAACAATTTCTCGTCACACGGTATGCGATCCATTGAAAAAGCTCCGCCGCCATTCTCTTCCCCTCCAACAAGAGCGAGCAGTCATCCGCGTTTACGGATAGCTTCTTTCGCGATCCACGCGTTCGTAATAAATCCCGCGTGAATGCAGCGGCGGCGGGCACGGGGCGAGCGAGGGAGTAACAGCATCGCTGGGTTAATTTTTAACCCCCTCGTAAGCCAAAAGATTTATCGCGTTAGCCTTTGTTGAGCCGAGGCTATATGTAACGTATATTTATGCCGGCCCGTCACGGGAACGAAGGCACTATACTAACCCCCCTCCTCGTTCCCTCGGCCGCGACGGAGCGACTCTTTCTACCCCACTGGCTCGGAAAATGATTAACTAATGCCCCGGGAAAAACGTCGAGAAAGAACGGAAACACCCTGTATACCCGCGCGTACACACGTGACGCTCGCTTACTCGTATACGATTACACCCCACCCCCTCTGCCGTATACGCAGGAGCACAATGAACGTATACTTCCGCCCCGAATTGGCTCGACCCTCCCGATGCATACAAGCGATATTTTAGGTTCTCCGATGGTTGAGTTATTATACCTAATAAGGTGTAGGACGTTTCGGAGCCCTCATATCCTCCGATCCCTCCTCCTCCGCTGAATACCTTGGTCCCCTTCTCCGATCGCCCCTGTCCTCTCCATCTTTTTCTTTACGATGTCACCTCTATCCGTGAGAGGGATCGATGTCGATGACCGACGCGTGACGTCGTAAATTATCGCGGGAAACCCTGCGGTTCCGTGCGATCGAATAATGTCTGACGCACTCGCGTGGATACTATATGTGTGTTGTTTAGGAAAATGGAGAGAGGATACGATTGCGTTTTGCGCGATTATTTTCTTTCGCGATAATCGAGACTCTGCACACGGAGAAAAATTTGTGGGAATCAGTTTCACATACTGAATGGTAGAAACGACTTTTTGGGATGTATGCGCTTCCTTAGTATACAGGCTGTGTAATGGCTAAGAGAGCTGAAACAGGAGGAACCTAATTCTGTTCAAAATTAGTACACTGACTAACGATATCACTTCCTACGATCACCGTTCCTCAGAATCCACTTGGCTGTCAAATCTTAGCCAAAGTGAGGGCATTGTAGAAAGTCGTACCACTGATCAGTGTATAATAACTTTGAACAGAATTAAACTCCTCCTGTTTCAGCCCTCTTGGCCACCCTGTATACTAACGGTAATAAGGAGTGTAATTAAAAAAGTTTTATAGCGCTATTCTGTACAAAATTATAAGCTCTATAAAGGGTTGTATTCTATAAAGTCGTATAAGAAAATTGTAACTTTATAGGACGTAACACCTTATAGAGCTTACATTTTCATACAGAATAGCGTCATTAGTTACTGAGAAATGAAGACCTCATTACAGGTACGAAATTATACGCGGAGTAACAGCCTCTTCGAGCTTTGCGGCGGGCGCTACGTTTTTTTTAGTCCCTGGCGCGAACCTCTATCAAGGCTCTCGATTCTACATTTCTTCTCTTTCCACATGGCAACTGTTGCCGCACGTATATAATCTTAATGAGAAATGCTCATCATTCAGAGTGATACAAGAAGTATTAGTTGCTGCGCACGACATAAGTAGTAAAAGCCATCTACGGGAGAACAGCGGCTTTCAATGCAACCTCCTAATAATTACCACAAACTTTTCTCCGTGTAGAAATGCGTTAGGTACGTTGTGCTGGTACAATGTAAAAAGAAAATATTTAGATCGTATTTACACTGAAAATATTTAATTATCAAAAGTAAATAAATATAGGTATCCATAACTGATGCAGTCGCCCAATCGAAGGCCTGCTACTCTCTCGATTTTATCCCCGCCTCGCATCGAAGCCCCTTCAACAGTTTTCACATGTAATCGCAATTGAAACTACGTCAAAATGATGAATTTATTCGTGCACGGGTCAAATAACGAATGTACTCGTGTTGTGCATTGCGACACAGTCGTGCGTAAAATTCGGAGCGGGAGTCGCGCGCGCGAACGCCCGTCGATTTTCGACAGTGATGCTCGACGAGTCGAGAAATGCAGCGAATGCACGCGGCAATGTTGGGGCTCCCGTTCGCGAGCTCGAAAACGAGGGGGATGACCGCATAGAGGGAAAACGGTCGTTGTCGCGAAACTAATTGTAATTCGCCGCGTCGGACTGCGTACCTATAGCCCCTGGTCAGCAACGACGTCGACCGTTTGAAACCCTTGAGCCGTGCGCGAGGACGTACCTACCACCTACCCTTATTTTAATTCAGGTACACAGGCTATCTCGTGCGCTCGTACCGCCCGCGAGCACCACCTGCAACGTCGCATACGCGTGGACCAGAAACTCGTCAGAGCGAAAACTCAAACACACGAACCTTTGTCGAGAGGGGTTTTGTTTAATTAAAGCTCTAACTCGATGAAACCCCGCGGCACGACCGTGCGCTATACTCTCGTCACGAGTCAAGTTGTTTTAATTTGCCTGAATCCCTCTAATTCAATTTTAATCGTAAACACTGGGCGTTACTGATTTGTTTCGAGCGACGGAGGGGGGTGAACTGGGGTTTACTTTGTTTATTTTTTCGGGAAAAATCTCTTATCGATTCGACTGGATATTTTAAAGATTCATTGGCAGAACAACTCATTTATAGTTAACAAACGTATACTTAATTATGGCGAACATATTGTCGTACCGAACCGGTAGTTTTCGTCATTATTTACGCCAAAATCACCGGGGATCATTTTCCCCCAGTATCCCCTAAAGGCTTATTACACTGAAAAAATGTGCTACATTCAACCACGATGTTATAGTCGTCTCAATAGCATAAGACTGTAAGGTCAAATAAATAGAATTGAGATAACCAATTTGAAGTTGAAGTTGAAGTTGAACAACTATACCGTGAGGTCCGCCGTATTCAACCTCATCATGGTTGGATGTAACAGATTTTTGTTTCAGTGTAACTATAAATAAATTATTTCTTCAGCGTGATAATTGATGAACCAAACGTCAATTGTGATTTCGGTCATAAATCAATTAGAAAAAATATCGTCTCGCAACACCAACCTCTAACCTATTTCTAAATATTAAAGCACAACGAGTTATAAATATCAAAGATCCGCCGACGCAATCGACTACATTGAAATATCGAGTTAATCGCAGTCCGCAAAACCCTCCGCGCGTTACCTCCGCCTCTGACCGCGCGCGCCACCGCTTTCATTCTCCTATCTCTGGTTGAACACGCGCGCAAAAACTCGGACGTCCGTTTCGAACGCGCGCCGGGCACAATCGCGCAAACCGCGCGCGGCAGCCGTGCAAAACCGACGAAACAATATGCGGTAATACGTGCCGCGGCACGGTCGCGCGATGCCTCGATTTCCACCCCCGCACCCAGTCGGCGCATAAATCATACCGACACACGTTCTTCACCGCCGGGGTCACGTCCTCGCGCGTGCGCGTTCGCCCGCGCCGGGGCGCGCCGAAAGCGTTAGGTCGCTTCCGCGAGGCGCAAATCGCACGCTAGTCATCCACTCATGCGCTACGAAAAGAGTTGACCGGCGAAATGTGTGTATGTACAGCCGTGATAATAGATAGTCGATGCGCGAATTTTCACATCGATTGCGAGAGACGAGGGAAAAAGTTTTTTGACGCATTTTGATTTCGATCGTTTCCGCGCGTGTGCACACATGGAGAACAATAATTTATTGAAATTCTATGAGAAGCTATTATTCTTATGATCTATTGAAATTCTATATGAGAGGCTATTATTCTTATATGAAAAAAATATAATATTAGGAGGTTGCATTGAAAGACGCTATTCTCCTGTAGATGGCTCTAACTACTTATGTCGTGCGCAGCGACTAATACTTCTCGTATCACTCTAAATTATGGACATTTTTCATTAAGATTCAGTCATTAAACTGCCACTTTTGGTTAATATACGTCTATATCTATAACCTGAAAAAATGGAATGCGACAAGTTGTTTTTTTCGCTGTGTACTTCTACACTACTCTGATTTAAAAAAAGTGCTGCTGCAGCTCATCAATTACTTGTGCAAACTTATGCTGAATCTGCTCCATCAGAAACAGTATATAGAGAGTGGTTTCGTCGCTTCAAAAGTGGAAACTGTCATGTTCACAATCGATCAATGAGTCAGCCAGGACATGTTCTTTTATCTATTCTAAATTAGAGGTGTACCAAAGGTGACTAGATGAACTGTTCATAGCTTTAGGCTCTTGAATTCTCAAAGCTGAACTCCAACTACTGTCATTGGCAGTGAGATATTCACCACATGTAGTAGCAACAGTTATCAGTTATCAATCTAACTGCCAGAAACAACTATAAAGTCGTCCAGTTAGTTATGGCACCCTTTAATTTCGATTAGTGTACGACAATGTCGTAACTTTTATCGAAACGTTTAGAAGAGGATTAATTTCAAAATGATACATATTATATTATGTACTCTACACTGTAAAAAAAATTTTTAATTTAATACAATTGTAAATAAAGCTTCTATCCAACGCGTTATTATGACAATTAATATACTCCGTTATAAAATTTGTTAGGGCAATTTCACAAGGAAATGTATTAACTTTCATAATCGCGCATTGGAAAAAATTTTATATAAGAGTATAATATTAAAAATACAAATTTTTTTACAGTGTACAACCACCTATCCCACACAAGCATTATTTAGAGCAAATTCGCCCGTGCAAATATTGCGGACACGCTCTGTGCGTCGTTCCTCGCATTTCCCCCGAAGAAGCAAAACTCTGCTCCACCTGACATTCCTCTCTCCGCGCGCAGTGACTTTTACGACAATAGCGCGCGCCGGTCGAATCGCCGAAAAGTCGCGCAACCACCGCGCGAGTGAAACTTTGATCCGGCTCTGCGCCGGCCACTTGTCCGGAGTTTTACCGGTCGTGGAAATCGCAGCCGAAATTCCCATTCCGTCCCGGCGTGCCGTCCCACGGGCGATTCAATTGGATTCCGGCCGGTTTCACGAGCTCGTGTGAAATTAGCCGCGAGCCCGAACGCCGGCGAATCGGGGGCGTTTCACGGGCTGGTCGCGGGAGATGCGGGCGGTTGAAGACCTACTCTTTCGCGGCATGTGCCTACCTATGTACCGTTATCGTGTACGCGCGCGACTATGTACCGCGCGCGAGCTATAAAAGTAGACGAGGCAAGAACGAAAGTGATTCGCCGGGAGGAGCGTTCTCGGCCGTGTAAATAGACGTAGACCAGATTATTCGATCTTGCGCACATTAGCCGCAATAACCCGCACGGAGAAAAAAAATAGTAGATTGGACTAAATTGGGGTAGGAACGCCGATCAAGTTACTTGAATTAAAAAATTTGGTTGTAATGATTTGAAATTATGTTTGACGAAAACAAGCTGTCAAGTCTAGCAAATTATTCATTCAAGTAACTAAAGTTGCGCTCCCCGCCCGTGACCGCTAATTTAGTCAAATCTATCACATTGTTTTCTCAGTGCGTATAGAAATTAGTTAGGGATGACCTCGGTTAAGATGAGTCTCCTTTAAGGCTGAACTAGGGCTTCCATGATAAAGGCTTCCTTATTATTACCGTAGCAGGGCCCTGTCGAGGCTTTCTAAGGTTTCCTTATTTTTAAACTTTAGCTCTAGTAGGGCTAACTTGTAAGGAAGGGCCTTTTCAGGGTTTGATGAGGATGCTTTGTTAAGAAATAAGCAGGTTTGTCAATGAAAACTTAGCAGGGCCCTGTCGTCCTCGTTACTCGTTATCAGAGGGCTCACCACTCGATCAGAGTGTCAGTATTAAACAATCTATACGTTTCACGACGTCACGTGACTGACCTTCGCATCCTATAGCATATCTCTCTGAGTTTCAATTTAATTCGCGAATTTCCCTGAGATTTCCATTTTATGAAAAATTTCGGAGATTTCCCTGATTTGCCGGTTCTGTCGCCACCCTGCGTACGAGTATGATACGCGTACACGTTGGTTTATACGATACGACAGCGCTTAATAGGGGTATCCCGCCGGAACCGATGGCTCGAGAGTTTCCCGTGGGGCGAAGGGGATGCGGCGGACGAAAGTGCGAAGGTCTGGAAAAGGGATGAAGGTTGCTGACACGCGGGGTGGTACGGTACAGATACGAGAATTCCGCGATCTCTGACTGGATAAAATTAATCGAACACGGGGATCGTCGAATTGGGAGTTATTCTCGTCTTGGCCGTTTCTTAATGTCGTCTTTTGATACACATTCGAGCCTCAGCAATTTCGCCGGCTGGAAGTAAGTCGTGTACTCGACGAGATGGCATGGAGGTGAAATAGGGCAAGACTGGAATAAATGCGTTCCGCAGTTGAAGTAGGTACAAGTAAAAGATCGATCATCTTGAAAGTGATTGGAGATACCGAAAAAAAGTTTAAACAAAAGATGTTCGTTTATGTTTCTACTAGAAAAGAGCTATTCTCCATTTGTCATGTATCTCCACTGCGTCTCGAAATAACTCGATACATACTTTGATGCTTTTAATGCTCCATTCGGCTTACCATTGACCTACATTGGATGGTTATCTTGAAACGCAATGGAGATATATGAAAAATGGAGAGTAGCTTTTTTGCAGTATAAACATAGAAGAACATCTAAAAGAATAGGTCTAACATAAGACTCCAATTTGGGAATCGCGTTCAGAGTTTAACTAAAATTAGGGCGTTCATCCCACTCTTATCTGTACACCGTACGTTACAGGGAGATCGTTCCAGAGCCAAAGTCGTTGAACCCCGAGTTATTTCTGTTAATGTAGTATGCAGAGATATTATCAGTAGCCGCGCATAATAACGCGCAACCGTCGCGCAAATCGTAATAACGAAAACATCATTTCTCTCTCCCTCCCTCGCGGCGCTGTACACACGGGTAGCGTCGGGCGCGAAGCGAGGAGAATCCGGGAGCCGGTCAGCATTCCGCATTTTTGAGGACGACACCGCTTTTAACGATCGCCGTATAACATTCCAGCAGCCGGAGCCATTACGTCACGGCGGATATAAAAATGTACTTACCGTCGCGCGGACTGTAATGTACTCGTAAAGGAGGGAGAATAGCACAGAGGCGGGGGGCGCGCGCGGTGGAAGAGAACGAAGGAACTCGAAGATATCCCGCACCGGTCCGTGGCGAGTTACCGCTGGCGCGGGGAATAGAGGAGTCACGACTCTCTCGCTGTACGCGTTCCGCTTACGATCACTCGCGCCGTCGAGATGTTGCTTAAAAGCGGAGCGAGAGGCGCGGGTAGTGAGAGAGGAGGAGGAACAAATTGGCACTCGTAAAGGAGGATAGGTGCCGTAAATTACGGCGCGCGAGTACGAACCGAATCGCGCGATACCCCACCGCCGCGGTGTATACATATACGAGGCGCGCTTCGACCGACCTTAATTGTAGGACTTTCGCAATAAAGAAGCGTCCGTTTGTAAAAAGCACCGCAAAATATCGAGATTAAATTGCATCGCTTTCTTCCGCGCGCGAGCGAACCGATGCTGTTAATTTGGGTTCTACGATATAAGTCGTCCCCGAGTTCCGCACTTTCGGTGATTACACGGACTCGAGTAGAAAGTTGTCAGGGTATAGCCGATGTCGCATGAGAACCTCTTCGGGCGGTGTTAGGATTCAGCCTTATTCGGGAAACCCTGATCTGGACCTGATCAGGTGCTGAACAAAACTACGTAATATAGGTATGTTATAACTCGATTGATCGTGAAACACCCGACTCAAACCTGATCGGGTATCCATCTACTCGTAATACACCCGAAGAAGATAATTTTAATTTTCCTATTATCGGGACTCGCTCAGGTTTTTTATCTATATATTAGGAGAAAAGGTAATATTTTATCGTTTCATTTTTCATTACGGCGAATTGATCCTTATCGGGATATCAGAGCAGCCCAGGCGAAAAAGTTCCGTATATTTTGCATATGATCCATATGTGGATTTGGTCATATTTGGATATGGAGTACATATGATTTTTATACTAACCATATACGGACTATATATGGATTGTACAAATATTGAAAAATCCAAATATATCCTTATACAGTTAATATAGAAATAATATATGATTCATATGTGACTAAATCCATACATGGACCACATATAGGTCCTTATCACATAACCCGACCGGGTCCCGAATTATACTCGTAATACTTGATCAGGACATCGTCAAGACCTTTAATGAAATTTCTACTCGTGAACCGGTCGCGCGAGAAACTCGAACGTGATTAAGGTTGCCTGCACGTAGGGGTGGGTCACGCGGGCCAATCTCGATACGCCAGTGGAAGTAACGGGAGATACTCTTCGGGAATTGGAGCGAAACGTCGAAGCCCTCTTCGAAAACTGCCTTTAACCTCGTCGCCAAAATAATTCGCCGAGTAAAGTCTTCGCCCGTTATACGCATAGATTCCCCGAAGGTTAACCGCGGGACGTCGTTAGTTCGGTCGTTAATTAGGCGGAATCGAGTCTCTCGCCCGAAGGAGAGCCCAACTTCGCGCGCTCTATTTGTACGCCGTAGCCCGGATCGGCTGCGCGCGCAAAAAAAAGGCGGCGCGGTCGGAACGGTAACGTAATTAGCAGGGGCGAGGACCGTTACATCGAAACGCGCGAAGCAGTTTGAAGCGCGTAAAGTTTCTCGATTCGCCACGCGGAAAGAAATTCCCTTATTGAATCTGTGGAAATGAAAGTTGAAGGAGCTTTCATGCGAATTTCAATTAATGTGAAATTAAAAAATGCTAAAGCCGATAGAAACATCATTAGTTACAGTGGTTCCGGATATTGCGACAATCCTTTAATGTGAAATTTGTATACTATTTTACGTATTCGCAATATTTAAAGAATAATATTCAGAATAAGAAATAATATATTAAAATAAAGTCGAAACCGGTCTCTCTACATACTGTTTCTGATGGAGCAGATTCAGCATAAGTTCGTACAAGTAATTCATGAGCTGCAGCAATACCTACTTTTTTTTTAAATCAGAGTAGTGTAGAAGTACACACCGAAGAAACAACTTGTCGCATTCCATTTTCTCAGGTTACAGACATAGACTTGTATTAACCAAAAATGGCAGTCTAATGACTCAATCTTAATGAGCCATAATTTTGAGTGATACGAGAAGTATTAGTCGCTGCGCACAACATAACTAGTTAGAGTCATCCACAGGAGAACAGCGGCTTTCAATGCAACCTCCTAATAGTTGAGCCAAGCATATGTGTTAATTATTAAAAAGCCAATGTGAAATATTTCCTTCGCCATAACCAAGTATGCGTTTGTTAACTATAAATAAACCATTCTTTCATGTATAGACAACGATGCGATCGTGGTATTTTTTCAGCGGATATTCCTTAAATATTCTCTCGTTCAAATTCTCAGAAGATATAAAAACCCTGTGTTTTTCCTGCCATTCTTTTTCTTACCTGGAAACATTGTTTGCGTTTCCCATCGAGTCTTTCGCGAGACCCTCACGATCAAAATAACGCAAAGTCGGGAGGAAAAGGTCCCGTAAAGTTCTTCCAAGCCGCGCGAGTCGATCGGATCGACGCTTATTTTCCTTCGGTTTCGATCGTCCCGAGGCTCCGCGCGCCATAACGGGAACTTTTCCCGGGCCAGCGAGCGCGGCAAGGAGTAGAGGTAAACTTTTGTGAACCGATGTCGTTCCCCTTTTGCCACCCTTCGCGAGCAACCCCTCTCCGCCAGAGCGCTCTCGTTTTGAATACTAAGAGTTCGAACTCGTGCGTGGCTCCCGAAACCACCCCGAAGACCTTCAATTTGGCAGGAATCGAGGTTGGCCGCTTTACTCCCCCCCGCGCGCGAGCGGTTCCACTGAGGAGAGGGTCGGGTGGGATCTACCGGGGTGGCCCGCACGCGGGAGAGACGAGTGGGGCCGAGTTATACGAGGGAATTCGGCGGGAACCGGGAAAGAGAGATAATACAAGAAGTAATACGGAGAGACGTGGCGGTTTAGCCGCGAAATTGAGCCAGTCGGAGCGCACGGTGCCTCCGCTCGTGTGTATTCTGATTTCTCCCGGCCGGGCCACCCCGCGCTCCTTCCCTTGCGCGACTTCGACCGACGTCCCTCTCTACCGTTGAGTGGCGAGTGGTCTTTTAAATTCCTCCCGCGACGCCCCGGCCGGCGGGGGCGTTACGCACCTTATATCTCCACTTCGAGGCGGGAAGCGCGAGTGTCCGGGAAATGAGGATTCCGGGGATGCCTATAAATTATATCGCTCGGGAATGCGCTGCCGGGGTGGCAGCTGCCGCGGTGCGTGGATACACGCGTGTGCGTATATATAAGCGCGCGTGCCAGTCGCGCGCGAAGCCTCGGTTGTGCTGCGCACAAATACTACTATTTCCTCGTGCTTTATGGGAGCTGGTAGCTGTTTGGCTGCGCGCGCGTAAATATAGGTATACCTACGCTCGCTCGCGCGCGCGCCAATTTCCGTTCCGCTGTAGGTACTCGCGCGCTCCAGACGACGCCACATATATACGCGCGTCCTCTGTAGAAAGTCTTTGGTTCTTCGGTAAGCGAGAAGAAACGAGAGCAAAAGTGGACGCCTCACGTGCTCCGGCGTATCGCGTGGGTAAAGTCTTCCGCGCGTCTTCACGCCGCACGGGCGATCACGTGCGTCGCACGCGTAATTACACGGTTTTTTTGCGAATGGGGAAGGGAGGGTGATACTACGAAATGAAGAGAGCAATTTTACCGATATAACATCGCTTTTCCATGGTTATGTGGGTCCGATTCGATTGTATTAATTGTTCTTCGCGTGAAATTCGTTTCTTTCCTCGAAAACCTCTCATTTCGAACGGTACGTAAAACGCGGTGGACTCGTTAATTACGGGAGATCCAACGTGACAATCGATCGTTCCACTCGCGCGCCGTTAATCCGCTCCGGCGGCCGTGACGATTAATTAGAGTGCCGCGTGTCTATAGTTTTCGACGGATGACCGCGGATAAATCGTTCTCCCTCGCGTTCCGGTCGCACGATTTTTTTTTCTTTTATTTATTTCGCGAATTATAAGTACCGAAGCAGGGTTTTCGATTGCAATAGTGTCTTCCGGTTTCGGTCTTCCACTCGCTGTCTTTCCTATATTCTGTTGATATAAATTATAAATGCACATTATAAATGTACCTTACTCACATTAGACATCGCATACATTTCATACAGCTTTAACACGCCATACTTCCACTGGTCGCGTGATAATATAAATGTATATTTTTTTATGAACTGAATTAAGGGGGTGGGCCGCTCTCTGATGATTTCTTCTCCCAACACTCACAATCTAAATTAAACGAACGAGATAAATTCGATTAAGGGGGTACATTTACCTGGGATTGATAAAACTGGAGTCATAATTACGAAATTTTGTAGAGAAATAAAACACTTTAATTTAACACTCATTTTTATGAGCAAGAGTGTCGTTCAGTGTAGTGGTTCGCGGTGGTCACTGTAGCTTTTACAGGACTCATCAAAAAATGAAATACCAAAGAGATTCTTAAAGTGTATTAAGGTATCTAGTCTTTGTCACATATCCGACTTTAAACGACTATTGATTAATAAGAAAACGACTGTAATTTGAACTGGAGATATCGACTTTTCGTGAAAAATTCACTCATTTCCGGAATATTAAAAAACGTACCTAGTTCTGAAAAAAAATCCACGTGACAAAGATGATATACTTATATGCAGAATACGCCGTATACATTTAACAGAAATCGATACAGCCGTTGCCAAAATATTTTCATCACCGACTTCGAAAATATGGTTTCAAGATAATCGCCTTTAAAGTTTTCCGCCCAGGCTAGACCTTTGTTATGTTGCTTCGTTCAGAGCGCTATAATCTTAGTCACCTTCGCGAATATTGACACGGAATTTTCAGAGAATATTCTTAGAATATTGTACTTTTTGAAAATGAAAAAAAATCTAATTGTTTGACCAAACTAGGTGCATGTGCCCCGTTAAAAACTACAGGACGAATTTTCCGTTTATTTGACTCGATCAACCCCGCTTCGTTAAGATATATCACACGAGTATTTCCCTAAACTCGGTTCAACCGTCAAGGATTAAAGCTCTCGGCACACCGATATCCCCGAAGTTCGTCGTGGCTTTTCGGCTCCCCTTGACTTCTCCCGTCGCGAATATATACGCCGACGCGGCGCGATTCGAGCGCGGGATTAAGAAGCGAAACGAACGAAGGGGCTTTCGAAACCCGCGGAGGTCGTGCGATCGGAGCCGATCCTCATCGATTACGATCGCCCGCGGTCCCCACCGATCACCGATCTGCTCGGGGTCCCACCCGAGTCGCTGATGCCGAAATAAAGAGAAAAGCCAGAAACCGACCGAGCCTCCTTATTCAACGTATACGTCGCCTTGAATCGCGGTCCGGCCGCGCTTTCGCACGATCGTTTGGTGCATAGTGATCGCCTTATTTCGACGCGTCGCCTGCCCACCGCACTCGTCGCGTATCACGCCCCCGATTCGGGCGTCCAAAAAGTCGGCGAAGAGAAATGAGGATAAGAATTTTTAAAAGATAAATAATAACCGGTATTTACGTTTTTCTCTGAAACGGTGACTCTTCTTTTCCTCGATTCGATGTTTTTTTCATGAGGAATCGAGCATAACTGCGACGAATGCCGATAAATCGAGACTGGAACGACGATAGTATCCATGCCGTTACTCGAAGTGAGCGCGAGTCTCGCTTGAATTCACATTCCGTGGCGATTTTTTTTCGCGCGACGTCGGATCGCTGCCCTTTATTCGAATAAAGTGGCCAATGTTGAAAAACGAAACATCAGTCAGGGAAAATTTGTAAATTGAAATCTCGAAATTTGTTTAAGGCGACTTTATGCTTCTGATTAAACTGAGAAGAAAAGTGGTATGTTTTCCATTAAATCGGCGTTTACGTGTGTCCCTCACCTGTAAACGCCGATTTAATTGAATATACCATTTTTTCTCCGGTTAATTAGAAGTTATAACCAAATTTATTAATTGAAGCAAGTAATTCTGCAGGGGAATGCGGCATTACTTGCTTCGACTAATACATTTGGTTACACCGATGCATGGCTATTTGAAGATGGCAGGCTGTGATCCATTCAAATCAATTATTAGTCCAATTAACTTGATCTGCATTCCCCCACCCTTCACCCCAGATTTAGTTAAACCTACCGCGTTATTTTCTCCGTAAAGTTTCCGAGATTTTTCTTCGGTCGAAGAATATTTCCTTTTTCTCGTAACCCTGAAAATTCCATCAGGAAAATGTCAGGGGATTTTTTTGATCAAATTTAGCGAGCCACCCTGTCGGACCACTTTCAGTCTCCATCCCGTTAGAGTATCCTCGTATAACGCGTGGCCGAAGATCGAAAAACACCGCGTCCCCCGTTTCCACCCTCCTGCGAAGAACGGGGGCGAGGCGCTCGTATAAAAGACGAAGAGTCATCCCCATACATACCCGTGCACAGCAGGGAAAGTGGTGCACGTATGGACGATCGTTTCGAACCGTCGTTTCGGGGATAAAGTTTCCTCCGGACACACTCGAGAATTTCCAGTCGGCCCGTACAGAGTTAACCCCACTTTACCCTAAACCCAAGACAAAACCCTGGTCCATATTTGCGCCACCTTCGGTCGACTCTGTATATAGGGATCTGGCGAAACGTGGCGGGAAATCGAGATAACGCGTCCCCCCCCTCTTTTTCTCCCACTCGGTTGGTGGGCGGAGAGGGTGGAGAAGACGCTTGTAAGACGGATAGCCGTCTCTCGTATATGCCGCGCGTATATGTGTGCGAACACATGGAAGATTCGGTGCCTATGTGCATAATTCACGTGTACGATACCGAGTCTCGTATGTATGATACGTCTTTGTACACGTATGGCGCCGGTGTGTAGATTACTCTTGCCCGTAGCCTACATACACGCTCGGTCCTCGCGTATGCGCGCGCGTGTAGGTGCGCGAAAATACAAAGGCCGCTTTGTCGTCGGTATTTTTTTTCTGCTCTTTTTTTTTCCATCCCCCTCCGCGCCCCGTGTAAGAGATCGGATAGAGCCGCGCGCGGGGGTACGAGGAGGGCGTAAAATATGACAAAGCACACGCGCCGTGCTTCGCCATTCATGGCCGCCAGAGTGAAAAAATCATACCGCGGAAATCGAATCTAATTGAACTCTGCGCACGCCCGCGGACGAGATACGATATCACGCGCAGTGGTTCGGCGCACGGAGAGGCGAAGCTGTCGAGTTCGTTCGGTTCGGATCGGTTGCCATTGTTTGAGCGGATTAGAAGATAGCGTGGCTTTTGGAGAACATCGAACGCGTTTCGATTGTCGTTGACATAATTTCAACCGCTGAGCGAAGAGAAATGTTTTTTTACCATCGGATTGAATTCGAGAGAGACGAGCCACTCCAGTTGGCCCACGAGCGCTGTAGCGAGCAATGAAAAGCAGGGGTCTACTCGGACTTTTCGGTCTCTTCTAGAACTATTTTTTAATAAAATATCGCCGTTGACATAACTGCAACCGCTGAGCGAAGAGAAATGATTTTCACTTTCGAAGCAATTTCGAGAGAGATGAGTCACTTGAGTTGGCCCCCGAGCACTGTGGCGAGCAATGAAGAGTAGGGGTCCACTCAGACTGTTCAATCTCTCTGAAAATTATTATTTTGTAACAAGATTCCTTGTAAGAACCCTTCGCTCATGCGTAGTCATTATCCGAAAAGCGATCGATGGCCGTCCCCCCGCAATCTTAATTACGTTCTAAGCTCGGAACCGCGGTACTCGACTCCTTAACCGACGTTGCTTATCTTGCTGTAATCACGACCGCGCTCTCTCGTCGCACAATTTCTGCAGTGTGTAACGTCGCCGCGATCGTTTTCTGAGCGTTTAAACGATTTTCGATAGGGACTACCATGAGTGGTTCTGCCCGTGGTATCGATTGCCCTGTACTATCTAAAGGCTTAAAAATTCTCCCGGGTTATTCGCGATCGATATACTATATGAAGCTAAACTTACTCACCAGGAAAAAATTTCAATCACTATTATCTCATCATCAATGAACTTTTGGCCTATATCAATATAAGACTTTGTTGTAGATAAAAAAAGTGTTGTAATCTTCAAAAAAGTATCATACAAACACGAGCCAAACGCTCGTAGATAGTGAGATAATATTGATTCAAGATTTTTTCCCGACGAGTAAGTTTAGCCTCGTATGGTACGTGTATAATTGCATCGCTCCTTTCTAATTATTTTTATTGTCGACATCGACGATACAAGTTTCAATAAGCGCGGAAAGCGCAGCCGTGTCCGATATCTGCCATCTAATAAGATGCAGAACGGTTAATAAAGCCACTTCTATCGCGAGGGAAGATCATCTGGCGGTATTGCACGTCGATCCACCCCGCGGGATTTCTTCCCCATGGAAGAAGAATGCGAGAGATTGGGGGAGTTCCCCCTCTCCGTCGAACCTCGCGGAGCAGGTTATTGAATATGATATTGGATTTTCCAGACATTACGGTCCCATCTGATACCCGATCGCGAAACTACAAGGGAAATTTAAAACTCGTCATGTGCTCGGGTCGAGTCACTCGACCCGGCCTGGAAATCACCTCGATTCGGCGAGATCTAACGAAAGCTACAGTTCGTGTGCATGTATATGTATGCATACACTATCACCGAGGAAAAAATTGCTGAATTAATTTAGTTGGTTTCAATTATTTTAAGCAATTAAATATTTTCTCAATTAACACAATTGTTTTCAATCCCAATACCTGTTCATTTGCAAATAATATATGTTTCATCACTATGAGTAGCTATTCGGTTGCTATAATTTCACATACTTAGTTCGCCATACATGACTATTATTTAGCGGTCTTAATTTACATGATTGTTTTCAATCCTAATACCCGTTCATTCATAACTAATATATGTTTAATCGCTGTAAGTAGATCTTTAGTTACTACAACTTACCATATGAAGCTAAACTCACTCGTCAGGAAAGAAACTTCAACCACTATTATCTCATTATCTATGAGCTTTTGGCTCGTATTTATGTAATACAATACTTCTTGAAAAATTATATTTTTATCTACAATAAAGTCTTGTATCGATATAGGTCAAAATTTCATAAATAATGAGTTAATAGTGATTGAAGTTTCTTGCCTGGCGAGTAAATGTAGCCTCATATGGTGTTTAGTCTGCCATATGTGACTATCTTCGTGCGGTTTGACTAATTAAATATATATTTACCCACATTGTGATTATAACACAATTTGCTTAACTCAAATTAATACACGTATTATCGTGTCTACTAATTTAAACCAACCAAATCTTCCAACTAAATTTGGTTCTCAGTGCATACGCGACGATCGCCTCCGCGCGAAAAATTATTCACCTCGGGCACGGTCTACCGTGCGTGTCGTCCCACTTGCCTAACGAGACTCTCCTCCGCGTGCGACATCCGCAAAAGTATTAACCTAAAATCGCCAGCGGGGGCGAAAGAAGAGTGTTAATTCGGTCGTCGAAGTGAATCCAACCGCCCTTTGTCTCGCACACCTCCTCGTCACCTCCAACGGTAAATACCTTACCAGCCCAGCCACCCGTTCAACGAACAATCGCCACATAGAGCCCAGTTACGCGCGCACGGGCTAATTATTGGTTTCCACGCCGCGTGTTGCGTGACCGTCGCCCCTGAAAATTAGTAATTAGTGCGTAGGAGGAGAAGGAGGAAAACGCAGGACGAAAACTTTCCCGTGGAAGAAGTACTGCACGGAAGTGTCGACGCGAACAGAGCGGGGGTGGGTTTCCATCGATCGAGCACTATACCGCGACGGACCTCTGCTAATGGGTAAACACAATTTTTTCGGGAGCTCCGAGATCGCGATACCGTCCACCCCTCCTTCGCACCCCCCACACCCAGGGAAACGGTCTAGATGAATACGAACCTATATAATAGGAAAATTTATTTGAGACGAATAGGAATTTATTCGCATCGAACGCGAGTCTATTTAAATTTGATAAATGTTCTACTAGGTTCCCGCGAGTCGAAATTTTAGATCTACTCCTCTTTAGGCTTATAGTAGATCGATTTTCCATTGTATTGAAATCCTATGTTGAGTCTAAAATGGTCCATTAGTGAATATTTCACCAATTTTAGGTTTAAAATAAGAGCTTATATAAGCTGAGCAGGCCAATGGTAGGTCGAATGGAGTGTTAAAAGCATTAAAATAGGGGTAAAATTTCTACTCGGATTCGTACTCAATTAAAAAGGTATGCAAAACATTTATCCTATTCAAATAGACTTATGTTCGAGGTGAACAAATTCCTATTTATCTCAAATAAATTGTTCCATTAGGTTTGTATCCAACTAGACCTTTTCCCTCAGTGCAGAAGATAGGACGAAACTTCTTCACGTACGCCCGCGGCATTATTAATGTTTCGGCGTATTTGGACTGGTCTGATTTATAGCAGCTCACCGCGACTGATCCGTTCGACACCGAGTCACACTGACGAGCATACGCGTGCGTATACGCGAAGGCACGCGCGAAGGGTAACTATTGTCCCGCGCGAGGTGCCATCGACGAGACGCTGAATGCATAATTAAGTGACATCAGCGGAGGGCCGTCAAGTGCCGTGAGACGACGAGAAACGGATGGGTGGGAGGGCGCGCGGAGTGATGCATGCGCGTCACGATGGGGTGCTTATACCAACACCCCCGCCCTTACCGCGCGGTACCCTAGTCGATATTCGAACCCTATTTTAAACCTCAAGATCCTACCGTTCAGTAGGACATACGAGGATCTAAAGAAGACTTCTTTCTATTGAATTTATTTCTTATTTAACACCTCAAAAATGGCACATATTTCCAATGCTTCCACTTAGACGATCAAAATAAGGCATACTTAGAACCTATAATAACCCTCCATGGAGAAAAGTGGGAAAAAGTTGTAGCTTTTCCGAAGGCAAATGTACTTCGATTGAGGTATTCACAAATTTTATTACGACATAATGTTCTTGAAACAAGAAAAAAACAGCGGCTTTTTCAATGCAACGCCCTAATAGAATCGAAAAGGTTTAAAGTAGGTTCCGAATTTCGACTCGGGTAGAGCCCGCGGTAGCGAAAGGTGATATGGAAAAGGTGACGCCGCCGGGAACGAAATCGATTAACGTTCGACCGTTCGAAACGGAATTTGATATACCATGCGCACGCTGCAATCCTATTTGTCGAGACAAGAAATTATTACCGCTAGAAGCGCTTATATCGGGGTCGCGAGGATAACGGGGTCGTATTCCTCGTACGCGCTCACGTATCGGTATCGGTGGCGCGGCGGCCGCGCTGTCCCCTAACGGGGATTCTTTTTTTATTCTCCCGCCTGCTCTCGCGTCCCGCGTGTATAATTTGGGCGGCGATTTTTCATCAAACTTTCGTACGAACGACGCGCCTCGCCGCGACGATGGTTAACCGCGGCGGGGACGCGAGCTGGCACACACATCGGGAGTGCGAAGGAAGAACGCCACCGCAATATCGTTCCTGGATCACGTTTCCTCCGCGGAACGAGCGGGCAATTGATCACGCGGCGCGCCGAGCTGCAGTCCTATTGACGTTACGAGCGAGCTTATATATAGGACTTGCGACGTGTCAGCGCCGAAGGGGTATTTTATTTCGGTTTTTCAGCGAGCTCGTCGTTTCGTTCGGAATTCGTTGGGTCCTGCGTCGTGAGAAAACGGTAGTATAGTTCACTGTTTTTCTACTATTTCAGTAGGTTATCCCTGGAAGGCATGACCCAGATTGATGGTAAACCGCAGTCGTAATGTGAAGTACCTATGATTTGTCTAGTAGAGTAGACCGAGGCAAATCGGATCATAGATCTATATTTCTTAAATCGTAATGAAAATGAGCATTTCGATCGTTCGTATTACTTCACTAGAGAGGAACGCAGTGATACGAACGATCGAAATGCTCATTTTCAACATGATTTAAAAAATATGGATCTACTCGTATGATCCGATTTGCCCTGTATTCCGATTCGTCTAGGTCTATCCTAGGAATTAACCCACTATGAAATTGATTGTTATTACTAAAATTATCATAGGTAAAATTCTTCATGATTTGTTCAATTATTTAACGGTCTAAGTATGGCTACTAAATGCACTATAAAATATACTATAAAAAAGTGGCTCCTACGACTAGAATAATATTTTTACTCATCAAAACAGCCAAATTTTACCCTCATCTGCTCTCTCGCTCTCTCTCTGTAGCGTTAACTCTGGATAAGATTAATCCGTGAAGCACAGTATTCGTGTACATTAATCTTCGACATTTATTATCATGCGATCAAAATATGCAACAGCTCGTATCACTGAGAAAAAGACGTAGTAGATTAGACTAAATCGGTGATCACGGGTGAGACAACGCGAATCTCGTTACACTGTAAAAAATATACTTATACTTTAATATATTTTTATGTAAAGCTTTTTCCAATACCTACGTGATTATGAAAATGAATATGCCCCGTAATTATGAAAATTAATATATTTCCTTATGAAATTTCCCCTATAAATTTCATAACAGAGTATATAAATCTTGTATCCAGTATGTGATTATTAATTTAATAATATTAACACGAAGAGACTCAAACAGTAAATTTTATCGTATCTTCAGTAGTAAAAAAAGGTCCACATATCACTTTCTGGGAAATTTATTCCGTAGAACAGTAAAATTCGTTCAGTAATAATAAAATATGTTGAATAACAGTAAAGTGCACTGAATTTACAGTAAAGTATACTATTCTGCTCAGTAAATTTTTCGAAAAGTGCAACGTGGACCTTCCTTACTGCTGAATGCGGTAAAATTTACTGTTTAATTTCTCTCTGAAATTTAATACACGTTTTTTTAGTGTACTTGAACTAATAATTTGCTAGAATTTTGACTACAGCTTGTTTTCGTCAAACAGTGGTTAATCATTCTAAACGAATCATTTAATTTAAGTAACTGAATCGGTGTTCTCCCACCCGTAATCGCCAATTTAGTCAAATCTACTAATTTTGTTCTACACGCATGTTTGTACGGAAATGCGCCCATTCTCCCACGTCATCGAATCGACCGTGCTATGTAAACACGCACAATTTTAAAGGACCTAGATTACCGAGAAATGCGGTGATTTTCTTTTGAACCGTTAATTTTGCGTCGGTTGTTGCGGCCAAAGTGCGCGCCGCGAACGGGGTGCTCGCCACAATAACCCGCCACGCTTGTAAACGTATTAGAAGCTAAAAGATTTTACACACGCGCCCTCTCTCTCTCTCCACCAACATCGGACAACCGTTGCTTGCCGATGTAATTAACGGCTGGTCGACATGGTGCAAATATAGGCGGCCGCCTATATATTCTCCGTGCCCATCGATCCGACGCGTTAATCGGCTTTCGCCCCCTTGAAAGCGATAAGTGCAACGCGCAGTACGGGCGACTGCTCTGCGGTGCGATCGAGCGACACTCGCGTTCGATCGCTGACTCGATTATTATCCGTCTCGTCGCCGAGTTTAGAGACGCGCTTCGGACAGTATCATTTAATTGTAGGGCGTCGAATGCGCTAGACATTGGGAGCTTCCAACGGTGTCTCGTACATTTTTTATCGAGCTTTATAAACCGGAGCGCGTTGATAAATTTATACCTTCGTGTGCACTGATTGGAAAGGGAAATAAATTAATTCCTGGAGACGGGTAATAAATGAAGTCTATTCGATCCGTCGCAGGATTGTAGTCTCCGATATTGCGAGCAAAGTAATCCTGCAGTAACGAACGAGATAAGCCTGTACAGAGAGAAAGGATATGCTTTTTCGAACCATACGACCGTAGCGAAAGATTTGTAGTCATCCGAATTCAATTTTCTGGACTTCATAAATATTTTATAGTAAAATTAACAAAAAGAAATATATTGAAAATATCATTCCTAATTAATGTATCTAAAATAACAATAATTTCTTTTAAATCAGCGAATATAGGTATAGCGAATTTTTGGTTGATAGTGAATTTTTCTGCTTACGAATATTATAATTTATAGTTAAAATAAGTTCGAGGTCACAGGGCTCCTTCCAATATAGTTAAAATATTGGATTATATCTTTCAACTATATTCCTCTCGTTGGTTAAACTTTATTTTTCTCTCAGCGAGTACCGCGGTAGAAATACGTAACGTGAGCTCGCTGATGTGTTGCCAGAGCAGGAGAAGCAAACACAACGGAGCGGTGTAAGATGAAGCGATGACAATGAGAGAGAGAAGTTGCCTAGCGACGCGTCCCGAAAAAGATATCCCTTCTCCCCTCCGTGTACCGAAGCATTTCCACAGTTCTGCAAGGCAGAAGTCGGGAGATACATATCTCCTTTTTTACGCTTTTCAAAGTATAGGGTGGACCGAGACGAATCGGATCATAGATCCATATTTCTTAAGTCGTAGTGACAATAAGCATTCCGATCGTTCGTATTACTTCGCCGGAGAGAAACGAAGTAACGTTAATGACTGGAATGTTTATTTTCACAACGATTTTAAAAATATGGATCGCTGCTGCCGATGCTTGCTCAAAAACTGACATTCCTCTTCTAATTTTCTGAAAAGAGTCAATCGTACCTAATGATTCCTTCCTATTTTTATTTCAATCCACTTTTAGGACAGCATTTCTGGACCACTCTGTATATATACACTCGTGAACCATTTGGAACGTTCAATGGAGGTCAACCGCGCTATTCGTCTCTTATCCCAATTTATTATTTCACGACCGATCGTACATATACCGTCCCTTCGAAATACCCGTTAGACTCGTCCACATTTCGAATCGAGCGTTTTCGTGGCTCGAGCAAACCGGTTAACCGTACCGTAACGAGATCACGGCGAAAGCTGCGGGTATAAGTATATAGACGCCCGAATATACTCGTCGTCGTTTCTTCTTCGCGAAGCGAGCAAGAAACTACGACCGAATCTGTGGAAGTCGTTGGACAATTTTTTCTGGTCACACAACGTGTGACACAGTAGTCCACCGCTCGACGTCGTCGCAACTCACGGCCGAAATATAAAACTTCCATAATAAAAGTCTTATCGATACGCGAAAACGAGTTTCTCTCGAGCTTAACGGCGCGCGGTGCTCGCGAGGAAGAAAAGAGCATCGTTGCTACACTGCATCGACGCATAGAGTACACCTGCTCGGTGTACACTGCACCGAAAGCTACAATGCCGACGGCAATAATGACGATATTGTTAGAGTAAACGGCGTATAATTCGCAGTAAAACTTTACTGGTAGCCGGGCAGCCGTCGTTAACCGTAATTTCGCTTCTTACTCGCCCCACTGTTGGGAGCTTCAAGATTTTTAGTGGCTTGGATATGATGTAAGCAGCGGACGCGCAGTCGTCGATTGTTGTGTACTTGTTCACTGACGTCGACCACCGTCAATTTGTATGGTAGCCGATATATTATATATATATATATATGTGTATAATATATACAAGGTGATATACTTTATACTCAGAGAAAAGTTTATTTGAATACGAATCTGTTACAAAGTTTATTAATCACAAATAAGGATTTTTTCGTGTAGAACAAAGATCTTTTCGAATTAAACAAATGTTTGCGTACATCGTAGAACGTTTATTTACTTTAAACTTCTGTTTGCTCCTTGTAAATAAATTCCTTATTCATCGCAAATTGATGTTTCTACCGGATTCATGTTCAAATAAACTTTTCTCTTGGTGTATACTTACTTGTAGTGAATAGATAGTTTCATGGTTAGAGTCATTAATGTTGAGCACGAAACCGAATTACTGCCAAATATAAAAGTTCAAATTTGTTTATATTTGGTATAGTATGCAAGAAGGATTGGAACATTAAAAGATTTTGTCAAGAATTAAAATCTCTGGAATCGAACATGGTATTCCATGTATTCTATGGTACTACTTGCAAAAGTTGCAACCATTAAGTCGATATCTCAAAGGGAGTATAAGATATCAGCGATTTTCTATGCGAGAAAATGATTTTTCTCACGGAAAATCGTCGCTATCTATTGTTTCAAGAGTAGCTGACAAGAGATTCTGATTTTTATGAAAGTTCTAAAAGAAACAAAATCCCCATTAACCCTTTAACTGCCACGTTTTTTAAGGACATTCTTGTAATTTATTCTTATTAATAATTTATTACCTATAATAATTCTACGAGTATACTCCCGGGGTCCTTTATAAAGCAAATTTAAAAAAACTTACTTACGATTAAGTGCAGCCTTTAATTCTCTAACGAATGTAGATTTGGCATATATAAATAAACCTAATACTTCTTTCAATGAAGCTCCAAACTCTTTGCCAACTGCGTCATGGACCGGGATCTAATGGGTTAACTTTACGTTCAAGAAAATATTTCGCAGTACTTCCATGTCTTGCAATATGGTGCAAGAAATATACTTACTCGAGAATCCGTGCAGCGTAGCCCACGCCAATTATCTTCCGCTGCAATTTCCGCTCCTTTCGAATGCAAACACATTATACAATACGGTACGTACCGTACGGCGACGCTCTCAAAGTTGCGCGCAAGGTGTTTGCTCATCGCGACTCGTTAACAAACGTTTAGCTCTGACGCTCAACGCGCCTCGGGCGGTCGACACGCGACGCGCGAGGAGTTTCTAGCGTCGCCGGGTTTATCGTACAACATTTTTTCCGCTCTCGAATATACTCGTACCGTATGTCAATTTATACGTATAAACCTTCCGGCGTTTTATTCATCTTCTTTTTCATCGAAATCAGCGCGGTCACTGAACTGACGCTCTAATTATACCTACCTAATTCATAAATAGGCATTAATTGCACATAAACGAGTAGCTCCATTAGATTCTTTCTATACACGGAGAAAAAGATTAGTAGATTTGAATAAATTGGCGGCCTTGGGCGGGGAAACATCGATTTAGATAATTGAATTAAATAATTTGGTTATAATGATTGTGACAACTGTTCGACGGAAACAAGTTACAGTCAATTCTGGCAAGTTATTAATTCAAGTAACTTCATCTGCGTATCCCCTTCTGTGACTGCTAATTTAGTCACATCTACTACATTTCTTTTCTCAGTGTAAGATTCGAATAACTTTGTAGATATACTAGGAATCAAAGAATTCGAATACACAATGTAAAAAAAATTATATTAACAATATACTTTTGAATAAAGTTTTTTTCAAATACGTGATTATAAAAATTGATGTATTTCCTTATAAATTTTATAACGGAGTATATTGATTTTCATAATCGTATAGGATAAAAGCTTTATATACAATTATATTAAACTCAATAGACATTTTATTTATAGTGCAGGACTGATGCGCGCCTCACGGTAGCCACTTTCCGCCACGGAAAGCGACAGTGAAAAAGAGGCGCGTACCACTTAAAATTCCTACATAACGATAGTCCGTTGCGATCTGGCAAAAAGATAATTAATTTGCCCCACTCTCGGGGTATAGGAATTTTTATGGACCAACAGGCGAGGAGTTATACTTCATTGGAATTTAAACCTGTACTCCGATTAAACTTATTTATTGACGGAAAGAGTGAATAATTCATCTCGCGTACACTGAGAAAATAGTTTATTAACAGTCAATAAATATTTGTGGGAATATGGCGAAATAAAGATTTCGTCAGGTCAAGCCAATATTTGTTAACTATTACAATATTTATTTGATACAATTAAAAGTTTCGCGAGGCAGCTAGTTTAATTGAAATAAACATTCTAATAATTAACACATATTTTCTTACACTAACGAAATATTTACATCGCTGTATTTAAGAGGATATTTATTTACTATTATACTAATAAACGATTCTCTCTGTGTATTTCAGGAGAAATGTAATCTCGTCATTTACAATAAATACGAACGACGTCAAATAAAATGTCCGCATTTCACAAGGACTCTCGTCCTACGCAATTTCAGTGTATCGCGTACAGATTGCAGTGCGGGTGGCACACATACTTCGAACCCCACACGAATACATTTTGCCGGAACGACGTTAAAACGATACCGATGAGTTTTACGATATCCCACCGGAAATCGCGATTCCCGCCCCGATAAAAGCGCCTAACGCGCCTCCTGTTTCCTTCGCGGGACGTCCTATACGCGGCTCGCCTCGTAAAGAGAGAGGGGGCGAATTAAAATATCGTACGGCGAGCGAGGGGTAACGATATCCGCCCGGTTTTACGATTCTCTGCCGCCCGTTGGTTATACTTTTACGGCGCCGCGGTCTGTCCGCCCTCGAAGAGGAATTTATTCGTCTCATTTCCATTCCTCGAGTATCACTTCGATCCGCGCGAGAGATCAAATCTCGAGTGTTTTCACCCGCGGTCGCGTAACGGCGCGTCGATGGGTCGGCTGCGCGATCGTGCTCCGAATCGCCGATCGCGAGAAACGCGGCGATATCTTCTCGCGCTGAATTCCTTTCTTTTTTATTCGAGCAATTCATTAAAGCCACGCGAGAAGACCGAGATACACTCTTCGCTCGAAATCGAATTTATACCGCGTTAATAAACAACCGCGCGATTTTTATTTCAATTTAAGGTCGACGTAGCACGACTGTGCGATAAGAGTGAAAACGATTCAAGTATACGGGCTTGATTCGTTATCGCGTTTATGTGCTCAACCGTACGTCGAAGTGACCTGAAAAATAAAACGGGTCGGGGCGAGAGTTTATCCGCGGCTAAAATATTATTCATCGGCTAAAACGCGCGGGTCAGTTCCGGGTCGACATCTGATAATGGTTAATCGTTTTCAGTTGCGTAAATAACTTTACTCGTACCTCGTCTCTCGTCGAGAGAGAGAGAGAGCGCGCATCCCCGTGGTACTTTCAATGAAATAGATACTCGTATACATGCACGCGCAATGCCGTGTAATTTGCATAAGCGTGCATGAACGAATGCATGCTGTGATCTTTATAAATTTCTGGATATCTGTAGTCGAAGATTTTTGCCACTATGGAGCCAAAGAACTGTCGCGTTTAACACTAGATTTACGGGACACCATCAATTTGACGAGTAACTTATTCAGAATGCCATTCAATTTCGATTATCTACACGGAGAAATATATTTGGCCAGTTTAACCAAAATCTTAGAAACGGTGGCCAAACTGTGTGGTGAAATGTGGATCCTTCATCTGTTTGGTTAAACTGATCACTTTTTGATTAGAATAACTTGATATTTGGTTCAACTGATCTCCTTTTTTTAATCAAATTTGTCCCCCTTTTTTGCTCAAATATCCCCTATTTCCTCTAAAATGAAATAAACAAAATGACCGTTTCAGAACGTCGCAACCGTCCGTGTTAAATTAGTTTTTTGGCTCGACGATGGTTTTTCATTCGGATCAACGGCTACAAGTATACTTAAAAGCTTCACGTATATGGAAATTATAATCTTTGGCTGCTTCATGTGCGCGCAATAATAGCCGACGCGAAGTTGAAACAATCCGCGGCGCGCCACGAAATCGGAGTCGCGAAAACAGTTGCAACAAGCGCCCCTGCAGCTTGTAACTGGTAGCCCGGGGTCGAAAATTCTCGTACAATTTTTTTCCCTTTCAGTTCGTTATTCCAGAATGCTAATCCGAGATCCTCCAGACTTTACATACACGTATACCTGAGCGTGTAGGCACGTGCATGCACCTACCCCACGTTGCACGGTACATACGCATCCGGTGCGCCCGCGTACCTCTGCCGTCTGTACTCGAGCACTTGGGAAAACAACGAGAGCGAGTTAACTAGGTCCTTAACCGAGAACCTGCTTAACCCGTGCGCTGCGAATGAGTGTGTGTGTGTGTGTGTGTGTGGTATATAGGTACGAGGAGCGCGACTGCTGCGTTTAACTCGCTTTTTTCGAAAAAAATATCTACCTCGCTGTTTGCATGTATAATCGTATGTTCGATAATTACGTTGATATTCTGTATAGCGAATGATAATTATTGAGAAATCTGCTCGGGAGGTGTAATTGTAAAATTACGGTACTAGACCTAAAGGATTAACCTTTGTAATAATGGTCTGATGGATCGTTAATAAATCGTTGCGTTTACCTTTGCATAGGACGTTTGTAACTTTGTATTTAGCCGTTTTCTGTAGAAAATTTGTTTTATACGAACAGATAAGGTAGCGGCGGTATATATGGTCCGGCTTGTGATATAAGCCCATCGTCTATAAATTGTACATTTACCGATACAATTTTACTTTTAATAGGTGGCGCTAAGAAGAGCTAAGAAGTGTTCAAGGAAACTGCAGGTACTGAGAAAAGTAGAATGGGTTGGTAAATGTACAATTTTGTACAATTTATAGACGATGGGCCATATATACCGCCGCTACCCCTTACTAATGAATTTTATTTTGTATTTCATTAATAAGTATCGTGATTCAAAGAGTGAAGGGAAAGGTTATATATAATAAAAATGCTAATGTCGTCTTTTAATTCTTTCTTAGGGGGATTGTATGCCTAAGTATAGAAGTTATATCGTATGTCTGACGGCAAGCGCATCAAAACTTCGGCAGTTTTTACCGACGGTGGTCGAATCGTGCATTAGATCCAATGCAATTTTCGACCACCGTCGGTAAAAACTGCCGAAGTTTTGTTGCGCTTGCCGTCAGACATACGGTATAGAACTTTTCCACCTGGGGAGATTTACGCAGTTTTGCTCCATCGTAGCATTGTATAATACATTTAAAAAATGCCGCACCGCGACATTTCCCGGCACGATCCACCGAATTACGCATAATCGCGTGATCCTATTTACCGTAATGGCTTAACGCAATGATATCCTTAGCCGGAACGCGTCGCGCCGCGGAATTTTCATCTCACGAATCGCACGGGATGGGCTCGCGCGGACAAAGGTTGCTCATTTTTTTTTTCTCTTCTAATGCTATAACAAGGCTGGGGAAAAAATAACCCTAGAGTAAAGAATGAGGATAGCGGGGAGGCCGGTGGAGGAAGGGGGTGCGCGAGACCCTCACGGTTTCGTAATCTAGGTGAAAGACCTTGCGTTTTTCACGCCCCGTGAAATCAAAGACTCGAATTATACATTAAATACGCACGACCCGCTGCCGCTCTTTGCGCACCGAGTGCGATTAAGCCTTAGCATCCTTTCAAACCGCACCCCTTGCAAACTTCGATTTTATTAATTAAAGGCAGCGCGGCGCGTGGGCGATCCTTTCCAAACGGAGGATTAATAGCGATCGACGGACTTTAATAACGGCGCGAGGATATCGTCTCGAGCGGAACGGATTATGCGAGTTCGCGTGTTTCGTGAATATTCGAGTTTCGAAGCTGCATCTGGCGAGCCAAATTAGAATCGGTATGCTGGATCATTCGAGATACCGTGCGAGATATTCGAGATAATGAAATATAAACTGTAATAAAAATTTGTATTTCTAATATAATTTTAGGTAGAGTAGAAGTTGGATAGATGCCCTAATTTCTATTTATTTAACTATAAACGCGATTATCTCAAAATGCAGTAAAGATATATGATAAATGTGTAGAGTGGCGTTTTGATAGTAAAAATATAGAGAAACCTTTTTTATTTAATTTCTGTTTCGATATCTGCAGTTGATTTCAAGATAATCGCTGTTAAGCCAGGGTTTCCTATGCTAGCGGTGCCGTAACAGAGCGGCCGCTATGGAGCGTGTTGTCCTTATTTTGCACGCGTCAAAAGTAAGGACAACGCTCCATAGCAGCCGCTTTGTTACGGCACCGCTAGCCTAGGAAACCCTGGCTTTAGACTTGCTCTTCAATCGGGGTATCTATCCCACTTTTACCCCATAAGCTTTTCTTCAACTCATGTAATTATGAATGTTACATATAATATACTCCCTTATATGAAATTTATATTAAAAATATTTGGTGAAATTTATAAATATTTATATTAAATTCAATATAAATTTTATATCGGTTTTAATTAGGCGTATTGGAATAAAAGCTTTATATACAATTATAATAAATTTAATTCAATTTTTTTACTGTGTACGGAAAACTAACGATGAGTAATTTTTAGAATTAAAATGTTCATTTTGTTCCGTCAACTAGCCTTTTTATTGACGTCTTTCAATGTTTAAATGTGGCGTCTCTTGCGATAATCTCGAAAAACATAATTTAATCACGCGCAAATCTCTATACGGCTGCATTTTTCCCCTCGTCGAGACGAGCATTCACCTTTTACATACACCCACGTATAATGTGTTTACCTGTATAGCTGGTATCGCGCGTCCCCCTAATACTCGATATTGTATGTACGTGCCGATGCATACGATGTGCACATACGTGTATACGAGCGCTAATATGTACCGGCCAGGGAGCCCACGACGCCAGGAACTACACTAATCACACTCGCTGTGTCCTCTCGAAACTCCGCATCGCACAGCGGAGCGTACACTAATTAACCCGGCAACGTTTTTTTTTTTTCGGAAATTCCGAAATGTTCACACATGAACGACGTTCGACTGCGCGAATCGGTTCATTTTTCAAACTTTCAGAGCCACACCTTTCCCGCCCTGGGTAATTAAAAACCTCGATTAACTCATCCAGACGAAGCTTCTATACGCGGAGTACACATATGTGAGAATACACATACGTGTAAAATATCCACGTATCGGCATATACCGTTTCCCGCTGATTTATATCATAATTTGCCCAGCCTCGGATTGTGATCGATGAATGGCTTTCGGATAACCGCTCGCACGCGGCGTACGATGATCGTCGCCGGGTCTTATTATTAGAAATTAATACCGGCAGCTGCGTGTCATCGTTGCAGCTATACCTACCGCAACGATTCGAGCAGTAAAGGCTAATGGTAAATTGCAGCGTAGAGTGAATTACGTTGTAATCGGTGTTTACTATCGCGAACCGATACCGCCTAGTATAAAGCCTTCGTCTATAGAGGCGATAACGTGTACACGCGTGTAGGTATAGATACTCAAGCGCGAGTACATAATCAGTGACGATAGATCACGCGTGTACGCTCGTATAGCAACCACGAGGTATACACGCGTTTGTACTGTGCGTATCTATATAGCACGGCGTGTTCCACGCCCTAATGTGGCGTATGGGGTGTCCAATTGCTACCCTGTCTCATTTATATCGTCTCTATTGGTGTGTGTCGTGCGTAGATCGGGGAGAGAGCGGGTTTAATTGGGATGTACTTAATTTGGCCCCTGATTTCCATTGGCAATCATGGTAATCGGAGGCCAATTCGGGTATCTTTTTCTGTACGATTTGTCTCTATATGTTTCTATATATTACTTTACGCGAGCTATGTAACTGTAAGGGTTTGCCGTAAATTTAAATTTCTATATTGAGAAAAAATTTATTTCATCAAAAAAGACGTGTGTTCATGGAAACAACGAAACTAACAATTTTTACTGTTTGATTCAGTGGCGCTGAGACAAGAGCTCATTTTCAAGAATTTGTGTCATTGTACGGAGGACACATTTCTATCTACTGTTTACAAGTGTACATGGAAAAAAAACTCCATGTATATTGCAATTTGACTAGCATTAATTATAGTTCGTGCTAGTCAAACTGTAATGAGGTATTTACGATTCGTATACGATTCCGTGCCTAGAAAGCTTTACAGAATTGCACAATAATTAGGTATTTTTCCTGGGGAACTGATACAAATTCCTGTGCAAACAGATAGGTATTGCATCTGATTAAACTAATATGTGTACAGTTATATACAGTGAATAGAAATATGCAAAATTTTTGAAGATAAGCTCCAGTCTCGGCGCCACTAGATGAAACAGTAACAAAATTGGTGGTTTATTTTTTTCCGTCCTTGGACAGTCTTAAGGATACATTTACTCGATTCAAATGAATACCGATTTGATCCAAATACTATTCGATTAAATAAATGATTGTTATACAGATATGTACGTCCAATCGATATTCATTCTAATCGAATAAATGTACTCTTAGGACTATTCGAAAAGACGTTTACTTCGATCCAGCGAACTTTTCTCTCGGTGTAGAATCGATCTTACTATTTTTTTTTCTCTTCACGCTGGGTCAACGTCCCGAGGTAAATGTCAGAGATAGATACGCCTGATGTCTCGGCGGATCGATCCATATGAGCATGACGGAGGATGTAACCGCGGGGATCTCTTGTCGCGGAGTTTATCGAAACTTCATAGAGCGTTAACAGAGGATGTCTGGTCGCCGAGTGCATGCACTCTGCAGGCCAACTTCGATCGTTCGGTCTCAGAGTCTGCGGCTGGCTGTTGTATCGGTATTGCTTGCAGCTCGTTTCGAAACTGTTTCACGGTGACGGGCAGATAGCCACGAGTTGCGCCCAGACTGTTCGCAAGTTGTAAATTTGCAAATTTGCTTCCTGCGGTTGTCGTGTCCTTACTCCAAATTGTGTGTAGTACGTATTACGTACGTTGAGAAAAATAATTAGGTTAAAATGACAAAACACATCTAGATAAACGCGTTCATAGTTATTTTAACCAAAATACTGGTCAGTCGAACCAAATATCTAGTTATTCTAATATTTTTAGTTATTCTAACCAAAAAGTGGTCATTTTAACCAAACAGCTCGAGGGTACATTTTTAACCAAACAGTTTGGTCATCGTCTGCAAACTTTTTGTTAAATTGACAAAATTATTTTTCTCGGTGTACTTTGCTTACGTGTACTTATGTGATTAACTGAAAAGAGAAACATTCACGAGTCGCTTTTCGATCTTCATATAAATCTTATGTATTATAACCGTAGTTATACGATTATAATTATAATAAACGGTGGCTGTGCGTGAATTGAGCTTAAAGCATTTAAATGATCGTTCACTTTCGAATACGAACGATCATCCGAGACGTCGCCTATAAATTTCTGTGAATTTATAGCCCCATATCTGTACAAGGTGATACGCTTTATACTCGTACTTTGCAGTAATTGAGCTTCGTGCGTGTTGCCTTCCATTGCTGCTCCTATGAAAGGCAAACACGAAACCGAATTACCACGAAGCATAAAGTGTATCACCTCGTATACATAGAAATTCGCCTATTTATATATACGGACACGTAGACGCGATATATGCGCTTTAGAAGTTCGGCGCGTTTTAAATTCTACAGGCGACGCGAGACGTCGAAAGTAACGTGAAACTCGGAAAGCTCTCGCCGGCGCGCCGGCTAACTGGACGCAACAAAAGCTTTGAACTCTTTCCCTCGCGTCGAACTTTGCGAATTCTTTTTCTTTTCATCCCTCGGTTTATGTTTTTTTTCCTCTTCTTCCTCTTTTACTTCTTCGCGAAATCGAACCGACAGAATTACAATTCTGAATTACTCTGCATACATTTCGGGGAAGCAGGGGAATTGTAGCTCATAGAATGAAATAATATTCCTGAGTTGAAATGGCTCCGAGGACGAGGCGAGAACACCAGGTACACTCTCGCTCTCGCCCGGTCTCGGGTCTCCTCGGCGTGGCGTGGAGGTGTGAGTATGCGTGAGGCGCGAAGCGGAGAAAGAATTTGTCCGTGGAAAGTGATTAAAGTGGAAAAGAAGGATTGTAAGTTCGTAAGAGAAAGGGGGAAGTGTCTAGGGTGAATAGCGAGTATAAATTAGAATAGCTATTGCGCTATATAGACAACAGTCCGCACGGGGAAACAACGGCGGTTTTGAGGTTAGGATTGTGAGCTTAGGAAAGACGGCGAGACGAACACGAACAGGGAACGGTGGCACCAGACGCAGGCCAACAAATTTTGAAATGCGAGAGAAAGCGGGTGAAGCATCAGGGAATAAGATAGACAAAATGTGGAGTAAAGCGGAGGTAAGCAAAGGAAATTCGGGGAGGTAGAACGGGAAGCTCAAGGAATTTCTTTTTATTGTTACGAACTGTAAAAAGTACGCTCTATCTATTAAAAAATGCAATGTTTCACCTCGAGGAGCGTTGTTACTGTGATTCACTGTAAAAATGACTAATCCTTTGTTCCGTGTAGTTATTCTAATCAAAATATCAATAAGTTAAACTAAATATTTAGTTATTTTAACTACATGTTTAGTTATCCTAACTATATGTTTAGTTATTTTAACTACATATCTAGCTATTATAATTACGAGTACACGTCTAGTTATTCTAACTAGAAAATGGTCAGTTTAACCAAACAGACACAGGGTCCAGATTTGTAGAGTGACAGGGCTAATTGATCTAGGTAAGTGCCAAAAGCATTTTTCCCAGGAAAATAAGAAAAACTGCTTATCAGTGAAACCAAACTGACATTTGACCACCTTTTGACGGCTCATACAACGAAAAGGAAAGCGCATTAGCACTTAAATCATATAGCTCTGCATTGGCCTCAGCACATATATCATTTTGTAGAAAAAATCCGAAATCATGGAATTTTGGCACTTGTAATAATTAGCCCCGCCACTCTACATTTAACCAAACGGTTTGGTTATGGTTTCCAGGATTTTGGTTAGATTAACCAGGATATTTTTGTCGGTATATGTGCTTGTAGGAATAAAATATTCTCCAATCAAATCATATCAGTCTCTTTGTCTTTACTAATTCAATGTTTCATTTTGCTTTCAGGTAAGAAACTCAATCGAACGATTCCTTACTGAAAATGCAAGAATTTGGTGATCGAACGCTTCGAAGCGAAGGATCGAAGGATGGCCAAAACGCCTATCGGTTCGTACCAACACATATTATTATATTAACACTAAACGTACCAAGCGGAGTCAAATGACCCCTTTCAAAATTTACTTTAAAATCGTACATTCATTGTTATTTCTTTCGTTCATTTGATTTTCTGTAAATTCTTATATCATCTGATTATTCAATTTCTCGCTCTCCCTTTTTCTCGTAGCTTATTTTTTATAGCGAAAAATTCTTTACCTACCTTACGTACCACGAGGGGTCATTTGACCCCATACGAAGTTTACGTATTTGTCGGCAGTTCTCCTTAGTTCTAAACTCAAATATGCTTCTGAAATGAAGGTTCTATTTATCTAAACCTCATATATGTGTTTGGTTTCGGCGCGAGCACTTGGACGGCCGGATCGGGTCCATAGGACATAACGCACAAACAAACAAGACTCTTATCGGAGAAACAAGCACTGCTCCCTCCCAGTATACTGCTAGTTCTCTATAGCTAAACGAAATAGAAATGCAGTCGTATATTGAGTCAAAGAGCAAAGATCAGAGCGTATAATAAATCAAGTTCGACAAGGAGTGACATGACAGTTTCCATTACATTGTGACAATTTTTGTTATATTCAATTGGCCTTCTGTTTTACTGTAACACCACAAATTTTACGAAGAAGAAAAAGAAAACCAACCAGAAGGAATACCAAGCAGTTCCAACAATAATTCGCAATTATGGAAGAAATGTCAAGTAAGATTGTGCACAGGCAATAATACAATTCAAACTTGTATAATGTGTAAAAGATTTGTCTGCGGGAAATGTGCGAAGGAGAAACCAACTATCTGTAAAAGAAGGAATTAATTGATTATTTTGCTTACAGAAATAAAAATATGTGTTTGATTATTTTATTAGAAATCATAAATTATGTTGCAAATTATTTCCTTTAATAAATTAGGAATTTCTTTCTGAAAATAAACATTTATTTCATAAGGGGTCAAATGACCCCTCATGGTAAGAATAGGTAGGTGTAAAGTACCGGTATGTTTAGTGTTAACAAGAGATTGGTAAAGTTTATCATATAAACTGATGTTTATGCTACTACAAACTGAAAAAATTACGCTGTGGTCTATTAAAAGCTTCAATGTTTCACCTCGTGGAGTCCTGCTACCGGGATAATTATAAACATTCATGGGTTCTCCCATGATTTTTTACTAATCCCATTTCAACCAAGTTATTTCTCTCAGTATGTTAAAAGCTATCCCCTTATTGGACCGTTAATAGATTTCTAAATTATGCTCTACAATTTTTACTGACGATCTTTGCGCGTAAATTATAATACGTCCAAGATATAGATATAGTTACACAATCGTTTGATTCCAACGGAAAAGTGGTTCCCTTCCGTATAGAAATTTCTGCGAGAAAATGGATATTCCATTGTAACTGTAATCGTCCGCGACAGTCGTTCGACAGCGCGATTCAATCGCGCTCGCGAATAGAAGTTAGTTTCGGTAATAAGACTTTGAATTCGCCGGGCGACGCGGAAAATGGAATGGAACGAATGATTCCTCATTGTACGACAACTTCAAGGTTCTTTCAAACTTTCCCCCGAGCTCATCCCCCGCCCTCGTCTCGCAATTCATGTAGAATCGGCTCCGCGACGACGATATCCAGAGTTCTCCGAGAATCGATCAAACGCGGTTACAATTTCTGATTGAATCGTTCCGAGAAAGCTCCGCGGACGTATTTATTGTATTTAACTGCTCAATCATTACCTTACCAAGTTGCTCTTCGTTAAAAACATTTAGACGAGATTCCCCTCGACACCGCTCTTCAAACTTTACCCGCGATATTCGTCTCGTAACCGAGAAGATGTGTACGTCTCACGATGCGCTACTCTAAAAGCAATCGCGCGCTCGGTGAATCACCGCTCAGACGCGCGAGTATACATATAGAACTCGACTTACTCTTGAATAGACTCTTCTCGTTTTAATGGTTATTTCGTTCTTTGACTCGAGTCGAATACAGGCGAGAGCCGAATACAGCCGGGAACGACGCTATTCTCAGCCCTCGGATTCGACGCATCGCGCGTTACATTTTTAACGACCGGCGAGGACATGCCACGCTCGAAAGGGTGATTCCTTTTTAATTTGTATACTCTCCGAGATGTTTAACGAGTACATCGCGCGTTTAGTACTCGACTGAATTCCGCTCGGAGGAATACCTACGCGAGAGCAAGTACACCCCTCCACCGTTATACTTTCGCTCTTACCGTTTGGAAATGCGGGCTATCCGAAGTTTTAAAAAGATTGTGTACGATCGCGTCGGGGTGTATCCCGCGGAGCAATCTACGGGCGAAACTTTTGTGCGAAGAGTCTCTCGAAGAGCATTTTCACGGAGAAATCTTATTTGCGCCGTTCTCAAAATATCATTCCACGCAATTTAATCCTCCGGTCGATTGAACTTGGCTGGGTTCACAGTTTTTATTTAAGACACTGCAATGTGGAGAGAAAAAAGTGTCGTTGAGTAGTAGACGCGTCTTGTAGTTTATGATGTATGTACCTACGTAAGTGAACTATGAGCTGCGATGCGAGACAAAATAAGACCGATTGTCGTAACTCGATTATCACGTTACGAAATGACGATAAGTTCGAAAAAAAATTGAAGCACGACTCGGGTTTTTCCGTTTAAGTAATTCTACGCGGAACCCTCGATACGTGGTAGCATTCTCTTCACGGTGGGAAAGTAAATCCAATTCGGAGTAAGAGAAGGAGAAAAGTTCTCCGTATATCCTAAACCTCGGGATCAGTTAGAAATCACGTCGAAGCGCTCGGATAAAAGCGCTCCCGGTATAATTTCGACGCTCGTAGCATACACGAAGCGAGAATAAATCCACGGCATTTATTTGCCAGCACTGAGAAAAAATTGTTAGTAATGTCAACCAAACATTTGTCGTCGCAATACAAATATTACGTTACCGCAATCAACATTTATTTGTCATAGCCAAACATTGTTCTGTCTCGATAAAATTAATTCGTTCTTCCCATATCAACCAACATTTGGTTAACATTACTAATCATTTTTTTTAGCGCGACTATCCGTCGGGGACCGCCCCGATCTTACACAGAAATAAACGTAGATTCCGGGAATAACCGGTGCGAAAATACTTTCCTTCGAGAAAGTGATTTACTCTCGCGCGACGGTCAAAAGTGGGAAGTTTGGTGCAACGGCGCGAGGATGCCTCGTTTTTTTCACGGCACGAAGGCCAAAGCAGAGAAGAATCGAGTCAGCGATCGTTTCGATCGCGAGTTATCATCGCTGTAGCGAATGCAACTGCAGATAAATAACCTGTTCAGTTTAACCAAAATCCTGCAGACCATAACCAAGTCATTTGATGAAACGATTATGGATCCTCCGTTTATTTGAGTAAACTGACTATTTTCGGAATGTTAGAGTAACTAGATATTTGGTTATTCAAGTAAATATATGTTAATAATTATTAGAATGCCCGTTTCATTCAAACAGAAATAGAGTAATAGCTAACGAATATTTCTTTGGCCCAAAGAAATATTTCGTTCGCTATAATCAAGTTTACGTATATTAACTATAAACACACTGTTTTCTCCGTGTACATACGGGCCGATTATTAGATTTGGAACCTATTTGACTTCAGAATATCGTAGTAAAGCTATTTTGTGACCACCTTGTGTACACTCCGCTGAGAATGTCCATGCGCATGGAACGCGTGGGATTTATGTATCGTTCGCGAGTGTCCGAGAGCTCGCGTTCGGACGTAATTTATCGATTCCGCATCGACCTGTCGTCGTCCTCCGAGCGGCTATAGCGATCGCGCGGTTCGCCGGGTCTCTGAAACGCGAGAGATTACATCAGGAAACACACTGTGCGACCGCTGGCAAAAACTGCGGTTACGGAATTTCGGCAGTACCGTTACACGTTTTACGACGGCGATCGATTCGATGCGGAGAGAAACGTCGAACAGGTCAGGGCCGGTGAACAGCGATTGGCGGGACAGCCTCCGCGATTTCGATTTTTTTTCCCCTTCAACTGTCGCTACTATTCTCGCAGCATGTGCATCTTTAAACGTCCGTTTTCTGTTTTTACGAGTCGCCCGGAAAGTAATCGTTGGAAAATCATCGCTCCGTGATTCACGCCTGCGGAAATTATGGCGAGAGCAGTCGCGTCAGTTGAACCCGGCGTGCGCGTAACGATTTCCTTTCCGAATGCATATAAACACGCGACACGCGTCGCCCGATGACACGACGATTTATGAACGTATGATGCAGAGAAGAGAAAGATTGAAACAATAAGCAATGTAGGTATATCTACACTGTGAAAAAATGTAATAGATTTGACCAAATTAGTGGTTACGGGCGGGGATACTTGAAGAGCACTGTTAAAAGGATTTGCAAAATTGCTATATATTTTCTATGCAAAAGTATCACAAAATTACAAGTCAAACGCAGCAATGCGAATCGCTGTAAATTATTTGGAATTTTCGAGAAGTTTTGAATTTTACAATTTTTGCTGGAAAGATGTTTCAATGTTAGTACATTTAGAGTGGTATTATGGGAAATTTAAATCAAATCTGTGGTAAATTTAATTGTTTCAATCGCGTATAGTAATTTTAATGAATGAATTTGTATGATAAAAACTTCATAAAAATAACATGAAGTTTACTACAAAAACTGTTCACAGTATAATAATTTGGTCGAATCGACTATCGTTTGTTTCCGGCAAACAGTTGTCGGTCATTATAAACAAATTATTTAATTCAATTAAATAAATCAGCGTTCCCCCGCTCGTGACCTTCAATTTCGTCAAACATAGGTATACTAATTTTTTTCTCTAGGTGCAGTTGGACAAGGTACAAGGGCTTTTTCCCTGCTAAAAGTTAGTCCACTGAAGTACAGTAACACTCTAAAGTATGTTCTTCGTGCGATGTGGCGACAACGTTTGACGTACAGTAGTATGTGTGTATCTGTGAGTTCAAAAATGGAGCCCAAAACATCTGGTCATGCATCTGTACGTCATGCAACGTAGCCACATTGACATATCAAAGGTTAAATTTATAAAGAACAATTAATAAAAAAATAACGGGCTTCCTAATGAACGTGAAAATTGGTATAGATGATTTTAGTTCATTAAACTTGCTGTTCAAAAAATTTCATAATTTTTTCACTATTTTTCTCAGAAATATCGCGGTTTGTTAGCTATAACCCATAAGAACACATGTTATTTTATTATTCATATATCTTTGCAACGAGCTTCCTAAAAGACTTGAAAATTTAACTGAATTTTTTTTTACTTCAATCTACCGAATGCAATCATTTTCAAGCATTTCTCACTGTTTTTAGTATAACGCTCGAGAAACCTTAATCCGGTTCACCAATTAACGCCCTCCTGATAATAGGACGCTAGCTAATTACTTACGCGACTGCAGCGACATTTATTTCCATTCTGCTTTATCCTATTGTTAAGCATTCGAGTCTACGTGATGCTTCTCATAACCAGAAAATTCAATATCCAAGTGTGCGTTTATTATCCAATACATAATAAGTTACTTTTTTTTCGTCCCTTTTAATTGTACAATCTCGACTCTTACACATTCTATATGCGCTTATTATCGTACCTCGGAAGACTTCGCGAGGGATCAAACGCGAAATTTATCGCCGTCGCGTCAGGGCGCAAGACGTTGCAGCTAACGATGTCGTTACGACGTGTTTTATTAATATCGTTACTGCTGCGGGGCTTGGGAGCGCTTACCCTGAATGGCGGAACTGTAAATGCGCCGTGACGCCGGCTGCGAAGTTCGTTATTCAACCAAAAACTGCATTTTGTTTGCTGCTTCAATACACGTCGCCCGTTTCTATACAGAGAGAGTAGTAATATAGATTCGACTAAATTGGCGGTTACGGGCGAGGGAACGCCGACTTGGTTATTTGAATTAAATAATATGGTTATAATGATTAAAAACCGTTTTACGAAAACAAGTTGTAGTCAATCGTAGCAAATTATTAGTTCCAATAATTATAAATCCGAATTTCCCCACCCGTGACCGCTAATTTATTCAAAACTACCACATTTTTTCTCTCACAATCAGTGTACTTATCCAAGCTCGAGCAATTTTTTGAATCTTCCGTAAATCAATTCAATCTCCAGGGGTCAAACGAAATTCTACAACTCTTTTAAAATGGCCGTAACTTTTGACATTTGACTGCTCTCCCTCTCCCTTTGTCTAAAAAATGCACAGCAAATAAATTTGCATCAAAACCACGAAAGCCGAATAAAACAGTAAACCAAGCTCACGGCCCAGATTTATTAGGAACTTTAAAAAGTATAATCTAGATTATACCAAAGAGTTATGTGTAAACTGTATCTACGTTTTGGAAATACGGCAGAGCACTGCGTTTGGGCAGCTTTTTCAACGCGGGATTCGTACCCTGCCCGAAAAAAATGGGAGAAAGTAGTGGCCAGCGATGGACAATACTTTGAATCATAAATGTATAACCAATTTTTTACAAAAAAACCTCGAATTTCGGAAAAACGGCGGAAGCAAAAGCCGGCATTACGATGTTCCCAATTCACCCAAAGGTTGATTTAATGACCATTTTACCTCAAAATAGCGACTCGTATAGGTCGTTCGAATACTGCAGCAGCTTCTACGTTTAATACCGTGAGTGGACCAGTTATTGACACTTTTTGGTTAGGGATTCACTTGAATCTACAATTAAATATTATTTTCTGTATCAAAATAATTTGTTTTCTTTATAAAAATAAACTTTAGACTCTTCGGCATCTAACAAACAGTCAAAAATATTCAAAAAATTAATCCAAATAATTAATAATACATAAATAAATATTTGTCTCAAGTGGATGAGTTTATGACAGGGGCAAAACTGAAGTGGATGTATTTCTGGCATGAAGTGCGCTAGTTTTTGACAATAGGTCGCGCGTGTTGGTTTATCATTATAAATTATTATAAACGATTAAATTTACTTACTAAATAATTAAAATAACTTTTATTTCATATAAAAATACAAATTTGTTTTTTTTTGGCGTAATATTTTCATTCTCTGACATATAGCTTGTTAATGGCAGCGAATGATTGTGATAGTCATATTGATCTTATTAATTCAAATTTTCAAGGCTCATTTATTATTTCTTGTTTAATTTCTTTGGCAATGCTCAGTGACTTCTTTGTTATATTTTTCTAGAATTAATAGGAAGTCCTGCCTTCACTGCTGTTAATGCCGCTTATAACTCGATTTCAGTGTAGGTACTTCCCTGTGGTTTTTTGTGGTGCATTTTACCCCCGAAAGAAAAAAATATATATATTATTTTTTTCTTAATTAAAATGAGAGAGCATATGTACTTTCATAGGCAAAATGATTTTAATTGCAAAGTGTTGAATAGGTACTTGAGAAATTAAGTGAGGTTAGGAAATTGACGGGTAAACCGGTGTCACAAATAGGAACACAGCAGCTTATACAGGATACATTATTGACACCCCAATTTTTTTATTAAATAAATTTGTATTTAATTTTTTTATCATTTCAATTAATAAATTAACTTACTATTTTTCTACAAGAATAATTTTTATTTATATTTAATACCTACATTGTCAAAATTAAGAGAAAAAACTGAGATCGAATTTTCACACCATTATTGTAGATGGCCGACGCAGGCGAGCTGACACCAGCCCGCACATCCTTGAAAACTTGATTTAATTATATTGGTCTATTGTGAAGCGATGATTTTACGCGAGAAAAGACACAAGATCCTGTAGTATGCGCACAAAATTCTTTTTCTATGTTTTTAAAACGAAATTTCGCTCAAATTACTGAAAATGCGCCTTACCTGTCAGTAACTAGCGCATATTGTCACTAACTAGTCCACCCACGGTAGATAAGGCACGTTTGCTTTCGAAGAAGTTTCCAGCATCCCTCCAGCCTTCCCTCTCTCTCTCGAGGCTCCTCTGATACATCGTAAAAAGATCCGCAATCCCTGTCCACGCGTCCTCAACGTTCCATCGGGAGCTCGAATTACGACAACCTCGTTCGTCTTCAGTCGACGTGACGATCGCGAGCGCGAGCACCTACTGCAGACGACGCGCGTTTCCTCAAAGTTTCATTCGCGCACGAATGTTATTGCGGTACGGATGCGAGGACACATATCCCACATCGTTATTATCGTACGCAGACACCACGCGTGTACGATGAATAACGGCCGTCCGCTGGGAAATATCGCTCGCGTCGCGATTTATAATTTTTCAAAGAGAAATTCGTCCGGCCGCCGGCGAATGCGCGAATTCGGTATCGAGCTCTTCGCTGTATATTAACGCGACTCCGATATACGAAACGCGACATCCGCGTTCGGCCGCGCACACCGCGCGCTGGCACGTCGAAAATAAAATATTAATAATTGGTTCAACGAGCCGACAGTGCGGCTGAGTTACGCGATTTTTTCTCCCCCCCCCCCCCCCCCCCTTCAATCCGGCAGCGATGCGGGCAATAATGCATCGGCTGCGGTGATTCATTACGCGACACGGGCCCGCAGTTCCGCCAATTTGCTCGATCGCGCAGAAATTGAAATTAATTAGGCATAAATTTTCCGCGCGCGTCCACCGGGCGATATCGACGCGAAATAATCGTCATTTTCTCCAGCGCAGCTCTTTCTCTCTCCGACTCATCCGCGTCTCTACGGGCGATCGCGCGCGAAAGCCGAGGTTTTACGGTCCTCTCGCGAGAGGAGGATACCGGAAGCGGAACGAGGAGAGCATCGCGAGGGCTGCTACACACCGCGCGGCGTCTTAACGAACCAATTAGCAGGATTAAAAAGCGTTTCCTTCCGGCGGTTTCGGAAAGTCCCGTCGGTCCGCTCCGCGAAGAGAGTTATTAATGACGGGGAACATCCGGTAAATTGATTACCCCCCCCCCCCTCTTCTCGCTCTCTCTCTCTCTTCTCCCACCTTCGCCGCTCCTCCACATTTATAAACGCATACATTAAAAAATGCTCCATCCATCAATTTATCTCACGTGGGCGTCTCTTCTTTCCCGGGGAGCCTCGTCGGATTTTTGCGAAGCGTACGAAATATATTGTCCTCGATCCCGTCGCGCTTAATATATCACGCGCCCCGCGTGTAATTTTACGAGAGAAATCGAACGGTTCTCTCCGCCGTCGCCACTGCGCTCGTGTGGAAGTATTCGTGAAAGATCTCGGTAATGTAGACTCTCGTCCGGGTGTAGAGGCTTTAATAATGGTACGAGTTGACGTTACGAGCATAATTACGCTTGTAAACTAATTGCGTCGTTCACTGTAATTAACGCGGCGGACTATGGTCTATGCTTCGAGTCTAAATCTCATCCTGCAAACTGGTGGGAGCATTATAGTCGAATTCCATATCGAGGCATCTAAACACGGTTGGAAACTTTGTGTTGGAAACGTTTCACTCATTTTTGTATGTTAACGTTAACCGATTCTTTGTATTAATTTGACATTCCTTGTGCTAAGTTTAACACAAAAAGTATTTCCTTAACACAAAGAATTTGTTAATTTTAAGATACTAAAATGTATGAACTATTTCCAACACAAAACTTCTAACTGTACACTCAGAAAAAAATTTGCTTGATCGAAATAAACGTGCTTTTGGATAGTCCTAATAGCACATTTATTCGATTCAAATGAATATCGATTTGATTCAAATAATATTTAATTAAATCAATAATATTTATATTCGTCCAATCGATATTCATTCTAATCGAATAAATGTGCTCTTGGGACTATTCAAAAATACGTTTATTTCGATCAAGTAAATTTTTTCCTCCGTGTATAGATACACATTATCATCGTCGATGTTATCTCGTGAAAAAAATAGATATCTATCTAGATGCCACGCCGTTAAAAATATTTATTCTAAACTTCGGGAAACTACTAATTTTTAATCAAACACAAATGTGTCTTAAATATTACTTATTTATATGTATAAGGTAAGAGTGGCATAGACGTCCCAGTCTCTGTTTAACTTTGAAGGCGATGATCTCGAAACGCAGTGGAGATATATGAAAAATGTAAACTTGCTTTTTTGTAGTAAGAATGTAGATAAACCTTTTTCAATTAAACTTTTCTTCGATATCTGCCATTGATTTCAAGATAATCAATTTTGAACTTGTTCTTCTTCAACCGGGGCGTCTATTCCACTTTTATCCTAATATTCCTTCAAATTTTAGAAAAGCGTTGCCCGGATCATGGATTTCTGTAAGTCCGACTGGTTGGAATCTTATTTCTTATTCCTAATTCCTTTCATTGTGTAATGGGCTTTACAGAAATCCATGATCTAGGCAACGCTTTTCTAAAATTTAAAGGAAGATTAGGATAAAAGTGAAATAGACGCCCCGGTTGAAGAAGAACAAGTTCAAAATTGATTATCTTCAAATCAATGGCAGATATCGAAGAAAAATTTTAATGAAGAAAGCTACTCTACATTTTTCTTATATGTCCACTGCGTTTCGAGATAATCGCCTTCAAAGTTAAGCAGAGTTAATGAGATTCCGATTGGTTGGAATCTTATTCGTTATTTCTTATTCAATATAACGGCCTTCTGTGATTGATCGAAATTCTTATTTCTTATTCCTTTTATTATGTAATGGGCTTAAGATTTCACTTTGAAATGAAAAAACGATCGGAATATTATGCAATTATTACTTGGAATGAAGATAAATACACGTCCCTTGCAATGAAGAGCATAATTTCGTAAATTTAAGCTACATTCGTGTACTATCGTATCCGAAAATTAAAGAAACTCAAAACTGTAGATACAACATACCTACGTATACTCGCGAGTTTGCGAATTTTTGACACGTACCCCAGCCAAATACCCCTCGCCTCGCGCGACGTACGCGCGAAACAACCCCGAGAAGCGTGTAAAAATATGGATACGCGCTGGAGGTCGCCTCTCTGGTTTGTCTTTCCGCGCTGGAATCGAGGGACAGAGGGATGAGCGATGTCGGGAGTCTTCTCGAGTCTTTTGAATTCCTAGCCCTCCTCCACACTCGGCTCTCCGTCTCTCTTTCTCTCCCTTCTTCGTCGAGCTGCACGAGGAAACCGACGGAGAAGCAGTCGAGCTGCTAGAGAGCTCGAAGATAGATATAATAATCGACGCACGAGAGACGCGAATTTAAGCAGCGGCGCTGAAACTTTTCACGACTCAGCGAGAGAGCCACAGGTCCGTATTTGCCATGTCGGAAGCGTCGCGGCGCATATATAAAGCGCGATCATCGTTCTATTCATGAACGCGTAAAACATTTTTCCACCGCATAGGAATACTCTGCTCGCGAGCCGCTGCGAAGGCATAACAATTCATGTACGCATCGAAGCCGCCCATTCGCCGCAGATGCGTGACGGGTTGCCGATAAAACCGATCCAGTCGTATTCGATCTTAACGCGATCCGCCACTATGACGAGCGTCGTGCACGGCTGATCGTTCGAGGAGCAAGAGATTCTCGAGCGATCGTTTGCTATCGGAGTGATGTCACGACGACGCGAAATCGACGAACGTAAAAATACGCGATAAATGTAGGTACGCGCAGTGATCGGCGCCAAGCGCTCGTTGGCGAACGGCTATCGCTGCACCCTCGCGACCGACGGGTGTCGTCGAAATAGCAGCGCGTGGAAGAAATTATATGTATTTATATGTATAATGGACGTTCGTACGGCGATAGTTTATTTGACTTTTTCTCAAGCTTTTTCACTGAGAAAAAAAAAAGTAGTTATGACAACTATTTTCGACTCAACTGCTCCAGTTTTGTAATCAGCACCAGTTTTATATAGTTATCACAACAATTCTTTTGTTTACACGGCGAAATTAACTTTTGTACTTTGAGCGGAAATATCTCACAAACCGTTAACTGGACGGGCATTTCATCTTACACATTTCTTATTAGTCTCGATAAACTCTAGAATTCTTATAGGAATAAAAATATCAAGTTCCGTATGAAAAAAATGGAGGTGACTCATACCTTGCAAACAATACATGATATCAAAAATTTGTCGCGTGTATCATATGCCCTCCTCAACACCAAGCAACTTTTATTTGAAATATTATACTTGTTCGTGAAATGACAAATAACGGAAATAAACAGCGTGACTATCGTCAGTGGAACACCCTGTATAGCGTACACAACAGAAGTTTCAGCCTATTATAGGTACACGATTCCTTCGACTCGAAGCAAGCGGACTGCGCAACACGTCCGATGTCGAATAATTTTAACGACGTTTCCGATACCCCCCGCCTTTCCCTCATTAACGCAACTTCGGTTTAATTGAGAATCCGCGCTGCAGCGCGAGCGGACGGCAGTATACGCCCTCGCAATTCGTTACCGCAGGCACGCTTCGTCGATGTGATGACGTCGCCGACGTAACGAGGCCCTTCCTCGATTCCGTCGCTTCGATTCTCGCGGCTGCCCGAGAGACGACGCAGTTTCCGCGTCGCGACAGTCGTCAACGCCTCGCGCCGCTATTGTGCCGACGACGATAGCGCGCATTAACGATAATTGTGTCCCGGCTCTTCCGGGCGTAAAACGACGACGTCGCCGCGGCACGGGTACCAGAAGTAACCCCCACGCTCGCGCTCTCTCGTAGGGGTAACGGCGGAGAGCGGAAGGGAAGGGTGAAGAGAGAGAGAGAGAGAGCGGAAATAGAGAAGCAACGGGGAAAGAGAGAGATTGTTCCCGCGCCGCGACGAACAGTTAGATGTTACCCTCCTTATCTGGAGTCTGCTGCTAATGGACTCCGCTGCAGCTGCCCTCGGCCTAACGGCCCACTCGGATGCTTTCGCGGGTCGGAACTCTGAACTTGGGATTCGGAACAATGCGTTCGAGCTGAAACTACTACTCGCTCGGGATTGGGAGTGGAATGGGATGTGTACGAGGGGGTGAAGGGGGAAGGATACCTCCACCGACGGATACGTCCGAGGAAATCGCGTCCCCGAGGTGCCCGCCGCTGCTGCAGCTGCGACTAACGCGCGTAGTAACCCCCTAGGGTTTACGAATCTCGTGTATTTTCGAGCCGTCGTACATTACATAGATATGGCGAGAGCGAAAAAGTCGAAGGCGACGGTTGTATTCACGTCAAATGGCCCGAGCGCTGAACGTACAGAGTCAGGTACGTACATTGCGGATGCAAGAGCGAAAGCTGTGTAGGAATGATGAATTAGACAATCTGCAATTGCACCACGAGGTCTCATATACGGATAGAAGAGTAGGTATAAGATCCCATCGCTAAATTCGAGAATGGAAATTAAATTACACTCGCCACTTCTCATTTTCAACACCATATCGAAAATTTTACTCCATTCTGCGACCAGCACGCGTAACACCAAGATCCTCTGCGTATGCATAGCGCGAGATCGAGTAGTCATATCGTAGATCCGAGAAACGACGATGATATACATATACATACATCCACGTGGGGATCGCGAAGGGAGGGAAGGAATGACGACGCGCTCTCGACGGAAATTACAAATGTATAGCGAATCGCCCGGTGTGCTCGGGGGGGTCGCTAGATCCCGTAGCTCTCGCACGGAGCGAGGAGATAGTCAATTTCTCCGTCGCGCGTCTTCGAAACCCTCGCGGCAATGCTATGCGCGGTACGCGCTTAGATGCGAGTACGTACCGCGTCTTCGGATGCGGCGTTACATACTCTTACCTGGATCGGTGCAGCGAGCCGCGGGGCTGAGCTCGCGTCCCGGATCCGTGTACCCACGCGAGATACACGCTCTATAACGGGAGGGAAAGGGAACGTCATTGCCGTTGCCGCGCGTCGTGTACTAACTACGTGGAAACCTGATTGCCTCTTTTGCCACTGCTCGTGCGGCGAATCGCGAGCATCGCGTCTTCAAGAAAGTTAACGTCGACCCCGTATCTTTGCTGCTGCTGCTGCTGCAGTTTGTTCGACGCGTCGCGTGTAGGGTGAGATATACGATGATACGATGAACTCTCGCGAAAGACACGGTTCTCCCTCTTCGTTAACGATGCGATGTGTGTATGCAGCGAGTACCTGCAACTCTTAGACCCGGTATTATTGGTCAATGTTCGCAAAGGATGCATGGAATTTCGTCGTTAGATTTTTCACTTCCGTTAATTTCGATAACACGAATATGTAAAAACGCACGATTTGCTCAACGTTTTTTGATCTATCGTTCGATTAGCTGCGTTGAGAAAAAATGATTAGTTATATTAATGGAATGTTTGGTCGATATGTGAATAACAAAATATTTTTATCGTGATAACAAACGTTTAGTTGCAACAGCAACATTTGCCAGTCATGACTAAATATTTCTGAAACGATGTATTGCCACAACCAACATTTATTCTCTCGTGGCAATAAAAATATTTTACCGTTCGCACATGCGAACCGAGTTTTATTAACATTACCAGTCATTTTTCTCGGTGCAGGAAGAGGCGGATCGAGGAACGGAAAGTTTCTAGTTTTTTATCAGTGTACCGATCATCCTGAATCTCTCCTATGTCGATCTATTTCTTCCACAGCTTCGTCTCCTTCGTTTTCTCCTCCTCGTCGTACTTTTTCTTCTTTTGATCGGAGGAGATGTTACCAAATTACCGCGACTGGTTACTTTTAGCACACCACTCATTGTCAGCTGTTACCCGATCCCCGAGAATTTCTAGAGCAACTCTAATTGCACGCTTTAAAATTTTAAACGTTTCACAGCGGCTCTCACGAGTGAGCCTGCCCCCGTCTTAGCCCCGATATGTCTGGCACGCGTCACTGTCTCGATAGTACACGGGTATCTCGAAATAACCTCGCTTATTATCCTCATCCTGAGTAATTTAACTTTCAACGGAAACTGGAGGTCGAGCGTGTAACATACATACGTACGTAAATGTACGTACGCACACTCTTAGTCCGAGTGCGAAGCCTCCGCGCCGCCTGCAATATCAATCTCTCCTTTATAGGATCCTTCGCGACCCCGAGAGTGGGCCGATCGCGCGCGCGCGTACACATAACCGTAACCGAAGTGCACGCGCTTCACCGGCTGCGTGACTTTCTAAAAAATGAGAAAATTTTTATAGGGGGCGTTCTCCCGGGCAATGTACAACCTCCTCGGCGTATATCGCACGCATATAAATATATATCTATACGCGCCTCCACGTTTTCAGCGATTGTCGATATATGAGATATAGCGAAGGAGTTCGATATGTGAAATGAAGACAGGGAGAAAGTCGACGGATCCTCGCGTCGTATATCACCTCCGAAATGTCTATAAATGTCAGAATAACAACAAAATATGTCTTTTTTTACGCGTCACTTACGGAGAAAAAGGATTAGTAAAAAATCATGGAAAAATTCATTAATTTTTACAGTTTATCCCAGTAACAGGGCTCTTCAAGGTGAAATATGGTAGTGCTTCATTGGCACGTCTCCCCAGGTGGAAAAGTTCTATATATATTGTATATAGTTCATATGTGAATTTGAACTATATATAGTTTTTTGAATGTTTATATAATCCACACATAGTCTATATCTGGTTAATATAGAAATCATACATAATCCATGTGACCAAATCCACATGTGGATTGCATACAAAATATATAGAACTTTTTCGCCTGTGCTACATTAAATACAGCCTATTCACGAAAGAAAAATGATTGCTTGAAAATTTTTTACTGTGGTTTGATCTGAAGAACTTCAATATTACGAGTAGACTTGTACACTGTAAAAGTTTCTATACACATGTTAATTTTACAGTGCGCACTGTAATCTAAGCGTTTCGTCTCAAGTAAAATTCTTCATGGATAGCTGATACTTTTTATTACGACCATTTTTCAACAGATACAACTTACCTACTTTTTACCATTTGTAATAGTATAAACATTAGTTTATACGGTAAAATTTATCAATCTCCCGTTAATATGTGTCAAGTGTTTGGTAATACAACGAAGTTATTATACCTACTATGCTTCACTGTAAAGTTTGGCGTGCAGAATTTTGTCAAGTTGAGACAATAATAATTGTAGTTTATTTTCCTCCGAGCAACTTCTCCTCCATCGTTACCTCGTATACAAGTACTTTCCTCGCGAACCTCATAAATACCTAAGAGTAATCACCGCGAGATTTTCGCTCCAAGACGTCGCCTTGTAAAGGACAAATCCGGGAAGTGTCCTAGCCAAAGCTCTCTTCGTTCTATGAAAACCAAAGTTACCTAGTATCTGGTTGATGCTGTCGCGGAGGAAGGCAAGGGTGAGGGAGGAAGGGAGGCTCAGCCGGAAGTTGGATGGAAGTTAGTATAAGGTAACTTCCAGCGAAGTAAACTCTGAGCCGTCGCCTTCAAAGAGGCGCTCGCCCGCACATCGCGGGGTCCGTTCGCAGAATTTCCGGAGACGCTCGCTCCAACTCCTTCGTCGCTCCTCGCTACTGCAGTCACCTCGTTAAAAGCCGCGAAGTTACGTTGTTTGCGAATCATTTCCATGTGAACCGGGGCTACCGACGCGCCCATCACTCGTCACTACTATAGTCATCATGTATAGTTACCAATCATGGGCCAAGAACTGGCCGCCTACACTGAGAAAAAAAGTATGGTAGATTTGACTAAATTAACGGTCACGGATGGGGAATGCAGATCTAGTTAGGTACCTATACTTGAACTAATAATTTGCTAAACTTGACCATAGCTTGTTTTCGTCAAACAGTTTTTAAAGTAGTTCTATCACGTAGGGCCATGTATTTAGTGGGTGTATAAGAAGGGCCCGACTAAATTAGTTCAGCAGTCACATGGCTGCCATTATCACGCCATTGCAGGGCGTATGCCAGCCAATAATAGTTCAGCATTGGGCCAGATGAAAAGATCCCTATATGGGATATCGGTGATCGAATAATCGATATCGTATCGGTACCGCCGAATACGCCGTCGAAATCGAGCCAATATTAGCCTCGGCGTATGTGATTCTCACGCGGGCTCGAAACCCGCTCCTCGTGTAATTGGAGAATATGATTCGCCGTATGGGGACGAGCAATTGATGGGCGAATAATATCGGACAAGGCGAATGTGATCGCCGCTTGAAATTGGATCGAAAGTTTTATTGAAATATCAAGAGCGCGCCGCTGCGCGCATCGTGTATCGGGTGCAGAAGCGGTGCAACTAAATCGCATCGTTGCGATGCCGTAGCTGACAATGGCCGTGGAAACCGTGAGGTCGCGAGAGATATAATTGCGGACGGACGGCTCCGAGCGATGCGAGAAATGTCTATATCGATTTCCCGTCACTCGATATCCAATTTCTCCGCGTTTCGTTATTCGCCTCGCTCGACCCATTTCAGGTCTTTGCTCTCTCGCTTTGTGCTTTTTCGGTTCCTTCCTCTCTTTCTCTCTATCCTTCGTTTACACATACGTGGTCATATACGCTTTACACGTCGAGGTAAACATGAAAACCATTTACCGCGAATTATAAGTAAAGCGCGTGACCTTGCATGTATTCCTATCAGGAAAGGTTATTGAAGGCAGATTTTCGTTTATATACATAAGCAGAATTGCACGTTTGTTCTATCCGTTAGTCTAAACGTTATTTGATGAAATGATATCGGTTCTTCTAAAACTTGAAGCATCTTGGTGCGAGTTAGGATTGATATCCGTGAAAATAATCAATTGATTACACTCTTTAATTAAATACGATATTTTTTATATCATTTTTGATTAGCAAATGTAACTTTTTATATAGTGCAGAGTGAGTAGATATATTTATTTTCATATTACCTTCTATTATAAGTGTATGGAACTGAAAAATAGACCAATACAGAAATTCTAATTAACACCGCATGCGACGCGACGGACGTAAACATTCGCAGTACGAGTCGAACTGCTATCCTCGAATCGTACATGTACTTACATCAGTTTGCTTCTCGTACTATTTCGCGACTCTCGCTGCGTTCTTCGGTAACGCACGCGAGTCAGACCTTTGAATAATTAGCGAAACTCCCGCGGAATACATTAGTATGTACTTCTCTCTTTCTAAAACTAACGCCACAGAGCTCGGCCTGGCACTAGCATATCTCGCTACCGTTGCTCCGGAATAAACTACGTCGGATCCGCTGCACTCGTGTTTCCACCGCGCTAAACCGCGCGCGCGGTTTTCCCGCGCCCCGGAAACGCTGCAGGCGGGGGTGACAGTGACCACAGGGTGCAACTACCCGTGCAGAAGTTCCGGGAGGGGGCGCGATGTATAGATGCCCTGCACCTTGAAACTTCCACGACGTCCGGGCTCTCGCGTAGTGGGAGGGGGTGCAAGCTCTTTTTCGGGTCGCGCGCACTCAATTTTCCGAGGCTTAACCCCTCCTCCCGCCCCCGAACGCCCGCTCTTCACCCCTCTGCATCCCACCGATCACCCGCCTCGTCCATTGCCGCGCGTTGCTCCGAAAGTCAAAAGCGAATTATCGGCCTGCATACTCTTACCAAGATCCGATTTTTCCGAAATCTCTCAAATCGATCTGCTCCATCCACGGATGTATACACTGGAAACAAAAATTTGCTCCATGCAACCACAGTGAGGTTAAATACTTCATGGAAAGAAAGAAATTTTAGCGTTTATATAAAGTTTGTGGTAAATTTCGGGACAAGGCCATATTATTGTTACGATGACTACAATTTTAATAAAAATTGCAACAACGATTACAACTTCTACAAGCTTTACTATAATTTTTATTAATTTTATCGTAACAATAAATTGGACTCATCTTTATAGTTCTTCATCGAAAGAGGATAAGCTTTATACTTAATCCGCGACTGAAGGCAAACGTGCACACGTTCGAATTACAAATTTATACGATTCGGAAATCAAAAATGGAAACATAGGCATCATGTAGAAATTTCTTGAATTCTCTTCTTCCGTTTTTTCCGCACCATCTTCACAATTGGTAGCTACATCGGCATAAATCGCGATCTCCTTTCACGCGAACGACTCGATCGCTTCTAGGGCCGCTACACTAACCGCGCTATCATGTCCCGTGGATCCACTCGACCCAAACTGCCCGGAAATACGCTAGGATCACGCGCGAAACCTAATCGTCTCTCGTAGAGTTGGGGCGGAACAACTTCCTCGAGTGTCCGTCGAGTAAATCATTCCGCGGGTAATGTACGGGGAAACTTTTCGTATAAAGCTTGAGATGCCTCGCGAATCCCTGATTCTTTCCGCTCGAAACGCTTCCGAGTTACAGTTTCGGACGTGAAGCTTCCGTCGTATATCGCGCGGATGCTGCGAGACAATCAACGTGCGAATCGGGAGATGACAATTCTCTAAAATCGAAGCTCGTATAATATTCGGTATCTTTCAATCTGCAAGTCATCGACCTAGTTCGATTACCGAGCATAATTCATTGTTATTCGAAGAACATTTCGCTCGCCGTGATTCGAGACTCGTTTACTGATATCGAAGCGCATAAATGACACAGCCATCAAGTTCACGTCGATACGACGTATCGTTACGTCGTGGACTGCTATCGCGTACATATGCAGATGTTATGTATCTACTTATCTACCTGTAGGCGTCGTGAAATTGATGCCACGCATAAATATGTATATTTATGTGATTTATGCGCTGAGAAAAATATTTCAAAATGTAACAATTAATCCCAGAAAATATGAGGGAAAAACTGCAAGTACGAAATTTAGTGATAGCGTATAGTTATGAATTCGGTTGAATACTATATAGGGGTACTGTATGATATTTATTTCCACACACACATCAGACGTAAATATAAGTCCTATACACAGTGTGCAGCATTTACCTAACTGAATTCATAACTGTCCCATCACTATATTTTTTATGTTTTTCCCCCATACTTTCTGGAATTGATTGCTGCATTTTGAAACATTCTTTTTCTCAATGTGGAAGAGACATTAAACGAGGAGTGCAGTACGATGCTTAGAGCCGGTTTTACCCCAACACGGTATAAAACGCGGTATAACGCTATACTGAGAATAACCAGCAATAAGCCTTATGGTTATTCTCAGTATAGCGCTATACCGCGTTTATACCTGTTGGTAAAACTGGCCCTTAATCAACTTAAATTGAATAAAGAAAGAAAGGAAATATCCTTAACTGTTATTGTTTTCTTCTCTCAATATATACTCATTGATTATGTCACTTCATTAATGTTCAACCATACATTCATTTGACGTATTTAATCAATTTTATTCTACATTACACATCGAACGTCGCGTCCATCTTTGTCATTATTCAAGTATCGCAGTAGGCTCGCACTATAGGCTGAGTGCGCCTGACTTCCGACTTCTGTGCAATATCAGACATGTACCTACATCGATTACGCGTACAAATCGTAAGGCGCGGCGGTGCTTACCGACGAATTGGAGACGTGCCAAACTTTCCGTTCCGCTTTTCACTGGGGAACACTTTCTTCCTATAGATTCAACAATTACGCTGTTACCTACCGAAAAGATTTTTCATTTCCTTCTACACGATTTTCTTACGACAGTTTTCGATTTCTATACTCTTATATTCGTACAAAGTGATGTGCTTTATGTTTGGCATGAAAAGGGTTTCGTAGTTGCCTTTCATTGAGCGCAACTGGAGTCGGCAATACCACGCTTATGGAAGGCAATCACGAAATCGAATTACTACCGAGAATAAAGCGTCAATTTACATTCAGAGTGATTCTCAGGATGGAGGTCATGCACGGAAAAAAACCAGCAATTTTTACTGCTTCATCCAGTAGCGCTGGGACTCGAGCTCAATTACAAGAATTTATACAGAGGAGATTGTTCTATGTACTGTTTACAGGAGAGTAAATAAAAATGTCTTTTCTCTACAAATTCTTGAAAATGAGCTTGAGTCTCAGCGCTGTTGCTTCAAGCAGTAAAAATTGCTGGTTTTTTTTTCGTGTACGATGATATGCTACGTAGCTCTTTAGAGACTACACGGAGAGAAATTTTCATTAAAAATTATCGTAAAATTCACGTAACCATGGGACATGAGATGTCAACGATAAAATTTTTACATATATTATGCTTCAGGGTAGAATTGATTGTTTTTTCGAGAAAACAAATTGCTGAAACAGAGCGAGGGATAAATTAATTTTACCGTGGTGTAGAGTAAAAATTTTATTGTTGACATCATGTCCCATGGTTACGTGATTTTCGCGGCAATTTTTAACGAACATTTTTCTCCGCGCATAGGTGATGATCAGACACTGTTAAACACTGTATCTCAATGATTGGCTGTAAACGTGCTTCTCGGGCCAAAAGTGTACCACCTTTGTATAGTCTGCAAAATGTCGCATAGCCTACCGTCCTATGACTTCCATGAGAATCGCTCTGTTCGGGGCTAGTTTCCCCAGTGTATACATATTCAAATTTCAATCTTCGGCCCAACGCAGGAATCCCACGTCAACCGGCGACCCGAAACGCACCCGAAAACGAGCGTCTCAATCTCGGCGAAAGGTCCTCCGCTCTCTGCGTGCTCCGATAAATTCATCGACCCTCCCGCATAAGTCGCAAAGGTCGAACGTGCCGAACAGCGTCTCGGGAATCGTTAAGACGCCAAGCGATGCAATGCCTACAGATTAGGTTCGAGCGACCCTTCGTTCTCTCTCTCTCTCTCTCTCTCTCTCTCTCTCTCTCTCTCTCTCTCTCTCTCTCTCTCTCTCTCTCTCTCTCTCTCTCTCTCTCTCTCTCTCTCTCTCTCTCTCTCTCTTTCTCCTCTCTCTCGAAATCGTCGGGAAGGACCGACCCGGACCAATCGCGAGTGAGGCAAACTCGCGAGCCGGTAATCCCTCGGATATCCCGCACCCGCGGTAAGCTCGATACCTACTTCTCGTTCGTATTGACGAGAGTTAAGGTTTGCTCGTAAGTGAAGCGAGATCAGATGGATCGAGAGAAAAACTTAATTGAGTTCTCGATCCGCCGGTGATTGAGTGTATAGGACGACTCGCGAGTGCGATTCGTCTGGTGGCGTTTGGAGTGCATATGTATCAGCAACGGAGGATGTAGTCGATCTAACGCGTTTAAATTTAGATATAATGAGATGCAAAGGCGGCGATTAACCCTGACACACACGGCGTTTAAATCGTAGCGCAGCCAGGGTATGACATACCCTTTTGTCGTATTGCGGCGGTAACTTCAAGTCTTATGCAATGATTTTAAACTTTTTTTTTTCAATTGTGTGTTGAATTATATGAAATAAGACCCGATGCAGACGAGGCCACTTTTAGTGGCGAACGCGTGCGAGTGGCCTCGTCTGCATCGGGCCTAAGACTATGTGTGTGAGATTGTGGTCTAATATCTACTTTCAAAATTATTCGAAAATAAATAAATTAAAACAAAACGAGAAAGAGCACGCGTTTCAAAAATCAACAGGGATGGCACACCCTGCAGTCATTTCTGTATGTTCCAGGGTTAAGCCATCAGTGCTCAGTGTTATTTTCAATTGTCAAGCAATTTTTGTTTGCAGATATTCAATTAATCGTTTTTTGAATGTTTAAGAATTAATTTCAGAAACTGTACTCCTTTTTAATAAAATTAAGCTTCCGCAGAAATTTGTTAAACAAAGCGAAAATGCTTATCCAATGTCCTGAACAAGAAATTGCTCGACAATTAAAAATTGCCAATGAGCATCTAGTGGGTTAATAATACACTGAGAAAAAAAAATGCTACATGCAATTAAATCGGCGTTTACAGGAGAAGGAATGCAGAATTAGCTGCTTCGATTAATAAATTGAGTTATAACAATTGACGGCTATTTGAAGGAGCCAAATCTACTACATTTTTTTCTTTCTCAGTGTAAAGTATTATGGAATTAGTAAAACGCTTGGTAAATTTCTTTAAATAGTAGCTGCAGGGAAGAATTGCAGAATGAGTAAAGAGTTTTCATTGTACTTCCGGACGTATCTAGGTCATTATCGCAAATTAAATAGTACCGAACATTTATACGCGACACCATCATACGCCAAATCCTCAGTCCATTAGAAAAGCAATCTTCCCCTCTCAGCTGGTTATTAGGAAGAGGGTTTAACTCGTCGAACGACCAATTATCACCGGAACCTTATTTTGCCTCGTATACAAACACTCCTCGACACGGAAAATCAACAAGTGGATGTTTACGGACAGCGCGGACGAACACCTGCTTACAACGTGCGTCATAAATCACGCGTTGCATTTGCGCAATTCCACTAAGATTCTGTATCCTAATGTCCGTCGGAAAAATAGAAAAGACGAATTGCCAATTGTTCGCGTTTGCTCGTCAATCTTTATGATAGCAATTCATTAAACACCATTAATAGCTCCGCTGAAAAAAAAATTTACTTCATTCACACACACACACACACACACACACAAAACCATCGGCTAAGTTAAATACGGCAAACCTCACTGTACAATTATTTTAATGCCAAAAGAATGTAGGAAAAGGAAAAAATAAATAGAGTCGATTAACCTCACCAATGGTTGGATGAAGCAAATTTTTTTTTTCCAGTGTACTCTCTTAATCTGAATCAGTAAAAATAACAGAGAATCAGTGTATGGCACCGAAATCCAGTGAATATAAAGTTACTGTAATTTCAGTAACCCCTATTCACTAGATGTCAGTGACTTTTCACCGATTTAGATTAAGAGAACAGAGACACAGCTGGAAAAAATAATTAACTACCGTTATATCTCGAAAAAGAACAGGAAAAACGCGCCAAACAACGCCGCGCTACTCTATACAAATTATCGCATAGCTTCCGCACCCGCGAACGAATTCAGTTCCGCTCGTTGCAACACTCGCGAGTAATAATAAGTCATCCTTTCCGCGTCGCAATAATCGTCGCACCAGCCGCGAGTCGTGGGAATCGCGGCGCAGCGATAATAATTAGAGAAAGTACGCTACTCTCGCGCGTTCGGTATACTTTAATCGCGCAGAGTTGTACGATACTTAAAATTCCCGGATGTGACGAACATGCGGAACGTCGCGGAAAGACGGAGCGGGAACGAATCAGGAGCCTCTCGAATTTCACCGTCTTACGGATTCCGGAAGTTTTTAATCGCCAATACCTGGCGGCGGTCGTCGCTTTAGTTTTAACGCTCCGGCGATTACCTTCGATCGGGGACTACAAGTACCTAATTAGACCCCGTCGAATCGAGTTTTCCGAACGGTTTATCTTCTCGGACTCGTTTCTTCGCTTTCCCAACGGACCTGTATTTCCGTAATTTCCCTGGTAGAAATTGAATCGAGGCGGTGTCAAGGCACTTTCCCGTTTTTTCCAAATCAGACAAGGTACTGGACAGTATAACTGCTTTTTTCGCGCAGAGAGAATTTCTTCTTCCAACGACGGTATCCTTGAATCAAGAATATATATTTTTCGACAAAGAATATTTATTTCTTCAAAATCTTTAAGATCATAATGATGTTCCTGGTTGAAGAAATATTTTATTGAGACTGGCAACTATTTCTCTTGGTGTCAATTATTTCTACTGTAGGATTAAAAAATCGAGTTTATATAACGTTCCACGGTGATTCGACAGGATCGCAGACACAGAACATTCGCGTGAATTTTTGTCATGTTCGGAAACGCGACGAACGGAAACGCTGCGCTCGTCCTATCGACGAGGCGCATACGTTCCGCTTGCGTCGAAAACAGCGTCCGCTCGGTTTTTTTCCACACGAATCACCGATCGCAGCACAAATATTCCAGCCGTGTGTCGGGCATAAAAAGTGTCCCGTCGAAGTACTCCCGCGAGCGGGAAGCTATACGGCGGAGCCGAGAGCGAAGGGGTTGCTGAATTTGTTCGCTCGCTCGTTCTCTCGTTCGTTTCCTTTTTTTTTTCGCGGTCGTTCCGGATATCGTAAATGGAACAACGACTCCACCATTCGCTTGAATTAACTGGACTAACGGAACGGACGTGCCCGGGCTATGGATTTAGCGGCTGCGGTGAATTACTGCGCGCGTACAGTCGAACTCCTGTCGGACGCAAACGAAATTCAAATTCGATTTAGGAGTTTCGCTATCTTTTACTGCCGTGAAATTCTGTATATTGCTCGAAATTAATCGAGGTGATGAAATTTTTAGTAAATACAGTCACTCCTCCTTCGTTAAAAATTCCGATAATTTCGTCGCGGTAGGAAAAGCTCGCAGCGCGTATATTCGGTATAATCCCACGCCATTCTCTTTCACGCTATACTGACATATATTCGCGCTCGCTTTCACAGAGACGACCTTGTCGCGTTTCAGTTAAAACGGGGGGACCCGCATACTTTTACTTTCGCCGCGGTGACGACTGTCGCTACGCGTGCGCTAGAACGTTGATTGGCACTTTAAACGCTACCGTTAACTGGTAACCGATAAGGAGCCGCTCGACCCCGACGTCGTCCCGTGCATACATCTTCGGTATTGACAATGTACGTCTCCTGTTACATGCTAACGAAGCGATAACATATAGGCTCTCACGTCTCCTTTAACGGCCATATATGCTCTTCCGTTAGTCCTCTTATCTCTTGATTTACGATTCGCAGTGTTGCAGACATCGATCGAGAGTCATTCTCGCGATTATATTTTAACCTTCGACCGGAAACTCGAAACGTATAGCGCGTATCGAATGATACCTATCTATATATGTATATAGGTATAGGTAGATATTCGATACGCGCTATACATTCCGATCTATATATATAGATAGATAGATAGATATCATTCGACACGCGCTATACGTTCCGAGTTTCCGGTCGAAGGTTAAAATATATCGCGTATATTATATCCACTTCGATATACGGTTTAATCGTACCGACGTGTGCGTGATAAATCATCATACACGCGTGCACATTAATAAATACAGGTACGTGCGAATTAATGCACATTACATATCCGAGTTCGTGCATGTCAGAGGTGCGCGCTTCGACCGCACGCGGTGATGGCAAAGGTCTTTCTCCGTCGCGGTTGCACTTTGTAAAAGCCCTCCGACTGGATCCTTAAAGTCCTAGCTATCTCGATGAAAATGCGGTGCGACGCGGGCACTGGCTCACACACGCTGCACGCATATGCGCACGTCAAAGTGCACGAGACCGCACCGCACTGCGGATACCACTCAGTGCCGATAACGGACCACGATAAGTAAGTGTGTGATGCATAAGTATGCTGAAGCGGTGTCAAGGCCGACGAGTTTCCGCGCGGCAAGGACGCGCGTCGAGCTTTCTTCGTTTCGTCTCGGCGCCGCCTTATTGGAGCGCGAGAGAGGTGTGGCACGTGTTACGCGCGCACGGTAATTCCGTACGCGGCTATAGGTGCGCACTTACCGCGCGCGGAGTTTCTTTCGCCGAAAGACCTCGTTCGCACGCCTCGGGCACCGATTATTCAACGGGATGCCGCGCGTTGAATCTATTAATTAAGCAGCGTTGCGCGATACGCTCGGTGATGCCACTGGCCGTCTGCTCTCGCACTCGCAGCATCCCATCGCGTCGCGTCTGGACCATCGAGTTAACGGTTATGGAATCTTCTGTCGCGCGGCCGACGATGAGCCGAAATTGAGCTCCCGCTTTGCGCTCTGTATACGAAACGAACTCTTTTTTTTTCTCTCTCGCGCTACGCTATACTCGTTCGGTTGACTCGAGCGAGGCGCGAGTCTAGTTAATTTCGAGAGCTGTCCGAGTGCAGCAAGCGTCAAGGCGTGACGTCGCCCAATCGTTCAGACGGCACGGACGCTGCACACAAATTACGCAATTGGGTGCGGCGAACCTCGTAATTAGAGTCCTTCGAATATACGGCGCATAATTAAATTGTACCGCGCGTTGCACGGATGCTGCCGCGAAGTGCATCGCGGTGCGCGAATCTACTCTAAGGACGGATTTCGTTGGTTTGTTATACGCATAATTGATTATACTTTGACTCGCAATGATGCACTGAGATAAATAGATCGTTGTATGTAGTATAATTCTGCTGATTGTAAGGAGATCGCACGGCAAATATACTGTTATTATTACGTATAATAAACGTCTTTGGGGATAAGACGAAGTTATCGAGCTCTCTCGTTACCGTGGGATAGCTACCACTGACCTCGTATCTCTCTCTCTCTCTCTCTCTCGGCCGATCATCGATCCCCTTATTAATAAACTTCTCACGACACTGATCCTTTATTTAATAGTAAATCGTCTCCGTGACTCTCCAATTTTTAATAGTCCAACGTCACCACAATCGCGGGTGGATATTACGATATATCAGCAATTGCTAGAGAATAATGAATTTTAAACTATTGGTCCGTTTTTTCATATACACAGTAACAAAAAAGTGATGTTAAATTTTAACAGCATTTAACTGGTGTAGACTTCCAGGACCTATTTGTACTACATCTGGTGCCATTCAATTTTATGCCATTGTTATTTAAAACCAAAAGTGGTCTATATAGGTCCACACTGCAGAGTTTTTTACTGTGTAAATATTAATACACTTTATACTTACATCGTATTAATTTGATCTCGTGATTACCAGGTGCGCCTAATGGAAGGCAAGCACAAAGCCCATTCTATTCAAAGTGTACTATTCAAATAACAAGATTAAATGACGTTCTACGGATTCCCCGGTTGACAGACGTTTATTAGTCGAACATGATAACCCATAATTAAATGTCAAAGGCATTCCAACGACGAATCGATCTCTTGATCATAAAGCCGGACATTCCGTGGTGAACCAGATGGACGTTCGCTGGAATCGCCACTAAATTCAATGGACCATGATAACGGTCGTGAATATAGACCGAACATCGAGGGAAACCAAAAGAATGGGAAATATTGGAAGATGAATCGCGTTGCAATGAAGCGAATGCAGAATTAGTCAAAATTCCAAAAAACGCTGATGAATGAAAAAAGACATGCACCAAATACACAATATACGTATACATATATTGCACATTATAAACGTATGTACGTATGACATAAATACTAACAAGTACAGGTACAACTGTACGCCCTTCGGTACAACGTGTGACTACGTAGTCGTGAAACTGTCGAGTTTCACGAGGCGGAAATATGACGTACGGCCGTAGTTAATTTTTTTTCTGCAGTAATTTTGGCAATAAAAACTTTTTTTTAATAAATCCTCGACCGCGAGAGCAGATTCAACGAGACGTGTCCACGTGCGTAACGGGGTGAAATTTTCCGTCCCGAAGAGACGCTCCCCCGGACAGTTATTAGTAATTACCACGTTCGTACGACACAAAATAGAACAAAAAAATTGTTAACAATCTGCAGGTAATTAAAATGTGGCGCAGTATTCAAATTCCAATCGCTGATCAATAGCGATAGCAGATTTATGGGGAATCACAATAGTAGTGATAATTAAAAGGCGATAAAATTTCTACCGTCTATTCGTCGGGGCAAGATTAGTAAATAATTCCATCGCGAAGAGGTGTTAATTGATTTATTATACGGCTGGCGGAGATAGCGCGTGTCGAGCGTGCCGACAAAAAAAATGATTAAAACAGTAGAAAGATCTTCAGATCGAACTGTACAAGCCGATACGCTTTATACTTCGCGTTCAATGGCTTTCGTGATAGACAAACACTATGTATAAAGTGAATGAGTCACGTTACACATCACGAGTCTCTTAAATTACAATTTTATCTTACGTGACGATCTCGTGACGAATCGTTATAGCTCATATAGAAAGTCTCGACTTTGCATAATTTCATAACTAATCGATCCGTTTCTATGCGATCAAATGCGTTTCTAATGAAAATCCGAGTGTTATAAAAATCTTGACTACAAAGTCTTCGCGCAGGCAGACGATTACGACATTCCGTTACCAATCTTCTTTTCTGTTTCGTTTCATATTTCCGCAACGGAGAAACATGAAGTTGAAATAACGAGCACTGGATGCTCAAACTCTGATACTATAGGGGGATTGGGTACTTCCACAAACGTAGCTTTTGTTTGTGTTACACATGTACATATAGAGAATGTACATCCAAGTTTCGCCAAGAAATCCAGCTTGGTGGCGCTGCTTGTACTTACCTTTTGATAACGATTTTCCACGGAAAGAATTTATTTGAATGCTTTGAAATCCACATTCTATTATAATTGAGGACATATTGATTAAATCTCATAGGTAAAACACTTCAATTATTATCCAAAATAACGTGTAAACAGCGCTTATACCACGGGCATCTGCTTAATGCTTGATGCGTGCCACAGATGGCACTCTATCTGTTTAGTGCAGTTACCCAATCCCCCTATTATGCCCTTTGTATGATACTATATGCGCTTCGTATGGCACTGTAGTGACAACTCAAAACTATGAAAAATATTACCATAGAGAATATCATTTCATTCTCGGCGCATAGCAAGTTTTAATACAATGTCACATATTTCCGAAATAATTTGGAAAGCTATACCTACTGCGGCACTGAGAAAAAAATTTGCTTGATCGAATTAAACGTGCTTTTGGATATACCATAATAGCACATTTATTTGATTCAAATGAATATCGATTTGATCCAAATAATACCTATTCAGTTAAATCAATAATATTTATACTCGTCCAATCGATATTCATTCTAATCGAATAAATGTGTTGTTTCGACTGTTCAAAAATACGTTTATTTCGATCAAGTACATTTTTCTCTCAGTGGATAAATGCCAATGGCTGTATTCTAAAAATCGCCATATGTCGGTATTATAAAAAATGCCAATTAGCTATATCAAAAAAAAATGTCAATGGCTGTACTGTAGAAAATGCCACGATGGCTGTAGGTATTGCAAAATGTCAAATTATCTTAGAATACATCACACTAGATTAATGTTTGCTATACGCAGAGAATGAAATGCTATTCTGTATGGCGATATTTTTCATAATCTTGATTTACCGCTACAGTTCCATGCAAAGCATACACTGAGGGAAAAAATTTCGTAGAATCAACTAAATATTTCACTGCCCGGTAGCAACTAAATATTTCACTGGCTCAAATAATATTCGCTTGCTCCAACAAAATATGTTCTTGGCTCAACGACATACTTTTTCTCAACAAAATATATTACTTGAGCCGAGAAAGTATTTTGTTGGAGCAAGCGAATATTATTTGAGCCGGTGAAATATTTAATTACTACCAGGCAGTGAAATATTTAGTTGATTCTACGAAATTTTTCCCTCAGTGTACGTAGTGCCATACAAAAAGCACATAATGCCCGAATTCGGGCATCCAATGCTCGTCATTTCAACTTCATTTTTCTCCGTGCGACGCTCGAAGCACGAAAAGGCTCCTCGACTTTTTACACGACGTTAACCCCGAATTAATTAAGCCGGCACGAAAATCCCTCATCGCGCGAAGATCCCTCCCGGTCTTTCAGATATACCTACCAGAAGCTCATAAGCTCTCGCAACGACGAACCTATTAAATGACGGGACTGTTCGAGATTAAATCGGGCTCCGTCTCATCCCCCCTCTCTCTTTCTCTCGCGGCAAGACTCCCTCGCCCATTCGCCCTCCCCGCCCATACCGAATTACGGCGTAGGTCGGGGTACGCCGCACAAAGACAGAGTCGGGATAGGAAAATGGATTTCTTTCTCCGGGGGGAGAGAAAAGGGACGAGCTCGACGAGTTAATTGAATTAACGCGCGCGCGACGCCCCGATATACGATCGTTTTCACCGCTCGTGTATGTAGATATAGCGGCACCCGCGCGCGGCAGAGCGAGGACGGAACGACGATCTCGGGCCGAACGGCCTATAATTGCGTCATCGAATCGTCAAGATGGAAGAGCGAAGCGGTTCGCTTTATCGCGATCGCGACGGTGATGACTCGTGAAAGGCGGTTGGTTCGGTATATCGAATCCGCTCTCCCCGATGGGTTATTGCCTAAGGTCGAACGTTACGACACCTGGTCGACATTTCTAATCGAGCTGCCACTATCGCGTCTCGTCTTCGAAACGCTTGTCGGCTGGTTGAAGAGCTCCCGTCGTGTCTTCGTCGTGTGATTCGTCCGACGACCTTGTCGATCTTATACTTTTAACCAACGTTCGGAAGGGCACGGCGCGGCGTCTCGCTCGTACCGATTCGACATTACGGAGCCTGGCGCGCGCTGATGATGGCTCTCGCGTCCCGTAATGATCGCTCGCGTTGCACCTTCACATTTCCGATGCCTCCGCGGTATACGTATATTTATATTTACGCGAGTCGTGCCGAGGGGCCGGTGAAAGGAGTTCTCTCGTTCAAAACTCACGTTCCCGTTTCTGCGTGAGGTCAAAATTGACCGGTCGAAGCGTCCGGGTGAGACGGAGAGGGAGCTGCTCTTTCGCGAGGCGTTCGCGTGGTGTACTTTCCATTGAGGAAGGAAAGAGGAGGAAAGTGTGAGTGATGAAGAAAGTAGCGAATCGTGGTCTTCTGTGTCGGGGGAGAAAAGAAATTTGGCGAGGGGGAGGAGAGATGCGTCACTTGGTACCGATTTAAACACGTGTACGTCCTGAAATACGCTTACGATGGTCACTGTTGTCGGGAAGAAACGAGCATCCGGGAGTATAAAGTAGGTACTCGATAGATGGTGTATTAAGAGCGTTTCGTGCGACCTGTTTTCTCGAATGGGATCGCGTTAAAGGTTTCACGAATCATCGCTATACTGAGAAAAAGAACTTGGTCAATCAAACCAAAATCCTGAAAACGATGACCAAACCATTTGGTGAAATATGGAGCTTCCATTTGTTTGGTTAATCGGACCATTTTGTATGTTAGAATAACTAAAAATGTAGTTGGAATAATTAAATATTTGTTTTAACTGACCAGTTTTTTTTTTATTGGAATATCTAAACTCGTTTTGACACGCGTGCGGGGAACGGAAAAGGGAAAGGCACAAAGGGGGCCGCGGAAGGAAGCGGTGGAAGGCGCAAAGGCGCCGCGGTCGGGAAGGCGTGAAAGCGCCGCGGAAGGAAGCGGTGGAAGGCGCAAAGGCGCCGCGGTCGGGAAGGCGCGAAGGCGCCGCGGTCGAGGGAAAGGCGCGAGGGCGCCGCGGAAGGAAGCGGTGGTAGGCGCAAAGGCGCCGCGGTCGGGGAAGGCGCGAAGGCGCCGCGGAAGGAGAAGGGCGTGAAAACGCCGCGGAAGGAGGCGGTGGAAGGCGCGAAGGCGCCGCGGTCGGAGAAAGGCGTGAAAACGCCGCGGAGGGAAGCGGTGGAAGGCGCGAAGGCGCCGCGGTCGGAGGAAGGCGTGAAAACGCCGCGGAAGGAAACGGTGGAAGGCGCGAAGGCGCCGCGGTCGGAGAAAGGCGTGAAAACGCCGCGGAAGGAAGCGGTGGAAGGCGCGAAGGCGCCGCGGTCGGAGGAAGGCGTGAAAACGCCGCGGAAGGAGAAAGAAAAGGGAACCCAAATGCGAATCGAGTCGTCTATTAGAAGAGTCCTAAGAAGGACTGAGGGAGGTATCCAGGCGTCTCCCTCGACGCTCGAGTGCCCGCTACGCTCAACGCCCGCTCTTATATACCTAACGCGGAGGGGACCGTTATCGGTCCTATTGGCCGGTAACGGTCGAGTGGGGGCGACTTGCGGCAGTCTCCCTGATTGGCGCGACGTGACGTGCTCGACGCTCCGCCGCACCAATCCCCCGCGAGCAGGCCAGTGTCCACTGCGCGCTGCCCGAGAGCGTCAAGCGTTCTCTAAAGACTAACTATGCTATGCTATGCTATGCTATGCTATGCTAGGGACTTATACTTATAAAAATGACGCACGTCAGTTTAACTAGATGCGTTTTGTCATTTTAGCCAAGTTATTTTTCTCAGTGTAGAACATTTTGACGGCCTGCAATACCCTGCAGAAGATTCATTATAAATAAATAGTTTATTCTGTAGGGGTATTTAGCTTTCAGCATTTAAACAGGTTACAACTTAGAACTTTTCGTATACGCAGAGAAAGAAATTTGGTTAAAAGATTTAATTGGCCTAAATTAGTCGAAATAATAATATATTCATTTAAATTAAGGAAATTGTTGCTATTTCAACACTCATTTATTCACAATAAGTATAACAATAATTAATGTGAGTAAATATTAGTCGCACTAAAAACATACTTGACTCGACAACACATAAATAGTCATATTATATGGCGGACTAAATATGTACCTAATAGTTGTAGCAACTAAATATATATCTACTTATAGTTATTTCCTATGTTTTTCTTTCTTCGCACAATTACCCGACATACGAGAGATTTTTCGCTATTAAATTTGTTTCCTTTTTCCAAAATACATCAGCTAATGAAAAATTGTTCCAACTCCAAAAATCACTCCACGCCAATGTATTGCATTTGCCTTAAGATCAATTCTATCTTTGGCGCTTCATACAATTAGTAATAGTTCCCTTTTAGGGCCGGTTTTACCAACAGGTATAAACGCGGTATAGCGCTATACTGAGAATAACCATAAGGCTTATTGCTGGTTATTCTCAGTATAGCGCTATACCGCGTTTATACCGTGTTGGTAAAACCGGCCCTTAGTGTTTATATTTACCCTTTTCTCTTTCATATCTCACCTCCGTTATTCGTTTTGCTTTCTCGCCTCTACCTTATTTCTTTTTCCATCTTTTCGAATTTTCTTACCAGCTCGCATAGCCCCCAATTCAGTTCCAGGGGAATCGTTACATTACACGCCAGTTTGTATAGCATAATAAGCTGTATCGAATTTTCCGAGATGTAAAGCCTGTCAAATATTTCACACATCGCAAAGACTTTCCACCGCAAAGAGGTGCAATTTCGCCGCACTTTTCCATCGAAATTCCACCTCCGTCGCCCAACTTCTGCCAAGCTGCGCACTACAGATCGCGAACACACTTCAAGTTTCCGATAGCGCGAGGAACCCGCCGCAATTTCTCGCGGCGCAGAACCATAGGACAAACACGAATGCTAATAACGACGCGGATAGGCGCCGTACGATCGATGAGCACACGCCGCGCGCGACGGTGCACTCGCTCGCATGCATAAACAGGTGTCTCCGTTAGAGGCACCTGTGCACCGCAACGTACGAGACAAGCAGCATCGCGCGCACTGTATACCTATATTCTCAGGGGAAAACCTCCGGGAAAGTCTTCGGGGCTCGCGCTCTCGCTCTCGAGATGCATCGACTGCGGGCCGCGCGGCGATTCGATGGCATTGCGCGCCGCGAGAGAGGAGGAATCTCGCGAGAAGAGGGACTCTCTCGAGATTCCCAGGATCTCTGCGAGTGGAACTGGGGCGCGGGTGAAGGGCGGAGGAGGAGGGATGAGCCGACGCCGCCGTCGAGACGAGTAGTGGAAACCGAGAACTGGACCACTTAACTCTCTCGCGCGCCGTGGTGAACCCGCGAGTGAAAGGATGCTATACGGATCACGCAGGACCGTAATTTTTGTCGTTTCGAAACCATTAATTACCACGTCGCGCGTTTCGTAACTCCCGCGCGCTCACGACTACTTAGAACACACCGCGGCTGCAATGAAGTCGATCGAAGGCGGGAGAATTAACGAAACGTCCCACACGGCGAGTGAATAACGTGGTATATTGAAAACATCATTTTTTGCGGTCTCTTTTATTAATATGCATATGTACTTTTGTACATTGTACGTGCGTATATTGTACAATTGTTTATAGTAGAAGAGAGACTTCGATTAAGTCTATCCGCATTCATTTGTGAAATTGGGAAGCTGTGTTATAAGCTGCATTGAATGCCTACTTTTTGTGAATCTGAATCAGCCAAGATGACTGACAATCAACGTACAGTAGCTGATAATCAGCTAAAATCACACCATGGCAATTTTTCAGCGGTGTTTCTAGCTGTCAGCTACTGTTCGTTATTATTATGCAATTTTTTTTAGATAAAGAGAAATTATGATTAGGTCCATGCGTATTCATTTATGAAATTGAGAAGCTACTTTATAACATCCATTAGAAACCTGCTCTTTAAATCTGAATCCGCCAACGTGACTGACAGTCAACGAATAGTAGCTGATAGTCAGCTAACATCCTACCGTGGCAATTCTTAAGCGGTACGTTTTTAACTGATTATCAGTTATTTTGGCTGATTCAATTGTAGAAAGTATACAGATACTCGAAATAGCCTTCTGCGTGTGTATTTCTTTCTCGGCTTCTTTCATTTCGAGATCCTCGACACCGATGCAAGCAAAACGAGTATGCATAACGACGCGAATCTTAAAATTCGTATATACACACCGGAGGGAGTACAGTGGGCTATCTATTCTCGACGTGCCATCATTTCTCACGTTGCTTATATAGAGCGATAGGCTCTCGATGATGTCATGGCGGTGTAACGTCTTTCAAACGACTGCAAGGCGATGTTCACCCTAAATGTTTATCCATACGAAGCGACGCAAACACGTAACGACACATATGCGAAAGGGAAAGTTCGATCTCCCTTCTCTCGCACGCTTTCCTCCCTCTCGGAAGTATACTCGCATACGACATCTCGGATTGTCGAAATCCATAAACAACATCCTTTTCAATTCCGGTTTATCCGGGTCAAGGCGCCGCTACTCGGACACATTCCACTCTATTGCACGCGGTACTTAAAAAGCTGTTAATAAGCAGTAATATATCTATGTATTATATGTGGTACCATCCGAAAGTATCAGGCCGCGCGGCATCCACATCCAAACGTCGGAATAATAATAACGCGCGGATCCAGCCGAGACGCAAAGCAGCGGGCGAAATTGTTGACCCACTAAACGCGGGACAATCTACTCTAACGAATATCGACGAACATTTCTTTTCGCGCAATTTCTATACGGGTATAACCACGAGAAAAAACCAGCCATTTTTACTGCTTCATCCAGTAGCGCTGTGATCCGAGCTTATTTTCAAGAATTTATACAGAAGAGATATTTTTATTTACTGTTTACAACTGTACACGGAGAAAGAAGCTGCACGAATTAAACTAGTATCTGTACTGCTATAAACAGTAGATAGAAATATGTCCTTTTTGTAGAAATTCTTGAAAATTAGCTCGAGTCCCAGCGTTACTGAATGGAACCGTACAAATTTCTAGTTTTTTTCCGCGTGGGGTTCCAATGACGGTAATTCGGTTTTCCCATAATTTTGTTTTATCGTAAATTCGAAAAATTTAGACAATATCATTCACCTCGTATTTATTCATTTTCGACTTTATTTAAGCTGGAAAACGACATTTAAACGTATTTATATCTATCGTCGCACACCTTTTCATGGGAATTTCTCACCTTAATTCGAAGCCCGCAATTTTCCCTCCACAAGGATTTCATTAATTCCAAAGCAAAGTCCTGAGATAAGTGGTCCCCGCGTAAATTTAGAATCGACCAACCGCGAGATTCGAAGTTACGAAAGCACCTTTCCCGAAGCGCGGACGCGAATCGTAAGGCAATTAGCGACACGGGTCGCTATTTTCGCTGCACATGGTCCGGCGGGATCGCCGATCCATACTCCTTCGGCCGATCTGATCGGATCGGATGTAGATGCGGCGCTCGCGCTCGGGGAGTCCCATGACGAATTTCTCCGCGAGTCCGTGTCCGTTCGGCGTGACGCAGTGTGTGGTCGCGCTCGAAATTTGCATTGGGAATTCTGCGTGCGTAGTCGGCCGTGGTGGGCACCGCACGATAGCGGCGTCGAGTGGGTGTAACGGTTTCTCGAATCGACCGCATCCGCGCGGTTTCTCCCTCGTCGACGATTTCTCGAGCGGAGCAATTTCGGGGGCGGATCTCGCTCAGCCCGGCCGGATGCTGCCGGAACCTCGTCGTATAGCGGGCGATGGAGAAAATCGCTCGGTGGAATTCTATGCCGCTCCCCGAGGAAGCGAAACTTGATTTCGGTACAATTTAAGTCTCCTCGCCGCATCTAGACGCGAGACGCGACTTGGTTGTTCATAATCATCTCGTCCAACACACCGCACGTCTCGCGAAACTCATTTGCGAGACAACTGCCGTCGCCCCGCAACAATTACGAACTGTTCGACCGGCTGCTAGAACTTGCCTCGAGGAGCCGAACTATCCGAACAATTCAAAAACTACTTCGTCCGCGTAGTTGTATACACTTTGCCCGATACTTCGGTGGCCTCGTTGTAAACACAGTCGCGAGGTTCTCCTAATTATCGGAGGTGATGCTCGCGTGTGTATCGCGATATGGAGATGATTAATTAATGACGTCTCATTCGCGGGTACAGAGTAATGTAGAGCGAGAGAGAAGGAAAAGGCTTAATCTTCTCTCCAACGCGCCGCGCGTCACCTTCGTCGTCGTCGCACAGTGCCTCTCGTCCCATAGTCGCTGTCCTTTTTTGTACGCCGCGATTAGCTGCCGTCCGTTCGATCAACGCAGCTTCTCGGGGTCCTCCTTTTTGCCTCTGCCAGGTTCCGCCTGACGGATATTGCGAGTAGATGAGATACCCGCCGCCACGGGGCATTTGTATGGGGGATTCTATCGGAGGACACACGTGGCGAAGCTTCCGGGTCGTGGGATTGCCTCGGCCTTTGCAACGATTGCTTTCAACCCGTTAGGCGACTGACGTACGGGCGTAGATCAATTTCTGATTTGATTTCGAATTTTTTATTCATTCATAGGGACAAATTTGATTATAAATTAAATCGTACATGACATCCTGATTTGACTTTGGGTGGGTTTCGTTTGTTTTTACATGGAGAGAAAGGGTCAGTAAAAAATCATGGGACAGTACTATGAATTTTTACAGTTATCCCAGTAACAGGGCTCCTCGAGGTAAACCATTGGGGTTGTTAATAGACCGTATCTTGCTTTGTTCGTAAGGGTATAAACATCAAGTTACCAATCTCCCGTTATGTGTCGGGTGTTCATGGTTTATACTGTTACGAACTGTAAAAAGTACGCTGTACCTATCCATTAAAAACTACAATATTTCACCTCGAGGAGCCCTGTCACTGTTACTCACTGTAAAACTTACTAGTTATTTTTCTCCGTGTGGGATTATGGGAATGTTTTCTTTGTAAGTTAAATTATAGTTAACGGTTTCGGTATCGAAATTCAATCGTATCTTCGTCGATAAACGCTGCATTCGACGCGTATCATCCAATTTTTCACCTAGATTTTCGGCGTAAATTTCCCTCTTTGCCGTATGCGCCTTTCCCGCCCTCTTTCGTAGGATTTCCCCGAGAGTACATGTATTTCGATCTCGCCCTCCTCTTAAAATATGCAGAGGCCCTCCTCATAGAAGTTGCATAAGACCGCTCGCGCTCGGCAGTCGCTCATCAACATCCTCTCGCGAAACCATGCTCTTCCATGGATAAACGAAGTTCGCGTCCTGCGAGAACGCGGAACATCTGGCGAGCGTCGCTGCGTATGAAATTTAGGACTAGGGGAATTCGGATCTTGACTCTCGACAGGCTCTACTTACGCGCTCGCTTATTACATACTATCTCGAAGCAGGCGAGGAGTTTCCGAGGAAATACACACACATATTCTCTCTCTCTCTCGCTCTATCTTCTGCACCACTATTACGCTGTATTTATGCATTACCTACTTTACGCTCTGAATTTGCTTTGTATATGCTCTTATTGTATTATACAACACGTATTCTCCGTTCTTGGTCTTAGGAAAATTGTCTCAGAACAGAAAGAAGCTTATTCGTTTTCTTCGTCTTCGTCTTCTTCTTCTTCTTTATATTCTTCTTCGTCTTCCTGCTCATCTTCTTTCCCATCTTCTTCATCGTCTTCTTCATCATATTCTTCTTCGTCTTCTTTTTCTTTTTCTACAATGTTATTTACTCGCACTTGAACCGCATATCATCAAACCAAACTTCCACCAGCCGACCGAAAACATTTTCACTCGCGATTCGATTAAAGTCAAGTTTCAAATTATCAGGGATCCGATTGCAACGACCGCTTCGTCACCCGCGGCTCTTCCCTCTTCCCCGTTCTTCTTCGACGACCCCACTAACTCTTCCTCACCTATAGAATTTGCTTCCTCACCTATAGAATTCAATTAGCAGAATTCCTGTCCCCGCGTCCGCGTACCATCCGCGAACGCCATTTCCTGGAGAGCAGAAAATGCCGGGAAATGTTCAGCGTCCCGAAGTATGCGCGCGCGCTTTCCGCGTGACGTATGCATTATTCAATCCATCGAGAGACGATAAATATTTATGGAACTTTACGGTGGAATTGAATGGGTTTCCTAGGCGCACGGGTCAAAGAATTGCCGGCCGGACGTCGACCCGGGCGTCGCGTCGCGCGCGGGAAAACTTAATTGAGACGGGCGAGGTGTGAATGTCTGTATATACCTGACCTATCCAACAGTGGCGAGGTTCACCGGAGAGTCTCGAGGTCGCGGTCCAATTTGTTCGAGGCTTTAATGCAAGCGTGCATACTGAGAAAAATAATTAAGTTAAAATAACAAAACTCATCTGGTTAAATTATTCTAATCAAAATATTGATCAGTTGAACCAAATATTTAGTTACTCTAATCAAATGTTTAGTTATTCCAACCGAACGTTTAGTTCTTCTAACCATAAAGTGATGAGTTTAACCAAACAGATGAAGGATCCATATTTCATCAAATGGTTTGGTCATCGTAACCAGGATTTTGATTAAATTGACGAAGTTATTTTTCTCAGTGCACAAATGTAATTATTCATCTAATATACTGACGTATCGACAATGGTTCAGTATCGAATATCGAGTTACAGTTATAGCTGCTGCGAAAGAAACATTTGTTTCAATTCGAATAAACGCTATTTTTTCGATTTTAGATCTAACAGCTAGATTTGAGTGAACACTGATTAGAATTGAATTATGCCTCGTTAATCAATACACCGAGAAAACAATTTATTTGTAGTTAATAAGTCGTTGTTTGAATTTGATGGAATAAATATTTTATTGAATCAAGTAAATATTCGATCCTATGAGGCAACCATTTGAATAAAATAAATATTTTATTTAATAATTAATATACATTTTCTTGTGCTGACGAAATATTTATTTCGCCGTATTTAAAATTACATTTATTAACTGTTAATAAAATGTTCTCTCGGTGTATATTTTGACGAAGCATAAATAAGTTATTTATCGAATAATATTAAAAGTCCTTCGTTTAAGTTAACAAAACTTTCTTCTCCGGAGTAGCGAAAGTATCCCTTCCACTCGAATTTCGAGAAGTCTTGTTCGTTTTTATAATACGAGTATATGGCTATAAACACGAACGAACGCTATAACCGTTCGATAAAAAGTATACAATGTAAACTCGAGCGAGTTCTACCCTTAATCCCTTAATTTATTTCCGAAGGGGCGATGACTAAAAGAGCGGATGAACAGAGGAGAGAGAAGAGGGGAGAGGGATGAAGTACCCTCAATTCACGGGATCCAGAGGTGCGTTTAAACAAGCGATCGCGATTGTCCCTTCCGCTACCTCCTCCTCCTCCTCTTCATCCTTCCCGCCTTATCCGCGTATCCCGTGGAATATTCTCCGAAAGCGAAAGGAAGGTACCCCGCCTTGCGGGAAACTCGGAGGAGTCGTTTGCCTCCGACTCCGAGGATAGGGCTTTGGGTCTGTCGATCTCCACGACGCGACGTAAAGGAAAGCGCGGGGTGGGTAGAACGCGTTCCTCTCTCAATGTTTGTCCACGGAAACATTGCGACGCGGATGTCTCCTCCCCCCGTCCCCGGCCCGGCTTCGATTACCCTCCCCGCGAGCCAGGATTATCCCGCGGGTCTTACGTACACGATTCCGCTAGCGTGGCGAATAGAGCTCGACTTGAATCTGATATCGATTCTAGAGGGACGTATCTTCCGGTCCGCGATTCCGTATCGTTCCACTGCAAGATCGATTCGGTTGAAGTATACGCCGATAAAAAAAAATATAGTTGAATCAACCTAAAATGTTCCAAATTGACTCTCCTTTAGTTGATTCGAATGGTATTTTTATCAAATCGACGAAACGATGATCAATTCAATGAAAATATCATTCGAGTCAACTAAAAAAAGAGTCAGTTGGCAGAATTTTGTTGATTCGACTGCATTTTTTATAAGTGTAAGATATATACAGTACCAATGCCTGAGAGCAAAGTGTACAAAGGGAACCGTAGTTTTATGTTGATTACCTCATTACTTTTTCGAAATTGAAACTGCGCATGCACAATTTTTCGCGTATCATCACAAATACTATCAATTTCTCTACATATACAATACATTAACACCAATAATGTCTCTGTTTGCATTACGGCAGTCATCATTAGACTACGGATTTTTTGTATACTTTGCTCTCCGACATACTATACATTTTTTGCCAGAGCGTAATCAACTGTTTTCTAAATTTTTCATCAATTGCGTCTCATCATTTTCATTATCGATCGTCCAAGCCTCCTTGATTTTCAATTATGAACTTTCGATATTCTGAATTTGACTGTATAATGAAACGCTCCCGAAAACTCCCGCGAAAAGGGAAAGTTTATATCTACCGATGGAAAACAGTCTACGTCGACCGGTGGTGGAAACATCCCCAAGCAAAATACCCCGGGCCGTTCCGACAAACTCCGCGCGCGACTACCAGGAGAAGTCGACCGGTTCAAACTTTTATTGTTCTAACTTCATAAAATTCCCGCCCGCCACTTTGAAAAACTTCTTATTACGCTGCCGCCGTAGGTGCCGATAAAGAGAGCTTCGCTACTGTTTTAACGAAGTTATCCCGGTCTACAGCTTCAACACGGTCTCGGCCGACGTAAAGACAATAGCGGCATTCACTTGGGACTGTTACAGGCTTAAGCTAACCCCTCGGTCTGCCTAAAAAGTTCGGGAGAGTTCAGGCGAGACGTGAAATTGCGCGCGGTTCGTCAATTCCCTCGGCGGAACGTGCCTCGGTGCTCGGAACGCTCGGGCGCGTTACTTACGCGGTGGCGGTTCGCCTTTGCGTAAGTTCGCGTCGATCGGTGCCACCAGCGCTCAACGGAACGTCAAATTTCGCTGGCGTATTGTCGAGAAAATCGTCCCTCGAGGCGCTCCGTAATTTAATTGACGGAAGAAGTTGACTTTCGGGCGGTATCGCGCGTGTACGAATGAAAATCCCGGGGCTTTCGTTGACTCGCTGAGAGTGATTTGCCGAGAGGGTGAACGAGATTTGTACTTGACTCGACGTTGAATTACTCAGCCTTCCGCGTGGCAGTGGGTCCTACGCGAAGTGCTACAGGCAAGATGAGGCTGAGGGATGTGGTTGCAATAGTAATTATGTATAATTATTAAGAAAGAAAAATGTAATCTTTATTATAACAAAGTTACGTAAACAACGTCTTTAGAAACGCAATATAGGTACTGCGTTTGCTCTGGATAGACACTTTGATCACCGTTCCCTATCGCTTTCAATGTGCATTGACCGAGATCGTGACGGAAGTCGAAAACGTTGTTAAATAATTTCTCCTGCTTCCGATTCCACCAAGACTTTGCCTATGGTCTGTGTGGTGGTTCTCGAATCATTATTAAATAAAATGTCGACTATCGTCCGGTAAAATACAAATTTATATGGTTCGGAATTGACGAAGAAAACATAATTTTTCCGATCATGACAATAATCTGAATCACGTTACACTCTTCACTCTAAACTTTGAGCTATAGTAGCGCGATGATCGTCACGCTATTACTCCTTTCATCACCTAACGTGACATTAGGGTTGTTTCGATTCAGCCCCAAACATCTATTTAAAAAACACACAGTTTACGTCGTTTCAAGAATCTAAACTTTATTTAAATATATTTATTCTAATGTGGTTTACTGCAATATATTGAATTGAGTTTGATCTTTTCATTGTGTGTATGCACCTATGTGACAAATATTGATATAACTATGAGTAAAAATAAAAACTATATTAAATCTTCCAAATCCCAATGACTGATATCTTCACGTAGATCGATTGCATATATGTAGGTAAGCACGTAAAACTATGCATTCAAAATACTTTATTTATGTACTTACTTAGAATTAAATAATGTATTTTGAAAATACGCTCCACAAATATGTTTCATGTGAATATGATGCTACGTGACGCAAAATCAGAAATAGCGCTACGTGATCCACTTTATCCAGGTACACGTATACTCGAGAATCAGGAAAATCAAATCGCATTTCGACGAGATAAACGTGCGACAGATATTGGGAGCATTCCGCTTTATGTGTTATATACTGACGTGGAATCCTATATTCGATAGTACATACATATCAGCTACATATATACACATACATATAAGCTACATAGATATATCTACGTGCGTATGTATCGTTCTATATATAGAATCGTGGGACAATTTGATGGACCGATTCGGACGGGACTTGATTGATCGTTACATTGCAATGCCGTAATTCCCCCTCCGAACCTCGAGATTTGAGAGTGCCTATGGTAGAAGCAATATGTACAGGGTGATTCGACTAAGAGGTGGGATCGATGCATGGCTAAGTTAACTAATATCTGGCTATCGCTAGTAGAAGTTGAATAGAGGTAGTGTCAAGGCACTTTCTAGCTTTTTCCCGATTCGAATAAGGCACTGGCTAGTAAATGTCGAGACACTGTCAAGGCATTTTCCAGTTTTTCTCCTGATTCAAACAAGGCATTGGTAAGGCAAATATCGAGGTAATGTCGGGGCAGAATTGAAAGTAGTTTTTTCAATTTCGTGTTAGCAATATCAGCTTTCATTACCCATAATCGAAGTGGGCTATCGTTGAATTTTCTTAATTCATTTTTGCTCGTACATATTATACTTTATAATAATACCGTTAAGGGGCCCTATGCTTTTTCCACGAGATGGTGAGATTTCACGCGATGCCCCGATATCAGGGCCTCCATACAATTGAAAGAATAAGAGTAAACGTTGTCCCGTAGAGCCGTCTAATGGTTTAACCATCTACACCAAGGGAAAATTTCTAGTTGAATACAAACCTAATAATAGAAAAATGTATTTGAAATGAATAGGAATTTATTCACATTGAACAAAAATCTATTTGAATTAAATATTTTATTAGGTTTGTACTCGATTAAAAAGATATGCAAAACATTTATATAATTCAAATATACTTTTATTCGATGTGAATAAATTCCTATTTATCTCAAATAAATTTTTCTATTAGATTCGTATCCAACTAGATTTTTTCCTTCAGTGTGTAGTGGCTGAAACTTCCTTACCATAATTTTCAATATGATCAAAATCTGGAAATAACTAACAAGAATTTAAATACAAGAGAATCCATTAAAAACTTGTAATGCCTGCAATTTCGAATGCAGTTGAAGCTGCTTAATTGGTAATGATGCAGCGAAGGTTGGACATGGTCAAAACGATCATGGGTTATGGGGAAATAGGTAATATTGATTGAACCATCAGATGGCTCTACAGAATAATGCTTATCCTTATTCTTATGCTTATTCCTATTCTTATCCTTTCAATTGTGCGGAGGCTCTTACTCGTCAGTCCCTTGATTGAATCAAGGCATTGCTAGAAAATTTCTACTAACAATCCCCCCCGCTTGGTCCAATTTCTTTTTACGACGAGGGCTGTTATACTCGTCAAGAAGAGAAACTTGATCGAGCAGCTGGGGAAAAATGAAACACCCTGACATTAGTTATCTTAAGCCGTACACCGATCCTACCTCTTGGATAACTCACCATGTATACAGGGATGATGTCGAGACTCGCAACTCGACGCGTCGCCTCGCAGGATACCGCGCGGCGGGTGAAGCGACGTAAAACGAATGAGACCGATCTCGTTATCGCTTTTTATTTCCGCTTCCTCTTCCCTCACCTCGACATAATCCGCGATCATCCAGACCATCGATCCACCGGGGAATCTTTACGACTTGGCCGGCCTCCTCTCGCGCGCAACGCCTCCTCTCCGCGCCTTGGACCGCGCCTAAAGATTCCTCCGCCTGAGATTCCGGGTCACGTATAACCGCGGCAATCCCGCGATATGCGGGGCGCGTGTGGCGTGAGCTATACGAGTATAAGATCGCCGGTATAGCGTACGCGAGCCACCGCTAACAAACGACGATGCACCACTTCGTGAGGTATCATCAGGATCTCTTAAACTCCAAATTATAATCACGAGGCGACTACAAAATTTGTAATTAAACCAATTAAAGACACCCGATTATCTAGAGTGTGATCCAAATTTCACTTTATTTGTCGATGAACACTGAGAAAAATAATTGCTAGTGTCAAAAGAATATTTCTTGAAGCAAAAACATATGATCTTGAACATTTTTAAGAATACAGATTCCTGGTAGAAGAATATATATTCTTGACTTTTTTAAGGATACCTTCGTTGAGATGAGAAGTTCTACTTTCACGAAAAAAAAAAAAAAACAATTACTCGAGCCTATCAAATCTTTTCTTGCACAAAGAAATTCATGGCCTAATTCTGAAATTATGTCATGTTTCTGGTTGAAGAAAACTTTTTTTTTTGGTACCAGCAATTATTTCTCTCAGTGTACAATACTTATCAATATCATTATCACTGCGATCGAATCGATATTCGTATAAATCAACTAAATTATTTGCGCTATAGAGACACTTTAACAGAAGCCTACAAACTTTAATCGAGAAATGTATATCCCGATACTTGTTTCTTTTATTCCCACTGTATAATTTCTCGATCGAACGTCGTGCAGTTTATCGCGGCACGCATTGCGTGCGACGTTAAAATCTCTCGTTTCCTTGGGGGGAAAAAAGGAAAACGAGAAATCCAACCCAATCGCAATTCGACGCGTTCGACATTTTACGATCCTCGAATAACCCTGGGCTTTCTCGTTGCGTTTCATTTTCTACCCCTCTCCCTCTCTGCTTCGCCTCGTTTTTCGCAATCGTGCGTGCGCCACGCGCCGCGTACATATACCCCACACGTACGGATTTTTCCCACTCACCCACACACCGATACACCCAAGCGTACTGCATCGCTCAGCGTTCGGATTATCCCGGGGTATTGTAGTGCTGGATAAAAGGGCCCGCTTGTCACACCCCCTTGTTATCACACTCGGTCCATTTTGTCACTCGCTCCATTTCGCTCGCGCATTCACTTCGTTGTCTCCCTTTATTTCGGGACAATGGACCTCCTGTACTCCCTCCCTCCGATCCACCTTCCGACCACCCCCGCGGTCCTTCGCGCTCGGTAAATGATAAGTGCTGTCGTTAGTCCGCTGCAGTTTGTCGAATAAAACAACCGAGGACTCGTCATTTCGTTTCTTAGTTTCCTTCTCTATAGTCAAAAACTCAAATAGCTCCTTTCAAGACGGTTTAGAAGGTCTCATTGGCTAAAAGGTTTTCTTGAGTCCATCCTATGTCTCGAGACCTGACTATGAATACCGGCCTTATTGTTGCTTAAATAGCAGCGCGATTTGTGTAGTCCCCGAAAAAATACCTCAAACCTTTCATCGCATCCCACTCTGTACGTCACATCCCCCTTTATCTTCTCGTGGCCGCTTCTTCTCGTCTCCCCGTGGTCCATTTTGCTCCTTTCGCCGCGCATCTCTCTCTCACGAGAGAGAAGAAAAAACGCAATTGTTCTTCCGTCATTGTATACGTATACGAGTCGCGCACGGCAACTTTTCACTCCTCTTTTTCCGTGAAACGTTTTATTCTCCTCTTCGACCCTCCGCAAGCCGTGCTTTACCTTATCCCCCCTCTCTCTATCTCCCTTTTCCATCCAAAGATCGTTCCATCAGGACGGCGTAGCAGACGACTCGATTCGCCTTCGCGAATGTAACGGTAATTCCTTTAGACGGTACGCGATCGCAACCAGAGACCCTTGCGTCTAGTACGGCGCATTCGAGTGGCGGAGCAAAGTGCTTCGCTGAACTGCACTGAAAGGAGTTCCTCCTCGAAGAGATTTAAAATACGAATAGGATTGGAACTGAGTCTCCGGTTGCGAAACGCGAACGAATTCTTACATCTCGAGTTTTTTGAGGCGATCAAAAGATTTGGTATATGGGATGATGTAGAATTTCGATGAGCCGTGGATTATAAATCAGTGACCAAAACACAAAAGAGGACAGGCCGATCGAAAGAGGTCAAAAAAATTCCCACTTCATGGAAAAGTCACAGCTCCACAGTGGAAGCCGTTCCCAGATGTGCTCTCGTCGGTATACACTCTGCCCGCCTCGCTAGTCCTCTTCCCTCTCTTTCTCTCTCACTACCTTCCTCGTCGTCGTCGTCTACTTCAGTCGCTCTCTTTGGGACTGCCAACGAAATTTCTCGTTAATGGATTCTGGAACTGATGAGAAATCCATCCTCACTGGGACGCGATACGTATCGCAGTGTACACCTACACTACCGTCGTCCCTTCGCATCTCACTTTACCCACTCACTCGATTACTCGCCGGTCGTAAACTCGCACGTATAGCAGTAGCGCACGCACTCGCGTCGTTAAGATGGCTTCACCATGCCGGAGCATTTGAGGAGCTTTATTTCGCAACCGTGGAATAAAGTAACTCCTTCGATCGCTATACAATTTCAATCATCAAGCTAGCAACTGGTCTACCGTTTTTTTTTTTTCAATCCGTTACACTTTGTGACAAAAATAATTGCTAGTGTCGAAAAATATGTCTAGAATCAAGAACATATGATCTTACATATTTTTAAGAATACAGATTCTTGATTGCTGTACAATTTCAATAATCAAGTCAGCAACTGGTCTCGTATTTTTTCAAACCATTACATTGAGAGAAATAATTGCTACTATCATAAAAAATGTTTCTTAAATCAAAAACATATATTTTTACAAATTTTTAAGAATACAGATTCCTGTGTGATCGAAGAATATATATATTCTCAATTTTCAAGAATACCGGTTGTGGGAACAAGAAATTCTTTCTGAGCAAAAAACAATTACTGAAGCCTATCAAATATTTGTTTCTACGAAGAAAAGCATAGGTTGATCCTGAAATTGTACCGTGTTTTTGATTGGGGAAAAAAAAAACATTTTTTTGACACCGCCAATTATTTTACTCAATCCAATTCAGAATTTGATTTTGCAGCGGGAGAAGGAAGTCATTTATGTACTTCCCTCCTCTCCTCCGCGTTACATGGGCAGGAGTTTCCGCTGATCGAAGAACTGTCTCTTTCATCGCTATAGAAACTCGGCGACGTCATTGACGTCGATTCCGTTCGTATATAGAGCCGCCGCTGCTACGGCGACGGTGCCGTTCCTATACACGTTCCGATTCAATTTTCCGATCACACCCCCCGCGCACCGTTTCGCTCTCATTAACCTCCCGGTGGCTGCATCGCATCGACGAGAGCCAGCCTCCCCATGCGGACGCAAGGGAGGAAGAGGCTGAGGGATCTGGAACGGGTCTTCACTCGCGAGAGAAGATTATCGTGGAGTTTTTGTGCCATGTGCTGAACTCGCAGGCCGGGGAGAGAAAGAGAGAGGAGGAACGCCTTCGCGCTTCTCTCGAAAAAAAAACATAGCTTTATCGCGAGGAGCGCATAAGATAAGGGAGGATTGATCGGCCTGGATTCGATCGTTAAGCGCTCGTCCCTCTTATTTAGACTTCCCTCATTACGAGTAGTGGCGAGTCTCGCGTATGGAAATGTATATCTATATGTAGAATAATTTTTAAATCGGAGCACGCCCTATTTTTTTTGGGGGGGGGGAGCATCCCTTAATTCTCTAGAACAGTAATGATCCAATGACGAGTAAAATTTGGTTACACCTTTTTAAAAAAGTGCTCCGGTAGAGAGTCATACGCACGCTGGTAACTCCACTTCTCGTTGCAGTGAAAGTACATATTTACTGCATGTTTTTTTTACTAATTTTCAACATATTACCTATCGTGAATAAAATGTATCCATCGTTACATCCAAGCAGAGCTTAACACTCATATTACCATCCTAGCTTAATCCTAAAATGATCTAATGACGAGTAAAATTTACTCACATCTTTTTAAAGAGGTACACCGTTAGAGAGGCACGCACATGCGGATAATCCCACTCCTCGTTCCCATAAAAGTACCTACATATTAACTGCATCTTTAACTAATTTCCAAGATATTACCTTGCGCGATTAAAATTTACTCGTCGTTATATCCAAACACAGCTAAAATATCCACGTTACCATTCCGCCGTTATCCAGGGTTAACATTTCGCCAAAAATCGAAATCCCCCGACAACGGTATCTCGATACAACCATAATCACCCACCTCTTCGTCCTAGTCGATAATCCTTATCACGGTTCGTTATCCTAACGCCATTCCGTCTCCGAAGTCAAATCTAATTCAACCGAGCGGGGAAGACGAGGGATGAGATATCCCTCGCAAATGGGATAGGCAGCCATATACGCGATCGATTCCCGAAGTATCCCTAATGTGGCCCCCTCACCCTCGCAGTCGCTCGGCCACCGCGCGCGCGATCCGCTAACCCCGAACGCGCGGGCGGGGCGCGCGCGGCTCGAGCTTTAAAATCCAATTTACCGGAACGACACCTACGCCCGGGTCTTGATCGTGCCGTCGATTAGCGGCGTTCGTCGTTCTCCCAAAGTGTCGTCAACTTCAAGACCGGCGCGCGACGCGATTTCGACAAACGAGAAGTCATTTCGGGGGACGCTTTCGGGGGTCGAGGGTCGATCCGGGGGTGGGTCGCGCGCGGGGTTTCGCGGTCGCTCGGGGCCTGGCCGGGTCGTGTATCTCGCGTGTACCCACGCCTTGGACTACGCGTTTGCGACGCACCGCGAGATAAGAAGCCTAACGACGCGGCACCCCGAACACGCGCGACCTCTCGACGCGTGCGCGTATACATCCGTGTACACACGGTCGTGTACGCATCCCCCTCCCGCCTCCGTTTCCGGAAGAGCGACCAAGTTTAGACCGTTAACGCTTTCGAATGTCGACCTCCGGGCGAAACGAGGTTAAAGGGGAGATGTGCGACGGGGGCGCGCAAGAAGGAGCCAGGGCGAGGCGGGAGAGCTTTTCCTCGCGCCGCGTTTGTTCGTTTGTCGTTCGTCCAGCGACGCGACGAAAGAAATGCTTTCGGACGCAACGCGGTGTCAACGAACGACCGACGGAGGAAAACGCGGTCTTCGACGACGAAAATAGCGTCGCGGCCCTCCCGCGATGCTCGTTCGGATGCTATGCCCCCCGGTGCACCGCGCGACGTCGCCGGAAACGCGAGATAATTTCGTTTTTTCGTTGCGCGACGAACGATGAACCTTCCGATAAGGCCGATACAGGGGGTCGTCGAAGCCGGGCCGCTGGAAAGGGCTTTGGAGGGTTTTCGACGTAACTGATACCCTTCTTCAACCCCGCGCCACGTAATCACCGAAAGATATCCCAAGTTTATCACTTAGGCGGGGGTCTATCGATACCCCTTAATCGCTTACGAAGTGACTTGATTCGAAGTTCGGGGTTTAGAAGGCTGCGGGGAAGTCGATGCTTAAATCGTTCCCCGTGGACCGGTTCGTAGTCGTAGTGATGCTCGTGGAGCTCGATGAAAGTCGATTGGTTGTGAATGGACTTGGTTCAAAGAGTATATACATTGTTAGAGAATATTTTGTAAATGCATAACCCAGGCAGACAAGTTCTATATATTTTGTATATAATCCATATGTGGTTTTGATCATATATGGATTATATATGATTTCTTTTTTTTTATTAATCATATAAGGTCTATATAGATTTTTGAACGTTTGTATAATCCTTATATGGTTAATGTAGAAATCGTATTATTATAATCCATATATGACTAAAACCACATGTCGGCTGCCACATTCCAAAACACAGTATCCAACATTTTTTTCAGAAACGAGATTTTTGCACCAAGTAGATACTGTGTTTCACAGTATCTACGTGGGGCAAAAATCTCATTTCTAAAAAAAATGTTGGATACTGTGTTTTGGAATGTGGCAGCCGATATGTGGTTTATAGAAAATATATAAATAGAATGTTTTCTGGGAATATGACTGCAGTACGAAAGTACTTATGTTAAATTTACGAAACGAATTTGAAATTGAAAGGCATTTTCGTCCCGTGTCTCGATTCGAAAAATACCTCCCTTTCTCTCGCCTCGCTACGTCCGACCGCGCGACTCTGGATGGTCTCGACTCGTAAAACATTCATGGATTGTGCGAACCGGGCAACCGTTATTATCCTTCGGAAAGAAAAGCTTATCAAACGCGTTGGCGGAGGAAGTGTGGGAAGTGGCGTTCAAGAAGGCAGGCGAGTCCCACCCTCCGTCGATCGACAACCCACCGTATCGAACGGTTTCGCGAGGAGAAACACACCCCGCAAGAAAACTACCCTACTCGCTGGACCCTCCGCTCTTCTTGGAGTATCACAAAAACACGATCTCCCGTGTTAAGCTGACTCGGGAGTTAGAATGGGGTGAAACCGGGGATATATACGAGCGGACCTCTCGTCGTTAGTGGTTGCTCTCTGCGCGAGAGACGACGAGAGAGGAAAAAGAGAGAGAGAAGCTTCCCGCGCCGTCGTCTCGAAAGCGGCACTCGAAACCCGCGGGTTTAGATAAGGCAAAGGGCAAAAACGGAAACATGTATTCCGCTACTCTCAGTATTCGCCCCGCGCGGACGCGAGCCTCGTATTACCCGGGTGCTCGAAAAAAGAAACGCGAATAAAAAGAGAAAGTATATATTCGGTCCAAATGACTGGATGTTCGAGTGGCGTTCGCCTCCCCACCGCTCTCGCCCGGTACGATGGCTCCGGGGGGTCGCGCGCGGATATAAATTCAGATAAATTCCTGAAATTCCCGCGCGCCTCGGCGGCGCTCGGCGAGTGGGGAAGAAAAACGAAGAACGACAAACTCTGATAATCGAATGAAAATAAAATCGATTCGCCCCGAAATTATATTCCCGTTCTCCCATCTCGCAACGCGCCTTGAGAGGGTTCCCTCCGTGGATTTCGTCTTTGAGGTCTCCTCGCTCTATCGGCGGGGGCGAGTAACGAGTGAAAAATGAAAATAGAGACGAATATTCCTACGGCATTGTTGGGCGAGAGGCGATGCGAAGGAGCATTTTCCCTCCAGCTCGGCGCCGCGCGCTCCTCGCGCGGACTCCTTTGAACTTTGCGAAGGTATCCCGCGTATAGAATACGGGCGAAATGTCGAATAGGCGTTCCCCGCGACCTTCTCCGTCGAATCTTCTCACACGGTCAAAGGGGAATACGCGCCGCAATATAAATGTATTCACTGCGACGAAATTTTCGTTAACATAGTGAGGAGAAATTCATGTATTGACGCAACGGAAAATTGTCATCGCGGTGACAAAACTGATCTACTGCGCGGGAAAAGACTAATTTTACCTTAGTAACAACATCGGAAATCAATTATTATAGCAGCATTTTTTGTTACGGTAACAAAACCAGTTTGCTGTTGGGATGAAAATGCTTGGTTACAATGAAAACCAATGAAAACTGTCATTTTTAAATAAGTTAACCAATGACCAATCAATTCTCATGCTTTCATTAACCTAGGTTAAAGCTTTAGAGGACGGGGATTTTTTTTAAATAGTTTGTGTTCACAGGGTGGGGTCCCTTTAGGGACCACCCCCGTCCTCTAATGGTTAAACAAGGGCAAACGCCGCCATAGCTAATGAGAGCACGAGAATTAATTGTTTATCGACTAGTATATTTAAAAATGACATTTTCAAATGTCACCAGCGACAGAATCCGTGACGCCGGGAGTACGCGCGAAGAAACTAAGACCCTGTCCAGACGAAGCGATTTACGCGCGATTCGAGCAACGAAACGCGCGACTGCATCTGGACGGAACATATGAATCTCTAGTTATTATAGTCACGCGATTTGAAACGCGCTACTCGAATCGCGCGTAAATCGCTTCGTCTGGACCTGGCCTTAGGGTTGGACGATCGCGTCGCGAGGGAATTGATGGTTCGAGAGAAGAAGGAACAAAAGAGAGGCGCTCAGAAACGGGGGTGCTCCCTCTCCTTAAAATCGTTTATTTCCATCGACTCTCCGCTCGCTCGGCTCTATACACTTGGTCGACTAACTCGGCGCGGAACTCGAGTCTCTTTGTGAAACGCGGGCGGAGCGCGGTATCCGGGCGGCTTGTGAAATTCTCAGATTCGTTAGGGCATCAAAGAGACCGCCGCGCCGGGGGAATTAACAGACTCGGCTAAAGACTTCGCTTCCGGTCACGCGGGGAAGGGCTGTACGGGAGCACCGCGTCTCTCTCTCTCTTCTCGACTCCCTTTCCCCGTCTGATTTTTAATTTAAGTCGAGCTCGCGATTTCTTTCCGTTTCGCGACTCGCTTCCGGAATATATTCCGGCGAAGCTTTCATCCGTCGCTTTTGATTGCAAAATAGTCCCCTCCCCCTCCTTCCTCTTCTCCTTCCGATAATAAAACGATGTCGAGGCGAGCGCCTGATCCTTTTTATAAGTACTGCAACGACCAAAAATGCTGGGTTTTATCCTTGAGACAAGAATAGGACTATATGCAGTAAAAGGAGAGGCTATACGATTGATCGCATATAGAAAGATGTCGATCGAAGGAACCAATCATACAGATGATTCCGTATTATCGATCCTGTCGATCGACACTCTCTGGTATGCAGCCAATCGTATAGCCTACGCGGAAAATAACAAAATGAATCGTAGCATTTACAAAATTTCTAATAAATTTCGGGACAAGGCTAATTTATTGTTACAGTTACTGCAATTTTAGTAAAAATTACAGCAACACTTGCGACTTCTACGAATTTTACTATAATATAATATCTACTAAAATTATCGTTATCGTAACAATAAATTGGCCTTGTTTCGCAATTTTTCACAAAATTTGTAAATGCTACGCGTGTCTTTCGATGGACCATCTTTCCAAAATGTTGTTCGGTCACCGAAAACTGGATTCGCAATGAATACTAAACGTCGTGTGGTTTGGATTAAAAAATACGACACGTTTATTATCGGCCATCCGAGTCGTGATTAACAAACTCAATTGTGTCAGACTTTATTACATATATTGTCAAGGCCCAAAATCTTGGAACACGCCTCTTCTTTCACTCTCCTACCTTCCACTCTCCCCCGCTCTCTTGATCCTTTCTACTCTCTCTCTCTCTCTCTCTCACACACACAAGGGTGACAAAGGGCTCCAAAAGCTCTTCACGCTCCTAGGGGCTTTTTAATACCGCGGAATAATTAATCCATGGCGGAAACCGAGGGGGATCGGAACCCCGGGCGAAGTAGCTAATTAGTCCCTGAAGTGTACGCGGTTACGTATCGGTGAGCGCGCAAGACGAAACGGTCCCCTGCGAAATCCACATGTACTTTTGAAATTACACTCGTCTGACCAGTGATAATCTTTCTGTTGCAGGTAAAGATGCATATCAACTCGTATTCCATTCCAGCGGAAACGTGCGTAAGGTGAAGTGTTGAGCGGTTTTCTTCTTTTATAATATTAACGATCAGTCGGATCGCACGGAATCGTGCAGGGGTTTCGATGGCAGTGATTCGGTTTTCTCGTTATTTTTTTTATTGCAGATTCAAGAAAAAGCAAAATTATTTATCCGGTATCTTTTCATTTTCGACCTTATTTGAACTAAAAAGCAACATTAGAAATGCGCTACGTCATCGTGCTGTAAGTCTATCTCCTTCGCACTCGTTGCTTGGCATAAATGCGTTTCACTGCACCGAGAAAAATAACCTGGTCAATCAAACCAAAATTCTGAAGACAACTCGTATAACTAAACCGTTTGGTGAAATATGGATCCACCATCTGTGTTTGGTTAAACTGACCGTTTTCTGGTTAGAACAAGAAGACACGTAGTTAAAATAACTAAATATTTGGTTAGAATAACTAAACTCGCTTAACCAAATGCGCGTGTTGTTATTTTAACCAAGTGATTTTCCTGAGCGTGGCGTTCCAATAACGTACCTACTTATAACTCAGCGAATAATTATTCTTTCGAATTTCTTCTTCATATGTGGTATTAAATATAAATACAGATTACAAATTGAATATTTTTTCTGGGAAGACCGAATTGCACATAAACGAATCGTCGAAACGTGAGACTGCACCGACGACACTGCACGGTGGCTCTCCAAGACTTGAAAGATTAAAGCTCGTGTCTCGCGCGCGCGCGAAACTTTCCGAAGAGCTTGCACCGTTCGCGAACGACATTGAAGTTTCATAAACCGTCCTGTCGACTCGGTTCTTAATTCGAAGTTAATTATTCACGAGAATGGCAAATAGGCGACTTTCGTCTCTTTCGTGCTCTCTCTCTCTCACCCCCCCCCCCCCTCTCTCTCTTTCACCCTCTCTCTCTCGCACCCGTCCAACACGCGGATTATTAATAGCTAGCTCTACCAACTTTTGCCGCGTTCTTAATTCTACTTTCCTTTTTATTTGATATTATTTCCGCCTTCGCGTCCCCGCTCGTCCCCTTTTGCGTATGATAAAACTGTTCGTCCGCCACACCGCGTCCCCCGCGCATCTGACGCGTAATTGGACATCTCGGATAACGTATAAAAATCACAGCAAAATGTACGTCGACGCGTGAGATTTGCCCCGTCGCGCGCGCCTCTTTCGGTACGCGTTGCGAAAATTGTCGCATGTGGAAGGCGCGAGACGAGAGCTTTCGAGAATTATTATTCCTCCTGCAGAGAGCTCGAAGACCTTTACTACAATAGTAATGGTACTCGTAATAAAAACGACGTAATAAGGACAGAATAATCACGCGAAAAGAAATTACCGTCGGCCTGGCGACACAATTACCTATTGTATATTATTGAAATAGCAGCCTCACTGCTCCCGTTATCACTGTAACAATAATGCTATTTTTATCTTAGCAATAATACACGAAGAAAAAGGATTAATAATTGTGAAAGTGAATCCCAGTAACAGGACTCCTCAAGGTGAAATATTGAATTTTTTAATAGACACGTACTTTTTACAATTCGTAACAGTATAAATCCGTAAACACCCGATACATATTAACGGGATATTGATAAATTTTACCGTAGAAACGGATGTTTATAATATTATGGACTGTAAAAGTAGACCGAGAAAACAGTTTATTAGTACTTAATAAATGTAATTTAAAATACGGCGAAATCAATATTTCCTTAAGGCAAGAGAATATACATATGTTAATTTAATTATTATAATAAAATCTTTATTTCATTTAAATGGTTGCCTCAAAGGATCAAATTGTGCCAAATAAATATCATAATAGTTAACGAATATTTATATGATCCAATAAAATGTTTATTTCGCCATATTCAAACAAATATTTATTAACTGCAAATAAACTGTTTTCTCGGTATATGTTATGCTCTATTAAAAACTTCAAAATTTCACCTCGAGGAGCCTTGTTACTGGGAAACTGTAAAAATTCATGGGTTTTCCCATGATTGTTTTACTCGTCCTTTTTCCCCGTGTATAATCGCGATGCACACGAAAGATTCCAATTTTCAAAATTTCTCCGCCACTCGAATTACCAGATCGACTATATCTCCCCTGCAGCTTTTCGAATAACGGCACTTATGCCGGAGATCGCGAGTAAAACTTGCAATAAATTCCCGTTACTGACAAAATTAACCGACCGCCACCGCTGCTATGCGTTACGAACGCGAACGTGCCGCGGACCCCGCCCCCCCGCCGTCGCGAACCGCGAGGCTAAATCATCCTATATAAGCCTTGTTTATGTGGCTACAAATTACGTTATTACTTAACCTGTAAGTAAGTATCTAACCACTCCCACTACCCGCATCCGCCCCCCTCGCAGCGTCACACAGTATCAGTGATTAATCGCGAACACCGCGTGCGCACCTATATGCGTGTACGCGGAAGCCGCGTGCGCCGGCGGCGGGACGCGGGGTGGTGGCGTGCCTGTAGATTTAACGCGCGCTCTAGAGGGGTCGAAATGGGGTGTCGGCGAAGGCGTCGCTCGGTGGAATTTTAATTTAGAACTTTCGCGCGGCGCGCCGGTGCGCTTTCCTCGCCCGGCAAACGATCCGACAGGCCTGCTAACGTCCGGGGCTCGTAAGGGTGAATGGGGAGGAGGTGGGGAAAACGCGTTGATATGAAATATATGTATAGGACGTATGTGGATACTCGATCCGTAATTGCGACGTAATTGGGTTGCCCGAAAGTGAAGGAAATTGAGGGAACTTTTTTCGTCTTTCTCTCATTCGAAGCGTTCCCATCTAACTTTATCGAGCAAAAATGCATGTATGATGAAATTCTTGTTCCGGAGAGGATGACGCCATTCTCGAAAATGTACACGAAGAAAAATAATTGGTTAGTATAATGCTATTATGTATTTATGTTACTGTAACGAATATTTGAGTTAAAATAAAAAATGGATTTGTTATGGTAATGAAAAAAAAAAGAAAGCAAAGCTATCATTTTAATCATAACCAGGAAAACCCTTCAAATATTTTCATTCAAACAGTAAACTATTCTTTTTACCGTAACAAGAAATGCTGCTGTAATAACAGATTTTTTATATTGTTACTAAAACACAATTAACTTCTTCCGAGTACCTCGCAATGTTTCGCGTCTCGAGAAACGAAGAGCCTCGAATTTGCAGTAGCTACGCGAAATGTTTTTTATTTACTTCCAGGACCGTGAAAATGCAACGCAAAGGACCCACCAACGCGCGCGTTCCTTTATGCGCGGACAAAGTAACTTAAATGCGGATGTCGAAGGGGAGAATTCATTTCCGAGAATTCAAAAGCACCTAAGTATGAGAACACCGCGCCGTAGGATTTAGCAGCGGGGAACTTCCGCGCTTCGACTGTTATTCTTCGTTTAAGATTTTTAATTAAAACCAGAGATATACGTCATTCGTTGGAACGGACGCGGACAGCTGGCGAATATAATTTCATCTACGCCGAATGTACCTATCTTTTCATGCGCAATAGGTTACGCAAGAGCCTTAAGGGATGTGAGCAGTCGTTTCTTTTCTTATACGTACGTTGTTATATACGTATGTGCCGTGAATATTTGTATGCATCCTTAGCAACTATCGTAAATTGGAATGAACTCGACACTCGAAGTTACTTTGACAACTACACGCATTCGTATTCGGAGAGAATTCTTGAAACGAGAGTAGAGGGAGCTAACTTCGCACGCTTAAAACAACGCGAGGAAAATGGTTTACAGAAGTATTACTTTAAACTTATCGAGAGTTCTTCATACAACGAAATACGATTTAAACGCGGTTTACTCTTACTCCAGACTTACAGCGAATTTTGAATACTGTTGAATACAGCTTATAGTGTAACGGTTCATTCCAGGTGGAAAAAATCTATATGGATTATATATATTTTGTATAGGTATAGAACATATATGTATGTGTTCTTATTAAATTTATATATGATTTCAATATAAACCACATAGGTACGAATTGTACAAAAATTAAAACAATTGAAGTAATACTGCATAAAAACCATTATAATCTATATGGTTTACGTATAAATTATACATATATAAGTTAAATAAGCCCAAACTTATGTACGTTCTATATGCAAAATATATATATATAATCCATATATACATCTTTTCCACTTGGGATATATTTGTAACTTTTAATATAACGTCTTTCCTCAAGACAAAACACTAATCGATTAGACGATAGGCACTATTTAAAAGATTTCAATTGATAATAAAAAGCGAAAAATGCTGAAAGAAGAGATTATTGTTAATAGTTAACGATATTCGTTAACTGTTCATTAATTATAAATTTGAAATTTCGGAATTAAAATATCTAAAAAATATGAAGTAAACAATTAACGAACTTCAAATTAGCATCACCGGAAGAATTTATTAATAGTTAACGTTATTTATTAATTATTAAAAATAATACTTCTGTATTAAGTAGAGACACTTAATTCTTTGCAAATTATTCATAACTAAATTCCTTACTAGTTAATGAATATTTTCAAACATCTAGCTAATCAATCCACATTTATTAACCTCAAACAATCCCTTCTCTCTGTGAAAAATGTGACATCAGAGGAGAGAGAGCCCGAGTTTGTGACCTCCCGTGTTAATTATACACGTGGTGATACGCTTTATACTTCGTAGCATTACCCACCCCAGCTGCGCCCAACGGAAGGCACCCAATGAAACCCATTTACCGCGAAGTATAAAGCGCGTCGCCTTGTGTTTATCCTGAAAAGGGACACGTTTCGCGAACACCACTTACGTCCCTCGAAAACCAGCCCACATTTTTCCCTTGCTAAACGCTTAAAAAATAAAATGAAACTCGATTCATTCGTAAGGAGCCCTCGCCCGCGAAGATGTCGATCGACTCGTTGAAGCGACCCTTCCGAATTGGCAGGACGATGAGATCGTCGTTTCGATCGAAACGTCGAAGCGAGACGCTCTCTTTCCGCGAGACCGAAAGAATTTTCTTTCCCTCGAAACCTTTCTCCGATCGACGGCAATTTCCCTAAATATATCAGCTTCGCTGATTGGCGCGATTGTCCGGAAATAAATTGGTACCTGTGGGTAACGAGAACTGCGACGTGGCGTAGTTCGGTAACGACGATGATTGTTGTCATCTCCGTCCGGGTAACGAGAGGGTAATTACAGCTCGGATTACCGCTCTCGAATGACGTCGCTGCTCTTATCATCGAGTTAATGAGACGCGGAACTTTCTTCGTTTCTTTCAGGTCGTACCAATTGCGACCATAATTATTATTTGATCGACAATCAATCGCAACTCGTATTCTGTTCTCGTAAAAAAAATATTCATATTTTTTAATTCAATTTATAATCTGTATACATATTTAATGCTATACAAAAAGGAAAATATTCGAAAAAATAATTATTTACAGAGTTATATAAGGGCGTTTCTCTCTATTGTGTTATAATGTCATCGAAAAGTGAATTTTATTGAAGTTCATTAGATATATGCATATCAACTGATGTCATACAGTAAAGTAATTGACGCAATACTTTCCCAAAATGTCAAAGCTATTATCCAGTAGGTATAACAGTGTTCAATATACTCTTCTTTCTGTGTATGACGTATCCTGCTTTTTAAAGATCGTTAAATATCATTTACATAAAATGAAAAATAACAAATACGAGGTAAATAATTTCATCAACAATTTTCAAATCTATAATAAAGAAAAATGAGTGAGAGAACCCAATTAAACTACGTTTTAAAAGAATAATATATAGGTACGTATACATGATACGACTCTTATCGGTGTTTCGGACAAAGGGTGAAGGAAAATATTTACCGCGTCGCGAGAGCGTAACTCTACAAACCGTGTAACGAACAAATGTAACGATTCCCTCTATCCAGAGAGTCGGTCGTCATTGTCCTGTGGGTATGCACATAATCACTCCTGTTTGTAGTGGGCATCGTATTATCTCCGCGTTACGAGGGCGAAAAGGATCATTATTGTTGCCAACGCTCGTTTAATATCGCGCGCGAAAGCATTACAACGGATGCACCACCGCAGTGAATTCGATTGTTCGCTGCTGCTGTATTGCTCGTCCGACGGCGACTCCTGTTTTTCGCCGGTGAATTATGCGGAGGGAGAATATACGTGAGTTACCGCTTTGTGAGGACGTATACTTAGATAAGTACTTCTTCGAACAGCGGTTTGCGCGTAGAGCGATGGATAATGATCTGAAACTACCGGAAGATAACGTAGCGGGAAATTGTTTCGCAGCGTTCGGCTATGTCGCGTTGCAGTCCGTGGATGAAGAACAATTGTCGGAGGAACGATGTACACAACCATTGTCTCTCGGACTACAATGTAAACTTCTTGGCCATTGACATATAATTATCCGATGTTCGGGGGATTTAAGCGCGATAGAGAGACGCGGCAATTAACGTTTTTACACCGACGCGATTCTCATTATATCCAAAGTATTCGAATCTGCTTATCGCGAGTCATATTTGACACATGTACACTGATAAATATAATTAGATCAATTTAGCCAAAATCTTGAAAACGATGATCGAACTGTATAGAAAAATATGGATCATCCATCGGTTTGGTTATATTGATCACTTTTTGGTTAAAATAACTAAATATTTGGTTCCATCGACTAGTACCTTGGTTAGAATGTCTGAACGCGTATAACTAGATGTGTTTTGTCATGTTGATCTAATCATTTCTCTCTCTCTCTCTCTCTCTCTCTCTCTCTCTCTCTCTCTCTCTCTCTCTCTCTCTCTCTCTCTCTCTCTCTCTCTCTCTCTCTCTCTCTCTCTCTCTCTCTCTCTCTCTCTCTCTCTCTCTCTCTCTCTCTCTCTCTCTCTCTCTCTCTCTCTCTCTCTCTCTCTCTCTCTCTCTCTCTCTCTCTCTCTCTCTCTCTCTCTCTCTCTCTCTGTTTCGGGGGGGGGGGGGTGTCATCAATTTTGAACTGGTAGTTAGACTTGTTATTGTGTGATCGGTGAAATGCGATGCAATAGTCGATCGATTTTCTACAAAAACCGATCGCACAAGGCGTCTCCGTTTTTTTCTTTTCTTTTTTTTAGACACGCATAAATTCTTTCAATAGGATTGTATCGTCAAATTCTGTCGATACTCGTGACCTCTGTAACTGGCGAATGGGAGAACATATCAATCTTATGGGAGACACAGAGAAAAAGAATTAGTTGGATCTACCGAAAATTAATTGCGGGGTCGCAAGTAATTAATTATTCATATCAGTGAAATTTTGTAATACATCAATTTGATATCTCTTCCTTACAATCACGCGAAATAGTATGTGATTACAAGAAGGAAATATCTAATTAATATGAAAAAAGATCAAATTTATCTAAATAAATAATTACTTACGACCCCGCAAGTAATTTTTAGCAGATTCGATCAATTCTTTTTTTCTGAGTGGCCTAAATTTTTGTTAACACGCATAAGTTTATGAATTCCATCTAAACTTGCAATAAAAAATACTTCTTTAGATTCCGTAACACACGGCACCGTTTGTCAAAATATTTCCATTTAATCTATCCGGCTCGGCTGCTCGGCTTTCCGTCAGCCGCAGTTTATCCGCCCTTTAGAAGGGAAAATACGACGCGGCTCTCTCAGATGTCTTCGTCCTCCGCGCGCCGTACGAATATGACCGTCGTAAAAGTTGAGTGCGAGGCGGCGCAAGGACTTCCTCGTAAGGGTTGAAATGTCGAAGGGGAATCGCGGCATTGGTTGCGTTGGTGTAGCTGCTGCAGGGACCAGCTCCAGTTATGGATTTCGCGACAAGCTTTTAGAGGTCGTATTTTCGCCTAAAAGCAACTCGCGCGACTCCCCGCAGCAGCCCTATCGACCGGAGCTCGATGATTGCGACTCTCCCTGGCGTATTTGCACTTGCATTCGCGGTTATCGCCAATATCGATGTACATACATATATATTGACCGCGTACGCGCAGTGTTCCATCTGGGAAAATATGATGGAAATTAATGCGTAGTGCCAATTAATATCAATACTATAATACATCAGGTTCAGATTGCAACTATTCAAACATTACATCGACCGATTTATTTCGATGCAACGGGTGGATTGTATTATCTCGCGTCTCGTCGAGAAACGCGATTATAATTAACTGCACGCGCTCCTGTACAACCCGAATTAAAAATTCAATTATTACGAATTAAGCACGCGTCGCCTAGTCCAATGTATAAACTGCTCTTATCGTATTCGTTGCGTGCGTACGAACACTATTATACTTCAGCGAGCATGTATGGCCGTATACACCAAGAGAAAAATGTAATAAACTTAATTAAATCGGCGGTTACAGTTGGGCGCGAATGCAGATTTAATTACTTGGATTAATAATTGACTCGAATGGACTACAGCCCGTTTCCTTTAAGTGGCCGTTAATCTTTATAACCAAATTTATTAATCGGAGCAACTAATTCTGCATTCCCCGCCCGTAAACACAGATTAAATTGAATATACTATTTTTTCTCTCAGTGTACGTGCAAAGCAAATGTACATTAAGAAGTACAGATCCACAAAACAAATGGCACTGCAGATATTCATGTGCACAATCGCACACGCTCACTAAAGTACAAATAGTGTTCGTACCTACGAAAGATAAAGTTTAATGTTTCTGTAGTACACGCAGCGAACAATGAACGATTGATTTCGCTAGAGAATATCGCCCGTCACCCGCACACCGCGATAGTTTTCAATTAGAACTGACGCAGCGGATTAATCGAACTACCCGAAGTTATAAAATATTTCCCACGACTGTCTCCTCTCTTCCAGACCCTGTAGGTACGGTTCTCGTGGCTTTTTTAAGCGGCGGCCGCTCGTACACCGCGCCCACGCCGATAACGGTGCATTCGCGAAACGCCGAGTCAGCCTCCTCTCCCGCTATGCATCGTTATTTTCGCGATTTGCATTTTAGTTCGCCTTTCTTTATCGAGCGACCTCGCCGACACGCGTGTATAGCGCGGCTCGCGTAAAGATCCGCGAAACCAACGATCGATCGCGTTCTCTTATCAATCACTATCGCGGTTATCGGGAACCGTTTGCGCGCAACTATATTGAGAAAAATAATTAGGTTAAAATGATAAAACACATCTAGTTAAATGCGTTCAGTTGTTCTAACCAAACGTATATTGGTTATTCTAATCAAAAATTGATCAGTCTATGGATTTATCACTATTTAAGGGGACTGCCGTATAAAGAGATGGTTTTCAGCGGGTTAAAAATTATTTGGATCTCAAGATGATCACACTGGGGGAAAAGATCTAGTTAAGTAAGGACCTATAATGGAAAAATTTACAATGACGTTTTTATCTATACTAACAGGGGTTTATGGTGGGGAGAGGGAGGCTTCCGTATCGATGTAGGTCGAAAGTTCATGAATAATGAAATAAAATAGCGATTAAAATTTCTTTCCTGGTGAATAAGTTTAGCCTCATATTGGACCTTCTGTGCCTGATAGAATGAGAATTAAGGGGTTACACCTAATTGGCGGCCGAAAGAAAGGCGTTTTTGTGAATTTTTTTTTGGGAAAATGATTGCAGGTTTCGAACTGTTTTTTTCGTAGTAAAGGGTATATCTTTGACAATATTTCATATTTTTTTTATTGGAAAAATTTCACAAATGTAGCAGATATAATGTATTTCCCGGACTGCTGTTCAAAAAACGCTTTCCGCGGTGACCACTGTAACTTCTACACCAATCATCTGACATCAAAAAAATCAAATAAATTAGATTTTTGTATCGTATTATCTAGTCCTTAATCGAAGGATTTGATAAAATATTAATTTTTGAAAAAATGGTCGGCAATCGAAAGTGAAAGTCTAAATTTCGGTGAAAAAATCACTACATTTTCCTTGATATAAAGAAAAGCATGCATCGGAAAAAAAATCCTTCGATTAAGGACTGCCTTTTGATATAAAAAATAGTATGCAAAATTTCAAGTAAATCGATCCACTCGTTTTTGAGATATCGTGGTCACCGATTTTGAAAAAGCCGTTTCGAGAAAAACGCGTTTAATTCCGTTATACTTGCGTCGCGCGGCTTGCAGAACGTGACTATAAAAACGGCCATAACTCGCTCAATTTTTAACGAATCGACTTGAAATTTTCAAAGAATATTTTTGAAAGGTTATACTTTTAGAATCCGTCGAAAACGAAAAATCGATTTTTTCGAAAATTCTGATTAGATGTAACACCTTAAAGAAACAGCGGAAAATATAATATGTGTGAACACCCCTTACATATATTACAAGGAGAGCTCAAGCTGTTCGTGAGATACTAGCGAAGAAAAACCACCCTTACACGTCGACGCCGAGACTTCTTCGCCAAAATTCCCTTCCCCTCTCGAATTCTCGTCCCTCGCAATCGTTCTCGCGCGAAAACAAACGGGCGCAATTCTCTACTTCGCCTATTTTTCGCGTGCGCGCGAGCCGAAGTGGCGGGAGATCGCGATACGTTTATTGCGGGGCGAAATCGTTTTCGTTTCGCTCGCCGCGGCGCGGCGCGGAACCCGCGAAAGAAGGTAAATCGAGAATTTATCCGGTGAACCCCGGTGCAAACCTCCTGGGTCCATATTTCCGGGCACGCGGGCGCAACACGACCCGCGCGGGGGGAGGAGGGTGTTTCAATTATTTTTCCCGTTGCTCACCGAGACGCCCGAGAAATACAATACGTCACGTATCGCCTGTGTATTAAGAAAATTCCGCGGCGTGCGACACACGAATCGAATTGGATGCTCGTTTCGTTTCTTCGCGGGCGTCAAATTCATCTTCTCGGTGAAATTAGAAAAAGCATCCTTTGTAACCGCCCTTCCTCTTTGCCGTTGCGACTCCACTTTCTGCCGGAAGCGATATATCAACAGAGACGAGAAGGAGCATAGAGGAAAGCGGGAAGGAAAAGACTCAGAGATCAGAAGGATCACGTCGGTGTATATCGCTGCCCCAGGATTTTAAGGTTCTATGTTACATGGAACACTTCTATAGAACATAGTACCTTATAATTCTCAGGTAGCGATATGTCAACTCGGACTTGTTCTCTCGTCCTCTTTTCTTTCTTTTGTGAGAGATTTTTAGAATGTAATACGTAGAATTCAATCCAATCTTCTAGCTATTCTTTTCTCCCTGCTTCAGATTAAATTATTTCCAACTGTACCATATTATCGCGGAACCGTATGACTGTACATAGTTCACAGGAACATTAGTTCCGCTTTGGTACGGTCAGGTGGAAGTTATTTATAATTATAACTAATTGTCAGCACTTTACAGTACTTTTTCTCCTGTGATTACCAGCCATCCGAGTTCATATAGGACCTTATCCTGTATTCGGTTAATTGCTCGATGTGTGTATGAATTTTATTTGATATTCGAATTACAAGATTTTCAATACGAAACGAAGCAGCTTCGATTCTCGTACGACGTCTTCGATAGGGGATTCATAATTTCGGAACGCATAAACAAACTTTGCTCGTGATACGTGAAAGCTGAATACATACCCTCTCTCTCTTTGCAATGTATAGATATACCTAGAAACGCGACGAATGCCGATATATGTATGAGGAAATAACGCTTCCGGGGCTCCGCTGCAGCGCGGCGTTAATCAAAGTTCACTCTTTCCCCGACGTATTTTGGCGAAGCAACCGATGGCAAGATAAACGGGATTAAAGGAAGACTGGAAGAACTCGCTCTCATGAATCATGCATACGCGCGCGAGTCATAAGTCCTCCGAGGTGGCGCTACCTCGCCTACGATATACGGAAGCGTACCGTCTAAGCCATTCGGAATATCGCATCGTTCTCGCCTCGCGCGCGAAGCCGAGTAGCGCCCGCGCGTCGGATATTATTTCTTCGCGAAAGCGACAGTTCCGTAGCGCGCCATTCGGAGTCTCTCTGTACTTCGCCCGGGGTCGACGACGCGAAAATTACTGTATCGGATTCCATTACAGCCACCCCTCCAGATGTGACTCCTTTTTCGCGCCTTCCGACGCGTATTGCCGGAACGTTTTGCGTCCCTGCGCCGTGGTTAAGCGGTTTTGTTAAATGTGTATTAGCACGGACTCCTCTTCCCGGTTCCAATTATCATCCATCCCTGTCCTTGCCTACCTCCAAGACACTCCACCCAAGATATGGGAAGCCATACCATTTATACCAGGGACTGGTAACAGAGCCACTAATTGAGATTAAAAGCGAAAGCATTTTAATTGACAAAATTCGGTCTTCTCATAAAAATTATTAATATTTTGCAATTTAATTTGTACACATATTTAATAATGCACGAAACAGAAAATCTCCGAAAAAATAATTAATTACGGTGTTTTGAACGCATTTCTCTCTACTACGTTGTGATGTCATCGAAACTCAGGCGGAAAAATTCTAAATATTTTCTATATAATCCATATGTATAATAGTTTTGGTCATATGTGGATTATATATGATTTCTATATTAACCGTGTAAGGAATCTGTGTATATCTGTATATGAATTTTACAAGCATTAAAAAACCTGTACATAGTCCTTATGTGGTTAATATAGAAATCATGTATCATCCATCTGTGATCAAAACCACATATGGATTATATAGGTACGAAATATATAGAACCTTTCCGCCTGGGATCGCAAGAGAGACGGACTTATGCCAAGCAACGCGTTCGAGGGAGATAGGCTTATAACAGACGGAAAAAAATAAATCGTCACATTTACAAAGTTTATGGTAAATTTAGGGATAAGGCCAATGTATTGTTACGATAACTACAATTTTAGCCAGAATTACAACACACTTGCAATTTCGACAGGTTTACCATAATTTTTATTAAAATTGTAATTATCGCAACGATAAATTGGAAATTTACCGCAAATTTTGTAAAAATGCTACGATTTTTTTCCGTGCACAATGACACAGCTGCATTTTTAAATGTCGTTTTCCAGCACAAATAAAGTCGACAATGAGAAATAAAAAATACGCGGTAGATAATTCTATCTAAATTTTTCGAATCTGCAATAAAACAAATTTGTGAGAAAACCGAATTGTCCCTCGCTCTCCGCCCTCTCGAAGAAATACTCCATCGGAGTTCCAACACCGTTCTCCAACTGCCAATAATCACGTCTCTTCTATGTATCCCACCACGACTCATTCGAGCGTGCGTACAATCCCCGAAGGCTTAACGAGATCCGTTGCTACGGCGTTTCGCGAAGGGCGGAAAAAAAAAGCCAATTAGTACGCGACTCAAATCAGTCAAGCGTAATTATGCTTAATTAAATGTCTCGAGAGGGAAGAAAATATGGCGACCTTCCAGGAACGTGACTCCGCGCGACCTATAATTTCGAGACGCCCGCTTCCAGTCAACGCGCGCGGATAAATTCGTTCGGCCCCGAACAAGACGTCGCGAACGTGACGTCCGCGGTATTCACGGTGAAAGCACCCTCGCCGGCGAAGCACGTCGGCTCAACAATGCATAGGATGGCTCAGCATCGCGCGAGTATATTCTCCTTAACTCACCTCTTCCGACCCCTCCCGGTCGGTCGGTCCGTTGGTTGCTGCATATTTGATAACGTCGTACCTCGAAATCCTCGCCTGGTGCGGAGGTGCCGGGTGCATACACGCGACGCGAATCTGCCCGCGCACGATACACCGTCGTAATTATATTGGAGCAGGGGTGCGTGCTACGTTGCGTACAGTATACGTCACACGCGAGTACTCATACGTATTAGGGTGCCGTGAAATTTTCGGAGGTGAAACTCGAGCTCCGGAGGCCAATTCTGAATCCTACCGATGTCTCTCTCTCTCTCTCTCTCTCTCCCTCTTCATCCCTTGGATAGGTGCTCTCGTTGCTCTTCTTTGATGCGTGGGAGGGATAGTTATAACAACGATAACGGTGATTTATTTGTTTATCAAAGATCAAAGATATATAAATACCGAGTACATATATACATAGATTAAACGGCGAGTCTCGTTAAAAAGATGCCTAGTGATGAACGAGTTTTGGAAAAGCTGAAATTTTCTGGGAATTTTAAATGGCATGTAGAAAAATCAGGGGAAAGGTATGGGATGAGAGCTTAAAGAATTTTCTGAAAAATTGTATTTGGCTTTATACTGTCAACTAGTTTCTGCTAATTTTGACGTTTTATTTATATTATTCGTACATTATTTCAGACGATTTATAGATCTGATATCGGGCTTAAAAAGAAAAGGCTTCGCTGCATTTGATCTGCGTTATATACGAGGTTCAAGAAACCCAAGTAGAAAAGTTATACGTGGATTATATACAGTCCATGTATGGTTTGTATACACAGCAAAAAGTGGTGTTAATTTTTAACACCATTTCACCGGTTTTGGACCTGCCATATGAGGCTAAACTTCTTCGTCAGGAAAGAAACTTCAATCGCTATTATCTCAGTACCTATGAGCTTTTGGCTCATATTTGTATAATACTTTTTTGAAGATTACATTTTTATCTACAATAAAGTCTTATGTCGATATAGGCCAACAATTAATTGATAATGAGATAATAGTGATTGAAATTTCTTTCCTGACGAATAAGTTTAGCCTCACATGGTATATGTATCACAGCTGGTGTCGTTCAGTCTTATGGCGTTGTTATTTAATACCAATAGTGGTCTATATAGGTGCACACCGCAGAATTGTTTACAGTGTAGAAATCATATAATTATGTAAGTAGAATTTTTCTACCAGGGAAAATACTCTGAGTCCTTTCAGACTGGAAAATCTAAAAAATCAGGAAGCATTGCTTTTAGATATTTCACCAGACACCGCGTTACTAAGCTTTCGATGGTGGTTGCGATGCGGTGACCGCGATACACAATTAAATCCACTTGATGGTCCTTCTCGCGCGTGCGATTGTTCACGGTCGAGCACTTCGAGGTGGCAGGCCCACTTTAGCATGAGGGTTGTAGAAGTGGCGAGGCACGTAGAGCTATAGCATACACCGAGGCGAGGGACGTACACAAAGGGGTAGCAAGAACCGCGCGCTCGGCACGGAGGCATAACTCGCCCTGTCTCTCTCTCTCTATTCCTCTGAAATTTGCAAGTAGAAATTACCGTTCGATAAAACAGTGCCGCGTTATTTAGTGGGACTGCGCGGAAATAACAGTTCGGGAAGTAGTTCCATATATACATATGTATATACTTACCTCGCGCCTCGCCGAAGAAACGCGCACACACGGACGTTTGTGCAATCTGCGGAACGCGTGCGTGGGATGATGCATGGCGGCCTGCATACGAGGCGAGGCGACGATAATGCAACCCAGAGGACGAAATTGTCGCGGACGATTCGACTCTGGGGCGCTCGTTTGGTCTTCTGCTGTTGGCTGTTTGTCGCTTCTATGGGGTTGTTACGGGTACACCGAGAAAAAAATTTATTTGTAGTTAATAAAGGTCTGTTTGAATGTGGTGAAAAAAAAAACGTTTTGTCGGACTAAGTAAATATTCGTTAACCATTACGATATTTCTTTGGCACAATTAGATCCTGCAAGGCTACCTTTTGAATGAAATAAATGTTTTAATAATTAACATATATTTTCTTGTCTTAACGAAATGTTTATTTCTCCGTACGTGAAATTGCATTTATCAACTGTTAATAAACTGTTTTCTCGGTGTACGGCTCAAAGTTACGCAGGTACCAATATGAAATGCAGTACCTTGCAAACGATTTGTTTGCTCAATTTATTATGTTATTCGTATAATTACGAAACACTAAGATTTTTTACGAATTCTTTAATTCTTTACCGATGAGCATCCTTGAAAAAATCCGTATTTGTATTCGATTTGTCATTAAATTAGGTACACTGAGAAAAATAATTAGATTAAAATGACAAAACACATCTAGTCCAATGCGCTTAGTTATTCTACCCAAAATACTGGTCAGTTGAACCATATATTTTGTTATTCTAACAAATTATTTACTTACTTCAAACAAACGTTTAATTATTCTGACCAAAAAGTAGTCAATTTAATCAAACAAATACAGGATCCATGTTTAACCAAACGGTTTGTTCATCGTCTCCAAGATTTTGGTTAAATTAACCAAGTGTTTTTTCTCAGTGTAAGAAAGCAATGCAGATACCATCAGAAATTGGATTTCAACTCCAATTTAAAACACTCACCCTTTCGCAATCACGATTTTCTCGCGTCCTACTCGTCTCGGCGATAATTTCGAGAAAAAAAAGACACCCTGCGACGTCGCTCCCTCCTCGTACACCATTAGAGCGAGGGTGAGACACTCGACGACTCGCGAAGTTCGTTAACTGTTCCGCTGTGCGTAGCCCGCGTAAAAGTTTACAAATTCTCGGCTTTGGACTCGGCTCTGCGAGATTACGCGCACAGCGTAAACGTAAACTGTGGCGGGAACTTTGGTAATTCGTAATTTGGAAGCGGGGGTAGTATGTACTCGCCGCGCGCGCGCGGCGGTGGAAACGCGAATCGCGGAGGGAATTTTTACCCGTTTGATTTTCGCGAGGGGAGTCCGCGAGCTTCCGCGTGTTTTTCGAATCTGCAGCGGGGTGAAAGGGTGAAGGGTTGCTATTAAATATATCAATAAGGCGGAACCCCTGGGACGTTCGTCGGTAACTGATATAAACGGTAGCGGAGGGATTCGAATCCGGGACTATAATTCTCAATCATCCCCCTCACCCCCCCTCCCCCGCTTTCTCTCTCTCTCTCTCTCTCTCTCTCCCCACTGTTTCCATCAGCTTTTCCGAACAGTTCTACCCCCCGAGTGCCACTCCAATCGCGCGCGGGAAACGCGCGAGCTCGTCAGGGGGCTTCTCGCGATATTGCTGGAAGTTTCTATTGATACTGATGAAGCCGTCCCCGAGTTCCATCTCGGTCGAGTACAACGTACCCAGTTTCTTACGACGTATCGAGAGTCGTGCCGCAGCGGAAATCATTCGAAAGACACTCGATTCGAGCGAAACACACGGCTCGAGTCTCGGGGGCTGATTGTGAGACGAACTAATGAAATACACTTAGAAATAAATTTAGTTGTTCCAACCAAACTGTTTGGTTGAAGGTTAAATTTCGTCAGATTAACCATCGTGTGGTTAGTTGATCTATATAAGGTACATTCGGGTAATATGTGGCCCGCGTTCAAATATATTGCCAATAAAAGTATTATTTAATTACTAAAACAACTGATTTTTTGTACATATCTTTATCAAGAAATACTAAAAATAAAAATGCACCCTGATGTAATGTTTCTCGTAACCCAAAAACAAAAACACCTATTTTTAAAAAGATGTAGTATTGGCCATATCTTCGTCATTAATTATAATATGGCCCGGTAAGAAATAACAGGGCCTAAATATACACGAATTTTATGATGAGCAATTTGAACACACAAATTCTTCAACAATCATCCACGGTGAGTCCGACACAGTCGCCAGCGCGAGATACCTCGACGTCGTCGCGACCTAAGTATCCTCGGTCTAGGCGCGAGAGCACTTCTGACGAGCATTGACTAAATTACATTTCTCCGGCATTCCTCGAATCGCGGTAATATCAGAAATTTGCATAACGATCGCGGGAGAAGACGATAGTACATCAAGTCGACCGCATTCCGCGGCTAGTTTATAAAACTCTTCATTATATTTTTTCCGTCTGTGTCTCCTTTCTCTTGCATTTTATTTTCCCGCGTGATGAGTGGCGATGAGTTCTTTCAGCTCGTACTCGGATCCGTGAAATCGAATTACGTCCGTGATTTCTAGACGCCAAGTTGTCGAATATCCGGTATATTCGGTGCGGCAGCGTGGAGAACGCAAACACTCTTCTCTATATGTATAGCGAATACAGTTCGCTTGACCAACTCTGGCAAACTCAGCGGAGTCGGGTCGAGTCTTCGGTCGCTACGTCTCGCACTTCGAATACAGGATATACGTGTACCGCGTCGACCTATCTGGTATCCCACGGAAGGTACGATTTGCGGTTTCTGTATATACACGAGCCGACCCTTAAACGGATAGGATCACTGTTCCTATATGGTCTCCCGTTTCAGGCGTGGTATCGATTCTCACCTCCAGTTCGCTACAATTGTCTATATGCACTCGGGTCTCACGTGCGAATATCGGTGAATTCCAGCGGTACAATAGCAGTATCGAACCAATATCGAATCGTAGTACCGACCATCGTTAGCAAAAATTCAAATTATGATAGATTTACTAGGGAGCTTAAAAAATATATAATCTATAATAATATATTATACGAAACTTACGTAAAAAGACTAAGAACAAATTTACTTGATCAAAATGAACGTGTTTTTTTTTGGATAATCCTGAGAACACATTTATTTGATTCGATTGAATATCGATTTGGTCGAAATAATATACAATTAAATCAATAATATCTATACCATATATAATACGTCCAATCGATATTCATGTTAATCGAATAAATATGCTTTTAGGACTTTTTAAAACACATTTATTTCAATCAAGCAAATCTTCTCTCAGAGTGTACGTCTTTCAAACTGCGAGGTACCGCGCTTGCTGTTAGTGAAATTTTATTCCCTGGTCCTTATAACATTTTTCAATGTACGTGGATCCCAGGAGACCATGACGATAGTCGGAAATCTTATTAAATAATTTTTCCGACTTCCGATTCCCTCGAAACAAAGGAGACATCGTCTCAGTAAAAGATGTAGTTTACATCGAAAATCTGACACTTTGATTCGTTATTCACATTTCCAAGAGATCGGTACAACGTGTAGCACACACAAGTAGAAATTTATGATCCTATATCTTCCCAAAGAGAAATACAAATGATTTTACATTTCAATCGCCATTTAAATACCGAAAAAATTATATTAGTCTACAGTCGATATCTCGAGTGCTAGACCAATATCGGGTCCGACCGGATAAAGTCACCACGCCGTCAAACATGCCAAATAACTTGTCCGTTTCTCATAGCCATGGCATCCAGTGGCGTAAATAGCACGACACTCGCACGCGAGCTCGTGCATCCCGAGCATAATAACTCCGCGCGGCACTAACTGCATCTGCATACCCAGATACGATTTCGGTCTTCAATTTACACTCGAGCGTCGGGATGATCTCACGGCACGCTGAACCCGATCCCCGTCAAGTTTACTCAAAACCCACTCGCCACCGCGCGTGTAGCCCGACGCGCATCTATTTCTGGATCGCGATCGTTATATCGCCCCGCACGAACCTTCGTTTCACGCACGCCGTGGGTGGTAATCGCGGACGCGCGAATCCCTGTACGAGCGGAAGGAGAGCCGGAAGAGAGATACGAAGGTCTAATCGTTCCCGAGAGTTAAACGCCCGGCAAACTTTGGATCAGATAGAGAGTTACCGAATCTCGAAATGTCGCCCGCTGCTTCAACTGCCCCCCGACGCCGCCGTATCCACCCCCGCGCCCCTCGGGTCGGTGCCCAACAGATATCAACTTCGGAAGCGGCGTTAGACTGCATCCTCGCGGCCCCGTTCCTCAGGCAACCGCGGCAAGATCCGCGCGGAGGCCTCGTCCTCGGACGGTAATTGCAAAATTTCACTAATTAAGGATGAGGGAAATTATACCGCTTGATTATCTTCTAATTAACGGCGCGAATTCGCGAGGCACTGCTGCCACTGCTGCTGTTTGTTTGCTGCGGAGACACCGCGGAGTGACTCGCGCGGTCATCGGATTCGCCGCGGAATTATCTACTGCGCGCTGCTGTTGGTCCTTCGGGAGGACTACCGCTCGCGTATATATCTTAATTGTGTGTCGCGAGACCACCTTGCCTCCCTGAGCGAGTAATTCTCTCTCCGATTCTCTCTTGGTCTCGGATAAATTGCAGATCTCGCCCGCGGCGAATTGGCCCCTCGTTTCCATTATTTTCCGTGGCAACGAAGGGCCAAACTCCTGCGCCAACTCACTCCGTTTTACCCTGAGTGGCGAACGCCGAAATTCGGAAGTATTTGGGTTATTTTTAGTAAGGTATAGATCCATCTTTTTTGTTTAAACGTTTAAAAATAGTCGCGTCGTATAGAAGCAACTTGGCGGCACGTGGAAAACTCGTTGAATCCGCCCCATGGAATTATTCCGCGTCGAAAAAGATGAGATTTGAAGGTAAATTGCCCGTAAGATTTCCGCGGAAGAGGGAAAAGGGGGAACGTGTGCTTCTTTTTTTTTATCATCCACAGCCGAACTCGAGCGAGTGACGCTCGTCGTCCTCGTGTTTACCGCGTTTATTTCGACTCGTGCACGCTTTCGGCGCTTTCCTCTCCTTCGAGCAAATATACCTACCCAACTAAACGAGACGGGAGAAGGTAGGCGATCGAGTCGACGAAGCGACGCTTGAAGGAGACGTTCCTCCGGTACTCGCACGCCGTCGGCCGATTGCGAGTAGCCAACGTCCTTGAGAAAACGTCTCTCGTACACTGAGAGAAATAATTGTTAGCGTCAAAAAAATGTTTCTTAAATCAAAAACCTCATACCTTTTTTGTTCGTATCGACAAGCTCTACAACTTTTATAAGAACGAAAATGTCGAGTCCCGTTTTAAAAAATGACGGTGACCTTCATATCTCGTAAATGATGCCTGTTATCAAAAACCATTTACACGTATTATACGTCCCACTCGCCACCGGATAACTTCAATTTGAAAGATTTTTTTCGTAAAATGACAAATAACGAAAATAAACGGATGTGACCCTTGGTAAATTTACACCCCGCGTATTCTTGATTAAAAAATACCATCGTAGGAACAAGAAATTCTTTCTGCGCAAAAAAAAACAATTACTCGGCTTGATCCTAAAATTATATTATATTTTTTAATGAAGAAAACAGTTTTTTAGCACCAGCAGTTATTTCTCTCAGTGCAGTACGAGTGATTTTCGACTCGAGGGTTATTACGAGTACATTGTACCTCTATAGATGATCCACCCGCTCCAGCCGTTGGTGTCTCCTATCACGGGGTGCGCAAGGTATACGAAATGGATTCGCGATTCCCCGGGTGCGGCGGATAGGGCTGTAATATCTGCCGCGAGTTAATAATACCCGCGCTCTCGAGATGCGTCTTGTAGTCTCGGAGTCTCGAGGGAGACCCACCGGCCCCCCTCGTTTCTCTCTATCGCCCGTGCCCATCCTCGCGCGGTGTCTACGGGTCTCGCGCGTACATATTATAGCCGGGCGTCCACGCGCGTGCGGCGGGAGGACACGACATACCGAAGGACGTTGAAACGGTCGCTCGGTGTCCCAGGTGCAGCCAATTATACCCGCCAAATTGATCGTACATACGGGTTCGCAAACTGCAAGCCCCTATCGGCAGAATCGTCCGCGTGTGTGGCGGGCATTGCAACCGATCGGACGTTTGGTCCCGCGCAATGGAATTGCAAAACTCGTGTATTATACCGAGAAAAATAATTCACCGATCCAAGTGGGGGATAGTTGGGTAATTGTGCATAGTAGGTAATTGTGCGCATCGAGGTTTCGGTCACTTCATCGATAGAAGGAAACGTAATAGAATCGAAATGTTAAAGCAAAAGATAATTCTTTATAATATAACTAAGTTACATATAACGATTTGAAGCATTGCTAACAACAGAAGTCGAGAAGAGTGAAGTCCTCTGTTTTTATGTAATTTTGGAGGTCTAAGAAATAAGGTGAGAAGTCCGTAATTTTATTTTGCTTATCAAACTTTAACGAACTAAATGCGTTTTGTTATTTTAACCTAATTATTTTTATCGGTGTAATGAATTAAAAAGTTCGCCTTAAATAGATGCCCTATTTGTTTTATCTGTCTTTAATTAACATTGGAAATTAATTTTCTTGGATTCTAAGGTATAAAGCGGATCATTTTCGTAACAAACACGCTGATTTATTTTGGTCCGTTCGTTTTCATCACTCGATAGTTTATCGTGCGACCTGTAATGATAATAATAAATGCATGCTATACACCGCGCGATATTATCACGCTGCAATCTCGTTGTCCGGTGACGCATGCTATACATTTTCTACAACAATACCTATATACGTGCGACATAAAATATAACGCAATTTTGCATAGCAAACGACGGCTGAAACATGCGCAGCTGCAATATCAGTCGCTCGCAAAACGATCGGGCGCACTTCGGAAACGACATTCGAAGCGAGCTGTATGAAATCGCATCGCGAATGGACCTTTAAACATGGAGTGTATAGTGTTTAAGCGAATCAATGTGATCCTTCCCTCGTGCGACTCGAAATTATCCCTTGAGATCTCTACGCCCGTTATTGTCCTAATGGAGGACATTATCCGCGCGCGCGCGCGCTAGTGCCCCTCAATCGTCTCCATCTCGAGGCCATTAGGATCGTAACTGTGACGTCATTGTAGCCCAGAGAGAGAGAGTGCTCGCCCTTTGCCGCGGTGCTGTCGAAGAGGTTGCACGTTTGATAATTACGTGTAATTGGGAGCATCAAAGGCCCCCGACTATTACGCGTTCGGCGATATCTATTCCACACGTATAACTGCGTTCGATGTCGACGCTCTCGGGGACATTTGCAACGCGCGCGCGTATACGTTCCAACCGATTGGATGAGCGAATGCTTTGGTGTAAAATCGGTACAGCGCGCGTACATTGTCTCGTTAAACTTGGGAATGGACAGCGGCGATGATGGACCAGAGAATTTATATTAAAAAGATATGTCCGTTACACAAAACTGATTGTGAGAAAATTACGACTATATGCAAACGTATCAAAGCTATTCTTCGACATACCTACACTTAGAGAAAATTTTATTTGAATACGAACTTAGAAGGAACACTTATTCAAGATAAATAAGGAATTTATTTATAAGAAACAAACAGAAGTTTGAAGTATATAAATGCTGCACTATATGCACACAAACATTTGTTTAATTCAATTAGATCTTTGTTCCATGTGAAAAAAGTCCTATTTATGACTAATATGACCTTTCTAATATGTTCATATTGAAATAAACTTTTTTCTGAGCGCACGTACTCTCACAGTACCTACATGTGTATTAGGTGTACAGATAAGTTTAGGACGCTTTTGCAAAAATTCAAAATTTATTTTTGAAAAAAAGTAAAATATAATACATTTATTCATATGTGAGCGGTAACTTTGAATTACTTTTATGTCACGGAATGGAGGTATCCTAAAACTTATTTGTACACCTAATATATCTATATATATACACACTCAGAGAAATATAGATATATAATAGCTAGTGCCAAAAAAAATGTATTTCTTGAACTAACATTATAATCTTAAAAATCTTTTAAAATACAGATTCTCGGGGGGGGGGGGAGGGTTGAAGATTATATATATTCTTAATTCAAGAATACCTTTATTGAGATAATAAATTCTTGTGCTAAAATGAACAATTACTCAAGCTTACGAAATGAATTTTCTTATACGAAGTAAAAAATGACTTGATTCTATAATTATTAGGATATCATGTTCTTCATTGAAGGAAACATTTTTTTTTGACACCAACAATCACATTTCTCTCGATGCAGGGTAGCTGCATCAACACGCAGATGCAACGAGCCCATCGCGAAGCACACCCTGGAAAATTGTGCCCACGCTGAATATCCTTGCCCTACATACATATGTATCCATGCCTAGGTTATATACCGTGATACCGCTCTAATTTTCCAAACTGTCTCTCCGCGCGACATTACCACGCGCGATGCACTCCTCGATTCCTCCTCCACCCGCTCCTTCATCCGCAGGAATTACACGGTCGCGGCGGCTCGGTTCCACCCTCCGGGCTGATATGCGCGCGGAGTTCCTCAGTTACGGCGCTCTTGCCTCCCATGCGAAGGAAAAGGGAATATTATTTATTAACGTCGCCTCGGAATTCCCCTCTTCACCCGTTCGCGAGTCGCTTTCGTTGACAAATTGAACTTGGTCTACTTTCGACCCTTGGAAGGAGCGCCAAGGGTCTCGCAGACACTTGCAGCCCTGCCAACCGGCCGGGATACGTTCGTGTGTCGTAGTTTTCGCGTCGCGACTGCATTTTCCAGGTTTCCTTTCAACACCTCCGCGGTGAATACTTATGATATTCGCCGCGCTGCTCGCTTCTCGACTATATCGAACGCCTCGCTAAATAGAGAATTGCATTATTGCAAGTGGGACTGAACGATATTATACATGCCTACATATGGTTGTATAGGAGGGGAAGTAAAGGGGGTAGGGAAGTAGGGGACGCTTTCTATTGAAAATATAGCGCTTTCTACGTACAGAGTCTTACTATATTTTGTCGAGAGAATTTCGTTTCCGAGAAATCTGATTTATTGAACGACTTCTTATTTTGATTTTAGGAGGATCGCGATCAAATTTTGGATTCGAATATCTTCTTTCTTTTTTAAAGTAGCCATAAAGCCATAATAATGTATCATATCAGCAGAATGTTCTTTGTGATAGCGAAAACTCTCATCGCTCTTTCGAAAAAAAAAATTACGGTATAGTTTCCCCTATTCCTTATCGTAGGTAACTCTCGGCCATTCGTCTTCCGTGCATCAAACGCGCGCTCCCCCGACGCACTAATCCGCGGCACTGATCTTTTTTCTGTAAATCATCCTCAACAACCCCCACTGCGAGCTAAATCCACGCCATATCTCGGCCATTACGTAATACATCAATCTTAGATCCAGACTGGAAATCCCTTTAATGAGGATTTCCCGGAAGACGACGCGAGCAGCTTCCGACGTTAAATCGGATGCCCGCTAACCATGCTGCTTGAGGTACATTCATATCATTCAGCTACGTCTAAACAGCTTCCCTTAGTTGTTTTTCATTTACCATCTACTTGCATCCATTAGACGGACGGAGTTTCATTTTAAATTTAAATACATTTCGCTATAACTCGAGCACTGTCTAGCGATCGAAGAATAATTTTTGAGTACAAAATTCTGCATTACATGGAATAAAATAGTCCGTCTGAAAATTTAGTGTATCAATTTTATAGATAATCCTATAAATAATCAATGTATCCCGCGTAAAGAAAGTATGGCTAAAGAATTACGGAAATCTGGGAAATGTTGAATCAAAAAAGTATGGCTACGGATCATATCCCAGACTTTCAGCCAGACAAAAAGCTGAGCTTACTCGCCCACACTTTCGAGAAAAAAAATAAGATTAAAGATAAGAGTAAATGATACGCGCGACAATTAGAGCTCAGTTGTTTGTACGAGGCTATATTGTAATAGATGTCTGTTTTTATCAGTTAGTATTATTTCAATCGATTATTTGATTAAACTCAAATTATTACTAATGAATTATATTCTTGTATCGAATAAGCCATTATAGTTTTATAATGAAGAATCGATACAGCAAAATTCAATCGAAAAGATACAGATAAGTCGAGCAAGTTTTATTTTTTAGCCGATACGAGAAAATTGTCCAGCTAAAAATCTGGAATACGATCCGTAGTCACGCTTTTTTGGTTCAACTGTCCCAGACTTCCTGCATGCTTTAACCATACTTCTTTTTATGCGAGCATTCTAAAAAATATTGTTAATTTGGTCATGCTTCTTGTAAATGTATTATCAATTATAGCGCGCTTTCTTAATGACCTGTAACAATAATACGTAATGTACGCCTCGTTTATTGCTGTACGAACGCAAGCAATTCGCTCTTTTTATATACGACGACACTGCAATTCCCTCTACAACTCTTTTTTTCCTCAAGATGTCCTTCTATACACCGGCAACCTTTTATGGTACGCCGTCGCTTTCGCCGTTCCCGCGCGTCTCACGTAACCATGAGAAATCGTACGCGCGGATGTAGCGGAGAATCTGATTGAAATGTCCCTCAGAATTTATAGACGCCTTTATACGTCCTCATAAAACGAAGCGAATGAAATTTTAAATTGGAAGAAATCACTCCGCAAAGGCGCGCAGTGCCTTCTTCGAGGAGGCGTACTACAGGATCTCATAATGCATGGAAGACGAAACCTCTACCGGATGCCGAGTAGATTCGCCGTTCTTTGAAAGCCGATATCTCTTTCCGATCCTGCACCCTTACCTCTCTCGCGCGTCTCTTTATTTCTCCCGAGACACCGGGAACGCCGCGTGTGTGTGGGAAAAAAAATGGAAGCGGAACGCGTTACCCATATAATTTTCCTCCGTGATTTTGAAATATTTATAATAAAAAACGCGTATAGTGATTCGTTACAGATTTCGGAGTACACCGTTCACCCTGCTCTTTGAAATAAATATACTTACCTCACGGTGTCTAAGTGGTCAGGGAATTCTGGAAAACCTGGAATTGTCAGGAAATTATGTAGATCTGGGCAAAGTCAGGGAAAATAAAGAATCAGGGAGAATCTGGGAGGGCAGAGTCAGGGAAGAAGTCAGGGAAATTTTTCGAAAATACTCAACTTAGAGAAATAGCTTGACTTCTATCTAGTCTGTTACCATTTTTAAGAATTCATATAGAAATCTAAAAAGTTTTCCACATATGTATACGTACATATCTAAGTTCTCTCGTGTTCTAAAAAAAGCCATTAAATAATGATACGATTTGACAAGATTATGTTCATGTTTATTTTTCAAGTTTGTTTAGTTTACAAATACACATTGCCGCCCCAAAACTAAAACTGAATCTGGAAGTCTTCCTCTTCCTCTTCTGCCGTCCAATCTAATTTTATCCGTCCTAACGTAACCATTGATCCCGCGCCGCGTAAAGTTTCCCATCCGCACCGTGATATATCTACGGAAATGAAATCATTTCGAAGAGATCCCTATATGTTATACAGGCACCGCAGGGTTCACCAGCGGAAGCCTGGTGAACCGTGAGATTAGAATGACAATGTAAGCAACCGCCCGACCGCGGAGCGTACACTCCATCCAATCTCCATCTATCAAAATCAATCCGTCTTGAAAGTGCACTTAAGCGATAGCTGGCGGGAGGAAGGGGGTGGGGAGAGGGTGCAGTACTCACTTTATTCCATTCCGTCGAGACGCGGGGCCCGCGTATCGGCGACCACACACATCCCTGATCAGTCATCCCGTTCACGCTCCCGACGGAAGTGTCAATTTTCCCGGGGGACGCCGTTATACCGAGACTACATACATTACGCCGGGATGAGGGGAGAGGCGGCGTTTCTTCTGTTCCGATCCTTTTCAGGGATCGACGATGAAAAATGCGTGGAACCGAGTCTCGGTGCGTCTCGACCGATTCGATCGGGTGTACCATATCGATCGGCATCTTTTCGAGGAAAAAAAACCGTAAGATCACTTCGTCGAGCAAAAAATGCCTCGATCGAACGTCTGTCGCGTTCGTCGCTGTGGGGACACTGAGGAAACGATGGGAAATTTGCGTCACCCCTGCGAATTACAAGATACCGGATGAGTTGGGTATACACCTTCTTATATATCTGCACGGGACAGGTGAATTGTGGGTATAAGGGTAGATTAATTTTCTCACTGGGGAACGCATATATATGTCTAGACACAGGTATATGGTCTAAATTACGAACATTTAAATTCGAATGAGTTTTTTCATTGAATATATAGCCTCCTTTGATTTAAAAAAATCAGAAGATTTATAATCGATGTATAAATAAGAATTCCTTACTTCTGATGAGAAATTGAAAAACGATCAATACGATAACACGAATTTATCGGTCTTGTGAACTCAGTCATTCTTCCTTCTCCTACAAATTCTCTTTGAGCTCCTTATCGATCCCACGATAATAGTCAATTCCTCCTCATACTTATACGTGGAGAGAAAATATCTAAAGAATATCATTATTATTATTATATATATAATACAGGAGGGAGAGGCAATGAGGTGTAATGTCCTCCTCTCTTATAACTCCTCCGTTATCTGCCCTGAGGGGCGCTTTCAGCTTGCCCCTACTTCTACCGTCCTCCCTCCACAATTCCGTCAGTTCCATCCCTGGAAAAAGAGAAAGAGCATAGAGAGTCGTACAGAGCGAGGACAAAAGGGCGATTCGCTTCGTTCGCTCGCTACGAGTGGCGCGGTGGTGGAGGCGATTCAACCCTCTAATAGATCGGTCGTACCTATTATAAGCGCGGGGTTCCTAATGCTATCTCTTTTCGAGCGTTGCATTCGTAACGCTCGACAAAACAATATTGCCACACTGCATCACTACTCGCATCAATCATCCCTACGCAATACTGTAGTGATTTTAGTTTGAAGACCATTTTTCCTTTAATCGCGTGTCTACACTGAGAGAAGAGTTCATTTGCAGTCGATAAATATACCTATACACTTGATTATGACGAAATAAATATTTCATTGAACCAAGTAAATACAGGGTGTTATGCAGGTCGATGCAAACCTTATATGAGCTGATAGAATACCTCATTTAGAACCTATTTAGCCACAGTTATCTTAGTACAAAATCTGATAATTTTCGAGCTATTCGCAAAAAAGTGATAATGTTATCACCCGTTTTCAATGTGTTAAAATGATGTTATTAATCTCTACTTCGTTTTTAGACAATCCTTACCATATTAAATAGAAAAATACAGATTAGAGCAAGAATTCAAACTGAAAAAATGAATGTAAGAGTTATTATCTTCATTCTTTCATTGGCGAATAGCTCGAAAACTATCAGAGTTTGTACTAAGGTAACTGTGGCTAAATAGGTTCTAAATGAGGTATTCTATCAGCTCATATAAGGTTTGCATCGACCTGCATAACACCCTGTATATGTTAATTATTAGAATGTCTCTTATTCAAACAGAAATACACTGTAAAAAAGGTATTTTTAATATACTTTTATATACAGCTTTTTTCCAATACGTGATTATGAAAATTAATACACTCCGTAATTATGAAAAGTAATACATTTCCTTATGGAATTGTCCTTATAATTTTCATAACGGAGTACATTAATTTTCATAATCACGTATTTTATAAAAACTTTATATACAACTGCATTAAATTTAATAAACAATTTGTTACAGTGTAGAGTAACAGCTAACGAATATTTACTTGGCCAACAGAAATATTTTGTTTCATCATAAATCATAATCAAGTATACGTATGCATTAATTATAAGTAAACTGTCTTCTCCGTGTACTTTATCTTGCTTTCTTCGAATTATCAACTCCAAATTCTCATCTCATTATCTCGAAATTTACATAACCGAAGAATAAACGACAGGGGTACTACATACGTACACATATCTCCCACGTAACGCGGGAATTGGAAATGAAATATTATCGCAACTTCCCGAAGGATCGAGTCGATTCCTCACCCTCGACGTAACACACCGAACTTTCCAGCGACACACATGCGCGCCTATATCGCAAGCTCTTCGATTAATTTTCTCGAGTCAATGCCGAAGGGGTAGGTATATTATATAAGAAGCGAGCGCTCTCTCTTCGCTCCCTCCCACCTCGCGAGCGAGGTGCCAAGGAAAATTGGGTCGCCCCTCGGTATGTAGGCATTATTAAAAGGCGTGTTCCGGAAAAATTCAAGGTGTAAACTGGGGGGTGGAAGAGGGCGCCTAACGCGTCGACAGTAAATATACATTAGGGATGCGTCAAGGACACGGGAAAGCTCTCCGGTAGCGAAACCTTTTGCAGCATCGCTCCGGCGTTTCCTATCGATCAAACGCTCTTATATTATCTCTCTCCCCGCGACTTTTATAACGAATTCAACCGATCGAATGAAGTACCAGGCGATCGGAGCGAGTCGAATTTTTCACGATCGCGATCACCGCCCCCGTCTTTCGCTCCATCTCGATTTACCGAACTGCGATAAGAACGCGCTCATATTTCCAATACGGTATTTGACTAGAAAAAAAGTTCATATTTTTAAAAATTCAATTTGTAATCTCTATACATATCCAATATCACATGATGAAGAAAATGTTCGAGAAAATAATTATTCGCTGAGTTATGAGCACATTTCTCTCTGCTGAATTGTGACATCATCGAAGAACCGTGAGAGACGCACTTACGCCAAGCACAACGAGTGCGAGAGAGAGATAGATTTACTGAACACGATGACGTATACTATATTTCTAAATATCGTCTTCCGGCTTACATAAAGCCGAAAGTGAAAAATGAGAAAATACGGGGTTGATAATTTTTTCCACATTTTTACCTTTACCCTGATACCCCCGCTCTGTATTCCGTTCCATTTCATCGCCTGCCGATCGACTCTCCGTAATCGCGATTAACCGAGCCGCGAAGACAGATCTCCGAGTGCGAACCGCGCGGATCGACCGCGAGTGGAGAAGCTCATCCAGACGACAGTGTGCACACCGCCGAGTTGTACCTACCTACATACCTATGTACAGAGAACGCAACGTCGCAGCACCGCGGGTGACCTCGATATCGGGCCGTAAGAGAGGGTTGGCAATCGGTTTCAATAGGTACGGGAACAATGATCTGGGAGTGGCTTCAGCCCCTACTCGGCGGTTCAATCGCCCTGAAGAGCAAGCCGCGAAGGGGTCGGCGGCACGGCGTTCTCTCTCTCTCTCTCTCTCTCTCTCTCTCTCTCTCTCTCTCTCTCTCGGTACTCGCGACGACACGACGTTCCTTATCGATCTTATAAACCGTCGCGACGACGAGGGTCACGTCTCGCGCACTTCCGATCTCGCTTCGTCGACTAATATTCATCGATAAATTTTATCTCGATAAAATTATACCCACGCATTTAGTTATACCGGCGGACGATCTGTGTCTTTAAGGGCCTCTTCACACGAGGCCACTTAGCAGCGCTGCCCCGAGTCGAAATTTTAAACCTTCTCTTTTATGCTTGCAGTAGGTCGATTTTCCATTGTATTCAAACTCATAACATGGTATGTTGAGCCTAAAATGGTCCGTTAGTAAACATGTCATCAATTTTAGGGTCAGAATAGCAGTTTATAGGCTGAGTAGGCCAATGGTAGGCCGAATGAAGTATCAAAAGCATCAAAGTAGGGGTAAAATTTCGACACGAGGCTTCACCACTACTAGTAGCGCACGTTAGTAGCGCTTCGTCGCGCCGTGTGAAACCCACCATTGAATTTCTGATATCGCTACGAGCAGCGCCACTTTTCGTGGCCGCCACCGATGATATCAAAACTTCAATGGTGGGTTTGTCACGAAGCACCGAAGCGCCACTAAATACTCGTAGTAGCGGCGAAGCAGCGCTGTTAAGTGACCTCATGCGAAGATGCCGTAACGAAATCCGACGACTACGAAAGAGTTCATTCATCGTCGGAAACGCTGCAAATTGTCGAAGAGCGGAAGAAGGGTAATATCGTCTCTGATTCAGCCCCGAGTATCTGCGCGGGGCGATAGTGTTAATTGATAAGTTGGCGCAGCGCCCGTACTGGTCGAAGCTGACCCGGCGCCACGGAAATCAAGATCGAGCCGCCGTATGTACGAGAGGGGTCAAAAGTGTTTACGCAGGGGTGAACGAGCGTACGCCCGTCCCTTGTATCGAAATGATTAATTGCCGCCATGGCACGTAATTATCTGACCGTATGTTTCGCGCTAACGAACGAATTATAGCAGGACACGCCCCTCCGAGGTGCGTTTATCCGCGTGGTGTACGTAGCTCTACATATACTATGTGACTCTATCGCGCGCGAGCGACTGTGTCGTCAAATCGAAAGATTTCATAGCGACGCGTCGCGATACGACAGCGCGACGATATCGTCCTCTCCGCGCGCGAGGATACTCGCGGAAATCGTAGAGGGAAGCTGCCATTGTCGCCGGTTAATTAAGGGAAACGCGACGAGAAACTCTATTTTTTTCCTTTTCCCTTTTCTATAATCCTCCTTTTCTCGTCTCTCTTATCCGCCGTCTGGATGCCTTCGAACCCCGATCGACTGGCGGGGCGTATTGTGTTCGAATATCGCGTCTCGAGTCGGGGAGATTAAAAAAGTCCCGGAGAGACCCCTCTCTCTCTCTCGCGACAGACTTCAACCCCCGCGAACTGCCGATAAAACGTCCTTTATCCGATTGATTGTCGACGCAGCCGGTTACTCTCGCCTCATTAGCCGAGGGTTAATTCGAGCCCCCCTCCCCCCCCCCCTCTCTCTTTCTCTCAAAAATGTATTTGAATACGAATCTATCGGAAAGTGTATTAATCATAAGTAGGAATTTTGTTTATATTTATTCGAATGAAACAAATGTTTGTGTACATCGTAGAACGTTTAATTACTTCAAACTTCTATTTACTCCTTGTAAATAAATTCCTTATTCGTCTCGAATAAATGTTTCTATCACTGGGGGAGAAAGGTGGATAGTTAGTTGTATTGCAAAAAATGCTAAATTATCCAAAAATATGCTATGTCGTACCATTTTTCCCCACACGAGGGGAATGAAATGCTATTTTGTATGTCAATATTTTGCAAAAACTCGAGTTATCACTCCAGTACCATACAATTGATCACATAATGCCGGAATATGAGTACTCAGAGTCATTACATTTCGCTCGTCCAATGTAAGCCAGCAAAATTCGAAATTACCAACTTTATATTCCGAGCCCTCGAGAATCCAAATATATGGAACGCGTCCGTTATACTTAACGTGGCGTACAACTCGCGATCGCCAAAGTTCACGGGACAACCGGCCCCGCGGAGGTCGGTAAGTGGATTAGCCGATGTATTAAATTATCGTCGAGCTAAGCGTAATCGCCTGAAACCGCCACGGCGAAGCGTGGGAGGGCCGACGATCCTGACCACTAACCGCGAGAGCCACGCTGTACACACAAGGCTCGGTCCGCTATCGGTGGTGATGGTGGTGGTGACTCCTGCGCTATACGTATAGGTGTAGCTATCGCACGAGACGAAGTGACATCGTGGTTAACCGGAGCTCCGAAAGTCCCGCGCGAATTAGTTTCGCATCCAACTTGTTTAAACCGCGACCGTGATACCGGAGGGTATGCAGGGTAGCATAGCAGCAGGATAAACCCAAGTAGAAAAGTTCTATATAATTTGTGTATAATCCGTATGTAGTTTTAGTCATATATGGATTATATATGATTTCTATATTAACCATGTAAAGACTATATACAGTTTTTTGATGCTCAAAATCATATATGGATTATGTTGAAAATATGTACCTAAAATTTTTCCGCCTGGGTAAGCTACACGCGGAGATCGCAGTTATGATTTCTATATACACAACCAGGGAAAAGGTATAGTTGTGAATACGAATTTAATAGAAAAATTTATTTGAGATGAATGGAAATTGATTTACATCGAACACAAGTCTATTTGAATTTGATAAATGTTCTATTAGGATTGTCCTCGTTTAAAAAATATGCAAAATATTTATTTCATTCAAATAGACTTTTGTTCGATTTAAATAAATTCCAATTATCTAAAATAAGTTTGTATATCAGGTTCGTATTCAACTAGATCTTTTCCCTCAGTATGTAAACCATATGTATATAGAACCATAGAACATTTTTAGGATGCTGTATGTATATATACCGTACAGCAATTTTATTAAATACTCGTATTCGTACAGTGGGAAAAAAATGGTGTAGGTACTCAATTAAATCGACGTTTACGGGTAGAGGAATGCAGAATTAGTTGCTCCGACTAATGGTTATAACGATTAACAGCTATCTGAAAAAAATAGACTGTAGTCCATTCGAATCAATTATTAGTTCGAGTAACTAGATCTACATTTCCCCACCCGTAATCGCCGATATAGTCAAATTTACTCTATGTGTCCGCGTAACACGCGCGAAGAGGCTAATCGAACTCCCCGCGGTATAATCCGGACATCCCTCGGCCGTATCGGATACGTCATGTCGGAGACGTCACAATTTTACCTTCGACATTCTACCGACCGTCGACACCCTACGGAAATCAATCTTCATGGAAATCGCGCGCGACTTTATTAAATTTTCGGGTCCACCGTATCGGCGGGACGATTCGCGCGTGGAATTTGCATCGCAGCTTCCAATTCCGCAGCGCATACGTACCCACGTGCGCATATGGCTGCGCAGAATTTTCACCGTACGTGCAAAGCACCGGCGCGCGCCTTATTCCCCGAGGGTTCTCACCGCGTCCGTCATTTTGAAACCGTTCCAATTGCCCTCTCCCTGATTTCTCCCGGGTAGTACTTTGCCGAGGCGAGAAAATCCAGGTCAGTGCCGATGCTCGTATCGCCCACGCGGGAACGGGGAACCGCGTCCTGCGAGGTTTCGCGCGCGGCAGCGGAGGTCGTTCGATAGTCCTTCGAGCGCGGTGCGGAAAAGTCGTCGCGCTAATTCGCGACGGGCGATAGATCTGTCGCCCGTCGGTGTATACAGCGCGCGGGGTCTCTTCGCCCTGCCGCGGAGGGAGGATTGAGGTGGAGGTGTGGCAAATCGCACGGCGTTTCCTCGTCTCGCGCGTTATTACCGACATAGGTACACGGGCGCGCGATGACGTCAGGTGCGGGGTGAGGAGCCTGCCTAAACATTCCCGTGAAGCGTTGGTTTCCCGGTCGGCGAGAGGATAGGGCGGGAAGAGGGGGTTGGACATACCGCAGATTTGATACCAGCACTGTGTCCGAGTGTCAGCTGTCCGCCCTGCTCCCACCTGTACTATACGTACACCGCGCCGGATCCAGAACCGCCGACGGTTTCTATGCAAATCCACTCATAACTCACGAGGAATACATTGAAGCGCGCGTGGAATATTCGCCCTTTCCCCGCACACGCTATCCCTCTTCGCCCTGCTCCTTCTCCACGTCCCCCGCACGCGCACGCCTTCCCCTACGAACGGTTCGCGCGCGCGAATTTCCACATTGGGAACGGCGCGAAAACAAATTATCTCGAGAAAAAGTGCCTGCGACCGCGCCTGGACCGGACGCCCTGGATTGCCACCCTACATCAGCCGGCGCGCTTTGAGTTACATCCGCAGCGCCTCGCCGCGTTTCGACGCCCCACTCTCGGACGGGTATAGCGCTTATTCGAGAAACGTATCTTCGCTTCTCTCGCGTGCACGATTCTCCCTTTGCTGTGGCGTTATATATGTATACGCGCGCGCGGAGGTAAATATGACGATATATCAATTTCCAGGGCTTTCGGGATAGCTTCGAGGCGCGCGTGGGTTATTCGTATACCGATCTCGATCTCCGTCTGACGCACCGAGGTGGCGGGTATTCCGGTGGAATTTGATACGGGGAATTTGATATTTTTTTGAGAAAAATAACATCTCTTTCGAAGTGTTGGAAATTACTAAAAAAAAATGCAGCGAACACACATGTACATTTATTAGAACGAGCAGTGAGAATACGTTGCATGCGTGTCTGCCTCTCTACTACTAAGTATACGTTTTTCAAGAAAAGTATGAATAAGTTTTACACATTGTTACCATTCTAGGGCTAAAATTTCGTTAAAAATCGGAATCTCTGGAATAAATCGATCATCGTATTCTATGGCATGTGTATAGGTACTGATTTCAAGAAGCAAAGCTTTTTTTTATCAATATCTCAAAGGAAACGTAAGATATTTACGATTTTATGCAGAAAGAATTATTTTTTTTCTCAGAAAATCATCGATATTTCGATATCCCTTTAAAAATTCCTCGATAAATCAGCGCTCCTTGGAATCCGCAGCGCAGAAATACATCGGATAAAGTGGTCTTTGGAAGAATTAAGAAAATCTCGTACTTTTTTTCAACGTCAAGTTCTAAGAAGTATGTCGACTCTTCAAAACATCCGGGGAAAACAAATGACGTAAAAAACTCTCACCAAGAGCGTAAACATTGACATACACGAACCGGAGATACCTACTTGTATTTCTAACAATACGAACAAACCGCGCTCGACGAATCACGCAATCGCTACGCGCTTTAGCGCCGCCGCTTTAACGCGCTTCGTGCAACTTGCATTCAGCCGGCTGCAGTGCAGCTGCAGCAGCGTGCGTAAAGCGACCGCGATGACAACCGTATATACCTACATTCGATCGTCGCGTACGATTACCGAGGCATACTTGTAACCGCGAAAATCGCGCGATTTCGAGCGAACGCATCATTAACGCCCGGCGCAGTAAATGCCGGGAGACTGCACGCGGCGCTGCGATGTGAGCTCGAATAGTAGGTAAACTTGATGGACACTCCCCATTTGATACGCGCGTGTCCTACGGTCGCGATATAGGTAGGTGCACGTCGTCGAGCGAAATTGTGCGGAAATAACGATCGATCGCACCGACGCTTTGACGTCGATTTCGCTTCGCAAAGTTCGCCTGCCGAGCGTCCCGCTGTTATTCGATGCGTTTTACAGAAAAGAGAACTTTTCACAATCGCGAATACCGATCGAATTGCTCGTTCTCTCCGCAGCAACGATCGGCTCGTGCCCCGCGCCATTTTTCCCCCGGTTCGTCCAACGCGGTCATTCATCGCGACCACGCGCGTGGCTCTGCACTGCGAATTAAATGCTCCAATTATTCGAATGCACCGATCGCAACTGTAGGTAGCTACACAAGCCTTCCCGTTGGGAAAGGGGAGGATGGACGACGCGGTTTTCAAACGTTCATCCTTTGCGGATTTGTTTTGTATTTTCGACCCGGAGCTACAGTGACGGGGGAGCTATTGCGGAATTTTTGGCGTACAAAGTGATATCGATACTGTACAAAAAATAGTATTTTTAACGTACCTTTATATGAAGTTCTTTTCTAATAGCTGATTATGAAAATTGATATATTTTCCTTATGAAATTACCCTTTCAAATTTATTAACGGAGTATGATAATTTTGATAAAGCTTTATACAGGGTGAAGTTTTTAAATTGAGATACATGAATACGGTGAAACCTCGGATTTCGAGTAACTTGGTTTACGAGTGTTCCGCAAGACGAGCAAAATATTATGATTTGATAAGCGAGCAATGTTTTGCAATACGAGCTCCCGAGAGTAATGTCTCAGTTCAAATACTATTAGGGAGATGTGTAAAATGTGGGACACAGTGCAAAATGTTGTTGAAAAACATCACCCAAATAAGGCTGCAGCAATACGAGCAATTCATTTGTTTAACGACAACGTAATGTTACATTTCCGTCAAATTCTTAAAAGGAGGCAAAAACAAGCGTCATTGGATAGATTCCTTGTTAAACTCCCACAAAATGAAAAAGATTCCACTTAAAATACAAACCGGAGTGCTTTCATTAGTGACAGTGAAATCCGTCCAAACGTGATAACGTTACTATGTGCTTCTCTCTTCTCTGTTAGCTTTCATTTTGACTTAGAATGTATGTTAATTTTTATCACTTTTATATGAATAAATATTTTTGGAACGAATTATCCCATTTTCCATTATTTCTTATGGTGAAATTCGCTTTGATATACGAGTGCTTTGGATTACGAGTACTTCCGCGGAACGAATTATGCTCGCAAACCGAGGTACTACTGTATCTGTAAAATAATGCGTTTTAGAAAAAAGTGTTTCCTATAAAAGTTATTTGCTTTAGAGGGAGAAAGAGAACTGTGTGTTTTATTTTTTATTTAGTAGACGTTTTCAAAGCCATTTTAAGGTCAACGTTTTTTCTTTAAACGGAAGCCTATATTTTTTTCAACAAATTCTTTATGTAAATGTAAAATCAAATAATATTTGTTGGAATAGGTTTTCTATTTCTTTCTTTTTTTCCATTTAAAGAAAAAAAACGTTGACATTAAAATGGTCTTGAAAACATCTATTAAATGAAAAATCGCTTTATACATTTATTCGTATATGGGAAGATTGATGCGGTAAGGAATAATCGTGGTACTTGAAAGATTCATCAAGGAGCCTGCAGACAGCATTTCCCTCCACGCAGTTCAACTTCTCTTCGACTCTGTTAAAAGAAATAAGAGAAGTTGGAAGAACTTTGTAATTATCGAGAGATAGGTAGTCTTTCTAAATTGGAACGGCTCTTTTACTCGGGAGAGTGAAATTTGAAAGAAGTCCAATTATACAATAGCATATAATACAGCATACGCTATATGCTGGATCACAGAAACCATTTCCCCTTGCGAAGGGTCGTCCGAACGAAGTTTCTTCCTCACGATGTTCTCCTCAAATTCGCGTTATCCGTCCAGTCGCATGCTTTTTCCATCTACGAATAAATGCACATCAAGAATCTCGCTTGAACTTACGTATTCCCTATCTTATACAACAGCTCAGACTCATTCTCTTTTTATTCTTCCTTCGCCATTCGCGATCCGATTCCTTCGCCTCGCTCGCTGTATAGATCGTTACAGTCTCATAGACTCGCGATATCGCCATGAAATTCGGACCGACCAGCTTCCCCTTAACATTTATAAAGTATCTTAAACATGTGTGCGCGTACTGAGAAAACATTTTATTTGTAGTTATATACGTACACTCTGAGAGAAAAAGGATTATGTTCAATTAAATCTGTGTTTACGGATGAGGGAATACAGAATTAGTTGCTCCAACTAATAAATTTGTTTATAACGATTAAAGGCTATTTGAAGGAAACATAACCGACGATTTAGTCAAATCTATTAGACTTGTCTCTCAGTGTATACAGCGAAACTCGTTTAAAATGCACTCGCTTAAAATACGTACGAATGATACGATCCTACTTAATATATGAAAACAATTGGTCCCTTGATGTCAAAAAATCCGGTCTGATATACGACACAGTGTCCGCGCAGTCCGTCAACCACGCGTCTTTAAGAAAGAAAGAGAAGGAGAGAGACCGACTAAAATGTTAGCAATAATTTCTTGTTATTGTCTTTTTTTGTTTGTCAGGGGGTGATCTGTATAAAGGCGTTTTTATATTATTATAAACAGTAACTCAATACAATTTTCTAAAAAAATAACAAAATTACTCTTTATTTTAAAACTAGACCATTTGCACGCGCAAGCGCGCGCCTAAAACGTATTTCATAACGACATTTACATTTACTTTAACACTAATTTTATCAAATTGAATTTCACCGCTTTTACTATCGAATACTATATCGATGTCGATTATCAACTAACCAATGGGGAAAAGTGACCACGACTTTCGATTATATCGTGCTGGATTTTATTAGATAGGAACCAATGGGGATAAGTGACCACGACTTTCGATTATTGATATCGACTATCAACTAACCAATGAGGATAGGTGACCACGACTTTCCATTATATCGTGCTGTATTTTATTAGATAGGATCGTAAACTCAAATTTTCTACAATAGTTAAAAACTATTAAAAATAGCTAAAATAAGAGTTAAGAATAGTTATAACACGTTAATATACAATGTGCACTGGCTTCTTATGCAATATTAGGCGAGAATCTATGAAATCCGTATAAGATACGATCCCGCTTAAGATACGAAATTCCCTCGGTCCCTTGGTTCGTATCTTAAACGAATTTCACTGTACTAAATTATGGCGAAAAATATATTTCTTTGGGCCAAACAAATATTCGTTAGCTATTACTCTATTTCTGTTCGAATGAAAGATACTCTAATAATTAACATATATTTACTTGGCCCAACTAAATATTTCCTTCGCCATAATCAAGTAGCTATACATTTATTAACTACAAATGAACTCTTCTCTCAGTGCGTAGTATACAGATGCAGATACTATCCTCCGTATCTCTGGCAACTAATTCCGCAAGCAATAACAGCTACTTACCGCGGCGTCGGCAAATCTAGAGCCGCATATCGAGCCACTCCGCAAATTCTATCGCTGGCTGTAAACTTCGTCGGGTGCCGTTATCGTCGTAAAATCACTCGAACTACTCGTTCGTCTCCTCTTCACCCTTGCGCACTCCACCCCGCCCTGCTCGCCCTACCACTCGCGCGACAAAGTTTATCGAGTTTTATTCGGCAGAGCGCACCCCGCTTCGTACGATACCGACGGGACATACGCCCCCTAAACCGGATGCAACAGCCTGCCGTACGTCGCCGCTCGGTATTCCATCTGTACTTCCGATTTAATATGCGCCTCCAGGCGTGAATTAACATTTCAAATGCGGGGATTACGGTGATTCCCCGTTTCATCCGCGCTGTATATATGTACGAGTATAACGCAGCAGTTCTCGAGCGGACGTGCAAATAAGGCACGCAATAATTGGAGCAGAAGGACAATTCGAACTTTTCAAATTTTCGTTACACTCTTGCGTCGCTTTAGAAAAATTAACATTTGTTTGCCCGTTATTTACTTACTGAATTGACGTAAAATACGTGTGAAATGCATTACATAGTAAACAAAAATCAGCAATGAGAAACGAAATTTCGATGCGTCACTTTCTACGTGATATTAACTGACATCCTTAACCACAAGTGATTGAAATTCTTCCTCCCCGTTCCTCATCATATACATCACATTCTTTACCTCAGAATCTTCCTCTGAATTTTCTCCGAAGAATACAAAGTACCCATAATTGAGCGTACTCGTATAAACCCCCGCAGTCCAATCATAAATCTTCGTTTACGATACACCGCGCCGTGCCTGTCACAGATAACGAGCTCCGATTCTCTGGACGCCGACGATAGAGTCGATACGTTCGATACTGCGCGCAATGCTCTCACTGAATATACTCGCCAGATGCGAAACGAAGGCGCGATACCAAGTGCAGTTCGGTCTGCACCGCGCGAATCTTTATGGGTACATAGATATAATTCAGAGCGAGTTCGACGGGACGAGAAGCAAGACGGTTGAATAGCGTAAGGATATATCGAGAAGTTGCAGGGCAGACAATGCCAGTTCGATACACTCGCAGGCGTGTATAACAGTCGTCTCCTTTCTTTTCGTTATCTCCCGCTTCTCGCCGGGACGAGGAGAAGGGTGTCTTTCAGTGACGGCGGAAGTTTCCAGGGAGTTCCTCCCTGCAGCGGTGCACCGTCGCGATCGCGAGACGCTTGCACCCATTGCTCGTGAATATCATGCGATACGCTGAATATGTTGGAACGCTATATTCAATTAAATCGGCATTTACGAGTGGGGGAATGCAAAATGATTTGCTTCAATTAATAAATTTGGTTATAACGATCAACAGCCATTTAAAGGAAACGGGCTGTAGTCCATTCGAGTCACTTATCAGACCAAGTAACTAGATCTGCATTCCCCCACCCGTAACCACCGATTTATAATAGTCAAATTTACTGCATTTTTTTCTTAATATAAGAAAACGCCTCATTGAGCGAGAAAAGCCACATCTGCGAAATCTAAGAACCAATCCGCTTCGTCCTATCACTCGATTGTGATATTCAACGCAAATTGCTTTCCATATCTAGATTTTCTGACAACTCACTATTTCCCATTCACGTTGCAGAACGAGAACAGAGCACTGAGGCTGAAAGAACCGGCGTCCCTGGCACTCTCCGCTGGAAGTTCTGGAGGTTACTTGGACCCCGATGGAACGGCGATCGTCATGCCCTCGGAGCTTCTACCCGCGCCTACGCCCGATCCGAGGGTCACGTGGAATTACTTCGATGAACAGGGGTCAGTGGAAAATTTCACCCGACGACATGTCTGGCGGGAATACGATTCGCGTCGACGTCGGTCTGCATGAATCGAATTCATCCGCTTTCAGATACGTATCGAGAGGTGGGCTGAGAGCGGGTGAAGATCCCTACGCTAGAAACAAATTCAACCAGGAAGCCTCCGACGGCTTGCCGAGCAATCGAGATATTCCCGACACGCGAAGCGCTATGTGAGTACCTTCGTATTTTTATTTTCCGAACTCGACGCTCCGAGAAATTCACCACGAGAAATATTCGTTCCAGCGTCAATACATATTTTGACGAAGAAATATATTCTTCCGACGAATTTCTCATTTTCAAATCAAAGTCGACTGCAAAATTATAGTTTGTATAGATATACAGATGGGAAATCGCGCGGCCGAAACTTCGGGAATGGGTATATCCTAATTCCACCGAGCCTTACCCCGCCGCCGGCCAATGGCAATAGTAGCCAGCCGGCGGCAGTAGTAACGGCCGCCTACAATCAGACCGGCGGCGAACGAGCGGAGCAAAGAAATTGCGGACTCGTAATTACCCTGCGGTGTAAAAATTGGCGCAATTAGGTCGCGTCTACTCTCGAGCTCTCGCTCGCAACATCTCGTATAGAGAAAATATCACTTCACCTCGCGAAGTGTTCGTGACATACCAATATACTTATCCCTGCATGCGTACGAAAATCGGCGGAACATTTCGGGACCATGACGCGCAATAACGTCTTTGTTTCCCCGTCTCATTTGTAAAATGTAAATCAGTCGAACTCTCTATAGTGGAACACCGCTACCAAAGGGGGTAATTGAAATGCCCCGGGGGGAGGGGAGCGGGTCGAATCAAGGGGTGAGATCCGAGAGGATGCGAAACACGAGAGCCAATCCTTCCTGCAACCCCGACCAACCGGTTCGATTGACCCGACGATTAATCATAGTGCCGTGGCGCACCCTCTCCACTCTCTGCCAAGACCAAGGACCTTAAGTCAAGGGGGTGAGAGATTCTCGCCGACTCGCGAGCTTTGTTACGATTGGCCCATTTTTTTCCTGTAATCGCATCGTCGTGTTTCGTCGTAATTCCAATTCTCCGCGGGGGGTAAGTCGTCGATTACCGCACTCAGAGAAATTTTATAGATTGCACGACAATGCTGTTAGTTTATTAATATAAAAATAAGTTCTAGTTACCTTTCACACTATTTATTTCTATTTCAACTATACACCGAAAAAAATGATTTTACAGTCTTAACAAAACTATGTTATGCTGAGAACTTTTTGCTATCATGACAAAAGTATCATCCGTGGCAGCAAAATATATGTCCAACAGCAGTAAAAATATTTGCTGGGAGAACAAATATTGTTACCGAAAAAAAATTGACTATGATTGCAGTTACATTTGCTATTATTGGACGTATCTTTTGCTGCCACAGATAATATTCTTGTCATGACTGCAAAAAGTTCGCAGCAATACTTAGTTTTACCAGAACGGTAAAGTCATTTTTTTCCGTGTGCGTATATAGTTATTTCAGCAATACGTATTACTCTTGTTACTATATTTGGTATTGCTATATTACCTATACTGTCTAATTAACTTCATTTAGCCTTAAAGTATAGCTATCATAACTATGCGACCTATAAATTTCTCTCGTTGCGATGAGGCCGCTTCGCGCAAAAAATGGTACATCAACGCCAAGCGGTTAAGCGCGATGCGGTCCGGCCCTTATCGGATCGCGCTTTCGGGACGCGCGCGCGCGCGCGAGTTCAAATTTCCTATCGCTCGGAGAAATCTCATTCATTACCATCCCGCCAACGACTGTTCCTCCGGACGACATGACGCGTTCTATATCTATACACCCCTAATGCCACATTCTCCGCGTATGGGCATAGCTGTCTCCATCTCTTTGGGCGCAGGTTCTTCTATCGCCCCTTTTACACGGGCAAAAGGGGGAGCAAACCCTCGTCGCGCGCGTTTATGGACGGGAAACTCCGAGAAAACACGGGTTATCCGTCCGCTCGTCGGTGAAATTTCTTTGCCGCGGTAACGAGGCGGTTTCGCCGCGTCGTTCGACTTTATCGCGCCATTGTCGGTAGGGTCTGCAATCCTTTGAACGCTAGACCCGTGCCTATATAATACCTATCTATTTTTATTAAGTCTATGTACAAGGTGCACTTTGTACATCCAAATATAGAGCATATCACTCTACATGGGAAAATTTATGACAGACCTGCTAGCTATACACTCAGTGAAAAGTTTATTTGAATACAAACCTATTGGAAAATTTGTTAGTCACAAATGAGAATTCTTATCACATCGAACAATGATCTATTTGAATGAAGCAAATGTTTGCATAAATCACATAGAACGTTTATATTTACCTCAAACTTTTATTTATTCCTTATTAAATAAATGTTTTATTCATTGCGTAGGATAGAGTAAGACTAAAAGTGCTGAAAATAAAAAGGACCATTCGACAGATTATCATAATTAAACCGTTTCGTTTATTTGCAATCAGCGTTCCCTAGCAGCTGTCGGATACAGGACTATTTCTAATTTACGCAATTATCAAATAGTCATTTATTTTTTAAAACTAGCCAAATGATACTTTTTACCCCACGACACTTTTAGCCCCACTCTACCCTATAAATGTGTCTACTAGTTTTGTATTGAAATAAACTCTTCTCTGGGCGTTCGTTTTCAGATAAATTCACTCGGGGACTTCTCGAGTAAAAATCAAAAATACACATCATCTTCTGTATTTAAATAAAATGCTAAACCGAACCGAACTCTCGTCGCATGATTTGATAAAATCGCAGTTCCAGATTTATCCAGGAATAATTGTCACAGAGAAAAAGCGAGAAAACTCGCTATTATGAAATTCAATTTTGCCTGACCAGCGAAGCGCACTTGTCACGTCAAGTGCTTCTTTTCTCGTCCCTATTTCGTACACAACCAACCCTTGGCAAAGGTTCGCGAAGCATCCTCCCCTTTTACATCTGCGTGTAGCAGGAACCGAAATAAAACTCGACCGACTTCCGACTCGGCATCCAAGCACGCAGGAATAGCGAGAGCATCCGCATCGCGCTTTCCACCAGAATTCGACGCCTGTTAAGCGCGAGGGGTACGGAGGAAAGCGAATGGAGCGAATCCGACGAGGAAGGGAAATCGGTAGAAGTGATGAGATTGAGTTTGTAAACTTTAGAGGCCCCTCGCTTAATGGTATTACCCACTCGGAATCCCTATGTATGTATACACCATCGAACGCGGTGTCTAACAAAAACACTGGATGCTTCTCCACCCTCGCGACCTCTTTTAGCCCTCTTCAAAGCGACAACAGGGAATTCGTCTCGTCGTCGCCTCGTTGAACGGTGGACGGGCGATTATATGAAGTCTCCCCCCTCTCGATCCTTGCCACGTTAATCGGACTCAAGATGTCCACTCCTGTGTCTTCGCAACGCGAAAAGGAACGAGAAGTAGCGAATAGGAATTTTTTTTACATCGAACAAAGATCTATTTGAATTAAACAAATGTTTGTATACACCGTAGAATGTTTATTTACTCCAAACTTGTGTTAATTCTTTGTAAATAAATTCCGTATTCATTGCGAATAAATATTTCTACTAGGTCCGTGTTCAGATAAACTGTTCTCTGGGTGTATAGAAAAGTTACATGGCTCTCTCTAAAGATCCTTTCTAAAGAGCCTTTCATTTGGAGAAAGTGCATAAATGCATGATCGCATACACCCAGAGAAAAGTTTATTTGAATACGGACCTGGTAGAAATATTTATTCGCAATGAATAAGGAATTCATTTACAGAGAATAAACAAAAGTTTGGAGTAAACATTCTACGGTGTATGCAAACATGTGTTTAATTCAAATAGATCTTTGTTCGATATGAAAAAAAAATCCTATTCATGACTAATAAACCTTTCAGTAGATTCGTATGCAAATAAACTTTTCTCTCTAAGCGTATATATATGGGAAATAATCTTTAGAAAAAAGTACCGTAACGCGTTTTCCATGACGACAGACCTTCGTCCAATTTTTTCGATACCCATACAGCCTGAACACCAGAACGAGCGATGAAAGCTATGAAGAAAATTCTATCTTTCGTCATCCCCTTCCCGACGTTCCACCCCTCATCGTCCTCGTCCCTCTCCACGTACCTACCAAGAAACCTTCGCGAGCTTCACGCTCTCGACGATGCGGATGGCACCGGAAATTGCTGAACTGGAGGAAATGAAGTTGTTTCTGAGGTTATTCTCTCGGCGATCCAGAAAAATGGATGGTTTTTACTCGGCGCGATCGCCTCGGTGACTTTATTCATTCGATAATCAGCCTTCCAAGCGGAACGAAAGCAAAGACCCGCTCGACGTCCGCAAGGAAACTCGGATAGGAAAGAAATCACCGCCGCGAATCGATCTGTTTTATCAACGGGCTCTTCAGCGCCTCGCGTTCTTCGCGTTTCGATCCAACGCGATTAATTAACTTCTTCCGTGCATACAGAGGTGCACCGGCGACACGGCGGGACTCATTATCAGACGCCTACTCTCATCGTAAATACCGCCGCGTCATCGAGCGATCGTTTCGCGAATAATTATTCATTCGATGGACGCCCGACGATCCCACGCCCCTCCTGATAAACGATATCGACGCTCGCCGAAGCGACCCTTTCGATCTAGCTCGTACGGAGCTTTCCGCGCGCGCCATCAGAAATATGAAAAACGTCCGCGACACCCTCCCTCGAATCGCGCGGCTTCCGTCTCGCCCCGTACTCTCCTCCGGCGCGCGTCGGGAAACTTTATCGCGGAAACGCGATGAAATATTCAAACGCCAATGACACCGAACGCGTCGCGCGCGCCCCCTCCTTAAAATCGAAGGCCTCGTCGGGATGAGGGACGGAAGGCTTAAGAGATTTCCACGTGGAACCGCAGGAAGGAACCGCTCCTGACGCCGTCGCGCAGTACCGTGGGAAAAGAGCTCGCACGTTTACTTTTGGCAAATTAACATTTCCTTTCCTGCGCCACTTTTTTTATCGTGGAATAATTTATCGAGTCGCGCCGTATTATTCTTACTCAAACTGCACGCCAGCTCCGTTCGCTGCCGCCGCAACGCGACAACTTCGCCGTTGTTGCCGCGGTTGTATTCAGTGGACCAAGTTATATGTTGACTTACACCCGCCGCATGTAGACTAAGTGGAGATTAAAGTTACTTCTCCGCGCTAGTCGAGCTTACGCCCCCTTAGTGGTGCTTCTCGTTCGCAGGATGACGTCGAACCTGCAGTGGTTGGATTTCGTCCCGAGTAGTTTGATGGCTAAATTAGGTCTACGAACCGAACTCTCGGATTTGGATAAGTAAATACGAGAATACGCGAAGAAGCGAGAATGGCATTCCTCTCTGTCCTATGCATAGAGCATGCATGCTCCTAACTTCGAAAAGGACCGCCCTGCACTGAGAGAAAAGGCAAGGATAAAATTAACTTTCTCGTTGGGTAAGAAATAACAAAATCGTAAACTCGAAATAATAAATTATAGTATTACTAAATGGTAAACTCGAAATAGTCAATTTTACTATTGCTAAATAGTATCTAGATATCGTCATTCTTACCAGGAAATCGTGGTTAATCAGTTTACTATTAATCTGGGTTATGTTTTAGCGACCCATCGAAATATTAAAAAAAAATAGTAAAATGTACTAGTACTTTTTTCTCTCATTGTCAGTGTACTTGGTCGTATAGGTGCTCCTATACCTCGCGGTCGATCGACTCGAGTCTTCTATAATCGTTACAGTGGAGTACCTACTCGTACCCCTCCTCCGCTCGTGTGGAGCGCGACGCATCCCACACGCTCGCGACAGTAACAGCATATAGATGAGACATGCTCGCAGCAATGAGAATTATCGCGCGTCGCTCCGCCGTTTTCTCATCCCCGTCTCTGATGGCGCCTTCCTGGACCCCACTTTCGTGTATACGTGCACGCTACACGCGCGTGCACAATAGGCAACGCCCGTGGCTCGTATACGGCGGTACACGCGTATTGTGCACCCGACAATCCACTCTATTACACCATTCTTCGATAATGGAGTCTCCCGATATGATCCTGATTTTTCACTCGAGAGCTCTTCGACCGCTTCCAATAGCGCCAGGTGACGCGGCGATAAGTCGACCGCGCGGCGACGGCGGCAGCGTGGTATTGAATCGAAACGACGAATCCCCCACCTGGGTATACGTATTTCACGCTGGTACTTGCATTGTAAAGGGCAACTTGCACATTTTTTTTAAATAACATAAAAACAATCTGTAGACAAAAATCCCCAAAATGTATGGGAGGATTGATGTGTAATTCGGTAGAATTACTGTACTCGTGTAACTTGATTATTACGAGTAGATATTTTTTGGGATTGGTGCATTCATTTTTTGAATATAATATGTATATACAGTGAGAAAAATAATTAACTTAAAATGACAAAACGCATCTAGTTAAACGTGTTTAGTTATTCTAACTAAAAAAATACTGGTCAGTTGAACGAAATATTTAGTTATTTTAACCAAAAAATTGTCAATTTAACCAAGAAGAGGGATCATCTCCAGAATTTTGGTTAAATTGGCCAAGTTATGTTTCTCAGTATACTAAGAAAAAGGATAATAATTTTTCAGATAAATAAAAACGATTTCTTTCTTCAAAATACGCTATCCGCACGCGTAGTCGCGATAAGACGGAAAGAAAGCTCCTCGACGTGCCGCGCGCGCGAGACGTGACGGGCGAGGAGAGGGTGGAAAGATTCAATAAAAAATAATCAGACGGACTTGCCATTCCCAGGGGGAATCGAATAACGGATACCCAGTGGCGAAGCGCCGTAAAGGTTATCGCTGGTAAAACAGATCCTGCCGGGGGATATATACATCCCCCGCAGTAGTAGCTCTCCTTCGGAGGTTTTTTATCGCCCTACCCGCTGCCGCCTCACGCTTCAAGTTACGTCTTTCCCGGCAACCGCGTCCGATCTTCCGTATGACTCCGCTTAGTCGGTGTACGCGAGTCGTAGCGGAGCATCGAAACGACTAATGTGTACGTTCGTACGTCGGAGCAAGAGGAAGCCGGGGATTGAGAAATGGTCGCAACGCGATCACAGCGACGATTCCATCGGGTTAAATTAAAATCTTGTCGCAAGCTAATTCAGCGCAGCCTCCCGCTGCTGGAAAAACGTGTTTGTTTCCGAAACGAGTCGAACTTACATTAATTCGGTAAATAAATTTGTGCAAATTTACCAATCTACACCCAACAACGTTCTTTCCAAGTCACAACTATTTTCTCCTTCGAGCGGCTGACCAAGAAATCAAGAAAAGAGACGATCAGAAATTTTTCGCGAAGCCCCGAGTTCCACTCACCCCGCGTGGAAGAGAGGAAGGAGCATCTCGAGACGGACAGACGAGTCGTTCGGGATGAGAGACGTTGTTAACCGAGAAACTGCGGGTAATTAGGAATGAGGTCGTAAATACTTCGAGCGCAGAGTCCCGTGCGCGAGAAAAAAGAAATTGGTACCCCCCAACGGGCGGGTGCCAGATGCGATTCCTCCGGGAAGACGACGCGAGGAGATTTCCGACGTCGATCCTTAATTTCTGGACCCGACGTTAATTCGAGTCGCCGTAACTCGAGCGAACTTCTCCGTCCGAACCGATTCTCCGTATATAAATTCCAAGCGTGTAACGTCGATGCTATCCATCGACGTTATTCTGAGATTCATGCATTTCCCGTCGAAGCCTATCACCGTGTCATTTTACCACCGTCTGGCGCGACTAGAATTTTGATGCGACGACTTTCCGTCGCGCCATAAGCTACGTCCGTATATATTTTCCTCGATTATTCCGTCGGCACGCCCGTCTCTCTCGCAAATTTTACAAGCAGATGCATAGACTTTTCAACACTCGACAAGCTCCTCGATACGAGCGTTGCAATTCGAGATCACACGTCAATTTCTTTTTAAAGGTCTGATCGAAACACCCGTTCGGTGATCACAAACATCGACCTGCATCATATAAAAGATAAATTCTCTGCATACATTGAGAGAAAATGTAGTAAATTTGACTAAATCGGCAGTTACGGAAGGGGGAATGCAAATCTAGTTACTTGGACTAATAACTGACTCGAATGAACTACAGCCTATTTCTTCAACCCTTAAACAGCATATACATTTTTCAACTCAAAATTATCGGGATTTCCCAATGGCTCGAGGTCTAAGGGCTCAATTTTGAGAAGACGCATCTTTCCCCTTCGACAATATCCTTTTAGGAATACACTAGGCCGTTCGTCACTGACATCCATTTACTGCGAAATATAAAGTGTATCGCCTCGTATAAACTAGACGAAGTTCTCTAGAGAAACTCACTTACAGAATATGTCACTTAAGGGGGTAGTCTCTCCTGAAACGAGGTCTTTTTTTAAGAATTTTTTTTTCATGGTAAATATTTTCTTAGAATTTTAATTTTTTTCGCACATAGGGGTACTATTGCAGGTCTTAAACTGACAGAAAAAAAATTTTTTTTGGTTCTTCGATGATTTTCTTTCTTGGTAAAGTCGCCTAAACACACTCCTGTTTATATCTGGTTGACATGATATCTCGACTTTGCAATTTCTGAATGCAGAAATTCAAGTCGATTCTTAAAGTATAGGGTTCCCGCTATAGCCCGAACTAGGATTTTATACTTTCGATAAAAACAAAACAAATGGCGGACTGTTGAAATTGTTGACCTCATATTTTCAACTTGAACTGCTTATAATTTGTTTAAATATTAATAAATAATTATATGGCTAGTTCCGGCTATAGGCACTCTTGTGTAGAATAAGCCCTTAAAATATGAGCCTGTGTGATCGGTTGGATAGTTTTTCTTGAATCATGTCAACGAGGTCTAAGAACGTTGTTTCGAGAAAAACGCGTTTGAAGTTTCTGTATGGCATAGAGTTTCACGCGAGATCCGCTGCTTCTTTGCCAATTTTTGAGCATGTTCTCGAACCTTTCAGAGAAAATCACAGTTTCTGCCGTATTTCTACATATAATATATTGGCTATAAAAATATGACGGTTTGAAAAATCGAGTTTTTGAAAAAATTTGACGAGACTACCCCCTTAAACCATAAATATCGTACACATCTACACCACAGGGAAGGATAACGCGATCATATTTACTTTTTTATAAAACTTGCACATTCGTAGTTCAAAATATTTTCGAAATCCCACGAATCGATAATCGAAAAAGGCGATGAAATTGAACCACTCCATGGCTCCCAAGTATACTCCCAATACACTCATTCGGATACGAAAAACGATTCGAGCCGCGCTAAATCGCGACTCAACGCTAGAGATAAGAGTTCTCCCGCACTTCCCGATACGGAGGAGGCGGACCAGCGCTGCACTCGACGTAATCGCCGAGCTAACCGACGCGGCTTCTCGGTGCCTCGCTCTCGGAGCTCGCCTTCTCGCGAACCGAGTTTGTATAGGTATCAAAGTGGCGCAGGCACACGGCTGCCCGTGGCGATAGGAGCCTCCTCGAGATCTCTCAGGATTTCGAGGATCCGTGTGAGGCGGCAAGGCGGGACCTTGCCGCCAATTCTATCGCATGGGATTTCGTCGGTGTTCGATGCATCGCTGACGGGAGAGGCGCGTGGTCGACTCGAAGCCGAGTTAGCAGCTCTTCATCCGACGAGCAACACGGCATCGTGTATATCGAAGGGTGGAAGGCGACGACGAGAGACCCTATTGAAAGAATCCCATAGATTCCCATAGACAATTTCTACGGAAATCTAATGTGCTTTTGACACAGCAATTCCAGATATCCATTAAAAAGTTTGAAAAGGACGAATAGGAATTCACTGGATTCTATGTAAATCTGAAATGATGCACTGAGAGAAAAGTGAGTAGGTACCTCGTAAAATCAATCATAATCGCAGGATTGAATTTTCCTGGTTGCTGGTACCATGTTTACAATTTGACAAACCACGAATGCAGTCGAAATGAACTTTATTGCACGGTTATAGTAATAAGATTGTAGTTTGTGATAGCCATAGATCATGGTTTGATTAATCGCAAAAGTAGATCAATAATATTACTGCATAGTCGTGTTAACTATGTAAAAAAAGGTTATATTAGGTACATCTATCGACCATGCTGCAGGTTGACCTGGCTGCAATAATCTTAATCTCTTGTTACTATAACCAGAATCTTATTATTTAGAACAACTATGGAACAACTGTCGCAGTTGGCGCCGAAGTCGACCACGATTTCTGGTGAAATTATAGTTCTTTCAACCAGATTTTTCTCTGAGTATAAATAGGGATTTACCAAAAATTTTATATGTATCTGCACACACAAGTAAAATCCCATAAAGATGATAAAAACTTATACACGCCGTTTTATTCGTAATTACTAATAGAACCTTACAAGATCTTATTTGTTTCTACAGATGCACGTAGAATCCAATACATTCCTCTTCATCAATCTTAGATTTTTATTACCGGGTGTCTGGAATTGCTGTGTCAAAAACACGTCAAATTCCCATGTGGGGATTCTATGGGATTTTTACAAGTTTTCAATGAGAATCTATAATATTTGTTCAATAGGAGAATTTCGGTCTACCGCAGCTCCGTCCTCTCTCGGCCATACGCGGCGCGCGCGTGCGCATCGGTCTCCTTCTTCGAGCGCAGAAACACTGCATTCGTTTATGGAGAGCTGCGCGGTACAGAAAGTTACTCCTTCGCGGCCGATATCGCGACGGGGGTATAATTGCGTTTGTTTTCCGTTTAATTTGTTTGCTCGCCTATTTGCATCATCCCACGAAGCGCGAGTCTCTCTTTTATTTAACGCGACTCGACGGGATCTTGTCGTCGCGCCGTGTGACAACTGCGCCAGCGACGAGACATCTTCCTTCCTCCCCTCGCGCAGCCCTCTCCATCCTTCGGGCTCGTCTCTACCTCCTCTTCGCCACTTCGCAGCGCGACCGTGGCTCCGATGCCATTAAACGACTTAATTGAAATGCATATTGGGGATGAGTCTGATATTTTTTCCCGCCCCGACGGCGCCCAAGTGTTTCGCGCGCGAAACACCCGTAAATATTTCAAGCGCGCGACGGGACAGTCGCCGCTCGCCGAGCCGAGTTTTTAGACGGAGCCTCGGCTGCCGGGGGTACCTCGTAAACTCTCATCCGCGAAAAGCATCCCCTCTCCTCCATTTAAAGCGCACGCAGGAAGATGTCTGCCGAACGGCGCGCGCGACACGTTATTATAATTACCACAGCACTGGAGCACCCGACGCAACCTTTTCACCGCGGCCGACCTTACCCCATTACCTCGTTGCACCGCTCCGGAGAAAGCTTCTTGATGTATAGCGACGGAGATAGGCGCGCCTGAAGAGGAACATCCGACGCGTTCGCGCGTACATGTACAGCGGCACGTATAAACAATCGTGAGAACTCGTATTCTCTCGATCGTGACGGTTTCCTGCGCGAGGGACGCCCTGGTATTTAGCCGTAGGAAAGTGATAATCGCTTCCGAGGGAAAGTGCAACGCGGGTGTGAGTAGTATATCGCGTGAAAGAGATATCCGGAAGAAGTGCGATAGTGCATTACGAGCACCTGCACTGTTAAGGATGTTTGGGACGGATAAGCCATGCCAAAGGTTAGTATAAAATAAGCGAAATGAAAAGTTGGATATAACCAACGTTTCCAAAAATTTCCCAGCTAAAAACTTTGATTATAATTTTAAGAATCTGTGAGAAAATTACAACATTTACGTTAAATTTGAGAAATAATTGTATTAATAATTTTCAGTACACCCTGATTTATAATATTATCATTCTTTTGTGCATTAAGGTGTTGTAATTTTACAAACATTTTTAACGGTGTTCCGTGTGTATGAGGCTAAAGTTTCTTTCCTGGCGAGTAAATTTGGTAGGTATACAGCGTCGGATGCGTTTGAACGGTTTTAAATTAAAAGATGAACCGTGCGGGTGTATTGCATTCTTCGTATACGTCACGCGAGGACGTCTCGCCTGGTCGTACTTCCTGGTACCTATGTACGTCGAGTAAGTGCATTGGAAGTTTTCTCGAACAGCGCTGTACAATTACTCATTGTCAGATAGACTGATGTAATACGTAAAGTGTAGAGCAACTTTAGCTCGTATAGATTTCCAAATGCATCAAAGTTATGCACTCTATGATTGCTCGGTAAGCAAGTATATTTGTGACGCGTTAAATAATTTCAGAATAATGCAAATAAAATGCTAAACGTATATTCGCTGTTAGTAGAATTTTTCATAAATATGTTGCTCAAATAAATACGGTGATTAATTTTAATCATATTGTAATGTTAATTTAAACATTTATTTAAGAATAGGTAGTTATTTTCTCAAATTCACGCGATAAAATAAATGTGCCCATAACTATGAAAGTGGTCTATAAGTCAAAATTTAAAAAAAATGAGTGTATCAGTTATTTCACACCACATTATTTTAAACTAAATTAATAACTGATAAACTTTTTTTTTTAATTTTGACAGACCACTTTCATAATTATGGGTACAAATGTAGACTTTGGAATAATCGATTACCCTAGTTTGCATGAGCATCGTGATGATTACATGAGTCTATCTAAGTGGCGAGCATGTCCTTAGGGGCCATCCATTAATTACGTGAGTAATTTGGGGGAGGGGGGAAGTCGAATCTCTACAAAGCCTGATATAGGAGAGAGGGAGTGGGGGATACCGAAAATCTTATGTGAGTTTTTTACAATTTTTAAACTTCAAACATGCGATCATTGTATTGCACCCTAAATATAAAATATTTGCCTGCCGATAATATAGTCGAGGAGCTAATGACGAGCTGACAATAGTTGAGTGACATTAGACCGTAAGCACGGATTAGTCTAGCAAAATAATTAGATTCATTCACATTACGTGGAGCTTCGACAGGCAGACTTTTTCCACTGAATTGTTATTCTTGGCGCACATATACGATATATATAATATATAAATCTGCGTTCATTCTTCGTATGTTAAGCAATCCAAAAAACTCACGTAAAAGATATTGCAGAAAAGGTGAGGATCTCACGGTGGATCACATGGGGGAGGGAAGGGTATAAAAACCCAAAAATCATACTCACGTAATTAAGAAACTGCCCCTTATACTGTTTTTCGGTTGAGGAAGAAAATAGTGCAAGGAAAAAATTCAGCAGAACGACGATGTTTCTGGCGCGAGAGACACTCCATACCTGTTATATTACTCATACAGCGGAACAAACGACTCAGTTACCGAAACGATTGTTACGACGATAGGATGCATAGAAACCGATCCTCCGTTGAAGGGGCTTCATTAAACAGTCCCCGGCAGGCGTAAGCCGATACCCTGCGAGGTGTGAAATTTCAAGAAGTCGAATGGATAGTGACTCTACCTATACGAGAGGACCGGCTTTCGTGAATCAAAAGGGATACTCGCTCGTCTATATCTGAAACGGAACGCGGATCCATAGAGAGAGAGAGAGAGAGTGGCGGGTTTTATATTCAACGGCTTTCTGTTCTCTATAACGTTCCGTCGACATCGCGTTCTGCCTCTCGGCGAATTGAACTCATCCCCATCCGTATCGACGAGCGGGGGCGGATAAGTCGATTGTACGCATGTATAGTTAATTATGGATTCGTGGGTAATAAATTGCCGCGATATAACGCTGATTTATATCATGGGAATTTAAAAAATCTGATGAATCACACTGTGAATTTTCGTTATACCGAGAAAACAGTTTATTTGTGGTTAATAAATGTTTATTTAAATATGGCGAAATAAACATTTTATTGAATCAAATAAATACTCATTAATTATTATATAAATATTCATTAATTATTACAATATTTATTTGACACAATTGAATCTTTCGAGTAGGCAACTGCTTCAATGAAATAAACATTTTTTCGAGTAGGCAACCGTTTCAATGAAATAAAAATTTTAACAATTAATTTATACAGTATAGGACCTCAATTATCCGAACAACGATTTATTTCATCCAGATTTTTTATTATATCTAAACGTCGGTTCGCAGTTTTCACAGTTTTTATTATAGGTAGATCGCGACGCACAATCATTAATGCATATCGATAACTCTTTTATAACAATTAGGCATACACCAACAAAAAATTATGAATTTCATGACAAAGAAACCCTAAACTGAACATTAAAATTTTATAATTATTTATAAATACTTCTAATTAAAAATACATATTGATTATGTTATGTTTCAAATATTGTTTTATCATGGAACATTGTTTCACCTATCATGACTGTTCCATTATCCGAGCTTTCGCTAATCCGAGGTAGGCCTGATCCCAATTGATTCGGATAATCGATATCCTATTGTATTTTCTCGTCTCAGCGAAATTTGTATTTCGTCGTATTTAAAATTACATTTATTAACTATTAATAAACTGTTTTCTCGTTGCAATTCTCGACATATGTAGGTATGTAATTTACGGTTACGTCGTCTTCAAACTTTCGCGCAACGTCTATTAGCTACTCATTCGAGGGAAATTGAAAGAGGTAAACATTTATTAGATGCCATTCGAGACAACAAATATTTACTCGAGCTCGATAAATCATTCTCTCTCGGTGCACCCCGTATCGTCTCCGCTCGATTTTCCTCCTCGGCGGATATTTCCTCCGCTATATCCTCCTTTACGCGCACGAGTGCGTCTCTCGTCCTACCGAAACGTTGTTGGCGGAGGGAAGAAATGTTCCAACTTCAGTTTTCGAACCCCGCGTGCGCGTTGCGATATCAGGGTACTTTATACGAGGTGATAAACGTGAGCTTCGCATTTTTCATCTCGCGCCGATATTACTCGTACTCTCGTCGATGATCGGACGACTCTTCGGTGAAAGTTCTGCGGCGCGAAAAGTTGCGACAATTAATTAACGATCGACTTCCCCCACAATCGAGGGGTGATACTCTCGCTTTCCAAATCTTCTGTACGAGTTTTTTTCGGGGACAATGTTTACAGAGATGTACTATAAAAAATTATAATTATACTATAGGTATTACCATGCAAAGCACAAACGGAGTAAGTGAAATTTAAAAACAAGTGCAAAAATATGCTTTAAAATGATCAAAATAAAATATTGAACAGTAAAAGAAAATTATTAAATAATTCTAAATAGGAACTAGTGTACCTATTGTGATGTTTTTCTATTTCTCAAATTTCGGTATCTTGACCATTCACCGAGAAAATTAATTAGTAAATCAGAGCTCTTCGAGGTGAAACATTGATTTTTTAATAGACACAGCGTACTTTTTATAGTTCGTTACAGTATAAACCCATAAACGCCCGACACATATTAACGGGAGATTGGTAAATTTTACTGTATAAACTGATGTTCGTATATACTGTTACGAACTGTAAGAAGTACGCATCGTGGTCTGTTAAAAAATTCAATGCTTCACCTCGAAGAGCCCTGTTACTGGGATAACTGTAAAAATTCATGGGTTTTCCCATGATTTTTTACTAATCCTTTTTCTCCGTACGTATTGTAAAACATATTTTTGCACTCGTTTTGAAATGTCAGTTACACCCTTTAGGCCCTTGCACACTGGACGCGTCAAGCGCCAAGCGTCGAGCAGCGAGCGCTTGCTGCTTCCTGCTTGGATTGGTGACCATTCACACTGATCGCTTCAGCGTGCCAAAAATACACCTTGAAATTTTCGTAATGTACTTCACCCAAGGTAGATCACTTCGCATGGAAACGAAAATTAATCATTTTGGCAATTTTATATCTCCATCGCTGATTGTTCTTTTTCCATTTTTACACATGAAATGTTAATCGACGTAAAATATCAAATCCAATCTGAACCAAATGCGAGGTTAGGCTAGTTTGTACACCCATGCTCACGGCTTCTGTTTCTGGTGACTTTTTTAAATGTTATTTTTAAACGTACTAACCAATGATTAATAATCCTCATGCTCTCATTAACGAGAGTAGACGCCACCGTAGATAATGAGGGTATGAGAATTAATTGTTCATTGGTTAGTACGTTTAAAAATAACATTTAAAAAAGTCACCAGCGACAGAATCTGTGAGCACGGGTGTAACTAGGCCGCTGCTCGCTGCTAGCCCAAAATCCAACACCGTTCAATTTTTGGGAAGCGTCAAGCGTCACGTACGAAATATCTCTGCGCTCATTGGTTACTGCTCGACACTTGGCGCTTGACGCGTCCAGTGTGCAAGGGCCTTGAGTGCTTAGCGCGGCAGTGTAGGCAATCGCTATAACGCAATTTAGAGTTCGATATGATATTTCCCAATTTAATATCATCCCCGCAAGCACTGTACGCGAGTAACGCGATATAAAAATGCGTCTGTAGATATATGCATAATCAACGCAGCGCACTCCTTCCAACGGGAGGACCGACACACACGCTACAGGCGATTTGCTTTTCTCTGAATAATACATAAGGCGCGTTAAAAATCCAAAAGTTTTTTTTTTGTTACACGAATACGTAACAAGCGCAGCTGGGCTTTGCGTAACTCATCCCCACACGTGGTAGTCGCCTATACATGTACGCCCGCACTGCTACATTATGCCTCCACTTAAGTATTCGTTATGTATTTTAAAGTCGTATTTCGTGGGGAATTTTTTTTCGGGGTAACTTTTACACCTTTTTTTCTCTCATTTGGTAAACCTTCTGCCGCTAACCGCAGTCCGCGGCGCATAAGATATTAAAAAAAAAGAGTTTCGCGGTCCAGTTTGTTTCACCAGCCTGTTTTTTTTTCGCATCGGCACACACAGCCCAATATACATACATATATAGAACGCCGCGAGGTGATGAAAAGCTGGTGCGAGGGCAAGTCGACTCGAGAAATAAATCTCGTTAGATATCGAGGGACCTTAGCACTAAGAAGTGCGAATTTTGAAATCTATCAGAATTTGAGAATAAAATTGAAACGCGCGCGGACCGAGAAAAAAATTCCAGCTGCATATTTGTTTACGTAAACACGACTATTTTTCAAGTTGCCCGTAAAAGCGACAAATCGATTGATCGACGATTAAAAAACGATTTTTCTTTGATAACTGTTTTCTCCCACACTCATGGCGCTTGCTCTCTGGTAAGATATACCTACCTAATGTTTCTATCCCAATTAGCTTTAAAAATGATTATCTCGTTACTATTAGACTTTTCGGCTATATTGATATAATACCTTTTTGTAGGTCGAAATGTGATCTCTCAAAAAGTATTATACCGATATGGTCGAAAAGTCCATAAATAACGAGATAATCCTACGTGAAGTTGATCGAAATTAAAAAACGATAGAACAAGCTCGGAGAAACGTCTCCAATCTCCCTTTTCCCCTCGCTAAATACGATTGCCGATCACTTAACCTCATAAAATCAGCCACTCTCTCCTCCCCGGTATAAATATCGTGATCTCGCATTTCCCTCGAGATTTCTTCCGCGCTGGAATCCGATTTGCCGCAATACCATTGCCCGCGTCCGCATTAATCGCGTCCCCTCCGCTTCCGCTTTCAAAGGGATCGCAGTCTCGTACCTCGCTTCTCGAGCACGCGCGCATTCGGTCCACGGATAATTCGGCGTGAGCCTATATATGAGTAGGTACGTATACGTGGGTACAGGTTTTTTACGAAAGAGTAACTTTCGTTCTGCATCGTATCGTTCTGTATACGGAGGAATCAAGCGTGGTGAAAGTTTCACGTTTGCCTGTAACGATATTTATTTCCCCTGCGACGTAAATGAATAATGCTTCTCGTATAATTGCGCGCATATATACCTATATGTCGGGAAGACGAGGTGTAATCGAGGGAAAAAATGAATCGTTCTGTTCACCTTTCTACAGTTCAATACTTTCGAGACGAAATATTCTATTAGATATATTAAATTTCGCGTCACTTATGCCAAAAGATCGTATACGCCACTTTACGCCCTTTTGGCATTGTAAATGCCAAGAAAGCCTTATAAACAAATTTTGTTCTCACAACTAATAGAAATACGTAAAAATGATTCAGGGATAGTAAAATAAAAATCTGGGAAACTCTAAAGGCAAAAGGGGTTATAGGATATGGTCGATACGCTCTTTTGGTATTAAGTTTCTTAAAAATCACTAAAACTAATGTCATAAGGGTATATCGATAGTAACAATATACATATTTGTGTAAGACTGAGATCGATACACCCTTATGGCATTAGTTTTCGTGATTTTTCGAGAACTTAATGCCAAAAGGACGTATGGATAATACCTTATACGCCATTTTGCTTTCAAGTTTCTAAAATTGTTTTCACTTTATTTATTCATATTTATGTAGGCAAATTTGAGTAAATAAAAAGAACTTCACATCTTTTTGGCTTCATAAAGGCATTTGACATACTCCCTTTTGGCATTAGTGGCACGATTTATTTGTGAGAAGTAAAACGAGGTTCTCAACGATTCTTTTTTGCAATCGGAAGGAACGAAAACTCGAAGAAATAAAGAAGACCGACGAGGGACGCGCGAAATGGCCCGTAGGAAGAGAGAGGTACGGCGCGTAGGGGTGGGTCAGGACGGGGGACGCAATCCCGAGAAATTACGATGCGGGATGCGGCGAGGAGTCCTCAAAACTTACGCGAAATTAGATTTTAAATTCCATTACCCTTCCGCGCAGCCATCGTGGTCCGAAATTGCGGGTAAAATGGAAAAGCACGGCGGCCCCGCGCGGTTAAGCAGATGCAATTCTCTCGCGAGTTATGCACCGCGCGGTGCGCCCTCGAAGGGGAACATGCGAAAATGAGAGAGGGACTATGCGAAGAGAGGACGGCGTGAGGATGGGGGAAAGAGTTCCGCAAGTGCGGAAGATCCATAGAAAGAAAGGAGTGAGATTCTGAAAATTATGCGTCTAGCCGGTTTTGGAGTACACGCACGCGATCCTTTGGCTATCCTTGAGAAAAGATATTTGTTCCCCAAATGCGAGGCTTTGAAAAGCTAAGTATCGTCCGACTTTGGTAGAAATCTAAGGATCCTCCCAAAATTCTATTCGCCATTTTAAATTCTGAAATTCTGATCCCGGATTCGTATTCAGCAACCCCAAAAACTCCTAAATAAAGAGACTGGTAGAGAGCGAACCATTTTTTACGAGTTTCGACCCGCCATATTGTCTCCGCTAATTTTAATTTTTAATTTTCGACCTCGTATTCGTATTCAGCAACCCCGAAAATCCCTGAGTAAAGAGACTCGTAGAGATCGATCCATTTTTTACGAGTTTCGATCCGCTATATTGTCTCCGTCATTTTTAATTTTGGATTTTTGATTCCGGATACGTATTCAGCGACCCTAAAAACCCCTGAATAAAGAGACTGGCAGAGATTGAACCATTTTTACGAATCGGACAAATGCTTCGTTCGAAAGAAGACAAATTTCCCGTTCCCAAAGTGTTAAACAAATTCCGGAAGTCGTCGCATCCGCTCTATGCACCTGCCAAAGAATGTAGGACGCATTTTTGATCATTGATGCACAGGCTTCCATGTGTAGACCCTCAGCGTGACAGTAGAAAAAAAAACGTAAACACAGCTGAGGGTCGCGAGCAGGTAGGCCGTTTGTCTCGCTCTCTTTTCCTCTCGAGTATTCGATCGCCGCTGTCTCTCGTACTCGTTCACTCTTTCTTCCTCTCGCGTACTCGATCGCCGTTCTCCCTCGCACTCGTGGCACTTGCTCTGCTAAGATATAGTATTCCTATTCCGACCAGATCTACATCGATTATCTCGTTACCTACAAACTTTTCGCGTATGTCGATGCAATACTTTTTTGTAAATCGAAATGTGATCTTCAAAAAAGTGTTATACCGATATAGTCGAAAAATCCATAAATAACGAGATAATAGTAATTTAAGTTTATCGAAATAATACCACTCTAAGGCCCAGTTTAACTATAATTTCTGGTTAGTTGCTACGGAGTAGCCAATAGCAAAGCTGGAATCATAGCAACCAGCCAAGGATTATAGTTGAACCGGAGTTGTACAACTGGGCCTAAGAAAAAGCCGGTAATAGCTGTAACTCGAGGTTGGCCCCTTGTTCTCACCATTTTTTATGACAAAGGGGGGTCGATTTCTCATTGCAACCGGTACTAATCCGCCCTACCCTGTGCAATAATAATTTCAGGAAAAATAATTTTAATTGAGCCGATCCGTGATAATCGTGCACTCATAAATCCGAGTGCATTTTTTTTACCGGAGGCCGAGTTGGCACACGGAACGTTTCACATCCATCCCTCCTACGTCCAATGCGCTTACGAGTCTCTGTATACTTCCTCCTGAGCTCGCGCTTCTCGGCGGTCGTTAAATACAGGCTATATAACGATGGTCTACGAGCGAGCGGAGTTGATCAGTGTTTCACCTCGTCGCCGGAATGTTCGCAATTCGCGAGGTGACTTACGCTGCTGCAATCCCATTTGCCGCACTCGTCCACGCACAGTGCACCCGACGTCTCGGCGACCGTATAACGAACGACGACTCCCGACGGTATATAAGAAAGTGCAGCGGGGAGCGTTGCAGGTGTCCCCTGCGGTATGTACAGTGCACGAGAGTGCATCTGCTCCGGATTGACGACCACTTTCATCGACTACTTTCGACTCGAGGAGAGACCCGCGCGCGATCTCCACGGTTATCGGCTACTGCATTCCAAATCGAACCGTGCGATCGAGACGATTCGTATAAAACGAGAAAAGCCGGAAGCGGACGTCGATATCCGAGCGATGATCGAAAGCGAAGCTATAACTCGATTTCATTGAGATAATGTTAACGCGTTTGGTATAATCAAACGGCGGCTGATCGTTTTCTTAAATTCCATTCACCATGTATATCGATCATTTACATAATATTCCGCGATCGAAATACGCGAACAGCGAATTACCGCGGAATTCGAGGTATTTAATGCGGCATTTCCGGGCTTCCAATTCCCTCAACGAATCAATGAGAATTCTTATGATATGATGAAAAACGAGTTTCCAATTCCACCGCTTACCGATTCCATATATCCGCAGGAGGATACAGGATTAGCTTTTGCGTGAGGCTGTGTCCGTGTTATTCGTTTTTTGTATAACTGTATATTTTTAATTTTTGTTCTCTATTCGTTCTACACTGGAAAAAAATTGCTTCAATGGTTTCAATATCATACTGTAAGGACCAATACATAGAGTTGAGGCAACCAATTTGAAGTTGAAACAAATAATTAATATCTACTTGAAACAATCACACCGTGAGATTCGCCGTATTCCACCTCACCGATGGTTGAATGAAACACATTTTTTTTTACTATACCGCATGAGGCTAAACTTACTCGACAGGAAAGAAAATTCAATCACTATTATCTCATTATCTATGAGCTATTGGCTCATATTTGTATAATACTTTTTTCAAGATTACATTTTTATCTACAATAAAGTCTTATGTCGGTATAGGCCAAAAGTTCATGGATAATGAGAGAATAGTGATTTAAATTTTTTTCCTGGCGAATAAGTTTAACCTCATACGGTATCTTGTTTAAACTTTGCTTCTTTTCTATGTACCTTTCCTCATGCGCTCTTAGGAAATCAGTCTTAGAGCCATTATAAAGAAACGCTCATACCTACCTATATCAGCAGCATCGATCGGACGGTAATTACATATTTGGACGTTTCGAAAAGTCGCGACTCAGTTTCGCGACTTTTCGCGAAATTGAGTCGCTAAATTTGCAGGCTTCGTAATGTCGAAACATTATGAAGCCTGCAAATAAATAACACTAAATAATACATTAATATTTAACGCTGCCAGAATGCCGTCCAATATAAATTTTTGGGGTAATTCACAAATTGGCTCGCGAAAAGGTTTCGCGGCGCGGTCGACCAGGGGCCTATAGTTGCGTTCGCTTCGAATACCTACTCGTCGCGCGATATAACTCGCTCGGTAATTGTGGACCGTTAATTATCGGGCGGCCCGTTGTTAATTTCCCGCGGAGCGCCCTTAGCGATGCGTGAGATAATAATTACATGGGAATTGTTAAAGGCCCGCAATGCAGCGAATAGAGAGACGCGCGAATTTCGTCGTTTCGATCTCCACGCGTGCTCGCAGCAACGATCGCGAATCGAATCCACTGCGCGGTGGTCGCATCGGATTCCGATTGGCGTTGCGCTTATTTCGGATACGGACGATTCTGATCATCCGCTTCGCGCGTGGAATGTCGCGGTTATATCCCGCGTACACGCATTGGTGCTATCGCGCGCGGTTCTTCCGGTTCGTGCAATCTCGAATTTCGCAGGGGCGAATGGGAAATGTGGTGCGACGTATGATTTGCCAAATAACGTGGATGATAATCATTCTAGATTGCTTCTATACTGAGAGAAAAATCTGATTAAAAGAACTATAATTTAACTAGAAATCATGGTCGATTTCGGCGCCAACCATGGTTCCATAATTCTTTTAAACAATGAAGTTCTAGTTATAATAATAAGAGATTACGATTACTACAACTAAATCAGCCTGCAGAATGGTCGATAAATGTCCCTAAACTTTCTTTTTATATACGATACAGTAATATTATCAATCTACTTTTCTGGTTAATTTAATCACAGTGCATGGCTGTCACAAACTACAATCTTATAGTTATTATAACCTCGTAACAAAAGTTATTTTGACTGCATTCACGGTCTGTCTAATTGTAAATATGGTACTAGCAACCAGGAAAACTCCAAGATTATGGTTGATTTTACCACGCACTTTTCTCTCACTGTAAATGATAAATGAACAATAAAATGTAATCTGACGTACCTAATTCGGTTTTCCCACTAATTTTTTTATTGTGGATTCGAAAAATTTGGTGAAATCATTTACCATGTATTTTTCATTTTTCATTTTCGACCTTATTTAAGCTAGAAAACAATATTTAAAATACAGCTACGTCATCGTCATGTAAGACTATCTCTCTCATACTCGTTGCTTGGTATAAGTGCGTCTCTGTGGTTTTTCAACGATGTCACAATCTCGTAGAGGGAAACGCACTTATAACTTTGTAAATAATTATTTGTTCGGACATTTTCTTTTTCGTGTGACAATGAATATGTATACAGACTACAAAATAAGTTTAGAGACATGAATATTTTTTTATGCAAAAACAAAATTCTAGCAGTATAAATCTCGACTAAATTTTGTCAAAATTAAATTCCAGCTTGTGAACTTTACGTCGCATGAACTCCAATCGACACATTTATCCATGTATACCCAGATTTTCGCTCTACGCGATTAAATGGAATGCAGGAACCAACGAAAATGCTCATATTCGCGCTTCTGAACGGCCGAGACTTCAAAGGCGAGAACCGCCGCACGTCGAAGTTTCTACGGGACAGTTATATAATGTCCTTCGGGCGAGAGGGTACGTCAGAACTAAATTGCTCCGGATAAACAAAACTCCCTGACCTAGCCCGACGCTGTTAACATTGCTAACTCAAATGTTTGCCACTTGGATTCCCGCTTCGGGGTATTACGGCGATTCTACGATTCGCCGCACCGCAAGAACCGCCACTACTACACACGGTCGACCGATGATCGTCGGCGGAATCAGACGTTCGGAAATTCAACCGTGATGGGCTAATATCGCTCTATCGGCTCGACCGTATACACAAGAGGATAGACTTTTTACTTCGGAATAAATGCAATTTTGTTGCATTAGTTAAAAATGGGATGAACGCGCAAATTCCAAATCTATTATTTTAAAGTGGTTACAGATGTCGAAAAAAAAATTTTCATAGAAAATGTTTGGCTATATTTTTACTATAAAAAACTGCTTTATAGTTTTCGCGTATCTCTACTGCATTCTGAGATAATCGCGTTCAAATAAGTTAAACAGAAACTACAGCCTTTATCTCTGCACTTCTCGCCGTAGCGCCGTATAAAAAGGATGAAATATTCTACAAGAAATGAACAAAATTCTTTTCTTATAATAATTTTATTTCCAAAGACTGACATTGGCGCCTGCATCGAACTACGATGCAGCAGGATCGAAGGAACTCTGCAGACATGACAAAAACTGCATCTCATTCCTCGCGCGATCTCTTCAACGTTAACGACGCCGCGGTGTCCATTATTCCCGAAGCGGTAGAACGAGATTCTCGACAAGGTCGCGCGCGATTCGCTCTCGAAAGCGGGCCGCCCGAAAAGGGGGAACGCCGTTAAAAATTAGCCACGTCACGTTATAGACCTGCCGTGCGTGATGCAACCGCATCGTCGTCGACGATTTGAGAGCCCTCGCGTTCGAGAAAGTGGTGTACGTCGTTAACTTATAATAATTACTCGGCCATTACGAGTGCGCGACATCCACCTTCCCACCAGTACGATAAACGACGCGGGAATTAGCGTATAGTTCGCCGCATGGAAACGCGATGACGGTGGTCGAACCGGAGTTTCTCCTTCGCCGGGTAGGGGCGAAATCTCGGGAAGCGCGGGCTCGCCCGGAGCGAAAAACTGCGCGGGAGCGTCGCGTGGGTAAATTATAGGACGCGTTATTTTCGCGACGCGAAAATGCAGCGGGAACACCGAGCGGTATAGTGCGCTGCGCCGTATATCAGGGACGACGATGCTGCAAACGACGTTCTTTTGTTTAGCGCGTTCCCAACGCCGCGCGCGCGTGATAGTATGTACGTACTCTCTTCTAACGGCTAACCGGTCTTCCTCCGCTTTCAATCACCCTTACGCAACCCCTCTTCCTGGCACTCCCTCCGACGCGGCAGGTGCGGGTGAGATTTTTTCACCCGCAATTAATAAAGTCCCTTCGCGAAGTTGACCCTCGTATTTTTTCCCACCGCGTCGATTTCCTTTCGCCGGACGTCTTTATACGCTCGATCGAGGGATCGGTGCGGTGCGTTTGCGAAATCACGTGGTTAGTGACGGGATGATACATTTTTCAATAAGGTAATATTTAACAATGACGGAGGTATTAACTATATAATGCTGCAAGGACTCCAATTGTTTGTCATTACGTGGAAAATCACTTCCAAACGATCCCCTTGAAACTCCCACTCCGATTCTCGCATCCGTCGAGAACCGCAGAATCTCCGTCGCAATATAGTCGTCGTATTCACGAAAATGCGATGAATCTCTCTCACGAGGCACGGTAAAGTTTTTCCGCTACGCGCATCGCAAAGTTGAGAAGGAGCGGGCGAAGCGGGAGCAAAGGAAGACGGTGTTCCCTTAAAATGTAAGTTAAGCGTTGCAGCGATGTCCCGGCGACCGGAAGTCGCGCGGAAGAAAGTACCTGACGAGAGCGCGACGGGGTTCCTCCTTTCCCCCTCTCCCTCTCTTTATCTTTCTCCTTCCTCTTCGTTCCCTGCAGCAGCGACGCCGGCGACCTCGCAAAGTAGCCTCGTAAATTCCGCGCGAAGGGAGAATTCGCTCGCTCGCCACTCTCAGCGCGCGCGGGGTGAATTCGAGTCTCGTATGGTTCCTCCGGGCAACGAGAAATAACGCATTTTCCCGAAGGCTCGAGCTGCACAGAACGTCTTCTTACCGTAGGAAAGTCTCGAGGAGCGATTTTCTTTTGCTCCGTCGCGTCGCGGGCGTATATCGAGTTCGCGATCCCTTCGAGCGTGAGAGAGCTCGATACGAGCGAAAGAACGAACCCACTATACTTATATAATATTACAGCGTGATTAGAAAGGACGCAAGAGCGAGACGACGGACGAGCAGAGATTTCCATCGCCGCGTGAGCAGCGCGGCCTTAATTTGCTTATTCGTCTATTGGGGGTCTCGGGGATTTCTTGCCGGACGATCGTTGCGACTGCGTGGCTGTCGTTAACTGGCTGTTACCCCTTGAAATACGGGAGCTCCTTCTCTTCCTCTGACAATGAGAAAAGTTTGCGCTAATCGGTATACAGCTACGCCCTTTTCGCATTTGGTACGTTATATACTTACACACGTGTTCTTTGACCCCCGTAAATTTTTTAATGTAGACAAAAATTAAATTTGCGAGCACCTATAGCCAGTCATTGCGCAGCTCCACTGACTGATTGACTATTTCCAGCAACTCCTCTTCGACGAGAGATTAATGTTGCGGTTGTAACGATAAATTGATTAAGTTCTATAAATATTGTTTTTTTGCCACGAGCAGCATCGCTGTTGAGAAATAAGTTTCACGTATACTGAGAGAAAAAGGTCTAGTTGAATATGAATACCTAATAGAAAAATGTATTTTAGATAAATAGAAATTTATCCACATCGAAGAAAAGTCTATTTGAATGAAATACATATTTTGCATATTTTTTTAATCGAGAACGCGAACCTAGTAGAATATCTGTTTAATTGAAACAGATTTTTGTTCGATGTGATTAAATTCCTATTCGTCTCAAATACATTTTTTTATTACATTCGTATTCAACTAGATCTTTTCACTAGATGTACGTCGACCCTTTTCTATCTTCAGCGATTTTGAAACGTGGAAGTTTAAGCGGATGAGTAGAAAATCAATGATAGCTGGAAAAATAGATTCTCTTTAATAAATTAGTTCGTCAATTAAACTCAGCGGTTCGCCAGCTGCGACGGTCGAAGCGAGTTGCGGAATAGTTTTAAACGAATGTCAACATTCGTTAAAGCGCAGTCTCGTTAGATTCGTATCCATATATACTCGAGATTTTTTAAATAAAATCCACCCCAACGGCGTGGTCGTTTGCCACATAGGTATACGAGTGCAACAAAACGAGCAGCGAACGAACGGGTCCGACACTCGGTGTGCATGTTCGCGAACCATTGGTGGTTCGCTCAACGGCGTTTAAAGTCTCGTTCTTGTTATTCGAAACGAAGGGGGGCGCGACTCCTGCGCGCACACCCTGCGCTTCTACCACCGCATTGAAAACTAGACTGCAGGTAGGAAAGAATCGTTAACGCGGAAAGTTACTGCTTTACAGTCCAAGATAACGTTCCTTCCGTTTCGAAAGAAGGCTTTATTAACAACTTCTTGCAATTTTCCGTTCTTCTGCACCTAACGAAAGTTGAACAGATAAACTCACAGCTGGCGACTCGTCGCTTTTCATCCCTAAGTTTTCTCCGTACCACAATGGGAAAAATAATTAGGTTAAAATGCATCGTTAGATGCGTTTACACTGAAAAAAAAATTGTATTTTTAATATACTTTTATATAAAGCTTTTTTCTCCAATACGAAATTATGAAAATTAACTTACGCCTTAATAATGAAATTAATATATTTCCTTATGAAATTTCCCTTATAAATTTCATAACAGAGTATATTAATTTTCGTAATTACGTACCGAATAAAAGCTTTATGTACAATTATATTAAATTTAAGACAAATTTTATTTACAGTGTATTTATTCTAACCAAAATACTGGTCAATTGAACCAAATATTTAGTTATTTTAGTTATAAAAAAGTGGGCAGTTTAACCAAACAAATGAAGGATTCAAATTTCACCAAACAGCTTAACCATCGTCTCCAAGATTTTGGTTGGATCAACAAAATTTTCTCACCATCGACAGCGAAAAAACCCTGTGCGCCGATACGCTACGTTTTTCCCCGCGCCGACACTCGTATACAGAGAAACTGCAACGAGTGAAAGCGTTTCCATGCGAGGACGACACTATCACGCGGGATTAAACCGACTCGTTCACCCAGTGTGATCCGTAGCCGAGGTTGCCGCCCGTATAGTGCGCCGCGTATGTGCGCGGCGCATATGTAGGTACTCGGCCAGCGTCCACCACGGCGCCAAACTGAAATCAAATTGAAGTTTCGAATTAAACCCACGGATAATCCGTCTTATTCGAATCCGCTTCCGTTGATTTGCTCGCGAAGGCTCGTCACATCTCCGTAATGCCGCCGCGAGGAACGCGCTCCCCCGCGCCGGGACTTTTACGGGGAAACGCGATTATCCCGAATTCGAGAGAGCGATTGCCGCGGAGAAGGAAAAAAATGGATCTTCCGCGTTCGACATTATCCGAGTGTTGTACTCCGAGGCGGAAGAGGAAGGGGCGAATGAACGATTCCTCGGGATTCCAGGGGAGGGAGGAAAAAAGTCTCTTCCTCTCGAAGACGAAGAGTCGCTTCTCGTGACGCGGGGGAGAGGTCCAGTCACGCGATTGATTAAACGCATGGTATACGAAGTAGGCGCGCGAGTGTGCGCACTGTACGTGCGTATAGACGCGTGTACATTCCACGCACGTGCCGGGACTTCATCCTAGAAGCGAAAAGGAGAGGCATCGAGTTGACATATCGGGATCGTTCCGCTGTCTAGCCACATTTATGTGCCTCTTCCGTCGGTTTTCCGTCGCCGCTCTTTTTTCTCCCTTCGCCCCGTGTCCTTTCTCATTCGCCCGCGTCGAGTTCGGAAATGGAATCGCGCGGGGCTGGCTGCACACGAAAGAGAGAGCGAGCCCGCGTGGGGAGTGCGGCAAACTCCCTTACCGCACGGGTAACCCCCGCATAAATATCTTAGAATATCAACTTCGACGGGCCGCGACAAAAGGGACAAGACAATGGAAGCATTGGCGACACGTGCCGCGCGGCGTCTAAACAGGCTGCGACGCCCGGATGCATTATGGAAACGCGCTCCGAGCCAGGATATCGTGTGGCTTTAGCGAGCGGATAGGGGTGCGCCAAAAATTCGAATCGATGTGATTTCCTGGAGTGTAAACTTCGAATGATAATTCGATCTTCGCATAAAAAATCATAATATTTCCTAACTCATTTTGTAATCTGTAAACATATTCAACGTCACACAAAAAAGAAAATAGCCGGGAAACGAATTATTCGCAAAATTATAAGTGAATTCTCTCTTTGTATTATGACATCATCGAAGAGCCATGAGAGATGCACTTATATCAAATAACGAGCTTGCATTTTTAAATAGCGTTCTCCAGCTTAAATGAAGCCGAAAATGGAAAATGACAAATACAGGGTAAATAATTGTATCCAAAATTTTCAAATCTACAGTAAAAAAAACAGCGAGAGAACCAAGTTCGGAATAAATAGAAAAATGCCCGATGCTCCACCTTATGCGGCATTGCAAAAATAAAACTGAGCACTCTCTCGGTCTGTACTAAAAGCCCATTCATGCGAAATAGTTATGCCGGGAAGTCGCAGAGTGGTTCCACCAAATTTATAGGTAAGGGTTGAAAGGGCGACATGCCACTACCGGGATCCATATACCAACGAACGAGGAACAATGAATTCGACTTAACGTAAGAGAGAGAACGATATATAAATATTTCGCAAGGTCTCAATCAACTTCCGCCCCCCTGTAGCGTGTAATACATTTTCCCTGTATTTTCTTCCCCGTGCAGCTTCAATGAATAAAGCGAAACTCGATTACGCTGCATCGGCCTAAAATTTCATGGGTTATCTATCGATCCGAGATAACGCAAAAACGATAACCACGAGTTATTGCTCCGAGCGGTTCTTTCGATGGCTTGCCCAGTGTCGTTCAATCATTTACAAAGGTCACCACCTGCGTTATCTGCACGGGGTTCGCAGCGAGATAGAGTCGACCCGCGGGAAAACTCGATAAGCGAATTACGCTTTATCTGGGACGTTATTACGCTCGACGTCGAAAAGTACCGTGCGCATTTCCCTGTCCTATGCTCAATCGTTGCTTAATTCTCGATGAAATTCTTTATTAATCGCGTCTAGGTACGCAAAGTGATACATTTTATAAAGACTGGACCAGAAATGCTGTCCTAAAAGTAGATTGAAATAAAAATACGAAGTAATTATTAGATACGATTGGCACTTCTCAGAGAATTAGAGGAGGGGTGTAAGTTTTTGAGCAAGCATCAGTAGCAGTGGTAAAAAATGTGATTCAGCCCTTTCAGGTGGTAAATTTGAGAAATTAGGTCCGGCCTTACTTAGCCCCAATGTTTGATTGCGAGTGGATTAAAATTATTTGATATTACTCGTATCGAAGCCACTTCAGGGGTTCTCAACCACACTGATACCATTGATAACTATTACAAATTCGTAATTGTATCCTCTGACCAAGGACGACTAAACCTATTGATAAAAAATGAACGCAATCTCTGAAAGCTCGTCTTTAAGGTATATTGACAACGTTGACTTCGAAAAAAATAATTTAAAAATTCTATCTTTATTCCTCGAGCAGGAATGACCACCCCTATTCCGAAAGTGGACAAAAATTCCGAAACTCCTGAAGCCACTTCGATACAAACAATTTTCATCCACTCGGAATTTATCATTGGAGTTCCATAAGGTTGACCCTCGTTTCTCAGATTTACATTTTTCATCGCTGCTACCAATGCTTGCTCAAAGACTTACATCCCTCCTCTAATTTTCTAAGAAGTTCCAATCGTATCTAATGATTCCTTCCTATTTTTATTTCAATCTACTTTTAGGACAGCATTTCTGGTTCGGTCTGTACTTTGCAGTAATGCTGCGCCTACAGAAAGGCAACCGCGATATCGAAATACAACGAAATACAAAGCGTATCACCTTCTATGTTTTTTCCTACACTTCTGATGCAGGTGCCGGATGAAACAATGGAAGCAAGACCTCCCTTCGACCTCGGTGATCATCACTTTCCACAACGAGGCTCGTTCCACACTCCTGAGAACCATCGTCAGGTGAGCCCAGAGTCTTCCTCTCCGCTTGTTTCCTCCTCTACGAAAAAAGAACTGTACTTACCTGCCCTTATAACGCGAGATGCCGGACCATCTCTTCGGAGGTATCGTCGCGAATCGATTTGGCGCCACGATAAATTCATTCAGTCGCGGCTCGCGTCCAATCGCAATTGCCACGGATGCCTCGCGCGTGATCTATTCATCCGCGGGACATTCAATTAATCGAATCGGAAAGAATCGGTACGTCGTGCCGGTGAATGCGCCGCTGCACCCTACACTCTCCTCGCTGCACATCCCTCTCCGGACGAAGAATCGGTGCTCGGAATCTCCTTACAAAGCATGAAAAATTAGCGAAAATTCTCGTTCCCCCGTACAACGCGGTACGGCCAATGGAATTTTCTAATCGCCAAATTCCTTTGCCTCCGTGCCAACGACCGTTACCGGGTTCAGCCTCCCTCGGCACTTCTCTTCGCGCACGCTGAAGCACCCCCTTCGTCTTCTCGCTTCACCGTTGATCGCGCTTCGCGAGAGGCGGCATAAATCACGCATTTTTTCATAACCGCCGAATTAATTAAGACATTTTTCTTGGCGCGGGTCGCCTTCGCGCGCCATCCGGCCATTCAGTCGGCGTGAAATTGTTTTAATGCCCGGTAATTTTTACAGCCGAACTTTTCACCCCGGCACGAGATATCCCGCGCTCGAGGCTCGCTCCTATATACCCCCGCACCGCCCTTTCTCCATCTCCTTTGACGCGATACGGTCGAACGTAATCTCGGCATCATTCTCTTGTGGTTTTCAGCGTGCTGAATCGAAGCCCGGAGCATCTGATTAAAGAGATCATTTTGGTCGACGACTTCAGCGACCACCGTAAGTACCAGCGATTACCCACGTACCTCTCATCGCGGCGCGCGCGGAGTGAACGCGAGGAACGATTGTTCATTTCAGCCGAGGACGGAGAGGAGCTCTTGAGGATTCACAAAGTCCGAGTCATCAGGAACGAGAAACGCGAGGGGCTGATGAGGTCGAGAGTTCGAGGCGCGGACGCGGCCACGGCCAACGTTCTGACGTTCCTCGACTCGCATTGCGAGTGCAACGCGGACTGGCTCGAACCACTTTTGGAGAGGGTGGCCGAGGATCCTTCGAGAGTAGTGTGTCCCGTTATAGACGTCATCAGCATGGACACCTTTCAGTATATCGGTGAGAATCGGAATTAGGAATTAAAAATGCCAACTAATTTTAAAGCGACGCTGATAAATTGAAGAGAAACTTGTACGGGAACGGGATTCGATTTAATTCAATTGAATTTGGGGCGTCGACAGGTGCTTCCGCCGACTTAAGAGGTGGATTCGATTGGAGCCTAGTATTTAAGTGGGAGTACCTCAGTCAAACGGAAAGACAAGCGAGGCAGAAGGATCCGACGCAGGCAATAAGAACGCCCATGATAGCAGGCGGTCTGTTCGTCATCAATAAAGCTTACTTCGAGAAACTCGGAAAATACGATACACAGATGGACGTGTGGGGCGGTGAAAACTTGGGTGAGTAGATCTCGGAAGAAGAGGCCATCATTTTTCAACTACTAGCACACGTGAAGGAAAGATCGCGAAGTTTCCGCCTTCGGTCTTGATCGAACTTCGGTTGAATTAAAGTTTATCGAGATCCATAGTTTTTTTCATAGCAGCTGAATAATGGATTAAGAGCAGTGATAAATTCGAAAACTGTGACGACTTTCTTCGCAATGAATGGACGAAATTCGTAATAATTCAATTACAGCAAAAAGGTCTTTCGCTCTTTCTGTTCTACAGAAATTTCCTTCAGAGTTTGGCAGTGCGGTGGTAGTCTGGAAATCATTCCCTGTTCTCGCGTTGGACACGTCTTCCGGAAACGCCATCCCTATTCCTTCCCCGGCGGAAGCGGAAACGTCTTTGCGAGGAACACTCGACGCGCGGCCGAAGTCTGGATGGACGACTACAAACAATTTTATTATAACGCCGTACCTCTGGCACGAAATATTCCCTACGGAAAGTATGAAGAATTTAATTCCATTTCTTTATTTCCTCTCGTCAACGCGATTGAATTTTTTTCTGAAACTAAGAAAGAATATCCCATTGAAGAAATTTCCACTCAGAATCTTCCACAGTGTGAAAATCGTTTCGGAATATTCTATACAGATAAATCTATACACGGTTTTTAGCAAAACATGAAAAAGAAATTCCTTGACTTCTAAATGTTTTCCAGTCTGACATAACCAAATTTCCCTGACCGCGCTATGGGTATAGATCTAGTACAAAGTTTTCCGCATCAATCGTTTTTCATCGCATAAACAAACCAACTAATATTCATAAAACAGGTTATGACAACTGGAGAAATAAATATTAAAATAATTTAACTGTGTCAAATCATATTATTATTTAATGGCTTTTTTTTTAAACAGAAAAGAACTTAGATACACACATACACATATGGAAGACTTTCTTAGATTTCTATATAAATTTTTTAAAAGTTTAACAGACTATAAATCAAACTACAGTAGACTTCCAATAGTCCGGCATCCAACGGTTCGGAATGCCCGATGGTCCGGCACCAGTATCGATTTTCAAACGATCGCGCTTCCGAACGGTATCGGCAGGCGGAAAAAGAAGAGAAGAAACAAATCAGTTAGGGGGAAGCGGCAGATGCATTAAATAAATTCATAACATTTGCTGGAACAAACTCACGTTATAATTGTGCAGAACTCATTAATTTGCATATTCTAAGAAATAACTTTTTTAAAAAGAGAGCTGAATCTACAAAACAAAAAGACATTAGAGATTTTTTAAAATAAATGTCTCATCAGTACATATTATGTACATACGTGTAAATTTGTAACACATTTCACTGGTTTAATTTGTTGTTAAGACATTTCATTGTTATGTTATTCAAAATGCAGGAATAAAGGTATGTTTTGGTTTGTATTCGAGTTTAAATGATTATCTCAGCATTTCTGGTAAACAACGCTTGCTGTCAAACATCATATTGCAGCTGCATTCATTCTACGACTTATCATTTAATAATCGCGGAACACATCTCCTGATAATCCGGCATTTTCGGTAATCCGGCACCGGCCGAGTCCCGAACGTGCCGGATTATTGGTAGTCTACTGTATTTGTGAAATTTTAGTATTTTCGAAAAATTCCAGAAAATTCTTGACTTTCCCTGACTATACCAGGTTTCCCAGAATTAACTGACCACTGGACATCCTGCTATAACCTTTCAAAGAGAGTATGTGCTCTTCCCCCTTTAAACGTATCGTAACCATCGAACGAGACTCCGTAACTTCCCGTTTTACTTGTTCAGCATACAAGACCGAATGGAACTAAAGCGTAAGCTGCACTGTAAGCCGTTCAGCTGGTATCTGAAGAACGTTTATCCGGAATTGGTGATTCCGACGAGCGAAGGAGGTCCCGGGGGATCGCTGAAGCAAGGCTCAGCTTGTATGGACAGTATGGGACATCTTCTCGACGGAAACGTCGGTCTTTATCCTTGCCACGATACTGGCGGCAATCAGGTAACTTTTTCTTCAATATTCTTCGTTCAAAGTGAATACACATACATATGATTCCAAGAAAACATATTCTTAAACTTATTTGACTCCAAAAAACTTTCTCTTCAAGTACGTTACGACTTACTAGAATCAAAATTATAATTCTTAAGCGACAATTTCGACCTTCCTTTCCAGGAATGGGGTCTGACCAAAGACGGCCTCATCAAACATCACGATCTCTGCCTGACCCTCCCCGTGTACGCGAAAGGCACTACGCTGCTCATGCAAATATGCGACGGAAGCGAGAACCAAAAGTGGCGGCACCTCGAAGGCGGCCTCATCCGTCACACGAGAATTCCCGTTTGCGTGGATTCGAGATTCCACGCGCAGAGAGGAATCACCGCGGAGAAGTGCGACTCCAACGTGGAATCCCAGAGGTGGCACCTCTACAATCACAATCACTAACTCCCGACATCCATCGCGGATCTGCGGTTGATTCGGATTGACAGAAGTGCGGGCCCTTTTGTCGCGTGAGGGTGTGCGCGCCTGTGTGTATCGCTTCGCTAGAAATTAATTATGCGGATTCTGCGCGCTCGACGCATCACGGTCTTTGACGTTGGACGACTTAGGGAATCGGCAAGTGAGTCGAGGAGCGAGGGGGCGTCTAATTGCCGCGCCGAGATTTCGAAGGAGCTGGATCCATACCAACGAAGTCCTGTAGGATCTCTTCCCGTAAAATCATCGTCATCGCTGTCGGACTAAGAATCGCGTGCAAAATGAATACACGTACTGCCGTACACTGCGGAACTAGAATTCTGCAAGGACGGAAAATGTTCTTGACATATATAGGATATGCGTGTGCGCGCGCCCGAGTGTTCTTTCCGCGTATGTTTAACGAGCCGGAGCCAACAAAATGCGCGTGGATCTAAGAATAAGAAGCTTTTCATAAGAATAACGCAGGGCAACGAATGATAAGCGGGACGAGGTTGCTGAAGCTCTTCCAGATATGTAGAAGAGCGCCGGAAGGGTAAGTGTACCTTGTATCGAGGTAATGAAAATGGTGAACCGATTTAGACGAGACTGAATTATCGAATTGACATGTTACATTTTTTCCCTTAAAGATTACTAGTTTTTAAATCGGCATCTCATAAAACCACACTAGTTTTTGAGTTGAAATTAAATTAAGGTTCTACATAACCAGAGCACATACCATAACATTGTCCGTAGTCAATCTAAAACTTGATTATTATGACATTTTTACCAACGAGATTTTCGAAATAAATTCCTTTCAACAATAAGTAAGATCATAATACTCGTATTTTCAATACGGGTTTGTAAAACTTCAATATACGACGCGGGTTAATCTGCAACTTTCAACAGCGTATGTGGTACAATTGCCACCAAACATTTAACAGTCGTACTATCTGAGCAGCAATGAGTCACAGTTTTGCACTAAGCTAATATGTGAGTATTTACGTCCAGCGTATGAATAATTGCATAGAAACATTATTAGATAGTGCAAGTGCAAAGTTCCAGGTGTAAGCTAGGCCATTGTTTGCGTTCACAATCGTTACGAACGCGAAAAAAAGCGAACAGCGTTACTAAAAAGTTGGATTTGTTTGCTAGCTGTAAATATTTCATTTCCCTTGGAATACATCCACCTTTTTTGACTCCCGTCTAGCATAGTTGACATCGACTTGTAAATATTTCAGTGAAAAAGAATATTACGTTACCACTCGTATGGCCTAAACGTTACGAACTGGTGACTAGAAAAATTCAAAATACAGCTATATTAATATTCGACAAGTTATCGTTGCAAGTGAGCAGCTACAAGTGAGATTTTATTTTTATTAAAACTTCTTATTTGAACGTTGCGTGTACCATAATAGTCAACCCTTCCAATAATCCACTTCTAGATATTATAGTTCATCTCCATCTTCTAAAAGAACCTCCCAGTAACGTAATGCTGATTCAGGCAAAGGAGGAATATAGTCATTAAAAAAAGTTTCACATTTAATTGAGCTTGAAGCTAATAAGTTTCAGTATCCATATACATATAGGTGGATAAACAACTTCCCAAACTGTTCGATGAAATCCGTTATATGAATATTTGTTAAGGAAAAACCCACTCTTTGGGTCAGGCCGTGCGACTTATTTTTAGAATTCTTAGGCTTTCTATCTCATCGAATATCGACTTTATTTTAAATAAACGTTCGTCGTTTATACAGTGCTTCAAATATTGAGATTTAACGAAGCGACTGCAGTTCGATGAACGAGCACCACATAACGACTATGTTATTATAGACATCCTATAAGTATTTTTTACGCAAAGGTTTATTTTTGGAATCCGTTATTTTTTTCTTAGTTGTGCGAATGGGTATGTTACAATGGAATAAGTGAAAATACTATTAATAAAAGCGAGTGATTATCCGATAACAGCAATATATATATATATATATATAACGCATTGTTCTTTTGTATCGAAAATTTCTAATGTCTTCGCACATCGCGGTGTTCCGAAAATAATACCGCAATAAAATAAGCTTTTGTATGATAAACTTGCGCATATATTTGCCATTGCGAATGACAACTATAGTTGAAAATATTTGTCGAAGATATCGTATATAAAAAAATTATATAAAACATTATATAGATCCATTAAAGAACATGCAAAGACATACGTATGTACGTACGTAAGAACAACATGTAAAATATATATCATTACTGTTCCTTTTACAAAGCCTCATTCTTTAGATTATAATACATTCGAATGGACCTTGGATATAAATTTACACAAATGTATCTGCAACATTTCCACAATGATTCTGCAGAATCCATACTGTATGAAAAATTCCTCTTACATTCATGGAACCTCTTGATCTTCTATTTTGTCTCCATAGGAAATATTTGTATTACACAAACCACCTCTTTTATCTAGACTCTAAACGTTTAACCACATCTATCAACTGGCATCGTAATGACGTACTTGTAAATAATGGTTATAATATAATTTAGTTATAAAAACGTCGCGTACTTCCGAAATTTTAGGCTGTATTATAGAATGTATCGTAAATTAAGGCAAACGGAAACTTGAAAAATGGAAAATGAATGTTAATATTTATATAAATTGTCCGAAAAATGCTGCCGCGTCTATAGACAACACTGGATTAAGTATTTTACATAAAATGATAACTTAACATGCCAGTGCAAAATCTAATATATTGAAATTATTCATACAAAATTTCGAGTTATAGAATAACTGATTTTCTCTTATCACGTATACCAGGAATTTCTGGCAAACATCGTTAAATATTATAATTTTGCAGTACCAAAATGGTTGTATTAAAGGCTAATTTTAATCTGTATTTTACAATGTATAATAATAATTATAATAACCTGTGTATATTACAAATATGATAATTAGATGCTACAGAAATAAGTTTTTCTAATAAAATCAAGGACACTTCCAGAGTGTGTGAGTGATTTTTTTTCTTCATATTTTAATTTCAGCATACATAAAATCACTGATACAAAAAAAATGAATCCACTTGCCTTGAAAATATATCAACCGGCAAGATTAGAAAGTAGTTTTTCGCTTCCCGAGTCCTTTCTTTACCTTCTTCTTAAGCTCCTCGATATTAATGCTACTTTCCTTCTTAACTTTTGCATCAGATGATTTTTCTTCTGGAGGAACAAAGACTTGTGCTCTTCGCTCCTCCCTTTTCTTAGATGCCTCCTCGTGCCTAGCCTCTTGCTCTTTTCGCTTCTTAGCTCTCTTCTGTTCATCCTTAAGGAAATACTCTCCGGATGCCAGCTCCTTGTCGATCTTGCTCTCCTGTTGGGGTGGCGGGAATGGTGTGTATGCCTTCTTGACTTTCTTATTTTTAGGCTGCTTCCTCTTGCTAACATTCTTGCTGTGGAATTTTGGTAAGAACCTCTCCCAATTCTCGTCCTTTAATTTTGGGTCTTTCGCCAATTCCCTCTTGATCATTAAGGCTTTAATGTTGTAAATTGGGTGGATATTCTTCATGGTATCTTCGACAATACGTCTGACTTGCTGCAAACCCTTATATGGCCCTAAAGCTGCGACTGTTTGGCCTTGGACCAAGACGTAACAGTTGGTCAATAATTCGATTGATTTTAAAGTACAGCCATTGGGTCCGATCAGTCTCTGTCTCCTTTTTACAAATTTTTCTTTATTCCTAACCAACGACGATATTTTTATTATATCCGCGCCTATCTCATCTTGCAGTACTCTCACCGCCTGTTCGAACGGTACCGAACGCGACAGCAATTTGATCACATCTCTAGCTTTTATGATTATGTAGGGATCCCAAGTTTTCCTGGTCGTTTTAACGGTCATACTACCTTCTATGAGATCTAATTCTGCCTTGATAGAGTACTCATCCAGTGCTTTTTGCACTAGAGGCCAGCATTCTTTCAAATATTGTTCCCTGTACTTGGGAAATAGGGTGGCAAATGAACTCTCCTCCAGAAGCCGATGCGGATTATCTTCTGGTTTAAACTTTGGAATCTTCAACGACCAAGCATTGTCCACGGGGCCAGTGTTCTTTGTAGTTTCTTCTGTTTCCGAGTCACTCATATTTAAAGTCATCACTTTTTCGCTCACTATTCAACTTTTTCACTATTCAATTCGCTCGAGAACAGCCCCCTGCAACACTTACACGTATATTCCCCTTAGGTACGCTTTGACACCAATCGTACTAATCCGCTACGTGGCGCCCTACACGCTGGCCCTGTCATATAAAATGGTACGTTCGAACATTTACTGGACTATTTTTATTACTTCATAAAACTCCTTATCCCTACATATTTATTACAAAATGGAATAATACTTCATTGCACTCAAGTCCCTTGATTCACACCTCATTTGCCCGCTTTCAGCCGGGCTGTGGCGACCCGTCACGCTACGGCGGCCAGCCGCCAGGTGGCGCCGACCCTCTCGGCCACGGATAGGTATACACGATGTACCTACCTATCTTAGTCGAGCAGTTTCATTGCTGACGGATGGTAGTTTGGTAGTCATGTACAGTAGTGCATGATGGGAAAAGTCATTAGGCGCGAGTCTTTAACATCATAGTAGAACAACACTTAGGGATCGATAGAACCATCATATTGTAATTGCATTACCTCTCTCTATGAGTGACTATGGTATATGAGTGACTAATCATACAAATTATTCTCTAATTTCCATTTCATAATAATAATAACTGTTGTGATGGGAATTTTATTCTACATTGGAAATAAATCCCATTTTGACCAACAAATATAGTCCTAGGACACATTAATATCTAAGCGAAAAATACTACATACTGTGTCGTTATGTCGATGACAGGACTATGAAGAGGAGAGATTATGAATAATAATGATACTCTCGTTAAGTTTCCAAAACGTACTAAATTGTACGTCCAATATCACGTGTGTGTTTTCACGTATATTACATAAAATAAGATTCCAAATACATGAAGGTGTAACAACAGATATGAAATAAATGTTGAAATTCCATAACGGACCCTCCCCATGTGAAATCCTGAAATTCTCACGCAACATTGTCTACTTTCAAGGTCTTTATTGACAGTACGCAATCACTGGAATATATCACAAATCATTTAACATTATGCTACCGTTAAACGCGTAGAAAAGCGAAACAGAACCAATGACGGTAAACTACGGGGAACAATTACAGTATAATTTGTATTACGTCGTCTAAGAACTAATGTACGATTTCAATGCATATTTTTACACCGTTTCACGTTATACCCATGTCACTGCTTTGCGGGCATCTCCCGTTAGTAATTCCCTCTCGTGTTTCATATGCATCCTTCTTAAAGGATTATTACGGTATAATGAGATACAAAAGATCCCACTGGCTATGTTACTTTTATAGGTATACTGTACGTACTTAAATATACGTACTTATGCGTATTTATCGGAACTATGCTAAACTCAACAATCGCGGCTGAGAATCCAAGTTCAACTCCCGAATGCTTCCGTTTAACGAGGAACGGGATAAAAGCGCAAATGGAAAATGGGTTGGCACTGAAATGCTCCCATATAAGTCGAAGAATTTGGATCTCCGACGTATGGTAGAGTTATAAACGATTTGTCATTCATTTACTCAAAAGATTCCTCCACGACACGAAGCTTGAGAGTACTTTTCAATGACAACGAAACCTCTTAGGACAGAAGTTCTAATTCAATCACGGTCGAATCTATTTTAATGAAGAAAAATAGATCTACCTAAAAATTAGATATATCGATAGCTTTGTATTCATGGCTAGGTATGTACTCGCAGCGTTTTGCATCTCGCATGTATGCTGGCATACGTAGAACGCTTGCTCGTTACAGTAACGACAGAAAACATCTATCGCGTTATAATCGCACAAAAAAAACGGAGGGGATAGAGGCCGAACGATTCAGTGACAACTTTGTTTATTATTCACCAAAAATAATGTAGTACCACATCAATCGAAGGTTTTTGTTCTTGGAAAGTAGAGGTACTCGGATGGCTGGGAGGGATTGAATCAGGGGTGCGGCGGTTCACTGTTCAAAGATTCATTCTTAATTAATCGAAACAACGTTTGTCTCCTGCAAGCCACGAGTATATACTAACGTGTTCCTCGGGTGAGGGTGTATGTGTGTTCGGGTATAAAGACGTGCGCGCGCTGATTAAACGATTGATCGGGATCCTCGGCGTATTGGCTTCTATCTTTTTCCCCCCTTTTCCTTTCATTTTATGCCACTAAGTTAGGTCTGTGCCACCATTAGTTAGTAGTTCGATAAATGTATACTCTCTCTAATGTACCTCGTATGTCGACACCCCACTCAGAGAAATAGCTACATGCACTATGATTTTTCATACAAGTACTACGTCTCATTAATAAATTCAATTCGTAAAACCTACTTTTCCGTTACATACGATTTACTCTTACTATTCGTTTTAGTAATAATGCACAATTATTTGGCGTCGAGCGTTGGCGAAAGGCAATGACCTCTTCTTTCTCCTTCATCCACTGCTCGATAAACTCCAACTTGTGAACGAAACATTCATCTTCCAGCTGTGCTTCCAAAATGACACGATTAAAAGAGCTCTCGGACTCTTTCAATTTACCGATAGAACATTTCAGTTCGAGATTGTCGCGACTCATCCAATCAAAATCTAATTTTCGCCAGCGCTGGATACTGATTTAAATAGATATTATACGCGCGCGCATACGCGAGTGTAGACGGGTAGATGGGCATGAAAAAGAAAAAAGTTAAATGGAAAAGAGAGCGAAAGATATAAAAGACCGATTAAAGTGAAGGACTCCGACTCGTATGGCGACTGCGGTATAGCACGTATAGTTGCTGGTTTATCTTCCTCGGAGTATATTATTCGCACAATAGTCGGATTATAATACTTCGTATGTCGTAATAGTATAGTATAGCGATGATATATTCGTAAGTGTATGTATATAAATAAAGAAGAAGTAGCGTCGTATCGTAGTTATTATTGCAACTTTGCAGGTTTGCACGTTCGAGAGAAGCGCAAGGAGAACGTCTCCCGCGGATAAGAAGCTGTCATTGCTACGATTCCTACGTTACTTTCGTAGAGTTAGCGATAAGGCTCGCCAATTTCGCGATGCAGGGAATCAAACGGAGGGGGGGAGACTGAAGTAATGATATAAAGCAAGACAAGGAAAGAGGGAGAAGAAGAGAAAAGAAGAAAAAGAAACGTGAAAGCATTACAGAGTTGTAATCATCACCACGAAACTTCACGTTACTTCGCATATCTACATGTATGCTCGTGGCCGCGATGAAATGACGGCACCGAGATACGTACGTCGTCGAAGCCGCGTCCTTAAAAAGACATTTTCAACGTCCGGGGTTCGTCGTTCTAGGAAAACCAGTAAAAGGAAGGAAGGCAATCGTTCTCCCCGGCTAGCCTCCTAACGCTTATCTCGGCCCTTTCTGTTCGAAATGTGTAGTTCATTACCATGAAACGATATATGTATGTATAATATTAATTACTAGTTTTATACTTTATTATAAATTAATTAAAGAGCTCTTAACCGTAGGTGTTTATGTAGTGTATAATAATAATAATAGTATGTACGATAGCTTTTGTAGCAGCTTACTCTTTCGGCCATTTCCATCGAATTGGACGCATCTTTTACCTTCTTCTTTCTCGAAAACTCGAAGAAAATTCAAAGATTTTCGGTGACTAGCGGCATTCCCAAATTTTCACCGTCTGATCCACGCTACCACTGACGACATACGGATGACTCTTGTGGAAATCTGAGAACGAAACAAAGACCGGGTAAAATGGTTGCCACCGCCCGCCGACGAATAAAGGAATATGAGCAATCGTTCAAATGAATGTTATACCACTCATGAATCACGGCGTAATTCCAATTTCGAGATAAATATTGAAATAGCTTACCGACAGAGGTGCAGAAGTGAACGTGCGCTTCGAGTGTCTTCATCGCTCGCTTATTGCGCGTATCCCAAACTCGCAGCGTCTTGTCGTCGGAGGCGCTAACGATGAATTTGCCGCCGGGGTGGAAGACAATACCGCGGACCCAGTTGTCGTGCCCAAGGAGAGTGAAGAGGCACACCCCGGCTCCGACATCCCACACACGGATTGTCTTGTCCCGCGATCCCGACGCGAGGAAGGGTCCTTCGTGAGCGCCTTTGTTGTCAGCGCCTGCCGCGGCATTGATGGACGCTCGCGCACTTTCTGGCGCCCAAGCGATACACTCCACCACGTGATCGTGATCCCTGAGCTCGAGCTTCACAAGGCAGAGAAATAAAATTAATTCGAACGCGCGCACGATCTCCGAAGGCTGATCGCAGTGTGGTCGAACAGTCTACCTTCGTCTCCTTGGTAGCCACGTGCCAAATCCGAACCGTCTGATCGTTGGAACAGCTGGCAATGAGCTCGCCACACGGGCTTACGCGTGCCATCCTCACCCACTCCCTGTGACCGACCAGCGTTTTCACACAGTAACCCGTCGCTACTTCCCACATCTTGATGGTCTTATCTCTGGATGCGCTCACTACGAAATCACCCTGTGGCATGAACGCCACCGAGCTGACGTTGTGGTCATGGCCGTGCATCGTCTTGATACAAGCGAACGATTGTTGAAAGTCCCAGAGCTTGATGGACATGTCCGCGCTGCAGGAGACCAAAAGCTTGCCCGACGTATCAAACGCCACATCTTGTACGCTATCCGTGTGACCTTTTAACGTTCGCTCGAACTCTCCGCTTTCAAAGTCCCACACCTTCGCGTGCGTTCGCGAAAAATTACAAGTGTTACGAAAGGAAATAACCAGCAAACGGGAGATGGCTGTTGCGCATCACGAGTAAAAAAGTGTTATTCGGCTCACGGACTTACCTTTATGGTGGCGTCTTCACTAGCGGAGACCATGAGACTGAAAACTGGATGGAAAATCACTCTGTTGATGGGAGCTCTGTGGCCGGTGAGGCAATATTTTTCTGGCGGCCTCGGTATCCATTCGGTTGGTGATCTCTTCCCCCGCGTCGGAGCTCCTTCTATGAACTCTTTTTCGGCCTCTGAGAGCTTCGACTCCAATTCCATTACCTGAATACCATGAATATAATCGTTAGCTCTTCGTTTTGTCAAAGCTTATAATCCGTTTTCTAATTTACCGGGACTTGCGCTAATGATTACCTTTTTCTGCAGTCGTATGACGGATGTCCATTTCTTCTCCAGGAGACCGCCATACTTGCGCTCCACCTCGCCTGGCATGTCTGCCTCTTTCTTGAAGGCTTCCAGCGCATCCTGGTAGCCGTTGCTGCTCAGGTAATCTGCAATCGCCTTATTTCTGCAACATTGAGTGCAAGCATCAGCGATACGGATTCGCTTAAAAATATACGCTACTTTTTGTTGTTGCAGAATCTTTTCTCCAAGTCTTCACTACCGTATATTACAAGTCACGGTGATAATATCGTATCATGCTATTATATCACGTGAATATGTAATTCAACTCCTAAAGTACCTATTATTTTCGAATATTCGAATGACAAACGCGAATCATAAAGAGAAATGACTAAACTATAGAAGTTTCCGGAGTATGAGAGCTGTCATAAGGAAGAGGTACTTTTTAACAAATATATAGGAGCATTACATAATATATTACGGTGATTTACAGTTCCTTACGAGAACTGTACGATCTCGCACCGAGAAATTGCTCTTCTAATTTAAAACGCCAAGGATGAAGTTTATTCTTTCGAACAAAAACACGATTACGTGAACGATCAGAAAACCTAGAACGCTCTGCGACTCAATTACGTACGCAGGTGTTGTATTTATAGTCAATATTATTAAATGTACGCGAGTATGTACGAGCTAGAGCTACGGCAGAGAGGAACCTCATAGGCACGTGAGAAAAGAGATTGAAAGTCGGGTAAAGTCTACTATACGCTCGGGGTGAAAGGCCGCTTCGTTTGTAACCTAGTAACTATTTCGCCTCTTATCCCTACTCCGCCAGCTCACATTGTTACGAATACTTAAAGCGTGACTTAAATTTTTACATTCGCGACGTTGTATCGTACGGAGAAATGTGCGCGAAGATCCAGTCCCATCCGGAAGACTTTGCGTAAGGAAATGTCAACGGATAAAAATGATCTCTACGTATAGGGAATGTTAGATGTGTCCAACTTTAGTTAAACAAATTCTCAGTCTCAAAATGTATACATAATCAATGATCCCCCGCAACATAACACGCAAGACATTCCGGTTACGACTCCTACGCCAAAATGACGTCATGCTTTTAACTCCTATCATCATGGCAAAGGGTGGGAGCGAGACTGCGTACAAATGAGTGAGAAAGAGAGATTTGAGTTGCGGAGAAAAAAGGAGGACTTGGGGGAGTACCACCGATCGATGCGGACTGACCCCCGCCCGCCCACCCGCTCTTTCTCTCTCACCCTGCCACGATTTCGTCCGAGTTATCGATCGCATGGAGAGTTGCGCGTGCTCCAGAACAGGGCAGCCCCTTCCTCCGCCAAAACGAACGGCTTATTCCGAAGCTGTAATATCCATCTTTCAAGATAAACGCTTCCCCTCTTTGCGAACGATCGATCCTTCGACCGCAACATCCCGACCGGAGAAGTTGCTGTCCGATTCTGATCCTGCGTTCGCTTTCTAAAACGCGACCACTTTTACGTCTACGTTTCTCCATTGATCGCGCGCCCGTTCGCACGCGTCGCATGCTTCGCACGATCCGTGGCCATTTGGGGGTGGAGGGGGGTGTGGAGGGGAGCACGAATTTGTCTCATTGCTCGCACTCCCGATATCGTGCGACTTGGATTGATCGAAACTTGCAGGAGAAAGGATGATTTACTCGATTATTATTGGGAGAAACTTACAACTCCTCCCTCTGACGTTGAGACAACACCATTTTCATGATCCTCGTGTAATCTGGTTGATTTCCTGAGTGAAACGATTCCGATGAGCACGACTAGATCCTCCAGTCAGCTCGATTTCAGTGTTGTGCCATTACCGTTACCTGAAAAATGAATGAAAGAAAGAGGATGAGTTGCGGCAGTCCACCATCCCTTTTCGGGTAGAGTCGGAAACGCGGATATCGGTCCTTCAATAATATCGCCGATCTTTTCGTCCGAAAAAACAAACTCACATTCTTTTTCAATGAAGTAGAGAATTCGAAAAGGTGATGATAATGATTCTCTAAAACATTAAAGAATCGGGTGATTCATAGAAGCAACTATATGCAAAAGTTCGTCGTTAACATAATATGTATGTGTCCGTATGCAAACAATTGCATCATCGTGCGTAACGCAATTGAGCGAAAGACGAAAGTAAAGCTTGTAAACCATAATGAACCTGTCTCGTGTTTAAATTCGTTAAAAGTTTGCAGTACTTTATTCATTGGCTATTGATTAATTGCTCTCAGTGGCATTGAATCAACGATCTTTAAAGTTCAATCTGAAGAATGAAACTAATGTTTTCTTGGACAATTCTAAAGAATATCGTTGGAACCATGATCGGAAAATGGATGAGACGAAATGTCCAAAGAAGACCACCGCAGGAGACCTTGACTGCTATTGGGGGGGGGGGTCTAGGCGTCGCGACGCTAGGCGCCTATAGATACGCGTCTCCACGATGTGTACATACAGCGTGTTACAATCGATATCTCATCCCTACTACCCGTATCCTCGCTCACGCAATGCATTCAAATATTCATTGCCGGTTTTACAGCGATTAAAATTAGCCTCGACGAAAATCGTAAGTATTATCAGAGACGTGTAATTAAACCGGGACGAGGCCGCGTGCATATCTGGGCATTTGCGACTTTAAAAAAAACTAGGATCAACTTCATAGACCGCGTTATCAATGAGGCGTACTGAAATCAATGCCCTTCTATGATATCGCATCAAATCTGCATAACTTTTTCATTATTCTAAGAAAAATAATTCGGTAATATATCAACAAAATATTAAAACGTATTAAAGCATCTGCCTTCTGATAAGATCTAAGGAGCAGTCATATGCATTGTTTCCTTGAAGAAATGAGTTCCCCACTGATATTTATGTGCTGTAATTTCTTTGCAAATGAAAGCAACCAAAAGAACTTCAGAAAATTTGATAACTCAAGACAAACGCAATACAAGACAAACATAAAAATAGTCTTCCAAAGCCTGGTAAAGGCTTCAATTCCTAGCATATCAACAGTGTAGAGCATTTAGAAGGAATAAATTGAAGAATATAACTTCTAAAGGGTCTAAGTGGCATATTTGCTAAAATATATTTTTTGCTTGAAAATGGTTGTAAGTGCAAACCCCAATGCATCTGAAAAGGGTCTATGCGCAAAAGCATACATAGAGTCTCAAAACTCAAAAATCTGCAAGACATGCTCGACTATATTCCTTTGAAGCATCTGCCTGTTTTTGCCGATTTTCCTAACTTTAGCTTTTTGGCACTTAAACCCTTTAGAAGTTATACTCTTCAATTATAGAAATAGTCTTTTACTAATTTGTTTTTCACCAGACTCTCGAATAGCAACCTGTGTGGGAGCTCCAATACCACCTTAGTTATTCCGAGACTCTGGAAATTAGAAGCAATTTCTCTTGTATTGCCAGTTCTGCTGGTAATGCATTAAAGATTGTTGCTTAAAAAACCGTCACTATTTGAAGCTCGAATCAAAGTACAAGGAAAATCATCTCAGAGATTCCTTTCTGGCTGCAAATTTTCTGTTTCAGCTATTTTGTTTCTAATTGATTTGAAATATTCATACATTGAAATGAGTAATTAAGTCCAATGTATTTATGAAATAATAGCCAAATTATCAGTGTACAGCATAACTTTATTGCAATTATGCAGTGCCAGCTAATAAATTCCAGTTAGATCTGGCTACTAAACGTAATTAGTAAAGATACCCCAATTCAGTCTGAGGATGACGTTAAAGGTCTTTGTTAAAAGTGTTGTCGCGAGTGTACTCATTAAGAAAACAGCGATATCCATACCACTGATCTCAGCTTTGCTCCAAAGTGCACGCTGTCAAAACGGAGCGCAAACACGTGAAAAAATATTTATGACAGCTCCCGCAATGACTGGGACAGTCAAGGTTCGGGAGTATTCAGAACGAATATTCAAGTTCACGAATAATTGACAAGTGTATCGTGACCGTAACACGACGGCTGTACCACGCAAGCGGTTACTCGCGAAAAAATCAATTCAAGGAGACAAGCAACATTCGTCTCGGCCCTCCCTGAGGAACGACGAGTACGACGAGCCCCGAGCATGGAACCCGGAGCGTCGGACCGTCGGGAGTCGAGGGAGTGTTTAAAGAAGTTGACACCAATAACCGATCCAACGTGAAATCATCGGCCAAACATGAAACAACCGTTTGTTGTAAATCGCGTACGGCCATTTTGCTGGGGGGCCCGTCACGTCTGGCCGTGAAGTTCCGACGAAAGGACAGAGATTACATCGGATGGGACACGCGGGATACGCGAACGGTACGATGTACGACACGGTACTCACGTTTCCTTACGGCGAAAGAGTAACGGGACACCCTTCGGCTCAGAAAAGTCACGAGAAAACCGGGAAACACAATCGTGAAACCTCTCCTCCGAATACCTTCTGCAATCAGACTACTCGTAAGGTGGCGCTCATCGACGCACGCGCCGCTCATGATTTGACTGACGTCACGAAAAGACCTTTCACTCGTCTAGAGAGAGTGTGATTTTTTGAGTTTTTCTAGGGAGGTCGCGTTGTGCGTTTTCTCGTTTCTCGCAGTTACAATCAAAGTTCTAATGTGTATTCCTCGTTAAATTAACTGAGAAATATTTGCATTTTTGTTCGTGTATAGATTTCTTGTCCTATCTATCTATCTACTCTTGTATCTATCTATCGATCATGCGTCTTTCCTTTCGGAACTCATGCTCTTCACCTGCTCCAAATAATAATATAACCTGAATGGGCGAACTCGTTATAATCCGTTCATTGAACAAGGACAACGTCAACAGGTTCATTCACTGCGAAGCGAATTTCAGTGTTTCACGATTAATCTCATGGCTTTTTCTCAACCGAACTCAAGAGGTGATTTTCTAATGCATATATTTGATTTAAATTTTTGGAAGTAATGAAAGAAACATTTTACATTCTAATTTTGTATATCCACAGAATTACAGAACAGAAAGATTTTAGAAGAATTGCAATTGAAGAAGCAACTGTTGCTCAAGCAAGGAGTAGCGCCAACTTTGGGCACTTCACTAGCCGTTCCACCAGCTAGTTCAGCCTCCAATCAGGTTTCGGCACCAACAACCGACGGCACGATAAGCGCTTCCCAACGTGCAGCTCTCCATAATGCTCATGCAGCTTCCGCAGGTTTTTTCGTAACACAGGACTCCTCATTTGGAAATTTGATTTTACCTGTACTCCCTCGATTTGACAGTAAATGACTCCACATTAGCATCATCGATTTAAATAGAACTGACGTGATAATTTTGCAAAAGCTACAGGTATCACGCAATCGAGCTAAGAAAATTACACATTAACTGCTAAATTATGAAAATTTATCTAGACTATGAGTCTTAGATAATAGGTAATATTGAATAGTGAAAGTATAATAGGAGGATATCGAGGAGAAATCTGAATAGAGATTAGAAAAGATTCAAACATGGCTTGTATGCGACTTTGTAAACTGGAAGAGTACCTTCAGCAGTTAGACGTATTTGAAAACCCGAAAATTTTACTGGAGCAATATTCCACGAGTGCTCACATTGGCGCGCATGTCTTGTATACCGCGCAGTCCCAGTTCAATGACCTAGAAAATCGCACTATCGCCGATTTAGGCGCCGGTTGCGGTGTTCTCACCCTGGGAGCTCAATTGCTTGGAGCAGCTCATACAGTAGGGTTTGAAATAGACTCGGATGCTTTGAATATCTTGTCCAAAAATTGCGAGGAGGCAGACTTATACGTTGATGCCGTGCAATGCGACGTGCTTCAATACTTACCAGGTACGTTTGCCACATCAAGAGAGTCTTGCTCCTCTTTATTGTATGCAGGCTTTACAGTGTAGGGACAAAGCAGTTTTAGGGAAATAAGGACATAATTTCACAGAAACAGGGACTTTTAGGGACCACATTCACAAAACGCGTATACAGATAACTCGCATGGTTTGTACAGGACTAGCACCATACATGTTAAATCTGTTACTATTAACTGCTATAGCAAAGTCTGCTGCACTCATCAAATAAGGCTTATCGCCATAAAGCTACTTCAGTCTTCAGTACCTCACTCTGACAGGATATCTAAATATACTTATACAAAAATATCATAAGAATCTATATGAATTTACATAATATCTGTATAAATTAATCTACATAAATGAGTACCAATTAGAAAAATTGTAGATATTTCGAAGTACATTGAAGGTTCATTTCAATTTTAATTTCTTCTGCAGAAGTACATCCACTATACTATTTTGCCTCTTTTTTTTTGTTTTTCTGCAACATATCTAGTGTAATTCTTTCGTTTTTTCCCTTCTTTCATAGTCTTTCTAAACCACTGTACATCTCCTGAAGTATACAAGTCCTTGCGATCTGTTTCTTCTCCACACTTTATTATCTTATTAATTTCTATTTGCATTACTTTTGAAGCATCAACGACATTTTTATGAGATTGTTGCATATCTTTTAGCTTGTTTTTCATTTTCGTAACTATCCAATTTTCCTTATCTAAACTCGGATGTACTGTATTCTATAAGCTGTACATAAGAATAAGGACTTTTAGGGTCAATTTGCCAATTTTAGGGACTTTCAGGGACTTAACAAAAAAATAGAGACTATAGAGACAATATAGGGACATACCTGTGAAGCCTGTGTATACGGTAATATCATTCTACGAGCTTATTTTATTATTTTTCAGATAAATTCGAAAAGTACTTTGACACGGTAATAATGAACCCGCCGTTTGGTACAAAACATAACGCGGGCATTGACATGCAGTTCCTGGAGGTGGCGACGAAGCTCGCCCGTAACGCGGTATATTCTTTGCATAAAACAAGCACTCGCAATCATGTACTCAAAATGGGGACGCAATTCGGGGCAAAAGGTACGGTACTCGCGGAGTTGCGATACGATTTGCCCCAAGCCTATAAATTTCATAAGAAAGCATCTGTAGACATTCGTGTAGACCTAGTAAGATTTGAATTATGCTCTTAATTAAGGCTTTTATATTGTATATAAGAATAATTTTTTTTGTAATGACCTCTTAAATTTTTTCTAACGTTATCCATATTTGAAAATGACTGAATTTACTTGAACTTATTTTAATCGCTTATGCTATACCTACATTTCTTTAGAAACATACAAAAATATCAAAGGAGGAAGAAGCAGGAGAAACGTCGAGTTCTTTCAACTATGTTATTCAGCCCCCACACCCACTCCCCAATTTTAGATTTTATTCAAACTTGATGCCCTGGGCAAGTGGAAGTTCATTTCCATGATTGATCGTAACAGTAGCACGCTTCATATAATGCTTCCATGCGTCGCTTCCACTTTCTCGCCCTCCACCGGTAGCCTTTTCTCCGCCAAAAGCCCCGCCGATCTCCGCCCCGCTAGTACCGATATTGACGTTGACTATTCCACAATCTGACCCATGTGGACCGATCCACTAAAGAAGGATTGCATATAAAATCACGGGCTATAACTAATTTCACTCTCAACATAATACTAATCTCAATAACAGTGTATAATAGTGGCTTTATTATTTACCTGGAATATGTTTGAAACGCTTTTAGTGAAGAGCGAACTGCTCAGCCCTTGCTCGACACTATTGTTGAGACCAATGGCTTCCTCTAGAGAATTAATCTCGAAAATATAAACAATTGGTGCAAAGGTTTCGTGTTGTACCACTTTTGCGTCTTTTGACAAACCAGAAATAATGGTTGGTTCTACATAGAAACCGGGTCGGTCTATTTGTTTGCCACCAAACTCTATAGTACCACCGCCTTCCACGGCTGCTTTTACGGTCGTCTGACGTAAAGTGTGCCATATTTGAGTAATTATTTCAAAAATCAGAATTTTTGCAACTACATACCTTATAAGCATCTACTGCTTTTTGACTGTGCAGTGGACCGTATAAAGTTCCATCATCCAAGGGATCGCCTAGTCTTTCCAGAATGCTTTTAAAAGCCGTCCGAAGGCGACCTGCCAGAAAAACAAATGTAAAACAACACTGCCCCTTTCGAATGATTTCAAATTGTACGAAATCACTCTACCTAAGAACTCAGTCTTCAGTTTGCTATGTAGAATTAACCGTCTTGTCGTGGTACACCTTTGACCCGCAGTTCCAACGCACGAGAAAACTGCTGCTCTTACGGCCATTTCCAAATCTGCGTCTTGTGCAACTGTGTGATAACGCAATGATATTTTGATATAACAATAGCATTACTGATTACTCCAACTCTTTTATTTACCAATCAATGCGTTATTGCCACCCAGTTCCAGTAGCGACTTTCCAAATCTACTTTGAACCTTTAGTGCAACCTCTTTTCCCACGGTTGTACTTCCGGTGAAGGAAACGAGTGGTACGCTGAAAGTGAAATGCGTTGGGTCGAAAAGTAGCATGCCCCGGCTAGATTAATAGGAATGATAGATACGCACTACTATTTAATTAAATTGCAAACAGTACCGTTTATCACTGACCAAAATGTCTCCGACATCGGCTCCACCCGTAACGAGAGACGCAACCGAGCCGGGAATGCCATTGCGTTCCAAGACTCCAGCAACAATCTTCGTTGTTGCTATCGAAACCAACGGCGTAGTAGGAGCTCCCTTCCAAACAATCGCATCGCCGCATACCATAGCAATTGCGCTATTCCATCCATACACCTGTGTAAAACTTTTACCATAATACATTGATGTATCGAGTGAAAGGTGAAATCATATATACCGGAGAAAAAGCACTACCGCCACAGGAAAATTGAATGCGGATATAACGGCGATCACGCCTAACGGATTCCATTTCTCGATCAATACGTGATCCTTCCTTTCCGAGGGTAAAAGACTCCCCGGCAGCATTCTCGATAATCCGACTGCATAATCGCAAATATCTATATATTCCTGTACCTCCCCGATTCCTTCCGGTAGTATCTTGCCTGAGTGAACAATGAATGTACATAATGAAATCGTTCTTGATAGCAGTTCAATGTAACATCAACCGATCCTGAAAAAGCATGCACACTTCGTATACACTTTTGCGACTTACCCATTTCCATAGAAACCAATTGTCCAAGTGGTTTCAAGTTTCTTCTAAGTTCATCCCCTATTTGACGTACAATTTCTCCTCTAGCCGGCATGGGCAATGACGCCCACTGAGGCCACGCTTTTCGAGCTTCTGTAATAGCATTGCTGGTTTCGTGCAGCGTTGTTTCACGTATCCTCGCTATTACTTTGCCTGTAGCGGGACAAATCGACTCTGTCACCTGCAATTATTACGGTAAATTTACGAAATTACAACTCATTGCGTGACAATGATTTTCTACGGAAATGTGGAGATAAAATTATTTTGCTAGGATGAACGTTTGGTACATTGAGAAAGTAGAGTATTATTTCTTACCTTTCCAGAACCCCCCCATTTTCCGTCGAATAATCCTGGATTTTCCGCGGTTAGTCCTAATTGCTTGAGGAATCCATACTTTGGATCAGTTATTAGATTTCTACTGTGTTGCACACGGGGAAGTTGAAAAACGTTCTTCAGCAGCAAGCAAGACATTATTCGTCCGTGTAAATCGTCGACCGTCTTATAAGTTATGAGTGTAGGTAAATAAAGATCGAGGGTTATCAGAGTGCTTGTCGCTTATCGCCGGAGAGCAACATAGCAAACTAAGCAATACCGGGTAAGAATTATATTCAGAAAATAATGACGATTTCATTAGACGATGTAATTCGAAACTGAGATTTCCTACAGTAAGAATCTACATCCTTTTTCATAAAATAGTAATCCCTGCGAACTTAACGGATAAGAAAATTTAAATATAAATGAAAACAGGTAAATGAAAAGCAGTGCATGTATTCAAAGCAGCATACGCTTTATTCATTTGTAACAATAAAATATTTTAATAGGTATCTATATATAAAAGTTACGGCAGTGATTCACACACGATGTTGTATTGTGAATTCCAGAATATTTTACAAATGCTGTATACATTTTACAACGCATATACTTATGTTCGTTTCAGAAGTACATACAGGAATTGAAGTTTTTCGTCCACGATGTATACTTCGGACACAAAAGTACAATTTCCGAAATCTCTAGTGGCATAAGTTTACCTTAAATTTCGTATTATTGGTCGCAGAGAGTAGGTACACGCAACTCGCGTATAACGTTCTCTAGTCGCGAGTGTTTCTCAAAGAGTCAATGATATTTTTCTCAGTTTTTTCGAGAATGCATCTTTAAGTTCTTTATTTTACCGCGCTTTTGTGTAAAACCGATATATCTGAAAATTTATACGCGTCTGCAGAGCTGGTAGCACCTTAAATCTGAAACGAGCCGTAGAACTGATCTCGTTAAGGTTGGTTGATCCTAAAGGGGAGGAGAGTGTGCATTTAATAAAGAATATTCCTTTTTTCGAGCAGTGTTATATGCTTACCGTTGCTTTATCAAAATTCTCCAACAACGTACATCTCTGCGTATCATCAAGACCTTCGCAATTCGTCAAGAATGTTGGTAGGAAATGACCAAAAAACCAACCAATATCTACAGTCGCTAAACTGTGTACCGCTATTGCTATTTCATCTGCCAATAAGTTGTGAGACCTAAAAAGAATAATTTACAGAGAATACATTACGAAATATATATATACCTATAGAAGTTAGTTCAATTAATCAACGTTAATCGATGTTTTCCATTTCATACCGTTGAAACAATATTGTAAAAAGCGCCATTAAAAATCTTTCCAGCAAGTGACTTTTGAAAACAGAACGCTGGTATAAACGCCACCTCGAGTTCAATTGTTCCAGACTTTGCAGACTTTGACGAAATATATTGACGTCGGGTTGCAGAAGCGCTTGCCCAAACGCTTCCAAAATCGCAATGAGTTCGTCCTTGTGTTCAACAGGCTCGTCTCCGTCCGGATGCCCAAAAGTTCGCAATACCGAGGAATTGTAGAAGTATTGCCAACGATGCATCAGGATGCTGAGAGTAGTTGAAAGGATCAACTGATGTTATTGACAAAGATCGAATTCAAGTGCAATCCGATTTCCACGCCAAGATCGTATTACCTGTACAACAGTCTCAAAAGAACAAGAGTTGTATCCGGATGGGCGCTGAGATTACTGCACACCGCTGGCCATACGTGCCCCAGACAAAGACTCGTGACTGAGGGAACAAATGCTCTGAATGCATTGCTTGGAGCTGATACTACCAGTATCAAAATTTCGAGAAGTTGATCTAAAGCCGGGCCAGCTGAAATATTTTCTCTGTAAAGAAGAAAATAGATAATATGGTTTCAATCTCAAAGTCTCATACTTCTCAATTACGCGATGAAATCGACTCATGAATAAATACCTGGTATAAATATGCAGCATTCCCTGTACTGCATTCTGCGTAAATTCAGGGCCCAATTGCTGTTGGAGCACTAGGAATACAGCATGAAGAAAACTGAGCAGTGATTCGCATGTCCCTTGACACCGAACTAAATGAGGAAGCAATTCCAACGCTCGGCTTATTGTGGGTTCTAAGCATGTATGCAACAATTTCTTAATTGTCGTTGATGACGAGCAGCAATCTTCCAACAGTTGCTTCAGAGGATTCACAGCCATGGACACTGATACCTCGGATGGTGTTGGCTGTCCTTGTAAACCCAATGGCTCGGCAAGAGCTGTTATCATTATTCCTGATATAATAATAATTGCCCAAATTCTTAATCTGTTCTACTTTCCTCTGGGAAGTAAGAGTAATTGATAACTCTTTGAAAAAATGATTAATAGAACTAATCAATTCACTTTTAGATGTATTACTTCTCAATTTAATATGTGATTAATTTGGAATACAATATATATTCACCCATAAGCCTTTGTCTAGCTACGCTATCCCCAGGAGGCAACACAATCCCATTTATCAAAGCCCGCCTCAAAACCTTAATCGTATCCGCTTTCAAATACGGGTATGTTCCAAGACAGAGCAAATCTCTGAATGTGGACTGATCCCATAAGTTTGGTCTCAGAATGGCTATTGTGCTCTGTAAAAGATGAGCAGCGGCATGAATTAAGTTAGCGGGGGGAGCATCGTCCGACGCGATATGAGTCAACGCCCAGATGGAAGAGTTCACACAGCTCTGGCTCAAAGATTCCTTTATCTTTCCCGGCTTTTCGGCCATCCAATGGCACCAGGCTTGGAGTGAAGCTAATAACTGAGAGTGTCTGTGAATGCACGATAATATGAAATATTTAGCGTTACAGATATTTCTCCCATTCTTATTAACAAGGATGTTCTCTAGCGACTATACTTACACCTCCACAAGGTCCTGTACTATGGTTGGTGGTTGTAAAGAGCAATTGTACAGTCTGTTATCTCTACCAAAAATACACGCATCTAATGTTTGTGATACAAGCTCCTCGGCTGACGCGTGACCCATGCCTGGTTGATCTCCTGTTTTTGTACAGTTTTAATTGCGAGGAAGTCTGAAAAATATGTAACACTCTTATAGAAAAACTTACCAATAAAGTGGGTATAAAGTCGAGCTAAAGCTTGCGTCGTAGAAGCTAAATCTCGCATATGAGCATGAACGTTTGAAGCATCCACTTCGTTTAACAGAATTACTTGTCCGTTGGTTAGCGCTGCACCTAATTCTCCATAAACTGCTAATCCTTCCCGCCAAGAGCGATACTGTAATTTAAAGGTATGACGTATACAGGAGATCTGTATTTAATGTCTGTCAGTATCATGTGATCAAATAATATTATACCAATAATGTGAATATAGGAATCGGCGATATATCGGCAACTTTAGCCAGGCATTCCACATTTCGCCTTAGAAATCGCTGCCATTCGGTCTCGTCCTGTAAAAATAAAATCTTGAATCAGAACGAATTTTAGCGGAATCTCTTGGCAATTCTTACGTTTTCATCGAGGGTCTCGGTGTCGAGATCTTTTAACGTTTGAGCATTGAGCCTGAAGCTGATTTTCTGCAGGATTCGTTCTGCAAGGGCCAATGCCACTGTAGCGTATCGGGATTGCGTGCTTTCTAAAAGGATAATCCACACCTCTAAGCAGCGTAAGTAACCATTTATGGTGGAACATTGTTGGAATGTATGATGGTACAGTACTTCCAGTAATGTATTCACTGGAAATTTTGGACATGATTCGACTCTCTTCAAATGATTCGTTACGAATAACTGCAAAAACTCCGTTGTTTTCTCTACATAGCTGAAATGATAGCGCACAGGGGGAAAATGTTGAATCAAATCTAAAATTCATTCTAAAGTCCCTTAATTTCAGGAAGAAGAATGCCCATATCAATCACCTCTCATCGATGTTATCCAGTCGCTCCATACATTGGAATAATGAAACTCCGTTTTGGAAAATTTGCAATAGCAAGATTTCAGTTGCGTTTGGAGAGCAAGGTCGATATAACAGTTCATTTATCGTGGTCATCGCTTGCACAGCCATCTCCGTTTGTCTTCCGTTCTGTTCCCGAATATGCGGACATCTTAATGAATAAGATGTTCACTTTTTTTTTACAAATCAAAACACCTACCATAGAGTCGTGATACTTGGCACATGAGAATAAGGCATCTAACAAGTTCGTGGAAATATGATCAGATAGAGTAATCCAACTAAATAAATGTGCTAAAACTTCAAGAGCAGCCATGGATATATCACTGCTTCCCGCGGCAAGGCCTTCAACGTCCAAAACTGCACGCGTAGGTGGAACGCAATTTCCACCAATAGGCGACGGTGGTGGTGTCACCGTGCCTGATCGATTTTGTAATTTTGTAGCTTCAATTAACAGACCTAGTGGTTGATAAAGAATGTAAAATAAACGTTTCACCACAAACTACATTACATCATGGATGTTCATTAATGTTTACTCTATTTATAAGTACCGGTAAGTGTATCCAATGTCAGTGGCACTTGAGCGCTCAATAGTCTTAACAATTCGCTCTTTCGATGGACGGGTAAGTCTTCTCTTGGAGTTGCTAATTCTTCAGAAGCTGTTCTTAGATATACTAATCCCAACAGGCGTGTATGTTTGTGGCCTAATAACTTATTGTAAAAGAAAAACAATAGGATTGTGATATCAATGAATGATTATCCAAAACGCAAAATAATTGAAAATAGTATATAAACCTGTAAGATGTTCGAGAAGAAATCTGGGTAGAAATGGGGCCAATCGTGTCTAGCTATGTCGACTACCAGTTTGACCACTTTGTTTCTTACGAAAGGAGCGACGCTGCGCTCCAAGGATAAGGTATACAATGTCGATCTAATGAGGGCTCTATCTTCCCATAGTAAGACAGGCCAACGTCTTCCAATTGTCGTCTAAAATTCATACAGAAGAGGAGTACCGATACTCCAATTCTACAACTTTCCAAATACACCAAAGTCATTCAATGGAAGAATATTACCTCGAGCGTTGATAAGGCAAACATACTGACAAAATGATTATTCGTCGATGATAAAAAATGTAGACAGGGTCTCCAAGAGTTGATCTGCGTGGCAAACTCATGGAGGTTCTGTTCGATCGATCGTTTTCGTTCGTTACTCGTTTCTGAGGAAAAGAATTCAGACATCAGGTGCTCTAATCTATGAAGAGCAGCCACATCGTCGTCCTGCAAATTTTATGATTCAGAATAGAAGCTGGAAGGCATTCACAGTCAACGTGTTTATTCCAAATGTCTAGGATAGTGTCAAGGAATTGGAAATGTCACTTATTCAAACAGTACCATAAAATGATATCAATCTAAAGTATTGAGAGCTACAGAGGAAATAATGTTTCAATTGAAGAACAATAATATTGTTGCATATTTTTACCATGTTAGCCGGTTACAACAGTTAGTCTATATACCTATATAAATATATACATGAATTAAAGGAGGTTAGACTTTTTAGCTTGGGAGAAGACTTCACGAGAGAGCCTAGGGTGCCTTAACAAACGATCTAGGGATATTTTGCGCATGCATGTCTTGCATTCAAATTCCGTGGTGGGCGCATTCAATCATTTTTTTATATCTATTTAAATAATGAATAACTACGTTTACGCAGAAATATTTAGGTGATTATAAAATTATCGAGTGCTAGATTGAACATCGATCACCTATAAAGACCTGATCAATGATGTTTTATCAATATTCATTTTTATTCAAATATAAATTGTCAGAAAACAGTAACAACAATTTAGTTTTGCCACAGTCTGAGGATCTTATCCTTCCCGCCGGATACTACACGCAGACCATCGGGTGACCAGTCGACCGCATAAACTTCATCAGCATGTCCTGGCAAATCTTGACTCAGCTTCTTGGTTTTCATACTCCAAACTGAAATTGTTAACCATTTAGCATCGTGGATGAACTAAAAATAGTAGAATCTCTCAGATGTACCTTTCAATGTAGAATCTGCGCTGCCACTGACGAGCAAACGCGAATCGGCACTCCACGCGATCGAATAAACAGCTTGGACATGACCACGTAACGATGTTATGTATCTGCCGGTATTGGCTTCCCAAAGTTTGATAGATTTGTCAAAGGAAGCTGATGCTATAACGCGACCATCCGGAGCAAATTTGACGTCATTGATCAACTGCTGATGACCGGTCATTCTTGCTGTAAAAGTAATTAACGTGTTTTAACAACCACAAGAAGTTTTGCTATAAAACAAGTTCAATGCCAATACATCAATCAAGTAACAATCCGAGTGCGCTGAAGCTGCTAATCCATCTAAATTGCAAGTATTCAATTGTGACTACCTATTGGCGTCTTTTCCTTTTGTGGTTTCCACAGGAACAGAGTAAAATCATCAGAGCCAGACACAAGTTTCTCCTCCCCTACGGACTCGTAAAATTTCTTTGCTCTCTCCAGAGGGCTAATATCGGTTGTATTTTCTACTGGATGAAATGGACCCGTTCTGAGAACGTAATCCACGTTCAATGCTAGGGTGTTCACCCAATGAGCGTGACCTTCCAGCGTTCTGCATAAGATACCCTGAAATTTATCATCGTATGATGATCAAATTTAATGAAATGAACTGTACATTTATAATGTTACATATATGACAACTTGACACTCACGTCTGATGCTCTCCACACTTTAATCGTTCTATCTTGAGAACTAGAGTATATAAGACCTGTTCCTCCCCACTTTACACAAGTGACGCTTTTCGTGTGTCCTGCTAAAACGCGTGATGTTTGACCGAGTTTTGTGTTCCATATTCTCAAATCACCGTCTTTAGATGCACTGACTAATTGTCGACATTCTGGATCTTGATGGTAGGGTTCCCATGATAAGGATGTCACCCACATTTTATGACCAACCATCGTTTTACCTGCAAAAGGAATTTCATTATTAAGATTTAGTGAAGCAATAGTGGAAATCACTGCGTTGTCTTATAGGTACATAATTGAAGAAACCAGATCATAATAATAAATTATTCTTGGTTTTAATTATAATATCCAAATATATTTCATGGTATTTTTTACAACAGTGAACAAGATTGCTTCATCTTCAGAGCTCTTTATGTATCTATTCGCATAAAATGAGTCGGTACCAATTTGTTTGCCAGTTTCTGGATTCCACAAAATAATGGAGCCATTTTTACAGGCTGATGCCAATTTAGTGCCACATGGGGACCATGAGATACAAAGAACCCAGTGCTTGTGTTCCTGACATGTAAAGTGAGGAGTCTGTGTATAAATGTCCCAAAATCGAACAGTGGTATCACCTGATCCACTTGCCAAATGTTTTCCATTAGGAGAGAATGCTGCCGATATAACAGCTTCTTTATGTCCTGAGCAAGAGAAGAATGTAAGTTTTAATTACAATGAAATTGAGTTTATCGATCAGTGACACATTTTTTTAAATTTCTAGTACAGTAACATTACAATGTCATACCTTCCAATGTTCCAGTACAACGTGTTACTGCGCGTACTTTAAACACTGCTTGAGGCTGGTATACGATCTCGACTACATTCTCACTTGTACTAAAATTCTTGTCGAGGTTCTCCTCCAAGCACCCTGCTACTTCAACGTCATTGATAAAAAATGCTAAAGGTACCGGTTCCTCTTGTTGCAGCAAAGCATTGCAAATCAGTTGCAATTTATCCACAGTAATGTCAACTGGAAGATCTAACAATCCACCTGGCAGAACATCGCCGGTGTCAGATTTGAAGCGTGATAGCACCCTCTTCACCTCTAATCCTGTCGATTCGCTTTCCATGTCCACGTGCTTTTTGTTACATGTGGGTTTGGATTCTCCAATTTATATGACACTGGCGGTAAAGTATTACCAGAATATTGTAATAAATCTTACAATACAGACTTATATTAACAATTAAACACGTTTGAATTCACATAAACAAATTAAAACTGTTAGATGCTATTATTACGTGCATAATCATGCATTTCTCATTAGGTAAAACAAAATAATTGTTGCCTTTCCAGTTGCAATTTTCTCCGCTCCAACGTAACATTTTACTCCATCTCTCGTCACACTAGCGTAGCCTATTGCAGTAATAACTACTTACCTCTAGATGATTGCAAAAAAGAATGCCGCCATGGTTTTCGAGAATTTCGTTGAGTGCTTGAAATATAGGTATACCTTGCCCGTGACGCCCGTGACTGAATTTAAAGAAGGCATCGTGTGAAATATCACTTTGTACCTTTTTCCGTGGTTTCCGTTTATCAGACAAGCCGGTATAAATTCGAAAGTACTACTGGGTTTTTCGCTCCGACAGACCGCCAAGTCCACCAGTAACTTGCTCAGGATTCAGAACATTTCTATGCACCTGTCAGAATAATTTTCAAAGGTTACCTTTACAAAAATGTGTTTCCTCGAATGGCAATTGGGGGTTTGACGCAATGTCCGATTCGAATTCACCCAAGGCGGACACGAGCAGTCCTAGCCTTCTGGAAAATTTAAGGAAATTTCGCTTCCAGAAGAAACCAGTGAAAAGGATGAACACTTGTAAGTAATTTGATCTTTTTTTCATAGACAAATAAGCGTCGATTATCGAACAAATTGGTTTTTCATGCATTCAAGCGTTCTTTGTGTCGTGAGATGATTCGATATCAAAGTAAACCGCAAAGTAAAAACTTTATTTTTGGAGCAAACACCTGTGTACGCGAGTTACAACTGCAAAGAATAAATATCTGGGAATAAAGTATTTTAATTTACTTTCTGGACATATTTTTTTATTCAAAATAATAAAATGATCTTACAATTTATCTAACAATTAAGCCACTACATTTGAATATTTCTCAAAAAGTGTCTCATTATTAACAATTCCAAAACTATAAAGGAATATTAATGAATTTAGTCTGAATAATTTTAAAGTATTTTCAAATGTTTGTAAAGAGGAGGCCAAAGTAATGCTGCTTTAAAAAAGGTAACTTTGGTTCTTTATATGTATGTCCTTTTCATAAACTGTGCATTTTAATTATAAAAATATAATGCTTAATGCCTAATGCCTTTATAATTTTTTCTAATTTTGGACTCCAGTAGCATTCTTAAGAGGAAATTATACTGCACCATCTTCTTGTAATTCGAATATTTAGTAAAGATTTTAAAAAAGAATACATTTCCTATTAAAATTCTATTCAGTTAATTTATTAATTCTCGTATGTTGGTTCATAAAGCCGATGAAGATAGCAATGTGGTGAGCCCAGAAATTCAAATGCGACGTAAGGCAGTCAATCGTATAGAAGACAGTGACAGCGACGTGGGTAATCCTGGCAACATCCAACCATCAGGCTCTGATAGCAACAAGACCTCAGAAACCAAAGATAAAGAACAAAAACTAAAGTACCTGATAACCTTGTATCCCAATGCAGATACCGTGGTATGCTTTTTAGTCATATTTGGAAGGAATCGTTAAAGGATAACAACAACAGGATAATAGTAACTATGTTTTGCAGCTTATCCAAGAAGTGTTACAGAATGCTAATTGGAATTTGGAAGAGGCAGAGGAAGCCCTTAAAACAAAAAAGAAAAGACCACTTAAAAAATCTGCCACTGTCAGTAAAAAAAAACGCAGAAAGTTAAATCAAGAAGAAGAAGTAGACATTGATTCTGATGAAACTAATTATAAAAATAAAGTATTCGATAGGTTTGTAGTTATACTTATTTATAAGATATTAAATCAAGCGCGAAATGGTATATTCCCTTCTTGTACTTCAGATAAAATACTGCATAATATAACTTCATTTTCAGTGATGAAGATTCTGATGTGGAAATTTCAAATGATCTGACTGGAGATAAGAAGGCAGTGTTGGAGTTTATGCAGACTGCCATGCCAACAGAATTGCTCCTAATGTCTCAATGCTCTCAGAAAAAAGCAGATGCTATTATCGCGGTGAGACCTTTCACCAGTTGGAGAGATTTAGTTGAAAAGTTTCAAACTAGTAAATACTTGGACACTGAACTTTTGAACTCAGCTCAGGTAAGAAAAGGATAAAGTATTTATTATCTACTTTTGCGCAAATTTATAATAGCCGAGTGATAATGATTCCACGACTGTGTTTTTACGAAGGTATTACTGGCAACCAGACATGTTGTCGAAGCCCTAATGAAAAAATGCTTGCGCCTCTCCTTGAACATGGAGAAGGCAGTGGCTGCTGGATCTTCCAGTGTAACGCAACAGCCGAAAGGGTTGCCATCGGGTTTGACACTAGCGCCATATCAAATGGTCGGTTTGAACTGGCTTGCTGTAATGCACGCTCACAATGTAAATGGTATATTGGCCGATGAAATGGGTTTAGGTAAAACTATACAAGTCATAGCCTTCCTTACTTACTTGAAGGAGGCTGGGCTTACAGACGATAGGGGTGGGCCCCATTTGATTGTTGTGCCTAGTACTACTATGGGTATGTTTCAATTTAAACTGCATATGTAAATCGAAAAAGGGAAATCTAAAGCGCGGTCTCTCACGGATCGGTATGCTTCGAGCAAAAACTGCGGTCGGTATGCGTGCAGCATACCGACTGGTTGTTGCTCTATACATTTTGTATCAATGCTCGCACACGGGTCGGTGTGACATCGGCGCGAAGCGGTTTGTACTCGGTATGTTGCGTGCAACATCACCAATCAGTCGCGTCTCGACATTTGCAGGCTGTAAAGCCGGATCTTCACTGCGCGAAACTGTTTCGCGAAAAAGAGAGAATGAGTGAGAAGAGGGAGCGCGAGAAAAAGAGGGGATATGACTCGCGCAACAGTTTCGCGTAGAATTTCGCGCAGTGAAGACCCGGCTTAAGAATCTAGGCAGTCGGGCTCTCCCGGTCGAACCTCCCGTTGGAGTGTATCAAGGACGGTCTACACTCCCTCATGTTTGCATTTTGTCTGCTTATTAATGGCTTAACGAGTCTGACTAGTTTCAGAAAAGAATTTTTTAACATTCTATACATTGCCTTAAACTTATCATTTTCACTCAATTCTCTTGCTGCTATAAATAGTCTGCTACCATAGTTGCGTTCAATGTATGGATGGACCCAAAATCTCTTTTTTCTTCAATTTCTTAAATAATTATAAATTACAATAATATCTTCATCGCTCAAGTCACTAGACATAGACGTGTTTCCTACCACTTTCCACCGCGGAAATGAAATGCGCCGGCGTTGCGCCGCCAGCATACCGAGGCTGTGAGCGAGGCTGGCTAGTGAAGAATCGGTACGACACATTTACCGTATACTTACTGCGCCGAAACCACACCGACCCGTGAGAGATCGCGCTTAGTAGCAGCTTTTAGCTTATGGAAATTTGAAGATTGCCTTTATTATTATAATACGATAATTATCATAATTCAATTTCAATTCCAACATAATTCTCTTATCTGCTCCGTATACAGAGAATTGGAGTAATGAGCTGGAACGATGGTCACCTGGATTAAGGGTAGTAAAATACTACGGATCGCAAGACGAACGTAAAGATATGCGAATGGGTTGGCGCATTGGAGAATTGGACGATGTGGATGTATTGCTGACGACTTACAACTTAATTAGCAGTACTCCAGAAGAGAGGCGCCTCTTTCGCGTTATGCCACTACAGTATGTTGTCTTTGATGAGGCACATATGCTTAAAAACATGAGTACGATTAGATACGAGAATCTTGTTAGAATTAACGTAAGTAATATTCAAGTTTTTCTATGAATTCGACAAAGTAATAGTATACATCAGTACGATTAATTATAACTATAACTAATCTGCTCTTAGGCTAAACACCGAATTTTACTGACCGGTACTCTACTGCAAAATAATTTATTGGAATTGATTTCATTGCTGATATTCGTCATGCCTTCTATGTTCGCGGGAAAACAAGCTGATCTCAAGAGTTTATTTTCCAAAAATCCTGTGAGTAGCACATTTTTTTCCTGAAGAATCAGTATTCAGTTATTCATGTGAACCTTGTTGTAGAAATTATCCGCCGACAAGAAAAATAGCGAACAGCCACGTTTCGAGCAGGAACAAGTTGAAAATGCCCAACGGATCATGAAACCCTTTGTACTGCGCCGATTAAAATCTGAAGTACTCCGCGACTTACCGGTTAAATCCGAGGAAATTATTCGATGTCCTCTGATGGAGAAACAACGTAATATGTACGCGGAGTTGGTTGCAGAATTTTCCGCAGAAGCGGATCAAAATACAGAAGTGAATGGAATTGGAATGATGATGCAACTACGAAAGCTAGCAAACCATCCTTTACTTATGCGAAATTATTACGATGAATCAATGTTGAGGGTTTGTATATGGAAAATGTTGTGAATTTCTTATTCGTCTATGAAATTCGAGCTAGCTTTAAAATCTGTAATAACATTTTCCACAGACTATCGCAAAGAAATTAGCGAAAGATCCACTCTACAAAAAGACCAATCCTGATTACATTCTGGAAGATTTAGTGTGGATGTCTGACTATCAGATCAATAAGCTGTCACGAGTACACAAGAGTATAGCTGGACATGGACTACCTCAAGATCTCATTCCAAAATCAGGAAAGTTATTGAAGTTAGATGAACTTTTAGCAAAACTGAAAGAAGAAAATCATCGAGTCTTAATATTTAGTCAATTTACTATGGTACTCGATATACTGGAAGAATACATGGCGATTAGGGGTCATAAGTTTTTAAGGTCGGTATTCTATAAATTCTCTATAGATACTCTAAGAATTGAAATATTAATCTCATTGACCTGAAAACTTCGAATGCACAGGATGGATGGACAAACGCCAGTTACCGAGAGACAATCCATGATAGACGAATTTACCGCAGATCCGACAATATTTATATTTTTACTTTCTACGCGCGCTGGTGGACTGGGTATTAATTTAACAGCTGCAGATACCGTCATCATTCACGACTTAGACTTTAATCCGTATAACGATAAGCAGGCCGAGGATCGTTGTCATAGAGTTGGCCAAAAAAAGTTTGTACACTAATAGAATAAGAATCACTCTATGTGATATAATTTTCATCGAATCTTCATTTAAACACGATGCTAAGTATAAGCGTCATACATTACAGACCGGTCAATATTATCAGATTACTGAGTGAGGATACAATAGAAGAAGGGATGTATCAAATAGCACAAGAAAAACTGAACTTAGAGCAGCAGATTACTAATATCGAAGGTAAGTCTCCATCAAATTTATTCTTGGGCGATATGTTATATTAACGATTGGTGTAAATATCATTCACAGAAAACGAGAATAGGGATAAAAAGGGTGTCATAAAGCTACTGAAAATGACTTTAGGGCTGGATCCTCACAATAAATCGTTGACACTATCACCTACAAAAACTGCCAATGGATCAACAAATGGCTTTACTGAGGATGACCGGGACCTTAATTTATGAATTTAATACTGAATTGTAAAGAAGATTCATCTTAAGGCTAAGGGATGGTGCCCTTTCGATCGTATTTGGAAACATTCTTAATTCTGATTAGAACATTAATACATTACTTTTCGTTTATCATTTTACGTTCAAAAAATTATCCCTCGCCGGCATTATGGGTCTTTAAAGACTCACAGTAGGCCTTTGTGTCTACGAATTCACCGGTATTACAGGGGACTACCAAATAAGGAAAATGCCAACGGAGGGTTAATACCTAGATTTGAGTAATGTTTACAAATATGATAGTCTGTTATTAGGTGTACAACTTTGCTTCTGCCGTTTTCGTATAAATGAGATAAAAAAACGGCGGAAGCAAAGTTGTACACCTAATATTACGAAGGCGATTACTTATAATTTGTATCCACATACACTGAATTCATACAATCTATTAACGCTATCGTAATATGTCTTACTCGCTTTCATACAAGTACAATTTTACCCGTGTGCAAGTCAGTTTATAATAGAGGCTGACACCAGTGTAAACTGATCAATTGTTACAATTTTGTAAATCGCTGATTAAATCATTCCTTTATTTATGTAAATTTCTACAGTTCAGGTCACTGCCTGTAAGGGATGTTTCGTGGATGGGGTATGGGTATTATAGGAAACATGTGAGATCTCCACGCTCGGGCGTTCAATCTCGGACTATGTGTTAATACTACCTACGAGTGCACGGGCTTCCGGGTTCAGTGACATTTTCGTGCCGTGGCTTATTGAAAAAGCGAAATAGTCACGTGTGTCATTCTCATTACGGTTGATAAGTGGGATATAAAATAGTTCATTTTCTCTGGTCTTGCACGTTTGAATGAATCCAGAGTACAGTGTAGTTACCTTCTCGTGCTGTCGCCCGAATTAGCGAAGTTACTTCAAGCCCGTCAGTTTGATTTTGGCCGTCGAAAGTGGAGTGGTTTATCTTTCGTACTCGTCATTAGTTTGTGCGCGACTGTTAACTAGTGAACTCGCGTTATAATCATATACTTTCATCTGTCTTGAGTTTAATTTTATTATGTTTAGAAGTGCTCTTGTTGTCCCGGAGGTGTTTTCAGTATATTCGAATATGAAATCAAATAAAAATATTTTCCCATTGAAAATGTCGATGCAAGGACCACCGAGAGTACAGGGACTTTGACAGGGTGGCAACTGCTCACGTTCAATCGTCTTTAAAGGTATGCGAGGGTCACTGACCTCTTGAAATGTAACGTGGCACGAGTTTCGTTTAAATTTTCACTCGGGTTATACCTACCAGTGATTAAATTTTCGCATTTCTATATGCAAGTAAATTATTGTGCATATGCCTTTCGCTAGCATAGCGGTGATTAGGTTGCATCTCCGAGAATGGTTTAATTAGATTATAATTCAAAACGTTTAAAGTTCGAATTGTGAAATGCGCAGATGTAGGTATGTAGGTATACGGCAGTTCGGTACGGACTAAAGAAGCAGAGTCTAAACATGACATGCCGATGGTCTTGTGCGATTGCTGGCCAGAGGAGGTTGGCTTTGGTTAGCTGTTCCGCAGAGGATCGAGTAGAAGACTGACGGATAAGAATGCATTAAACGACATTGCCTTAAATTAATAAGCAATATATTCTTTTATTGTCATATTCTCATTACATTTGCAACAGTGAAATTGAATAAAATTCTCGAAACCATTAACTAACACAATTAATTTTATACGGAACGCCCGTGTAGGCCGCGGAACCAATCCGTGCAACTCTGCCAGTTGGAGAGTTCGACTTCGAGCAGTATTCCGCAAAAGACATTGGACTGACGGGTGAGAAACCAGTATTGCAACAGTACAACGTCCAATTCATCTGTCATTCTCAGCACATCCATACGCAATATAAGTGCAACACGATAGAATTCAATGAATAGCATCATCTCTAATTAATTTACAGCACATTTCCTTTATTTATCACCATTTTCATCACATTCATTAAAGAGTATCACTTCTCATTCGTCCCTAACACATTCTTCTGACATTATTTACATTACAATCACGACAGTGCTGTTTAAGAGAATTCATCAATCAGCATCATTCCAAGTTCTTCTATTGTTACTTCCATCACTTTCATAGCAGTACCTATTTAATGGAACTTATTAAATACTCATCTATATGGTACCTTCGTATATTGTAATTTCCATTCATTAGTTCAAAGAAATAAAATCCATTAAATAATATCAACTCCATTTCATCCATAACATATTCATCTATTATTGTTCATACTCGTGAGAGTATTAAATATATAGGAGTATTAATTAATATTTAAATATCATTTCAGAAGAAGGGATGCGTCATTGTGATACTGTTTGTTGATGGAAGAGAATTTGTATAAAAATGAGCACCCTGTTTCTCCGAAACTCAGCGTTTCCGGACCCATGTTCATGGGAATTTTTTTTCTTATTTTCATCCAAGGAACCCGGTCTTGAAGTTTGTCGTAATATTAAAGAATCACCCGGTATAAGGAGCGCTTAGCAAGCTCACCCCTTCAGTTCGTGCCTGATACCCTCTATACTCGTAGTACATCTTCCACAGACCCACGACACCCTTTTACTAGCTGGTTAACAAACTTACTGTCGGTGCATCAGCCCAATTTACACTTTGCACCTGATGCACCGGGAGTAAATTGGGCTGATGCACCAGGAGTAAACTGAAATAGCGCCAACCAATACTCTCGGAGCATCAGTCCAATTTACTCTCGGTGCATCAGGTGCAAAGTGTAATTTGAGACATAATCCGCAACATATTGCAGCATAATCCGCAACATATTGCAACATAATCCGTAACATATTGCAACATAATCCACAACATAATTGCAGCATAATCCGATATATTATCGAAATAACCGATCTGAACTTGCTGACACGCCACACTCGCGGATGACTACGCATGCGCATCACGCTTCTTCGGTGATTCTATTGGACGAGGAGACCCACAGGGGTGCTCATGCAAAACTCGCAATTTTGCTATGGGTGCTTTGATCGCGGACATAGGTATGGTATACCTTACTTGCTTAATAAAACGACAATAATTAGAGGTTAATACAAAGAGTTTGAATACGCCGCCACAAATCTAGTCTTCCAAAAGTTATAGGGTTTTTAGGTCAAGTCTGGATGCAGACGCGACACCCTCGACTTGCATGTCCAGAGAAGCTGCGAGTTTATTTGTCGATGTAAGAACGCACGCTTGACGCATTCATAGAAACCGAGCTAAATACCGGGTGTAGAGATGTGAATTGGACTGATGAAATGGAGGGGGAAAGCGCGAAATTTAGCACATGCGCGATAATGGACAGCTGTTCCAGTTTCTGAAATTAAATGTGTACGTGACGGAGTACTCGCGAATTTATTAAATTTTTCGTTTGCTCGGTATTACCGACGTGTAAAAAAGATGGCAGGTGTATTATTAAGTCCAACGGTGATGTCGAAGATTAAAACCAAGGAGTCAGCGAATAGAATCAAGCACGGTTCGCCAAAATTACAGGAGGTCTTGAGACAGGTTAGTACGCTGTATTCTTTTCAACTCTACTCGTTTTTCGAGTAAGTCTGATGATGAAACGACGAAGATCTAATTCGCTGGGAGTGTCGGTAGAGTCTTTCTGCTAAATTAAATTACCAATTTATCGACGATCGAAACTTTTACTGGACGTATCACTGGAATTGGCACCTTCTTGTCTACACATTTCGATTTTTAAAGCCCGAACGTGTCAAGGAATTTTAAAACTGAATTCTTTACATCAGTATTGTTATACGAATGTTTTTATATTTGTTATACAGAGATGCCGCCAACGAATGAAGGAAAAACGCGGCCAGTTATTCAACAGAGGAAGGTTAGGCTTTGAGCAGCCGACTGAAAACGTGCATGATGCTTTAACGGAGATTGTACGTCAAGAATTCAGTGACTTGGCGACGACAGATTGGGCGCATGACGTGGATATTCCATCCGAGGTGACGCTAGATGCGTCAGGCATTGATGGAGACATGCTATTCGAGAGTGAATTAATTGCCGAAGAGGGTAAGTAAAAGATTGATACTTTCAAACTAGATCTATAAAGTACATCTGTTCTTTAAATTTATAAAGTAATTGTCCTGATTCAGAACAATGGATATTAGAGGAATATGAGAGATTAACTCGGAATGAGGAGGAAATGTTTGCATTACTGATCGAGGACGCGATGCAAGGGGAAGCTGTATTTTGTCCAATTTGCCAGAGGGGTCTCTTAACTGAAATTCCAGATTGCATAATTTGCCGTAATTGTGGTCTAAATTTACCTGCTCGCTATAGCGTTAGTGATTTGGGACGAATTTTGAAGGAAAACGTCGATGCTCATTCGTCTGTTTGCAACGAACCTTCGAGCTTTGTGGTTCTTCCTGAGAACAATAATATTTCGTTGTACCTCATGTGTTCGACGTGCTCTGTCATAAATCTCATTGTATAAAGGAGTAGACGAATTTGCTAGGATATTATTAATGTATGTACATTATTCTAACTGGACTTGAATTTTATTCAGAATGCTATAGACTTTTCAATTGAGTTACGTCATGGCTTTGTCCGCAAAAATGTTTAACTTATAAGAGGGACGATGATAAGTATTTTTTTTTATTACTTCCAGTGACGTTTATTAAAAAAATGTTTTGTTTTTACACTAGATTACCTCTGATATTAATTCTGATAAATTATTACACAAACTACATTGACAATCATTTATTATGAAAATATCTACTTATTTGGGAAAAGAACTGAGTTGTACATTTTATGCTATTAGTTGCAGGGACTATATGTATAAGCCTTGTATTTATTTCAACGCCAAGTCGTTTTGGAATGAATAATTCGTTGTTGTATTATTTCCATTAACCAATATTTATTAAATCAATAAAAGTTATATTTTCCAAGAAGCGTCTTATGGTTCTTGAAATAACTTATTAACAGTTAATTCAGAACTCAAAATTCATACATCCAGAAACTTTCTCTCCCAGTATTATTCTTTTCATACAAATATCTAATTGGTTGCAATTGTACACGCATACGCGTGTGCCAGTATAAAATGATAAAGTGTGGTAGTGTAAAAAAAACGCTAATGTTTAGGCTTCCATATTTTTTATATAGGTATAACGTTCAAGTAACGACTAAATGAGGGTTTATGATTATGATACATATTGTACAAAACAACATCTCTTCACTGATTCACTTAGATCATAACAATTATACTACACTTACGTCTTATAATTTTCAAGTAAAGGACTTGTGCATATTACTTCCACTTTGGATAATGTCAATGCAGATACGAATATGTCAACGAATTCATGCCGAAGCGTTTGATGTAAAATAATATTGCGCGAATGATGTAAATAGTTGCAATTAAGTGACAGCAATTCGAATTTTATACGCTCATCGACGTATCGTTTCTGTACGCAACGTTTCCAATGAATGTATTAGTTCGCTGAATCATACTCGTCGTGCGCGAATTATGCGCGTATAAAGTGTAGTGCCATCTTCAGTCATGTTTCTCATGGCTGACGGTCACTAAAGCCATGCACGATAAGAAGATGTACAAAAGTCCTTCACTTTCTATATTTCATCTAATAATTGAACTGTAAGAAATGATTTGTACATTATCACATACAATTTCGTCATAAAAACTTCATATCCGCGTAACATTATCAATTTAACATACGTAATTATTCGTGAGCAAACCTTCCTCTTGTATGCACAAGTCATCAGTTTCTTTATAGGTAGATGCATACAGTTTCTGTCAAAATTGCTGCATAGGCACGGGTTGAACAGTTCTCGTCAAAGATAATAGCGTAAACCTATATTTGTTAGTACAATATAGTCTGAAAGTGGCTACAGTACAATGTAGTCCGTTGGTAATATTTTGTAGCGTAAAATCTAAGGATCATCCTTCTTTATGAGAACATGATTTGCTTTATAAAAATCTCCGCGCTATATAATATATGTATATCGTTGATTCTTTTGGTATCATCGTAATATAACAATTATGTAAGTAACGTTCGTCAAATATTGTCCGCTGTACTTGCACATTCTCGGAATATGTATTTTTTTAAGATTCGTTGAGTTTATGGCACATTTTAACCATTCCTTCATTACATCTTTAGACTCGAGTGATTCTGCGAGTAAGGCCAAATTTTGTAATGTTTATTTTAGCACATCGTTTTGTTAGACATTTACGATTAAACGCCAATATAATTGATAGAAAAAGCCAAGATGCTATTAAACACTATGACACAAAGTCACGAGACCATTTTGCATGATTTCACAGCGATTATTTCGGTACCCGCAAACGTTTGAAAAGTATTTTATCAGTTTGAACCAGATTGCAGTAGGTGTCTCTATTAATTTAAGAACTGTGTCCATAGACTGATTTATGAAAAGTATTTAGCTGAAAACAAGTTCTTGTACAATTGAAGATCCAATTAATGTAAAAGGAAACAATCTTTACATTCCATTTTTAAGTAATTATGACATAAATATATACATACATAAATTATATGGACTAATTACGAGCGAGCTAGTCCTTTGGTGAAAGGTGGTAGGATTCGATGTCGCATTTATGACCCGACTATACGATTGACGATTGTCGCAACATATTATTAAGCAAGTGTTTGGTTGAAGTAATATAGAGTGCGTCATTACGTTAAAAAAATGAGGCATTCGAAATTCTCATATCCGAATGTTATCTCGAATTAACTCTTCTTAACCCCTTGACATACAATGACGTCTGGGAGACGTTATTCATTTCATGTGGCATTGTAGCTAATTCCGTTTTATTTATATGTGTCAAGGGGTTAAGAAGTATTGAACTATTCCCAAGATTTTGTACGTTTTTGGGTTTTCATAGTAACTACATCGTTCAGGTCTTTTTGGTGAAGTGATTTTTGTTAATTGACGAGTATGATGAAAAATGGAGTTACAGTGGCAAAGAACCCGACGAATTTTTCGCAATAGAATAGTTTATCTTCGTGAGTTTAATCGAATGTAAATTTGTGGCGATCTTTCAATGCCAGACAAGTTTTATGCCGATTAAGTATATGATGAAAATAAATTAGTAGTATTGGCGTGTTTCTTTCGAACTTTACTTCTAGATGATTGGGAACACTTTATTCGTATCTTCCAAGATAATTTCAGTCGACGTACTCAATTATCGCCTTTTAATTATCAAAATTATTATCAATCATCTATGTAAGTAGGCTTGGTGTTATTCATGTTAGGCATATTTTCTATGGAATTTACATCTGAAAAGAAAGTTAAAGTCGGTTTATTAAGCGTAAGTGAAGTGGTGGTTAACACGTTCACTGCCGTCTCGGTCTATATGACCGAGAAAAAACTTTCCGTACACGCCGTCTCGGTCTATTAGACCGAGAATTTTACATTTGCACATAATTTAGTAAAGAATAGGAATTTTGAAAAACAACGTGTTAACCCGTTCGCTGCGGATGACCTTTCTTTTGTGCGGAAGGGATATTTTGTTAAAGCATTTAAATATTGGGGATGACGCCTTAGGGCGTCATCCGCACATAGTGGGGGAGTACGTTGACGCCATTAGGCGTCATTCGCAGCGAAAATTTTCATTGTAAGGCATACGCTAGAAACAAAACTACAATTGTAAAGCGTGGGGCGTATACGCCTCACTCGGCGTGTGCTGAGTCTTCATAAAAACGGTCTGGCAGGGAACGTGTTAAAATTTGTGTAGTCAAAATGCCATAATTGAAGACAAGTAAAGAGTTACAAATCGTTTTTTATTCGCCGACACGCTATGCGTGTTACACGTTTGTGGGAATTAACAGTTCAAGGAGCTGAAAAACCTTTCATGAACGTATTTCCAAACGACAACCAAGTTTCGGATCTTAAACGATTATGAACTCGGCACTTCCATCTTCAGGTCATAGGTTCTTCATCATTATTAAAAATATTGCGTATGATTTATAATGGAGAATTGCACTTAAGACACTCTCTGTCCATAAACTGCGCCATTCCAAAAGCAAAACTATCAAAAACTTTTATACAATTTATGTTTCCTCGTGTAACTTAATTTACGGTAACTGTCCTTCCTCTTCGTACAGTCGTACGATTAACTCGATGCAAATTCGTCTTTTCGACAAACTGCATACGATGATTGGTCACTGAGTCGACCGCCGTCGCTCTGTCTGATTAACCGCTGCAAGCGCCTCTTCGGGAAGACGACCAGGATCCGACAAGATATCAGTCGCGGTGCAGAGATATCTCAGAGAGTTTAGGACAGCTGAAAGATTTGTTCATGTGATTGTGAGTGGTGAGATAAAAGAATCGCCTCTTCTTTGCGAGAGTGTGTGTATGACGTTAGGATAACAAACCTGGCCTGAGATCAACAAGTGAACAGCGTTGCTCAACCCACAGCATCGTGCTCCTATAAAGGTCTTCTATGCTTGCCGTCGAGACTGAAGTATTAAACGATATCATCAGAGGCTCCAGCAAAATGCTGAACTGATTGTTTATTATTTAAGGAATTGATAGCGGTTTTTTTTTCTATGCAAATAGGAAATGTGGGGTAAAGGGGATCAATTTTGTGAAACGGTACAATAGTGCGTTGACGTGTATTCATATCTAGAGACGATTAAAACGATATATCGTCGAGAAAAGAAAGGATACAATCCAGAACTTCCAATTCTCCCGCGTGCGGGTTCGCACGTACTCGTCAAACATCTCTTTCATTTTACTGGTCCTGTGCCTGGAGACAGGGGCACCGGTGGCAGGAAGCAGAGATTGACAATTGCTAGAGAGAAATGTTGATTTTAAATCTCACTTCTGATGTCCTCGTATAGTATAATTTAATTCGTTGTGGCTGTTTTAAGATAACCAATGGTATGTCACACACACACAAGTATCGATTTTCTTACCTAATAGAAGTATTAAGGCACTCGATTTGATGTCGTAAACTGTCCATCTCCTCCTTCAACTGATTCCGTTCAGCCCTCAACTGCCTGATATAGTCCGCGCCTTTTTGAAGCATCGCCGCCTTGCTCAACTTCGTCGTAGGATTTTGACTCAGCTGGGGAATCAAGCTGTGCAGCATGTCGAATCCATTCTTAATGTTGTATCTGCGTTTCTGTTCCGCGTGTATGTGGCCGACCCTCCTCTGTTCTTTGTACTGTCCCCGTTCAGGTTCACCTTTGATGTATCCCCGCGATGGTGAAAGCGGACTACCTATACTCATGGGGCTGTGCAACGGACTGAGGCTCAGAGCTTGCGGACTGTGCGCGTTAGAGCTCTCCTTTGGCGAGCCGGGGCTTCCTTGCGATTGACTGCTCGTATTTAGCAAGACTTGTGATCCGCTGGTAGACTGCTGCACTTGTTGCTGTTGCGTCTGGACGGATGACGCAGCTTGCATGGGCTGCCCCGTAGCTGGTGTACTAATGTGGTGCGTGGTACTTGTCAATTGCGTCGAAGAGGGCGGGGATGTTAGCATGGATAACACGTGTTTTACACCGCTCGCTTGAGTCGCTGGCGCTTTGTCTGGACCGCTGTTCACTGTGTAGAGCTCGGACGAGTCTGCGGAGCAACGATGTAGACCTCGTGATGTAATAATTGCTTCCGAGAAAGTTTGCGCAACAGTAGTGATTTTTTAGAATACGTACTGTTGGTCAGCAAATGTGCAAGTAGGACGTTACTGTTCAAATTGAGAGCGGGATCACTGATGGCCGACACTAGCGGTGGCGGATGCATTCTGGGTGGTGCCAGTGATGAACTGCTTCGCGAACGATTCCTAGCTTTCATCTGATACTGTAATGATAGATCTTGTTTTTTTATATCGCTGATTGCACTTTCATTTATTTTATAACGCGACTTACAAATCGATGTATCTTTTGCGCACACGCGAACGTGTATTCTCTTATTTATATCGAACAATTAGGAACGAACCTTCGGCACTGCGAAGACTTCCTCTTTCTCCGTATTAGAGGAAGGTCGAGGTAGAAGTTTATTAGGGTGCATCGCAGGAGCTGTAGGATCCATTCCAGGCAGTCTGCATTGGAACAATATATGCGATTGGGGAGACTGATTCGTAGATGTTGATACCATCGGTTGAGCTGGTACAGTCTAGTAGCAAAAAACAACGATGCTAAAATGACAAAACACTGCCGTGTGCCCCGGCTAGGAGTCGTTTATTTATATAATGCCTGTAACATAGGCAGAGATTAAATTACCTTAAAGTTATTGGCGTTGAACTTGCATTGTTGACTGTTGAAATTTGGGGCGGGTGAGGGAAACTTATAGGTCTGTTGCTGTTGTTGTTGTTGCATGACTTTGTAAGGTTTGCACAAGGGTGAAGTCGTCGGCAACGGCCTTATCGCCCTTTGTTGCGACTGCGAAGCCGAACTGCTAGGTTGCGCGTAATTTGGCGACGGCGTGGCGAGATTTTGTACGTGATTAGCGATCGAAGGGATTTGGTTGGTGCTCACCGCTTGCTTATTCAGTGCGGTGATTTGCACTTGATTCGAAACGGGGGTTGATTGTACGCTTTGTACTTCCATGGCAAAGGATTGTTGTTGGGATTGCTGGTGTTGTGATACTTGCTGATACGTTAAACTTGGATGCTGTCGAGATTGTTGTTGGTACGTATTCTGTTGTTGTTGGGGTTGTGTTTGGGATTGAGGCTGGGACGGGGGCTGGGGTAATTGAGGCTGTTGCGTAACGCAGTTTGACTTTATCGTTGGTCTACTCTGCTTGCTTTTCCCTCTGGTAGATTGTCCTACGGTGGCTGATTCGTAACTTTGTACCACAGCTGTACCGAAATCCTCGGTAACGCTGTTCCTGTTTTAAAAGAGATACTTCCCTAGGAATACGCACTGCTAATCGGGCTTCCATCATTGGACGTTATAGCATCGTAATGCACTTACACGTTATTTCTATATACAGTGGTCGCTTCCGGTTGAGGTTCGGCATATATTTTGGCGGTATACTGGAGATTCTGTATATTGTTATTCTTTTGTTGCTGAGCTAGAGGTTGCTGCTGTTGGGCTAAGCTTTGCTGAGACGATTGCTGATTCGCAACGGTTGAAACTGCGTTTATTTGATTCACCTGACTTATCGGAGTCATCAGGTCGAGCTCGGGGTAATTACTGTGCAACGTTCCACCGCGAAACATATCATCCTCTTCCGGCACGGGAGGAAGCTTCGAATTGAAAAATTCTGCAACCGCGTCACCATTAACAGGGAGTCCATTTCGTCCGCGAAATTAATTAATCGAGAGGGCTGTCGCGGTAAGTATCGTCATCGAAAACTAATTACTGCCCTACCTTGCAACGGCTCCAGAGTATCCATGAAGTCGTCCAAATTCGGTTGAAGAGGCCCCAGACTGGGTTGAATAAAGTCTGCCAGGCTAGCTCCTCGAGCTGGGAATGTTACAGACAAGTGAGCACGCTAACGATCTTCTCGTTAATGAGATTTGGCCTACGGTAATGTTAACGTCGCGGAAAACATCGAACGCACCGATTTCTCTGGGATCAGGAAAATATATGGGTTGATTAGAACTGATCGTGGAGAAAAGCGTGTCGGTCATGAGTTCCATGTAGTCCTCGTCAACCATCATGCTGTGCACGTCTCCACCCGCAGCCCCGCTGGTTCCACAATACAAATTTCCTGTACCAACACCGAAACTTCCCGGAGTTTGCATGCCATTGCCCCAGTCGACCATGTCCATTGATTCCAACTGCGGATGAATAATACATCGGTGCTATATTCTGCGTGCGAATCGCAATAGTCAGTGCTGTATCTCTTCGATCTTATGTATCTTCTCCCAACACTTCCCGTTTTTTCTAATCTTCGCGGAGAGACGAATTGTCAATTTTATAAGTTAACAGATTATTTTTCATTCAAGGGCAAATCACACGTACCATGTCCGTGCCATCCTTGTTTGTCCATCCCAGAATCTTGTTCCGGTAAAACATACGCCATTTCTTGTATTCCGCCGTCACAGCCGCGAGTTTTCGCTTCCAATATTTCCCCTCTAACACTACTGCCTGACGAGAGAGAAATTTAGAGATTTACCTATTCGAACTTCGAAAAAAAGTAAAGGGAAGATCGACATGGAACGAAGCTTCTCTCGCTAGGGAGCAAAATTCTGTTATGTGTACGTTTAGTGAATTCGATGAGGAGTTACGCGTATCGTAATCCATCCGGTCTTATCGATGGTGCATTTAAGATAAATATGAGAACTAATAACCGTTTTACGAGCATATTTCTCACTATTAAAGAAAATTACGAACGTTCCATACAATTCTTTGTTTTTATTATCCATTACTACCAACTTGTCAGTGATCGGTATTCGATATTCTGCTTAATGTCTTTAAACTTTTAACTACTATTGAATACCGTTCGATAAAACATCGTGATATTGCATGTCTAGATGCGGAAAAAGAACGGAGATAAGCGTGTGCGTAAAATTCCGGATGTTCCTTGAACTTAAGACCGATTGTCCATCCGTTGCACGTAACATTGCCGGGGTCGGCGAAACTATAAATAATTCGCGTTACGCGCAAATCTTTAGCCATTAGTCGACCGTTAGATTTTACTGTGGCACGCACTTCCCGCAATTACGCTTATATGTAATTGTAACAAGTTGCAATTACTTTAACGATAAACGGTGCCAACACTCACCTCTGGTTTATTGTGGGTGTCCACGTCAAGTGGAGATGCGAATTGGCACACCAGAGTATTTTGCTTTAAGATAACTGAAACAACAAAAATAATGCCACAATAATTATCGACTCGATTGCCGTCACGCTCCGTCGAGTCGTATCGTTTTTCGACTTGTTATCGACGAACACGTGGAATTTATATAAGCCGAAATGTATTTGGGAATGCCTCTAAACGAGCGTCTATTAGGGAATTCCTCGTCCTACCCGACTAATTACCGCTTCGGCTTTCGACGACTTAAGAAATTGTCTTTTGAAACGCGTATGAAGATATTTTGTCTCCGACGCGAAACGAGAAAATTCATGTACACTGAGAAAAAGTGCTATATTCAATTAAATCGGCGATTATTGGTGGGGAATGCAGAATTATTTATTTTAACTAATAAATTTGGTTATAACGATTAACGGTTATTTGAAGGAAACAGGCTATTCAAATCATTTATTAGTCCAAGTAACTAAATTTGCATTCCTCCACCTGTATCTGCCGATTTAGTTAAATTTACTGTATTTTTTCTCCGTTAAATCTACTGTTTTTTTTAAATTTACTATTTAGTTAAGTCTACTGTTTTTTTTATTGTGAGAAGTAGTAACCTTCGGTCGACGCGTCTACTCTCATTAAGAGGAAAAACCATTTAAAAGGTATCCCAACCCTGCGATGCGTAATAAAGAAAACACCCGTAAATTGCGTTACGCAATTGTGGGGGAGAGAACGAGAGAGAGACATCCGCACTTCGGTTTGCCCCCGGCTTCTACTGCTAGTCACAGTGACCAGGGGCACTCAAACGCGGCATCACCTGGAGCGCGTTACGCAACTGCCGATCGTTCCGCGTGTGCGACGAATCTAACGAAGAGACGGCAAAGCGATCGGAGTCGCGTGCGATTAATCAGTCGATCATTAATTGCACCGGGATCCTTCCATCCTACACTGAGAGAAATAATTGCTGGTGTCAAAACAATATTTTCTTCAATGAAAAACATGATATAATTCCAGGATCAAATCACTGCTTTCTTCGTGCAAGAAAATATTTAGCAGGCTCGAGTAATTGTTTTTAGCGCAGAAAGAATGTCTCGTTCCGACGAAGGTACTCTTGACAAATCAAGAATATATATTCTTCGACCAAGAATCTGTATTCTTAAAAAATTGTAAGATCATATGTTCTTGATTCAAGACACACTTTTTTGGCACTAGCAATTATTTCTTTCAGTGTAAGTGAGCGACTCACCCGCCGAAGTCCCCTTCCCTCTTTCCACTCGAAGAGGTTGCCCTTCGGCCTCCTTAACTGCCCTCCACCCTGTAGCTTTCAGCCCCCGTCAGATAGTCGCGATTCTTCTGAGCGGCCGACGCGAGCGTCCCGATACCCACTTTACGACGACGCATTTTATAAAGCCGAGAAATTTTGATGGAAATACCACGCGACCCGGTTCCAACTGCGATCGAACTTTGCTACGATTCTCGTGCTCCCCTGAATCCAGCTCGTACGTTCCTCCGTGGAGCACCCTCCTCGAGGTCACTCGTCGAACTCGCACGCGACGGATTACGGACACCGATTGTCAAAAAGAGGACGAGAAATGAAGAAAAAAATAAATAAAATAATAATAAAATAAAATAGGAAAATCAAAAAATAGGGAAAATTGGAGAAGCACGAATCGCGTGGTTTAACGGAGCAGAGACGCGAACGAGACTGCGGTGTTCTTCGAATCTCGTAGTCACCGATCGAGTTTAAACGGTGGCGAGAGGTTTTGTGCGAAGGTGGGGACGGACTCGCGGTCATGAGCCTGTCACATGCGTGATGCGATCACTTTGTTTGCGATCCTGGTTGTATCTCGCGTTGTTGGATTTGGTTTTACGGTATAGTGGCGGAGGAGCAGCGAGGTGAGGGGGACTGCGAGATTGTACGGCGTTGCTCAATCCCCTCTCTCTCTCTTTTTCTTTGTCGGTTCGAAAAGGTATAATAGTTTTTGATTAAGACAATATTCTTACACTGCATGTGCCAGCATCTCCAGATCACGTTGTTCAGCCTGATCTTGTCCTTCCATCGTAGTCTGATGCCTTTAAATCGATTCCACTTGGGCGACGTCAGCTTCTGTCTGGAACAAATTCACGTGCCCATACGTTATCGACTATTCTTTGTCTTTTTGAACTTTTCTGACTTTCACCAGATTTATATGTGTAAGTCTGTTACAATTTTAAAAAATTAAAAATAGAAACGCAATATCTCGACTGAGGAATTTTCCATTCACGAGGAACTAATAATTGATTCTCGATAATATAAAACTATATGCTTACGATAACGAATGACGATACGCCGTTATCGATATAACGGTAAATAGTCAAAGCTATCATTGTTGTCCGCCTTATTTATTAATTCGTTTCAAAAATCGTTTCCGACTCGAGAAATATTTCCATTTTGATTCCTATAAACTTTCAGCCAGAAATCCACAGACATCACGTCTAAAGTCGGTCCAGCTAATCGCGACCATTATTATTTCCAAGTTTAAAAAAAACGAGGCATCATTATATCAAGCGTCTGATTAAATTTTCTCATCGTAAGCGCGCGACTTTTAATCGACCGCTATCGACGCATGGTTTTCTAAACTCACATACATCGGAAAGTCAATATCGAGTTGGAAAATTTTCACACACCCTCCCGCCCCTCGACGTTGTCGCCGCGGAACGCGAATTCTCCCTGACATTAGACATAGAATCGAGGGGACGAAGAAAATGAATATTTAAATGTTTCTCTTATCGCACTTCGATTAGATAAGACGAAGAATAGTGACGAAGCGTGTCGGAGTATTCGTATTTGCTATCTCGACTCCACACTTGCCGATTTAAAGATTTTTTTGATCGATAACATGGCGAAAAAATAAAGAATGAGGAAGATTTATCAATGATAGTGGTCAATTAAATTTTTTTTTTCGATAAATTGCATACGGTTACGCCCCTCTCCTCGTTATCATTACACAATTTATAGCGGGGAGATATAGTGGGGCACCGTCTTCTACGGAATGCCCGCGGTTAATCCATTAATATAAGTTCGCCATAAATCCGTAAATATACATGTTATACATAGTGTCTTCGGGAATTCATTGATGACCGTCTTCTGAACACGAAAATACGAGACGAGCGCGAAACTTTTAATTCGGCATTCTTCAATAGCTTCCACGCGATCGCATTTCGACAGAAGTCACTCGGCGTCGTCTCCTGATTTATAATTTTCTCATCACCGCGCCACGAGCGAAGCGTCGTGCCGAAAATACTGCGATTATAATTTTCGAATCGTCGAGGCGGATCTTCCGGGTGAAGGCGACGCCGAACGCGTGGAAACCGGTTTTCGCACGCGCCTGATAATTATGTAAACTGTGTTATTGGCAATACGGCATTATCAGCTCCGTGATACCTTGAAGCTGCACGGTAGCCATGGGTATAACCGTACAATTCGGTAGTGTACCGAGACAAGGTTGGACGCGCTTTTTTTCACGCGTATACGATATGTACACTGTTAAAAATTTCTGTTTCGAATTCACGAATTGTGTTGGAAGCTTTTAACAAACACTTGTTAACAATTTCACGCGAAAGCACAAATTCCATAGGGAATGTGTAGAAAAATCACGATAAATATTGTAGAATCACTGTAAGATATTGTAAAATCACAATATGTATCGTAAATTTCCAATCATTGTGTTGAACTGTATAATTACTTTTGTAAATTTAATTCACAAATGTGTGTTGGAAGCTTTTAACAACTTCTAATAGTGTACACACCATATGAGGCTAGACTTACTCGCCAGGAAAGGAACTTCAATCGCTATTATCTCATTACATATGAGTTTTTGGCTCATATTCGTATTAGGTGAGTTGAGGTAACATCGAACGCATTTTAGATTAGTTGAACATTATGAAGGCACAACAGAGCAAAATAATAACGAAAAGTGACTACATCTCAGACATATCATCTATAACGTTAAAATTAAACAATTACGGTATTGGCAAGACTTTAAAGTGATGTACTTCCAGTAAAAAATAATATGCATATACAGAATACATATCGTTCCGATCTTGCCCCGGTGGAGGGGAAAGATCGGATATAATATTAGAATTATTGCGTACAACTCTTTATAAATGGATGCGGGGCAAGTCCGAATACCCTCACACATAAGAGAATATAAAATTGGTGACTAAACTCAACAGACACGTTTTAACGCCTCGAGGACCAGAACTGCGCGCGCTAATGTGAGTTGGCTCGTAAACAGCATGGCGGTAACGCTGGCGCTGCTCAACTGCAGATGCTACATATACAGCCTACGTTCGATCTTACCCCGCGGACGGTCTTACCCCAACTTACTTTAATACTTTTTTTTTGAAGATTACGTTTCTATCTACAATAAAGCCTTATATCGATACAGCCCAAAAATTCATTGATAATGAGATAATAGTGATTGAAGTTTCTTTCCCGGCGAGTAAGCTTAGCCTCACATGATATATATGGCCGGTAATCTTCTCTTCCCCCAATGATACGTTCAGCGGCAAAAGGTTAAATTCTGTAATCGGCTTTGGTTATTATAAGACTGTATCCGTCTCATTTATAGCCTCTCACACGCGAGGCTTATTTCTATTTAATTGGACGCCGCTCGGATACTCTACATCGATAGGACAGAAAAGCAGAAAAAAACACTGACCAGTTTCGGAAGAGTATTGCGAAACTGTCGTTTTGATCGTAGAACACACGTGGCTCCGGTTGGCGACGCTTTTTAATTAGGCAACCACGTTTAGGTCGCATTGCGTGCAAATTGGCGGAGATAAATGGGCGCGCGAAACGCGCGCGATCCGACGATAATTTCGTTACGAGGAGACTATTATCCCCTCGGGAGACCAGTGTTTCGCGGACCGGCGTACACGACTTTACATTTGGCGCGTTAGTCTAAATAAAAACGAGAAAGATCGGCGATACACTATTTGGTACACTGAGGAAAATAATTTGCCGATCCAAGTATGTATCCATCGAAATGAAAATAGTGTTAAAAATATATTTATTTGAGTGACATATCGTCGTTGAATCAAGTATAGGTATAAGTTAATCGAATCGAGTGTTGATTCGCTCGATTCAATAAACATACTCTTGTCTATAAATATGTTCTCGACGCTATTCATATCGATGCTTACTTGGATCGACAAATTATTTGTCTCGGTTATTATTATTCACCGCGTACTTAGGGAACCGATTACGAGGAAGAATTCAAAAACAAGCTGCGCACGTACAACATATAACCGCATACCGCCGTGATACGTTCGTCGTCTCGCGAAAGCAGACGACAAATCGCTACTGTTTATTGCGAGTTGACCGTCGAGAGGTCAGCGTCGCGCGAAGTCGGACCCGCGATTGCGCTTATCGAGAGGAGAAGCGTCAGCTCTATTACGAGGCCACTATCGCCGCACGGTGAATGTAGCGCGAGAATGGCGGTGTTTTTAATTCACGTTCGCCGAAACGGATACGCAACGTATACGGAATTAAATCGTTAGAGAATTCCACGGAGGCGACTCGGGATATCGACTGATGCCCAGGCAACACAAGCCAGAAAGCTGTCTTTTAGTCATCCATAGGCAGTCTACTGTCTCCCCGCGTAGACAAAAAAATATGGCAAAGTATGGCGGAAGTTTGGGAGAAGTTAAACCAAGAAAGTATGGCTACGGATCGTATACCAGACTTTCAGTCGGTAAACGATGCGCTCTTCAATTAGAGTTCAGTTGTTTTTACGAAGTTATGCTGTAATCGACGGCTGTTTTTGTCGGTTGATATTATTTCAATCAATTATTTTATAAAACTTAAATTATTACTCATGAACTATGTTCTAGTACCGAACAAGTCATTATAGGTAATGTTTATAGTTTTAATACAGTAATTATAGTTGTATAATGGAGAACCCAGTAAGTAATTATAGCTTTATAATGGAGAACCCAGTAAGTAATTATAGCTTTATAATGAAGAACCCATACAACAAAACTGAATAAAAAAGGTACTGGTAAATCGAGTAAATTTTAAGATGACCATTGGATAACTCGAAATCAAAGTTAACAAAAAGGGAACCATTAAATTGCCTACGAATGACCAAGATGAGTTTTTGGATTGTGTAGTCTGGGTAGATACTGTCTCGATAACGGGGAAAACAACTGCACCCGCGCGATATCTTCGCAGCCGCGGCGACGCCGTCGCAATCGGGAATATACCGACGCGCGCGAGAAGGAAAAACTGACGACGGGACGGCTTCGGAGGAAAGGCGAAACACCGTTTTCCATTCATCGCGACGACGCAACCGCGCGCGCGGCCGGGCGAAACGGGTTTGGCGGAGGAAGGCGGCGCGACGGCTCTGGATTACGCAAATCGCGGAGTGTACGAACGCGGTCGTACTATACGCGCGGCGCTCCACGTGGAGCGGGAAAATTCCGCGCTTCGTGGTCGAGCGCTAGCTATGGCCACGATTTTTTCGCCGGGAAGATTTCTCCAAACCGATATTTCCATGCGTGGCGAATAAATTTGTCGATCACGCGATCGTATCGCGGAAGAAAGTCTCGGGCGACCCGCTGAGCGCGCGCTATGTAATAACGTATACGTGTCTCGCTGTAGCGCTCGCGATAACGAGTTATTTGTCCGGACCTTATACGAGATAAGCGAGCGGGTTTATCAATTATCAAGCGCTGTTGATACTATCGCACGGAAAGAACAAACAGTCGGGCCGAACGCGTTTCACGCACGTTCCACGCGAGTGGCGTACCGCGTGTGGAGCAATCGCGCGTTATGGCCCCGTGGTGGGGAGAAGAGAAAAGATTAGAGCGCGGATCGATTCGGGGCTAATCTTCTCCCGAATCCTCATACGTTGGCTAGTCGTGACGCGGTCCATTTATGCTAATCGGTCATCGAGAGAGCGTTGCTTCGCGACGACTGTTAAACATCTCCAAATTCTCCCCTCCCTTAACACGAGAGCGCCGCAGCCCAATTCATTCAAACGTCCGCGGGTTAATCAACAGTATGGAAATCCGCGCGCGACCTCACCCCGGCGCGCTCAGGCGTTCCGCGCTTCGAGAGCCGTTTCGCAAGACGCGATAAATCATCGTACCTATAGACGCGCGACGCGCGTACGAGTGCGCGAATCCACGCCGTACGTGCAGCACGTGTCCGCGCGGTAGAGAGAGAGAGAGAGAGAGAGAGAAAGAGAGAATCGCCAGGGGATACAACCGCTCGAACGCGATATCTTCGAAGGTCATCGCGTTGGCCATCGAATCACATACGAGAGTCGCCCGAGCAGGAATACGCGAGCGATAATGATACTGATACATGGTAACGCGCGATGGAGTCTGCTGCCGCCGCGCGCGATTCCGGAGGCGGGAGTAATAACGCGCGCGCGCGTCATATATGAAGATTTAATTGGCGATTTGCAGCGATGCAGCCGCGATAACGGTGTACAAATCGAAGACGAACGGCGGACGAATCGATGGGGGGAGAAGAAAAGTCGATTAGATTTTCGCTGGCCGGATGAAAGGAGATAAGATACCGGAGTGCTCGTATTCCGCGCCGCGGCTATATCGCATCGCGGGTTAAATTTACGATCATGTTATTCTCGGCGAACGATTTTATGCCTCTGCCACACATTAGAGGAGAGACCGCGTATTAAACAATAATGCGGTATTTGACGGGTTTGAGTAAACGATTTGTGCCGTCGTCTCCCCCCCCCTCTCTTTCTTTAGATCTTTTAGAAGATCGAGAGGAGTACCCTGTTGAGAGAAGTGGAGATTGCGCGAGTAGAACGAGCGTGGCACGAGTTCCACGCGAGGAGAGCGCTCGGTCTGACTCATGTGCGAACGATCGTTTTGTCGTGTAATTAGAGGCAATCGAAGAGAGCGTCACGTGCGTTTCGTGGATCGCAGCGATAATCTCCGATCGAATCAGTAGCGCGCCGGAAAATTGTTTGGTGCATCGTTTGAAAATGAAATTCAAACAATTGGGCTGCTATAAACGTTATATTATATTTTTGTTGTAATACGCGTATATAATGTTATTACTCTTCGCCAATATAATCGAAAGACCGCTCTGAGAAAGATAACTTGATTAAAATGACAAAACGCATCTGGTTAAACGAGTTCAACTGTTATTCTAATTAAAATACTAGTAAGTTGAACCAGATATTTAATTATTCCAACTACATTTCTAATTATTCTAACCAGAAATGATCAATTTAATCAAACATATGAAGGATCCATATTTCTTTAAAAGATTCGTTTATGCTCTCCAGGTTTTGGTTTGATTGACCAGGTTATTTTTACCAATCAGGTATTTCGTCCGATAAAAAACAATTCGCAAGGATGGACCGCCGAACTGCTCGAGTTATAATGAGGAATGCATATAATACTCGACACGTGTGTCCCACCCTATGCACGTGTGCGTCTCGAGTCGTGACGTCACGGACGGGTACATACGCACCGGAGCGTCCGACGCTCGGTGCTCTCGGCCTTTAAAACTATCCCGCAGCGAATCTCAACTTGTCATCGAGCGGGAGAAGCTGAAATTCCAGAATCATAAAATACTCGAGAGCAATTTCGTTGGTATCGAGGATTCAACGGAAGATTTCATCTCCACGTCGATTATAAAGTGCGTGTCTTCGCATCGCTACGATATAATCGCGCGTTAACGCCGAGTCCAAAGGACTTTGAACGTCTCCCTGATTGGGAACCGTCGGCGACGCGTTCCCGGCGGCCGTGGAGTCGCGGAAGAGAAACGCGACGCGGCGTCTTCGAAGGACCAATTTCTCTCGGGTTACGCGTCCATTTCAAGGAATAATTGTCAATGTCGCGCTCCGGTATCGAAGGTGATACGCTTTGCACACCGCAATCGTTCGATTTCGCGATCGTAGTCCGCAGAACACGGCGAAATCGACTCCGATGAAAGCCAGCCGACTTCCAACGTGATTTGATCTCCGCCATGTACCTGAAGTTCCGGACGTTCATAAGTTCGAAAAATTATGACTTCAAGAGATCATGGCCAATGTTGAGTTAATCGCACGCTTCACAGCCCCTTTTTATTTCATTTTAGGGGAAATAGGGGACATTTTGGCAAAAAAGGGGACAATTTTGATTAAAAAATGAGAAAAGGCCCACATAGCACGTTTCAGGAAATTTACTCCTTAGAACAGTAAAATCTGTTCCGTAAAGCCGGGTTGACACGATCCAAGTATGCATGGACCATGTAACTTGAATCCAAGTAAGTTGGCCATCGTCCTACTCAACTTGAATATCCAAGCGCACTTGGATGAAGTGGTGATACGATCAAAGTTGCATCCAAAGAGCATCCATGTTTACTTGATCCATGTATAGCAAAATATATTGAATAACAATAAAAAGTGCACTGAATTTACGGTCGTGTACTATTCTGCTCAGTAAATTTCCCGGAAAGTGCTATGTGGACCTTTTTCATTGCTGAATACGGTAAAATTTACTGTTTCAGTTTTTTCGTGTAATAAACTACACAGCGGTCATGGTCGTTTAAGGTCGAAATTTTTCACCAAAATGAACGTTCGGAACTTTAGGCACATTTTCCGCCGACGAGAAACGACGTTTGTCGCGACCGAGCAAGCATCGATCGCGCACGATTAGTGCAGCGACGTAACGAGAGAAATGAGAGTCTCTGCTCGAGGCCTACAAATGTATGTACACACCGTTATGGGTTCGCCCGCGGGCGAAGGTTGCTCGCGCGCCTATGTATTGCAGTACGCTTACTACGTAAACGTGGCGTGTAGGTACTCGCGAATCCGAGTGATCCGTCATTTCTGCCGTTGACTTACGCGCGAGGTTTTCGTTTTTTGCTCTGCGACGGATGTCTCTGCTTGGAATTGCAAAACGAACATTTGAATATCGGGGACGACTCGTGAATATTTTTTTTTCCTAGAGAAATTTACAGCTAACGTTAGACAGAAATCTCTGGGACGCGATAAAATTCGAACAATATCGGGAGATTAAACCCGATGGGAATGTGGATATTAACCCTGGAATGTGCTACCCAGATTTTATAATGCATAAATAGTCCCTTCTCTGGGGTTCAGGTGTACCCCGGGTAGCATTCCAGGGTTCTTATTCTCTCTTCATCGCTGCAGAGTCACTGGTTTCTCCTCCAGCAGGACCATATCCTTACGGGGACCGATATCCAACGTCTTTGCACTCTGTCGTGTACGCATCGCGAGACATTGTAGCGTGCGTATAGATAGACGAAATCTCGCGCAGTTATACAAATGTTTCCACTTCGCGCTCGGGAATGAAAACAACATTTGAGATGTCGCGCAATATCAATCCGCCGCGCAAATACGATGGAGTTTATCGCGGCGACGCGAGTTGGTTGCAATTGCAGCGGCAAACTAGCGCAAAGGCCGTGATTCGCTGGGCGCTCCGCGATTCTCGGCTATCGCTCCGGAAGCGGCTGTAAAATTTCGATCGTGTCGCTCGCCTGACGAAGGGCGGGTGTAAATCGAAATGTAAATAACGGCACGCCTCGCAAAAACAAGCTATTCTCCCGGCGTGTGAAGACATTTTTAGTTACGAATTCAGTAAAAAAGTTCGAATTCGTCGCGCCCGGTTAATTCGCCGGACTTAACGATCGTAAACACCGTAACGAGGTAGGAGTCGCGGTAAGCGGAGTCGCGCGTAAAGTCAGCAGGATGTAAACTAGGCGTACGGATCGGCGTTTTGCATTAAACAATAGTACGATGACGTGGACGCAACGACCTTGCTTTTTAAAGGGAACGATGATACGCGCGTTCGAGCGAATGTATGCGTTCGATGATAATGGTTCGATGTCTCGATAACGGTGCCCATTGCCTCGGGCGGGATGCGATCGATTCGCAAAAGGTTCCTCGAGTCGACATTTTAGACCTACTCGTTTAGATTTACAGTAGGTCGATCTTTCGTTGTATTGAAATCCTATGCCGAGCCTAAAATTGTCCGTTAGTGTATATTTCACCAACTTTAAGTTTAAAATAGCTTTTATAGGCTGAGTAGGCCAGTGGTAGGTCGAATGGAGTATTAAAAGCATCAAATTAGGGATAAAATTTCGACTCGGGTTGAAATTACACGGAAAAAAATAAATTGTAACATCTACCAAGTTTGTGGTTGAATGCGGGACAAGGCCAATTTATTGTTACGATAACTACATTTTATTATAGTAAGAATTACAGCAAACGCTTGCAACTTCTACAAGTTATATTGTAATTTTTACTAAAATTGTAGTTATCGTAACAAGAAATTGGCCTTGTCCCGAAATGTACCACACATTTTTTTCCGTATAGAGTTCTCGCGTCAAAGACTCTCGCGCGCTCTTCTCGGAGGCTCGACCGCCTGCTGGAGAGACTCGCGGAATTATCAGAGCCGACGTGAAAAATGACTAGACGGCTTTTAATCTACTTTCGAGGCGGTAAACATGAGAATCGCGCGACTCTGATGTATTTTCAGCTCTCTTTCTCTCGGATAAATAGAACTCCATGCGTGCGCGCGGTACCAATGTCGAGGTTCAACGCTATTAATACCTAATTTTTAATGTACTAATCGTCTCGTGAGTAAGCGCCGCGGCAATATAGAGGCCCGAATATAGAATGCACCTAAATCGCGGTGTTTACCGAAATCTGAAAATACCCAAATAGACTTGTATAATCGTCGCAACGCTTATATAAACTACAATAATATTGATCGTTCTAAAGTCTATGTTTGTTTTGCCGCATAAATTTGATAAAATAACTATTCTCTCAAATAAATGGTTACATTTACATTATAGTTTGATTCAAATTAATCGCCGCCCAGATGTGTGATCGTCACGATGTTTATACAAACTACAATAATTGATTGTTCTAAAGTCTACGTGTTTTGCCGCGTGCATTTGAAAAAAAAACTATTCTTAAATAAATTGTTAAATTTACATTATAGCGTGATTCAAATTAATCGCAGCCCAGATAGACTTATATAATCGTCACGACGTTCACACAAACTAAAATAATCGATTGTTCTAAAGTCTACATTTATTTTGCTGCAAGAGCTTAGAAAAATGTGGCAATCGTCGATAATTTTTCCGACAGTCAAATTTTTATTTCCGCCCCGAGAGAGAAAGCGACTGCGCAAAAAAGCAGAAATTATGCGGAAACCCGAGCCGCCGCGACGGCTACATTCAATAGCGGTGTTATGCCCGGACCGACGGCCTCTATCAATTAATTCAATTATCTCTTATCAGCCGCGGCATTGTTGGCAACGCAGTTTCGTGAGTCGACCGCATAAACAACGAAGTACGAGATACGCGACGTATCGGAAGCGACGCGGAGCGTCACACGCGGACCATTTTCCCGCCGTACCGAATTTCGTCGGATCAACAATTTTAGGTAACAGCCAGTTATTGCGAATTTCCATCTGCGGATGGACATTTTTGGTGCACTGGCGATATTTAATCTTTAATTATTTTTAATTCCACCATGCTCGCCTTTCCGTAGATTTCAAAAATATATAAGGCATAACACGTGGCGCACCTCACACGCTCCCGATTCCCTCGCTTCTTACTCGCCAACGATACCCAGATAGACAAATTCAGATAGTATTAAGCTCATCTAATACACCAAGGTTTGTGCGCTCAATGAGTCATTACAAAGCAAGCATATTTGTGACATCAAATGATTTCAAAAAAATATAAATAAAACGTTAAACGTGTATTCAATATAAGCACAATTTTTCGCAATTATCTTGCTTCAATAAATACAGCGATTGATTTGAATCACATTGTAATGTAAATTAAAAAATTTATTCCGAAGTTATTTTTTCCAAATTCGTACAGCAATAAAAACGTAAGCCTTTGAATTTGTATGAACGTCGTGATGATCGTACAAGTCTATTCGCGGGGAACGAATAAAATCGTTTCGACACTGCAGCGTTTCAATAGCGGCCTTATCTAGCGCGCGATACGGATGAGTCTGGCGGGGCGCGTCGTATAATTCCCTCGCGAGCCTCTACACGAGTGTACGCGACTTTGCGATCCACGCGAATAGAAGCTTCACCTGCCGCATCGAACGCGACGTACGCGGATTCTGCGAGTTACGTAAACACGGAGGCGCGCGCGGTTGCTTACGCGCGAGAACGTGCCTATAAGGAGGTTATATTTAGTAGCGCGGTTTTCGAGAATGTCTCGTACGCGGAATTCCGGAGAGTAACGAGAGGCGCGACGTACGCACTCGTCTTTTGGAACATCGGAGCCCGATATAACCACGCGACGTCTTTCGACTCGCTAGCATTCTCTGACGAGGGTCCAATATAAATATCGAAGCGTATACAGTCCGTCCCCCCGACGAGATCGTCGCGTTGGGAACGATCCGTAACGCGGAACGACGAATTTTCCGTTGCAGGACGAGAAAAGCTCCTCCTACAGACGCGCGTGACGTATGGCGCGTACGCGCCGAGAGCAGCGGTCCGGCGCCGACCCCGGAATGCATTAATTGCGGCCAGCTTGAAAATAAAGACAGATGACTCAATTGTGTCTGGCCGAAGAAATTCGTAGCGATTGACCGCCCCCGCGAGATGATCGAGGACGATAGTACGCGTCGGTTACGTAACGTTTCTACGCGGGGAGCGCGCGCTATTTATTCGCGAGATGGTATGCATCGGGCGTATGTTTAGGTGTGCAAATTTTTGAGATGAGGCTTGAAGAGGCGACGAACTGATGAATGGAACGAGAGGTTTCATGAAAACGAAAGAAGCTCAAGGTTTCTAATAATTTTTAAAAATAACATTTTCTGGCTTTTCCAGGCTTTCCAAGCCTGAAATAGCTTATTTTTACCACAAGTAACACGTGTATGCGATAGTCGTCCTCTCAGACGATTTTATGGGAGGTGAAAAATTATTCGGAAGTCGTACAATTCTGTCTTCTCGCTAATTTTTGTACCACAGATTCGAAAAATTTGAACCAAATTATTTACTCTGTATTCTTTAACATTCCATTTTCAGCCTTATCTAAGCTGAAAAACTATATTTAAAAATGCAGCTACGTCATCGTCTCGTAAGACTATTTCCCTCGCACTCGTTGCTTGACAAAGCGCGTTTCTGACTTTTCGACGAGGTCACCATTTTGTAGAGAGAAACGCACTTATGACTATGAATAATTATTTTTTCGGACATTTTCTTTTTCGTGCGATATCGAATATGTACACAGATTGTAAATTGACTTAAAATATTAATATTTTTATGAAAATACCGAATTATTTACCTCTGTGTGAATCCTAGCCAAAGGGTGGTCCACGAAGACACTCGTGGATCTCAATTCATTATTTCCCATCGACCAGAAACTCCAAGAAGAAATTCCATACGTATACCCCACTGTGTACCGCAGGAATTTTTAACTGCACCGTTGCACCACATAGTTAATAAACGTTTATTTAAATATGGCGAAATGCACCCGAGTTAATATTTTTATTTACATAGGACCATGCGTCGCGGTCGTCTTCCTGGCGTGCTGATGCCTCGGAATTCGTCGAACGGTCGTCCCGCTGCACTGGCCCGGCTGCATCGTCGTCGAGAATCATTGTTATACTTACTGCGAATATTGCAGACTTCCGAATGCATCGCTGGCCCGATGTCCGATAAATGATGCGCCCCATGTACGTTAGCGCCCTATTGCGGATATACTGGTTCTCAAACTTTCAATCGAGTTGATTATTTCGTTGTAACAAAAAATATTTATTAACCATTACGATATTCAATTGTTTCGCGAGTGATTACTTCAAAACTTTTATTCGAGACAACCGGATATCGTAATGGTCAACGAATATTATTTTTCCTTCAACGGAATATTATTTTTTCGCCATATTTAAATTAACTTTTATTATTTAGCAATAAACTATTGCTTCAGTGAACTGGTATTGGTGTTGTGCATTAAAATGCATAGTCACTCTATCACTGCACTCCTGATTAATGAGTCTCTCGAGTTGTAATTTAATCATCGTTAAAAGTGAGAACTTATTAGCGGATAACGGTAAGAATAGCGACGTGTTATCGGCTCTAGCGCGTGGCGATCACTGCCGATCGAAGGTAGAGGGGGGAGCGGCGAAGGATACGCCGCGGCGGGACATACGCTCGAAACTTGTTTTTGCGAATCACCGGTGTAACGCCGATTTTAACCTTCCGTATATATTTATATAGCATCTCCAAGTTCTTATTACACGAAAGGGATCGAGTACGATAAATTTTTGAATTAAGAATAAATTATGAAATAAAATCATATCGGCGCGTGGCGGGATTCAGCTGCATTTCAATTTGAAGAGTGCAGCGAGGGACCGAACGGGGTTGCATCACTTTGGAGGAAAAGAAATATGTACATCTCGATGCCACGAAGCAGATGCAAAGATTACCCCGTCGCACGATTTTATGGGGGCATGAAAAATCGTAAGGGGTAATTCTTTGAGGAATTATACAATTAATTTCCTTTACGCTACAATATGTGGTACGATTAAAAAGCTACCATACATGCAATTTTTAAACAATTGTTTTCTTAATATCGAGTGCTAAGTTCACATAGGTGCACTTAGTCACAATTTATATTTTTATTTGCACCGACCGTCCTCTTTTTTATAGTATACAAGCCTCGCCCGATTCTTTCCCGTCTAGTCGCGGTGGCTGACCAGTCGACGGACTCCAGACATTTCTCGCACGTGCGTTTGGATCGCTTTCGCTCGTTTCAGCGGCGGTCACGATTCTCGTAAAGCGCATTCCGAGTCGTATGCAGTCGGTGCATCTCGATCTCAATTCGAGTTTTCATCGAAACGGAATCCCTCGTTACACGAATCGGAAGCTTCCACCTAATCGTTGAACGAGAAAGAGAGAGAGAGAGACATCGCAATCTCGAATCGCGAGGGAATAGAAGACCCGACCGCTCCGTCGAATCGTCTATAAATATATGGACGCGTCGGGAGAAGGAGGCGCGCGCGAGTTCTAATTTCGATATTGCGAAAAAGGGACAGGTTTCGCTCGGACGTCGCGTCATCGCGACGCGCTCCGTCCATTTCTATAGCTTCTCGCACGTCGTTAATTGAACGTCAATTATATATGGGTTCGACGAACCGTCGGGAGTCTGTTTACCTCGCTCGACGGCTTCTTTTTGATTTTTCCCTCCCTTTTACAACTATACGTCTGATATTTCGAACGTTCATTTGAACAAAAAATTTCGACTTGATGATCATGGCAATATTAAGTTTATTGATTACTTTACTTCCAATAGTATAAAATAGATAGCGCGATAACATTACAGATTTCACAGATCTCACCTGTAGGCCAGGGACATGCACTGGAAGAGCTTGTTGAGCGACGTCTCGATGCTCAGCTGTTGCGAGTTCTTCTCGGTACAAGAGTTGGCGACGAATTTCTCGAGGGAGAACCCCGGCGGCGCGATCAAGCCGAGCCGCGCGGCTTCCTCCTCTGGAACCGGCACCGCCAGCTCATCCTCGTCGTCCTGGGCCTCCGCCTCGAAGTCCGACACCATGAAGTGACCGGAATGGATGGTCTCGCGGGAGTCCCTGGCATCGCGCGTCCTTCCGCGGTGGACGCTCTGCGACGCGACGCTCTGAGGCGTCGTCGTCGTCAGCATCGCCTTGCGGCACAGCAGCTCGGCTTGCATCTCGGCGGGGAGCACACTGCGTTTCGTACGATAAATCTCGTTACTCTCGTCGTGTCGTCGTCGAGTGAACGGAATCATATCCTCTCGCTTCGATCATCGAGGAGAGACGCGGTACTTTGGTCGATTTTTTGTGCGCTTCATCCGATGCGCCGATTGGATAATTTTTGATATTTCGCGCGATACCGCGCTGCGAATCGGTATCTAATCGCGCCCCGAGCCACTGTCGTAATCCCGACTGCATAACGTACGGTTTAACGCGAAGTAGATCGATAGGCGAATTTGATTAGGCGATGTCAACGGCCAATTTTATTGCCATGGTTCGATGCGCGCACGAGTCGTACGACTCGTTTTTTGCGAAGAGATAAACCTCTCCTTTCTCGTCTCCGTATCTCGTTCAGACGCAAGACGCGAATCGCGTTAACGACGAGATCGACCGCTCATGTAGATTTCTCGATTTGTTTTCGATCGCCGCGTCTCACGCCGACGGCGGGTCAACGACCCGAGTTAATGAGAAAATCCGTCGAAATAAGCGCTCGCGTGATATTTTCTGTATTTTGCACCGGAAACCGGAACGGTCGAATGTGTTGAGTATCCTTACCAAAATAAAAATGATATATGAAAGATCGCGAGTTTTCTCCAGTGAAAATCTGCGCCTCCCTTTCCCTCCCAGTCCAATTACACACCCGTGCCTCGCGACGGCAACACGTTCGTCGACTATTGCGAATCGCAAACAGCTCGACGCGACGAGCTGACCGACTCCTCCCAGCCGCCTTCTTTCCGCGACGCGCTTCGCTATAATACGTGCACCGATCAAGAAAACAATTCAGATTGCACGTGGCCGCAAGTCACGGTTCACCGCTCGCGCTTCTGCGAGATACGAGACGCGCGCAAACTTTCGCGTTCGAATTTGTTCCGCGAGGCCGGCTTCCTGCATTCGCGCAGAGCCGATTGAATCCCATTTTCCGCCGAAAGATTCGTTCCCAACGTCCGGCGGATCGGAGGGAGCGTTTGTTCCGACGCCCGACTGATCGGAGGGAATGATTCGTTATTTCTGTGAGGTTGAAATATCACTTTGAAAAAATGCGATTATGTTTAGAGTTCTGAATTCTTTTCAAAGAGTTCTAAAGTTGCTGATCAATTTTAGAAATAGTCCTGGCCATTTTAATAATAAATCTTTAGATGAGAAAGGGGCTCTTTTTTAAAAATCATACGCTAACTTCACTTTTGAAAAAATCTAGTTTTCAGAGAGTTCTCAGTACATTTAAAAGAGTTCTAGAGTTCTTGGTAGCTTTTATGGATAGTTCTACGCATTAAATCAAAATGAAGCCAAATTGAAAATATTGGCCGCGGTAGTACCCTTGATACACAACGAATGTAAAATTATTATGCGTCGCATGTGAAAATTCTGAGTCAAGTTTCAAACTTTCGCGAATGACGATCGGCGCAGCAACGGAGACGGTCCTGCGAAATCTCAACGCGAATTCCTTCGAGAAAAAAACAGTCACGCCGCGACGATAAGCGCCCCGATAACGCGACGATCGTCGCGAGTAGAGCGAGGGAGAGGAATCTCTCAGCGCGATCCCGCGCAATGGCGATCGGCGCTCGCACCGCGGCTATCTACGAAGTGTCAGTGAACTGTGACCTCGAGAGATCGGAGATATCATTATAGCCGAGGTTTTTCATGGACTCGAATTCTTTTTTCTCCGTACGCAGTTAACGGAGAGGGGGCCATCCAAGGGTCAACGGGTGGATCGCGTTGCCGTTGCTCCTTCCTCTTCCTCTACTCTCTCAGACGATTGATACACCGAAGACGGACTCGATATCGCGCCCGTACGGCGGAGGGACGGTACCCGCGCATTATAATTCATAAACACGGATCACACAACCGTACGCCTCCTCCGCGGCGGACGTGAAGAGATAAAGTCGGGTCGATTGCTGGCACTTAAGAGGCCGACACACCCCGTTTGGAAACGCCCGAAAAGTTGTCGCGGCTGTAAAGCGATAATTCCAACATGGTGCATAAGAACCTTTTGTACTTTTCGCCACCACACTTAAAAAACATAAATCTAGGGCCCTATAGAAAAAAATAAATTAATTTCTTTGTTGTAATCCATCGGCGACCTCACAAATATACCTATATTTTGCAAGTTGTAAACGCGGAAACAATCAAAGTATTGAAATGAATTCTTCTATGGGACCCTAAAATAAACCTTGTACAAGGTACTACCACCTTTTGCACGAAAGATTTCTGAAAGCCCATTGCAGGAAACCTTTATTTCAAACCTATTACTCGTCTACTTTTATCAGCCGAGTAATGCTTCCATCTAGCGTCTTCACTACGTACGGACTGCGGGGTTGTCAGATTTGTCTCCGCCACGAATAACAGAATATCGTCGGTCTTATCACGTAAGGGCGTATCTCACAAGGGGACCCCGGCAGATGTCAAATCGATTTTGTCTTGAAAACTTCTTGGAATAGCGTCGCGCGCGTGTTCCAAGTGTCTTCGGGATTGGCGTGCATAATGTTACCAATGCTTCGATAGCGCAACGGTTAAGTTGCCGGGCTGGGAGTCTCGATGTCGCGGGTTCAAGTCTTGTCGGGTTTTTTTTTTATTAACTTTTTTCATTCGATTATACAATCCCTTCTTGTTATAGAAAGTGGTTTACATTATCGAATAAAATAAAAGTTTCAATTGTTTTTATAGTTTTACGTTATTTTTTCTTCCTCGTTGAGGTGAACCATTATTATTGCCAACCAGGCCGTTTTTCGAAAATGTCAATGAAATTTGCTTTCCCATAACGCTTTTAAAGTGTAAATGTGCGTGTGGCAAAGTTCCATTCGTCAAATGTTCATGGTGTCAAAATACGGTGTGCTTCAAATGTTTTTTCGACAATTATTATCCAAAAAATCGTGTATAAAATCTTCGACAGCCAAAAATTCCCATGACGAAATGTAAGAATAAAAAATGCAACGATGCTTCCAACTGTTCTTTCTAATAATATTGGTTCACCTCAACGAGGAAGAAAATAACGTAAAACTATGAAAAAAATTGAAACTCTTATTTTATTCGATAATGTAAACCACTTTCTATAACAAGAAAAGGTTGTAATCGAATGAAAAAAGTTAATAAAAAAAAAGTCCCAACAAGAATTGAACCCGCGACATCGAGACCCCCAGCCCGGCAACTTAACCGTTGCGCTATCGAAGCATTGGTGACATGACGTACGCCAATCCCGGAGACACTTGGAACGCGCGCGCGACGCGGTATCCCGGTCTAAACGGGAGCGAGCCATGCTCTCGCCACTGAGGCCGGCGTAAGACCTAACCTAACCGGACCGTGTCCACACTGCATGCATTCGGCAACATCGCTAACCTCGCGTAGCTCCACCCCCTTCTAGCGTTTTGACATTACCTCGTCTCACCGCTGCCCCGCAGGAGAAACTAGTGGGCCTGGTATGTCGGCCTCTTAAAAAAAATCTGCGGTTAAAACGCGTTCGCGTTCCATTCGGCGAGGAACGTCGTGGAAACTCCGTCCGTTGGGCAAAAGTTGATTCATCGTGCTCGAGATAAATGTAGCTGAGGTTCTGAACACTTACTTGAATGAAAAATTTCGACTTTAATTTCGAGATCATGGTCAATGTGGAGTTTATCGATTACTAGATCTACAGAGAAATTTTTGCGAACTGGGCGACTTTCAGAAATAAAGTAATCGATAAAATCAACTATTTTGGCTATGGTCTTTCAAAAAGCTGAAATTTATCGTTCAAGTGAACGTTTGGAACTTCAGGCATATCGAGATAAAGCGCCGTGCGCGACACTCGCCCAAAATTATTCCGACGGAAATGTAAGAGGCGTGCGAAATCCGTTGTGTCAGTCCTGCCGAATATATATATCGTAAGAGGTTAAACTTACTCGCCAGGAAAGAAAACTGAAACACTGTTATCTCATTATCTATGAGCTTTTGGCTTATGTTTGTATAATACTTTTTTGAAGATTACGTTTTTATTCACAATAAAGTCTTATATCGATATAGGCCAAAGATTTATAATAATGAGATAATAGTGATCGAAGTTCCTTTCCTGACAAATAAAGCCCATTACACGATAAAAGAAATAAGAAATAAGGATTTCTCAACCAACCACAGAAGGCCGTTATATGAAATAAGAAATAAAATTCCAACCAGAGTCAAAATCTTGTTCCTTATTTCTTATTCTTTAATGAAAGACTTAAGTTTAGTCTCATTGGTATAGCGGGCCTTCGTACCTTGCGGCGTCGTTCGCCAAAATCGCGGGACCAGCGTTGACGATTTTTCTACGCGTCCCCGAGCGACGACACGAGATCTAATCCTTCTCCTATAAAACCGGCGTGTCGGTTCGTCCCGCGTTAACAACTTACTCTACTGTCGGTCCAACTCGCCTTCGTCAGAAGGCGCGAAAGTGCAAGCAACGCGACAGGGTAGACGCTCGCACGTGCGCGTCTATACAATCATGGCCGCGGCGCGTTAAGATTTTTCGGACGAAGCGTCGCGGTCGACGCTTCGATTGTATGTAGTAGAGCATAGGTCGCTCTCCGTATGCGTGTATAGATATACACGTGACACCGAATAGAAGTATGTAGACGCACGCGGTCAAAAATGTCGCGTCACACGCGAGAGACAGTTATGGCCGTACGGAATTCCTACACCACGCAGCTCTAGGAAACGCCGCACGGAGCTTATGCAACTGTCAACCTTGTTCCGGGCCGTATCACAACAAAAACATTTCGACGTGCCTGCGACGTGCACTGCCTCGGGAGGCGGGGCCTTACGCACCTACGAACGGCGATGCACGGGGACCGTCTTCCGTCGGCAAATGCCTTTCGAACTTTCATTTGAACAAAAAATTTTGATTTTTTTGATGATCATGGCAATACCCAGTCAGACACCCCTGATTCACGGCTTTTGTCAAGTTTGAGCTGCTTTAAGTTTTCTTAACTTTACATCAAATTAACAGAAATCATTTGTTAGTGTAAACTGCGAATTATACATCAAATTTCGATCATGGTGTGATCTAAATTTGACGCTATACATAAATTTCCGTAAAATTTAACTTGCTGAATCACAGAGTACGGTATAAAATTTACTTATTACTTTCGAAACATAATTTCGGCATTCACTTACATAAATAACAGTGCCAAGAGAAGACTCGTAAAACACACACAATAGGACGGTATTTGACTAGAAAAAAAAAGAATGATCTCTCAAAAAGTCAACATTTTTCGTTCAAACAAACGTACGTTCGAAACTTCAGGCACACGTCGGCAGCCGGTTCGCATGAAATCTTAAAATCGTCTCTCGCACCGATCAATCGTCGCGTGCACCTGTTATCGGGACCGAGTCGCGGCAATGCGACGTCCGCTAAATAAAAGTCACGAGGGATTGCACGTACGCGCCACACGAGGAACCGCCTCGAAAACCAGAGGTACGTACTTTTTCTGTATGCACCGTGATATCGTTCCGTGAAACGCGGTCTTATAACGAGACGACAATCGCGGCACGGATACGTCAATCGCCCGTCGTGTGAACACGACGAGTAGCGAGGCCAACCATCGTCGCGTATAGCAGCCACTGCCAAAATCGGCTCGATATCGTCCGCCTCCGTCTGTCGCGCGACAAAGAGAGAACGAGGAAAACGGGGACCGTACGCGCGTCCATCCTCGAGTAGAAAAAATCGCGAGGGAATACGATTCGCCCACTTTCGCGACTGCCAGATGGTTTGCGCTCCTTCTCTCTACGACAACAAACCTCTCTCGCACGAGGGGTCGTGCACGCGCGCGCGAACGCGTACTGCCAGAAACCACACACTGAACACGGGACGGATAAAAAACCTCTCACTTTGCGTTTTCCGTCGCTCTTTCGGTCACTGTGTCAGCCCCGGATTTGTCACTCGAATTGGCGTCGCACTTCGTCGCACCACCAGGCGGGATCGCGGGGCACGGGGCCTGGACGGGGCCCGTTCGCGCTACTACGCGGTACACGGTCGCTCATTCTGGCAGCACCGCCATTTATGAATCGCGTTGTTGAATGTTGCGTTTCACAATTCACAGCTGACCGAGCGACCCGAATAGGGAAGGGGGGAGGGACGCGCGCGCCTCCACGCGGCGTTCCGAGGTAGCGGCGGCTCGACGTGTCACGTTCAGCCGCATTCGCGGATCTTTCGAACGAGGCGCGCGACCGTGCGAAACGATTCGCTCCCTCCGAATGCTCTTCTCTCGAGTGATCTGCGCGGAAAACGTCGGCGCTCCTGCGCTTTTTTCCGCGCCGACGAACTAGACGCTCGAGAAGCGGCGACGACCAACGCGCTCGATAACGAGAGGCGCGTCCTCCCTTCGATCCGCGCTGGGTGCGTTGTGTCGTCTCGCTGACATCCTTCCACCTCTATCGCGATTGCGAAACTGCACTCGTGCGCGGTTCCTCGACGCTTTGTAATGTGGTACGCGCATGCGCGGTCACTGCTGGACGCCGGGAAGCGCGCGCTCGACGGAAGCGACCGATTTTTTGGAAAAACAATTATGCAGTTTTATTAAAACGGTTTACAAAAGTTCTTCTATTACGCCGCGGGACTCAGGGTGGGATTCTCTCTATCGATAGAATTCTATTAGTCGCTATCATATTGCGCATGTTTTGTTATACTTGGAAAAATATGTGAAACGATAGCGATTGTAGAATTCGATCGATACAAAATCCCAGCCCTCTCTGGTCGCTCTCGTTCTTGCGAGCGTTTGAGTCGGTGCCAATGAATTTCCTTCAAAAGAATTTCCCTCAAAAATTCGCATCCCAGTCGGAAAAGTCGTCGGGCGCGACGTCTCGCTCGGGAGGAATCGGCGGGAAGTTTCTCAGGTCCAAGTGATCGATCACCTGTAAAAATGTAAATCGGAGCACGTTTACCTTTCGTTTTCTTCGAAGATAGTCACGTCGATCTCGACGCTTCCGCCGCGAGAACTGCTTACCCTGGGGTTCATCGGCGACTGCATGGTTTGCGTCCTCAACGCGTGCCAATTGAAATTGCCGAACCACCTGCGAAAGCGAGATCTTCCATATGAGGCTAAACTCACTCGCCAGGAAAGAAACTCGAATCGCCATTATTTTATTATTTATTAACTTTTGGCTAACATCGGTATAAGACTGTGTTACAGATAAAAATATAACCTTCAAAAAAGTATTACACAACTATGAGAACCAAAAGCCCACAGATAATGAGATAATAATGATTCGAGTTTCTTTCCTGGCGAGTAAGTTTAACCTCATAATATGATATAGGGTCGCGTAGAGTAATCAGAAAAGTCTCGTGCGACGTAAGAGGAAAGTTTTGCCCTACTTGTGATCGCGTATATCCGCAATTCCTTTTCGCTGGTATCCCAATCGTTCGGCAGGATTGAGCCGCAGGAGCTTCCTGATGAGATTATCGGCGCTTTTTTTAATGCCGCTGGGGACACCCACGGCGTCGATTCCCTTGATGATCTTGTTGCATATCTCCCATCTGTCCGTGCCGAAAAACGGCGGCCGCCCGAAGAGCATTTCGTAGAGCAGGATCCCCAAGGACCAATAGTCCACGGCTCTGGAAAGGAGGCGTGAACGCTCTACGTGACCGGCGGCACGACTTTATATAATATTTTAGACTGGGTGCGCGGTAATTGTATACAGGCACTTTCCGACGCGATGAAATACGAAAGAAGCCCTGGTAACAAACTGATCTCAGTCTTACAAAAATTGGTTCCGCGTTTAGTGTAAATCTGCCCAGACAGACAGCAATGCTGAAAATAGTATTTACAAATTATATTTCCGCAATAATATGTCACTGTGAGAGCATAAACTGCTGGAATTTATGATATGGCACTGTGCTGCTAAATTGTAGAAAATATATAAACTGAAATAATGAACAGCATACTTTCGATATTCAATTGCGTGGTAATGCAAGCATGATGCGCAATTTGGCTACAATTTTACGTATATTGGTGCAATCTTCAAGGGATTCTGCTTTTTTAAATTCTAGCAAAAGGCATAGGTAGTATACGTGGACATATTTCTGTATAATTTTGTCATCATTTTTCAGTCTGCAATGTCATCATAATGCAAACAATATGCTGTCAGGTGTCCATATGGGTGAGGTCAGATCTGATGTCGACGTCGGAGTCCGTAGTCAGACTGATCGCAGAGCAACGGAAGAATTCATATGCATTTTATCCTCTATGAAGCATTCCAGAAGATTATAATAAGTCTGATTCCAGACACTATTGTCAGAATCACAATTCAAGCCTTGCACATATTCATCTTTACACTTTTCCAGCCATCTTCCACCAGTCTGGCATCAAGCATCCTGCGGTCCATGAATATGTACAATTCCGTAGTAATTCTGTAATCAGATTCTGACGTCAGAATCTTCTCCAAATTTGCAAATCAGGCTTTGCTACCAGGGGCTTATGCCTGAAGAGCGAACGGTCGAATCGACCGTAATTTCGCATTTCGTTCTCTTCCCGCTTCTCCGTTTACTTTTTTCTCTGTAGAAACGCATTGGCGATTGAGAATTACGAATACCAACCTGTCGTGACCTTTGTTCAGAATGATTTCGGGCGCCATATATTCCGGCGTGCCCGCGAACGTCCACGTTTTGTCCGGTCCGATTCGTTTGCTGGACCCAAAATCGGTCTGCGTTCGAGAGCAAAGGTAAACGAGCGAATCGTTCCGATGGATGCAATCGCGCGCGGAAAACTCACCACCTTGAAGTAACCGCGACTGTCGATCATGATATTCTCGGGCTTGAGATCCCGACAGACGATGTCGCGCGAGTGGAGGTGATCCAGAGCTTCAATAATGCACGCGGTGACAAATTTCGTCGTGCAATTAGCGAAACGCCGCTCCTTCCGCAACGCCGTGTACAGATCTCCGCCCAGGCATGCTTCCATGAGGAAGTACACGTATTTTTCGTCCTTGAAGGTGTGGTACAATCTGCAAAAATCGCGGGTCGTGACTTTTCGTTCGTTCGTTCGTTTGCTCGGATGACTTACAGCCTCGGAAGTGAATTGGAGAACGAGAAAAATTGAGCGAGAGGGAGGTGACAAAGATGGACAGAGAAGCTTGTACTTTTCCAGTCAAAATTCGTCATCGTTCTATTTTATGGAAAAAAAATAAATCGTAGCATCTACAAAATCGGTGCTAAACTTCGGAACAAGGCTAATTTATTGTTACGATGACTACAATTTTAGTAAAAATTATAATAAAACTTGTAAAAGTTGCATACGTTGCTATAATTTTTCCTAAACTTTCAGTTATAGTAACAATAAATTAGCACAAACTTTATAAATGCTACGATTAATTTTTTTCCGTGCGCGTCAGCCACTCACTTGCATATGAAAGGTGAATCGCAGGCCTGCATGATGTACTTCTCGTTGTAAATATACTTTTGTTGGTTTGTACACGTAACCGACTGCTTTCGGATCTTCTTCATAGCGAAGCTCTTATCCGGTGCGCTGTTCGCTACCACTAGCTCCACCCTACCGAAGCCTCCTACGCCCAGGACGCCCTTGACCTTGAAATCCGACAGCTTCAGTTTCAGGTATTCACTCTTCCAGTCGATGTTCAGCGACTGCTTCCGCTTTGCGTACTCCTCGTCCCAGTTTTTATTCCTGATCGACTCCAGCCCGCCCAAATAGTCGAGGAAGGATCTGCGCAGATTTTCGTTAGGGTTCGCAGCGGTGCGGAGATTTCTTCCGGCTGAAGAGGATAGTTCCTGAAAGAGACCTTACTCGCGTCATCGGTTACCGACTGCGTGGTATCGGGCAACGGAACTTTTGCGCGGGCATGGTTCTCTTCAAGAACTCCGAAGCAAGAACATGAGGCTAAACTTACTCGCCAAGAGAGAAACTCTGATCACTATTATCTCATTATCTATGAGCCGTTGGCTCATATTTGTATGATACTTTTTTAAAGATTACTTTTTTATTTATAACAGAGTCTTATATCGACGTAGGCCGAAAGTTCATAAATAACGAGATAATAGTGATTCGAGTTCCTTTCCTGGCGACTAATTTTAGCCTGATATGGTATATCGGATATTGCGTTGCCTACACTGATTGTGAGAGAAAAATACGACTGACTCTTCGCTGTATAGTATAGAAATAGTAATTCAAAAGAGGCGGAAGAGGCCGAAAGTTCATAAATAATGAGATAATAGTGATTCGAGTTCCATTTCTGGCGAGTAATTTTAGCCTGATATGGTATATTGGATATTGCGTTGCCTACACTGATTGTGAGAGAAAAATACGGCTGACTCTTCGCTGTATAGTATAGAAATAATAATTCCTCGAAGAGGCGGAATATGAACTTCACGTTTTCGCGTCATATTATTAATTTTATCTCAACGCCAGACGGGCATAATTACGTTCTGTCGATCGTGAAACATTCAACTCCTTTAACGTGAGCAATAGCATTGGCCTGTCGAAATTGGTCCTCCCCGTCGTAGAGAGCCTTTTCTCCGAAGTACTGTCCTTTGCCCAGGACCACTATCTCTTCCTCGCCGCCGTCGTCGCTATATTTCGTAATTCTCACGTTTCCACTATTGATGATGTAGAACTTGTCGCCCTTCTTGCCTTGCTGCAGGATGCGGGCGTTCTCCGGAAAGAATTCCTGGAGGTAGGGCACGGGTGTTATTTGCTCTTTCGGCTGTGTTTTTAACGAAAACAATGAAATTTAAGCATTTTTTACGAGGTTCATGAGGTCGGATATCTTCGCGAGTACGTAATTGGGAAGCTCGACGAGTGCGGAGACGCGTCGAAGGAGACGTATATTGTCCTCCAGGCACTTCTGAGCGGTTCTCACCATCACGTTCAAGAATGCAGACCTGTCCAATACCCAAACCTTCCCGCTTTCCTTTGCTGCGACAACAAGAAATATATTACAGATGCCCGAGAGGCGCGATAAGCGATAAATACCGTCGATCGAGCGTAGCCTCTTCGTGTTGTAGAGCAGGGCCAGCTCGCCGAAGGTCACGCCAGGCCCGAAACTTTCCTGGTACTTGTTTCCCTCGTAAACGTCAAACTCTCCTTCTTCCGACACGTAGAGATGGGAACCTGCTGTAGATAAAGCCTCTCTTAATCGTTTTGCACACACATGTGGAGTCTAAGATCGTGTCCACGCCCTGTCAGATAGCTAGATGCATCTTGACAAAGCCACGCGCGCTTTGTTCATTCACGAATCTCCCTCCCAGGAGTTCGCTCGCAGGCGTTTTTAAATTTTGGAACTCTCGCGTGAGAAAATGAAAAATAGTTTCGACGGGACAACCGTTTATTTGAATTTTCTCGGCCGATAAAAACCTCCCCCTCTAACGAATTTCCTTCTTACCGAATTTAAGACATCGTGGGAGAGCAAACAATTGTTATCTACGAGTAATAATGATTTCGTACCGCTGTCTCCCTCGGTAATGATCCGCGTGTTCGGTGGAACTTTTTCCAGATACATCGCCGAGACGATCGCCTCAACTTGCGAGTCGTCGAGATTTCCCAGGAAGTCGTTCTCCACGATCGCCTTTTTGATGCGTCTCCTCGCGCTGGAAGTGGACGATTAAATTTTTGATGTGGCGATATCGAAATTTCATGAATAATATCGAGAATAATTTACGTAGGTAGATCGAAGTTTCCGCACAGTTTCGTTGCAAGGGCTGTACCGAGGGCTGGGTGGATTTAAAAAATGCCCAAACGAACGACGAAGGTGCGGCGATTCGCGAGTTCATCAGGGAAAAATGTCAAAGATTAGTGATAAACGTTTCTAAACTCGATAAAACTGAGGATAACGCGACGCGTTTTAATGCGGTTATTACGAATAGATCTACACTTACCCCGCATCCTTATCGTACGATGGTGGCGGTTTCGAAGTAGGAACTTCGCCGATAACCGCATCCTTGCGATTGTTGGAGAGTCTTCGATAGAATTGATTGATGGGCTCTTCCGTCTTCGAGATTCTTCTCAGCTTCACAACCCCGTGACTGTAGGAGGGAAAACACGAGAATCTCATCCTGCCCATATCCTCTTGTAATCGATTATAACCACATGGTTGCCGCTACTTTGATTCCTCCTGCGTTAATTATAAATTCTGAAAAAAATTGGACTCTCGGGTTTCAGTACTCGGAGAAAAAAAATTAGTTGGATCTAATAATAATTACTTACGGGGTCGCAAGTAATTATTTATCTACATCGATTTCGTCTTTTTTCATATTAATTAGATATTTCTTTCTTGCGATCACATACTATTCCACATAATTGTAAGAAAGAGATATCAAATTGATGTGTATTAAAAGAGATTTCATTGATATAAATAAATAAATACTTCCGCGCCCGCAAGTAATTTTCAGTAGATCAGTAACTATTTTCCCCAATGTAGATACCGTGTAATTATATGTATTCTTTATTGGAAGGATAATAAGGATAGTTGGCATCTTAAAAGATTACAAATCGACGATAAGCCTCGCTAAAAGTTTGATACCGGGCGATAAAGATCCAATAGGATCCACAATCAATGTAAGAAGATTATTGCACCCAATGAAGTCGAACGATACAATGCGTTCGGTTGGTAATTTCAGGCATCTCGACGGTCGTCATCGAAACCGATATGAGATAGGCGAATTTTATTGCCACCATCGTAACTTAAATGGTTTCAGACAGTGGTCTTATATCTGCACTACTTGATTGCTCGAAGTAGAGCAAAAGATTTGTCGATATTTTTATGGCGTATGGATTTTTTAGAAATAATCCGGGTTTCCGTAACGGAAGATGATAGACGTATACGTGGAAGATTAAATCGCTCGTCGAAACTGATTGGCAATAAAAAGTCGTAAAGTAATCTCCACTAATCGCGACGATAAAAAATAGTTTTCCAAGAAATAAAATCTCGGAAAGCGTACCTTGATTGGTTATTCAAATATTTTTTAAAGGTTTTAATTTTGATTTCATAATTGAAAAATTCACGAAATAATTTTCTCCGATTATGCGAAGCGTTGAATGTCAGGTAAAAATTTAAAAAACGATAGATCGGAGATGGATCATTCTCAACAGATCATTTGCCGGGAAAGATTTCACTTTTTAACGTTTTAAAGAGAAAAGATATTCAGATACTATTGTACTTTATCGGCGTGCAAAAATCCTCGAAGCACTCCGCGACTCGACTAACGCTGCAGCGGACCGATCGAGTGCTTCTCGGCTGGTAGTAATAACGCGTGGAGATTTTATCTGACGGATAACGGGGTGAGATAATAAGTACTGGAGGGAGTGGGGAATTCTTTCTCTCATTTGGATGGCCTGACGGTTGATCGATAGGTATCCTAAGCTCAGTTTATATTGTCATTATACATTCGAATGGAATAGAATAAGTCGTGCCTGATTGATTGGTTCTTTAATACCATTTCGGTTACCTTAAAAGTCACTGTTTGATAAGAGATCTCACATTCACGATTGGTTACCATTCGCCGTTATTCCAGATTTCGTTGAGGCTTGCCCCTTAACGCAGCTAACTCGAATTGCTCCTATATATTGCGAAACACACCGTGTATTTCGTCTAACACATTTATAAAGGTTTAATACACGCATGGAGTATGAGTTTGAATGCATACATTCGCTCTTTCAGCGCTGATTTGCACTCCGTCAGTGGCGATGACGTTTCGTCGATACCTCTATCATCCGCAGCTGACTTCCTCCCAATTCCACGTTTCGCCGCGCGCCCCCGATGACTTCAATTTCACGGATGACATCACTATTTGCACCGGGCTTATCCGCTTATGCTTTATCAGAATCGATGACAGCCGAAAATTGCCGCGCCTTTCGTTAATCATTATTACAGAGTCGTTAATTATCGGCCTGGTCATATCCACGAAAATTGGTGACGTTGTCGTCAGGTAATCGCGACGCGTCTTAAACTTCGATCTCCTTATCACTCGCGATTATCGAAGCGTGTATTCGTGACGATATTTCAATTGCGGTGACGTTTTGATATCCGCGTATGACGTCCTACGAGAAACGTCCTTTGGACCGCTTATCGCCCTGAATAATCGCGTATTCTGAGCTAAACTCTGCTGAGATTATCGCTAATCGCGGATCGGATCGATGCCGCCGAATCGCAAGCACGTAATTATAACACTGTATTGTGGATGGTAATTCGCGTTGACGAGAAACGTCACGGGAACGACGTGGATTAGATTTCAGATTTTTGATAACCGAATCTCATTTACTTCGGAATTTCTCATCCTTCCGCATAATGTTGCACGCGTGAATGAACAACAAACTGTACACCATAAATTATGCGGATTAATCGAGTGCATGCATCTCGTTTATTTACAAAATCACTCGTCCGTGATGGACAACAAAGGCTTTCGTTTTATTTCGCTTTACGACGAGGAATGTATGTTTTTTTTTTCGAAAGAAGCGGAACTACCTACCCCTGAAGTACCGTTTCTCTCGCACGTGGTATCACACCTTCCTGATGACACTTATATTTAAATATGTTTTACACTGTATGCATACACGTATACTACATGCGTGAATAAGTACACTGATAAGAGAATTGAGTTGATTATTGATGAAACAAATTATTTAACGCGACAAAATACTGTGGCTGTGAAACAATGGTTTAGTAGAGCGAAGTAACCTGATGTAGTTAAAAGATACGAATTTGAAGCAGTCAATCGGAAGAAATGTTTAATTCAATGAAATTCTAATCGGTAGGGAGGTGAAATTTTGCCAAAAATTGACATTTCTGGAATCGGTTGCTCGACCACCCTATCTTGTGCATTTTTTCGCGCAGATTACGAAAAGCTCGGTTATTTGGCCGATATCTCGAAGACTATATGAAATATCGACGATTTTATGTTGAAAAAAAAATTATTCCTCCTCATAAAATCAATGATATTTCAGTGTTCCTTTGAGGTTTTGTCAATAAATCTATAATTTTTGGAATCATCACGAAAAGATATATAAGAGAAGGTAGTCTAGATTTCGATTCCAGAGATCTCGATTTTTGGAAAAATTTCAATAGGATATTCTGAAAATAGCATCATTTGATTGAGTTAACTATCGCTTCATCGATTTACTAGAAATAATATTTGAATAAGTTAGGGAAGAGTCAACTAACAACATTTCATTGATTGAACTACATTTTTCTATCGGTGTATAAATAAGGTAGCGGCGGTATACATATATGGCCCGGCTTGTGATATGGCCCATCGTCTATAAATTATACATTTACCGACACATTTTACTTTTAATAGATGGCGCTAAGAAGAGGTACGAAGTGTTCAAGGAAACTGCAGTTACTGAGAAAAGTAGAATGTATCGGTAAATGTACAATTTTGTACAATTTATAGATGATGGGCCATATATACTGCCGCTACCTTACGTATCAATAGAATCGAATAATATTCGAATCTTTCGATCGACCGGCATATGCTTTACACGCTAAGTATTTACAGAATGAAATGGTCACCTCGACTTTGACCCTCGCAAATGAAAATAACTCCGAAGCTCCGCAATCGATGCAGCTCATTATAAAGTAATTATAGCAGTTCGATCGTAATCCGTATACGACTCGCGAGGCACCGCGCGCGCGCGCGTTCAGCGTAGATCATCTTTCCTCGATCGTCGGTGACTTGAGCGGTCATCGCAGCGCTGTTTATTCGTCGTCGATGACGCGAAGACTTATTTCGAATATTCGTACGTCACGCGGGACACTATTCGATTTTCTCCGATCATCCCTTTCGATTATCCCGGATTCTCCTCGGGGGAACAACAGTTTCTGATCAAAAGTCCATGTCCCAGCCGGAGAACTCATCCGGGGGAAGCTCCCTGTCGGGCGGGTATTTCTCGAAGTTTCTAGTGTCCACGTGATTTCGTACCTGCGAATAAATAGTCGACGATAAAAACGGAGATCGCGTAATTCCTATGTTCTATATTTATTGATTCTTTAAACTGACCATCGGCACGATCGGAGCTGGCAGGGCGAGTCTCTGGAGTGCCTCCCAATTGAAACTGGTGAACCATCTGAAAAAAAAAGGTCTGTTTGTGTAGAGTGCCGTTAATTACTCTACAATTGAAACGATAAAAGATAGACAGGCTCACTTGTGATCCCGGATATCCTGAATTCCGTTCCTCTGATAGCCAAGCCTTTCCGAAGGACTCAGTCGCAAGAGTTTCTTGATGAGACTGTTGGCGTTCTTATTGACGATGCTGGGAATGCCGACCATTTCCACTCCCTTCAGGATCTTGTTGTAGGTCGTCATGTGATCGGGACCCCGGAAGGGTGGTTTACCGACGAGCAATTCGTGCGTCAATATACCAAGCGCCCAATAATCCACCGCCCTGTTTATGGAAAATCGAAGAAAGGATAGTTTCTAATTGATACCGTGCGATTTCGAATTTCGACCTTTTAGCAGCCCTATTAAAGATCGCTTCCCACCTATCGTGACCCTTGTTCAAGATGATCTCCGGCGCGACGTACTCCGGCGTCCCCGCGAAAGTCCAAGTCTTATCCGGGCCGATTTTCTTACTGAACCCGAAATCTACCTGCGGGAACGATTAAATAATATCGGATTAGATATTAGGCGTATACATATAGAGATGATCACGTGGTGAAAGTCGAATCGTAAATCTCTACCAGTTTGAGATAACCACGAGTGTCCAGCATGAGGTTCTCGGGCTTGAGATCGCGATAGACGATATTGAGCGAGTGAAGATGATCGAGGGCTTCGACGACACATCCGACCATGAATTGCGCGGTCGCATCGTCGAAGTATCGCCTCCTCTGCAGCGTCGTCCATACGTCGCCGCCCAGGCAGACTTCCATCAGGAAGTAAACGTACTTACTGTCCTTGTAAGTCTGGTACAACCTGAGAAAAATACGAATAATGGCGCGAAACGATAGTCGAATCATCGATCGCTCTTGGAATCGATCGCTAACGCTGCGCAGAAGTGCACCGACTTGCATATGAAAGGCGAATCGCACGCCTGCATGATGTGCTTCTCGTTGAGCACGTGCTCCTGCTGCTGCTGGTTCACCATCACCTTCTTCTTTAGTTTCTTCAAGGCGAAGCTCTTGTCGGGATCGGATTTCAGCACGACGAGCTCGACCCGACCGAACCCTCCCACCCCGAGGGTTCCTCTGGTCTCCAGATCCATCAGGAGTACTTGGGAGTGCTCGTTGGTCCATTTCTTCGGGGTGAGCGAGCGCTTCTGCTTCTCGTACTCCTCCAGCCAGTCTTTATTGCGAATCTCGTCGAGGCCGCCGAGATAATTCAAGAAGGACCTCGAGAGCGAAGAGAGAAACGTCGATGCGACTTCGAATAGTCAGGACGATTGGAAGAATCGAATGATCGACGGTCGGTCGATCGATCGATCAGTGGGACTCACGTTCTGTCCAATGTAAGGCATTCGACTCCTGTGGCGAGAGCTATGGCGTTCGCCTGACGCAGATTTTCACCCTCGTTGCCGTAGAGCGCCTTTTCGCCGAAATACTGACCCCTGCCGAGGACCACCAGCTCTTCCTCGCCGCCATATTCGGTGTCCTTGGTGATTCTGACGTTTCCGCCGCTGATTATGTAGAACTTGTCGCCTTCTTCGCCTTGTTTCACTATGTGAGAGCCGGTTGGGAAGAATTCCTATGGAAAAAATCGAAATTCGATCTCGAAGAACTCTTCTCGTAAACGTGAAAGAAGGTCGTCGAGCGCGCTCACCACGCGGATGAGGTCGGAAATCTTCGCCAGCACGTGCTCCTTGGGCTCGGGAAGTTTCTGAAGAACGGAGACTCGTCTCAGGAACCGGACGTTGGCTTCCAATCGGTCCTGCGCGCTCCTCATCATCACCGTGAGGAATACAGATCTATCCAGCACCCACACCTTGCCGCCCCTCTTCACTATACGACGAGAATAAACGAAAAAACGCGCAAATCAAAAATCGAAACGGCCTACACCTTCACGAACAAAAAGCGCGGATATAATTGACTACCGCTAATGGAGCGCAATCTCTTCGTGTTGTACAACAAGGCCAATTCCCCGAAAGCGATCCCGGGTCCGAAACTCCCCTGGAACTTGCTCCCTTCGTAAATATCGAATTCCCCTTCCGCGGAGACGTAAAGGTGAGAACCTGTCAAAGCGTTCGAACGAATAATTTCTCCGCCGAAGAGGACCTTGAAGAGCGGTAACGTCCGCTCCTCGGCACGGAGAAAAAGGATTTTACAGTCTCAGCAAACTAAGTTTTGCTGAGAACTTTTTGCTATCACAACAAAAGTATTATTTGTGACAGCAAAATGTATGTCCAATGATAGCAAATTTAATAAATTGCAGTTGCAGTGAAAATTTTCGGTAAAAGTATTTGCTAACACAGTCAATATTTTTACTATTATTCGACATATCTCCCTAGTTTTGCTAAGACTGCTTAATCATTGTTTCTTTTCCCGTGCGAGAGCCCCACCTATATCGCCCTCGCGTATGACGAGGGTGCTCTGCGGTATCGTCTTCGAGTACATGGCCGAGACGAGTGCCTCCACTTGGCTCTCTTCAAGATTTCCCAGGAACTCGTTCTCCAGAATCGCCCTCTTAATCTGCCTCCTCGACCTGTGCAAAATATCTCGATGAGCCGTGCGTCGCGATTACGCAAGGTTCTTTCCGTGCCGTCATCATCGCGCGCGACGTCACACGTCAAACATTTTTCCTGCTCCTCGAGAGTTCTCCGCGCAGTTTGCACACCTGCCATCTTTTTCGTAGACGGGGATCGGTGCCGATGGCGGCGTCGGCGTGCGTCCGATGACACCGCCTCTGGGGTTGTTGGACAGCTGTTGGTCCAGCTGGGCCTGGGTCGACGTCGCCGAGTTGGACGAGCCTCGATTTTGGCACTGCGCATTTTCTTGGATGATCGGCGGTGGCTGCGGGGCGCGGCCCTTTGTGCTCTGGATGACGGGTGGCCCCGGGCCGTTCGTAGCGCTTCTGTTCGGGACCGGTTTGATCTGCGGATCGTAGCGGTGGTGGCGATGTCAATGCAAACAAGGATTTTGCGATATCGTTGCGTAATGATTGAAGCGGTCTGCCGAATAACGGTTTATCTTCGCTTTCTTCGTCTACTTCTTCGGGTATAGATGAGTCCCAGTGAAAACTACCTGTTATGAGACAGACCCGAATTTCTCGCGCGAGAGACAACGGCGAGAAAGATCGTCAAGCCGACGATGATCGCTAGCCGGTTTCATCGCAAGGTTATCAGAGAAAATCGATTATATCGATAGTATCTCGGAAAAAATGTGGATCGAGTGGACGGCGGGTAAAAGCAGCCTGCGCGATGCGGGCGAAGAAAAAGCGATTTCGATCGTAGAGCTCGAAGAGTGATCTTTTCAATTTTTCGAGGAGACCTACTCCCCGCGATGCGAAGAAATAAAAACAATGAAATACTCACGACGCTGTTGGCGAATTCGACGTCACCGGAACGTCTGTAGCTCATGGCGATCGGTTCCCTGGCATTTCCGTTCTGCGACGTGGACACGGGTATCGTTAGTCGCGGTAGACGATAAACGAATGTCGAAAAATCTAAAACGCGAGGAGCCTTCGAGATTTTCACTCACCAGCTGAATACGCGAATTTGCTGACGTCGCGTCGTTCGGCGGAAGGGGTGCCAGGTTGACGCTGCCGCGTTGCCCCAGGATGCTCGGTCGCGGAAAGCACGAGAACCTCATCATGTCTCTTGCGTTTGCTGCATTTCCTAGGCTAATGATTTCGGACGGCTGAAATACGATCGAGCGATGTTCCTTTTAGCGATCCCAACATACATCCTATGCATGAGGCGATACGCTTTGTACTTCGCGGTTGCCCTTCGTCAGGCGCAGCTGGAGTCTGATGCTGCGCCTGTAAAGGACAACCAAAACACCGATTTACAGAGAAATAAGAACACGGAAAAAAATAAATCGTAACATATACACAAAGTTTGTGGTTGAATGCGGGACACGATCAATTTATTGTTACGATAACTAGAATTTGAGTACAAAATTACAGCAAAAGCTTGCAACTTCGACAAGTTTTTCTAAAATCTTTATTAAAATTGTAGTTATCACATAACAAGATATTGGCCTTGTCCCGAAATTTATCCAAATTTTTTTACGCGATCAGAGCTTTCGGAAGCAATTTTTTCATAGACATCGCTTTGACAATTCTAAAGAATGTCTCTTCTTCGCCCTTCCTTTTCTCCCACCCTGACCGTTTCACCAATCTTCTCAGATTTGTTTTCACACGATTCGAATTACGAAAACGCGCCTCTTTCGAAGCCGCCGGAAGACCTGGTCTCCACTATTCTGCGCTGCGAATTGAAAGAGTCTACCGGCGCGCGGTATGCGCGCGTATGAAAGCGCGGCTTCGAAGCACGTGTTCTGGCTGTCTCATCGGAGTCACATGCTTGTGCTAATTGCGTTAAACGTCCCAACATTGTAAGCCCGACGACAAAACGTATTAGCGTGCTCCATCACGTGAGTGCCGTCGGTGTTCTCGGCTTTCTGATAAGTCGAATCCTCGTTTCGTGATGCTTTGAGGAGTAGTTTTTGATTTTTTTTCTTTATTAACTCGAGGTATCGACATTTTTTCCGATCCTACGGTACCCTTCGAATACGCGTACTCCACGGCGATACGCGACGATACCTCGGATTACCTGGACGTCGATTTTACGAAATGACACTCTTCGGCGAAATCTCCTTAATTTTATTTCGAAAGATCCTCGGCGGCGATGTGATAAGCCGGGACGAAGCGATGATCTCTATGAGGCGCGCCCGATTTCTTCGCGGTTTCGACGTACTATACGGCGGAGAGTCATGAGACAGAGAGAGAGAGAGAGAGTATCGGAATGTACAGACATGAAGGAAGGGGTGAGAACTTCTCGCAACGTTATCAGGCTCGTATAACGCTCGTGACGCTGTCTCTCAAGATAACCAAGATTACGCAGGAAAGACGAACGCGACTGACGGTACCACGACGTATTCGTTTCCTCGCGACCTTGGCCCCTTAAAGTGGATGCGGTTGAGCCCTCTGAAGAGTTAGTACCAGACATTTCAAAGGCGAAATGTAAAATTGACCCTCGTCGAGAGAAATCGTTCCCACTCGCGTGAGCGTTCGCCACCGCTTTATCTGACTGCTCGCCGCTATCGGCAAAGTACACATTTCCAATTTTCGAATTGTCGTTTCAAGGCGATCAAACAGCCGCGCGATTCGCGGCTGTTTATCCAAGAATGTTCGCTTCTCCGAACGCGGCACGGCCCGGTATCTTCGTCTATTATAAATCGCGGGACTACCGCTTAATTGGCGCAGCGTCTTATCTGTCTTGTCGTTAAACAAGAGTCGGGAACAACAGGATTACCGTTGCGCTATGTACCGCAGTTGATAGTGACGCTGTATAGTTTTTCTCCGGGAGCGTATGATGGCGAGAGTTCCTTCCTTCCTCACGCTCGACTTTTTTTTTACTCCGCTGCAATCGAAAACGCGAGTTGGCTCTACGGTCAGTGCAAAGGACTACGCAGGGATACAGATATATCGCGTCCGAGGACGAGATTCTGCGTCGCCGATTTTTTCGATCCTTTTACAAACAACTCTAATTTGCGACGCGATGGCGCGAAAAAGAGAGTCGACAAAGTGGGAGCAATCGATGATAGCGTCAATGACACGAATTTCTTCTTTATCAACACTGAGGGAGTCGTTTAAATGAAGCTCGTCCTGGTTATGGGGAAATAAGGTTGATACCGGTGAACCGCCCCTGTGGTATCAGGTAACGATAACGATATTTGATCAGTTACGCGCGGCCATATGGGGAGGCCAAGTGTCTATAGCGCCGCGGTTTGAACATTGCTTTCGCTTTACGCACTTTTAGGCGCTGTGATTTCCGGTAATCCACCCACGCGTTCCTTTTATTTTTGTTTTCACGAAAGTACAGCGAAATTCTATTATTCTGAATTATTTTCCTTTCCGTTCTAATTTTTCTCCGATGATTAGTCGAACGATTCGGTAAATTTTTTTATTCGTACATCCAGGGAAAAGGTCTAATTGAATACGAACCTAATCTAATAGAAAAATTTATTTGAGATGAATAGAGGAATTTATTGAAATTGAACGAAAGTCTATTTGAATTTGATAGATGTTTTACTAGGTTCGTACTCGATTAAAAAGATATGTAAAACATCAATCAAATTCAAATAGTCTTTTGTTCGGTGTGAATATATTCCTATTTATCTCAAGTAAATTTTTCTATCAGGTTCGTATTCAATTAGATCTTTCCCTAAGTATATACGAGGTTAAATGTTACAGCATCGGGTTCGACGCTCTTTGATATCTATCGATCGCAGATCGATCAAATGGTGACTCACTTGTCAATCGCTTCACGATTTTAGACGCTGAGTCGAATAAGAGGACCTTGGAAAGATTCGCTTTCACAGACGCACTCCCATACATCGCTCCAATAATAAACGTCGACGTACGTACTCTCATTGGGCAAATATACGCTTCCCCCGACCCGCTCGCATTTTGTTATGTCGATTAACGCGCCGCGGTACGTTTTTCTCGTAAATCGGCAAAATGCAGGAAAAGAGGTGTCAATGCGAATCGTCGAGTCACTCCGAGAATTGCACTATGCCTATTGCGTATTTATTTCGTTGTAAATTATGCAACGCGCTCGAAGAACGCGACAAAGTGCACTCGAGCGTAAATATATGTATGACGCTTTATAGTATTTCGGTGGACTGCAATGACATCCTTGGCTTGGGATTATACGAATACGATGATGGAATGGGCGTGTTCGCTTCGATCGCGATTATCTCGTTACCCATTAACTTTGGAGTGAAATTGATGGAGTACTTTTTGGAAGGTTGCATTTTGATATTAAAGAAATTTATGTATCAATTTTGTCGAAAAGTTTACGGGCAACGAGAAAATCGCCGTCGAAGTGAACTCGTCTGAAAGTTTTCCCGGGGAACATGTAGGCGACTGATTTATAAAAAATTTTGTGATATGGAAGATAATTGGCTTTATGTTTCGGTCGAGTCGATTTTATGCATGAGGCAATTATTTTTTCTCTGACATTTTGCCAAAAATCTAAATCTCTAGAATCGATCGCTGAATCACTCTATCCGATGTATTTCATCGCGCTGATTCCTAAAAGTACAGTTATTAGATCCATATTTTTTAAATGAAATGTAAGATATGGCTGATTTTATGCCTAAGAAATTTTTTTTCCTCATAAAAATTATCGATATCTCCGTGTTCCTTTAAGATTTTTTAAATATAACCGTGATTTTTGGAATCAGCACGAAAAAATACATAAGATAGAGTGGTCGAGAGTTCGATTCCAGAAATTTCGATTTTTGCGAAAAATTGAAGAAACGTTAAGGGGTTTGAGATTTTGTCAAAAATCGAAATTTCTAGAATCGATCGCTGGACCAGCCTATCTTGTGTATTTTTTCCCACTGATTGTGAAAAGCTCGATCACTTGGTGGATATCTCCAGGGAAATATAAGTTATCATTGATTTTATGCATGATATTTTTTTTCACAAAATTATCGTTATCTCGGTATTCTTTTAAGATTTCTTTAATAAATTGGTGACTCGGAATGAGCACGAAGAATTGCATCAAATAGGATAGACGAGAGCTCGATTCCAGAGTTTTTAATTTTTGCCAAAATATGAATTACTGCAATATATAAAATACATCACTCTGTACACCGGAGTTCATAAATATGTAAAGCAACGAAAAATATTCGAGTTTCTCTCAGCATGCTATTACATGTCGCCCAGTATTCTCGTCGCCGTTACCTAATTCCCGGCTAATTATGCACGGCTCGTATACTGCACTACGTGGTTGCACAAAGATCGTTGCAGATCCTGGAAAGACCTAATAGAACGGCTCATTGTGTGTGCGTGTGGCGGATGATGTCACGTTGGCAGATGATCTTAAGATAAAATGATAACTGCAATGGCATTTTTCAGACTACCACCGAAAAGAAAATATTTCATGCTTAGTAAAAATGGAGTAGCGGTATAAAACGGTAGCAATCGTACCGATCATCTATCCTAACCGCTTCCTAACGTAACTAAACACATGGTCGATCCACATGACAGTCGAATTGTGAGACCCAAATAAATTGATGATTCCGCGAAGGCCCCCCTAATATCTAATATAAATAAAAAAAATTGTTCCTCGACTGCGCGAAAATTTGTATCGTGAAAAACTCCTCCGCCTTTATTTGTTTTGAATAACACGAGCTTCCCATTATGAATGCACGAGCAACTCTCACTAATGAATTAATGACCTGGTAAATGAGGAGTATCCGTGCGTCGAAAATGAAAAAAAAACAAGCGATATATTTAAATTTGCGCAAAGCTCACCGGATTTCTCTGTAACGAATTTCAATCAATGCAGCTGCTGGATCGTCAAATCCTCGACACTGGCGACACTTTCGATCGACGCGGTCGATCGATCACTGCCGATTCACGTATAAAAGTGATTCTCGCGCTTGGCGGATCCTTTGACCGTTTCCTTCCAAATGTGAAGCTAACGTCAACTTCCTTCTGAAATAACCGAGGCGGCAAAGCGAGTTGGAAGTCGCGCTCTACTCGCCGACTCGCAAGTCCGACTAACGAGTCTCGTTCGACCAACAAAGACGCTGGAAATCTTATCTAGTCGATAAGGGGGCGGGCGAGGTAATATCAACAGGTATATAAGGATATTATCTGTAAAGTCATATATATACGTTCTAATGAGTCTCCATCCTATTATTGCTCTCTCTCCCCCTGTCTCATCCTCGCCGCTCGCTCTCTCTCCTCATCATCTACCTCTCTCTCGGACTCTCTATTTGGAGCACAGTCGGAGGTGAATATATACAAAGTCTATACATCTATCCTACAGATTGAATGATATTAATTGCTAATTTGCCATACCCGAGAGATTATGCTGGCGCAAGGTGGCTTTCAGATTTTTTTATCATGCGCTTTGAATAATTAATTCATCCTAGATAGACACCTGGCAACATATTGTCTGCATTATGAAGACGGCATGGAATACCTTGAAAATTGTATTGACATGCGTAAAGTTGCAGCCAAATTGCGCATCGTGCTTGCATTACCACGCAATTGAATGTCGAAAGTATGCTGTTTATTGTGGTGTTTCAGTTTATATATTTTCTACAATTTAGCAACACAGAATCGCATCATAAATTCCAGCATTTTATATTCTCACAGTGAATTCTTAATGCGGGAATAAAATTTCTAGATACTATTTTCAGCATTGTGTGCTGTCTATTTGGGCATTACATATACGTGACTGCTTTACGTTTCTAAATTCGAGGCATTGCTTTCGATCGAGTTACTCACGAAATTTTGACCGAGCCGTGACCTCTCGTCCTTTTAAATAGACGTCGATGTAAAATAAATAAGAGAGAATGAGAGAGAAGAAGTATAGAGAGGGAAAGAGAGAAAGAGAGAGAGAGAGAGAGAGAGGTCGACTGCCTTCTGTGCTCGTCCTTTTTACGCTACTAAACTGTTGACTGTCGACCAAGTGAATTGGCGCTTCTTCGCAGGACAACGAGACGATACATCTCGATTATGTAATATTGACAATATATGGCCGGGTTCGCGATCTCGCGCACCTGTCTCAATGGAACTCGTTGTTTGAGCTGTCAGTTGCCGCCATTGACGTAATTCGCTCCGGAATTCCATTCGAAATTAAGAACGTTTTTATTTTTCGATTAGAAGACGTACACTGTGAAAAATTCTGCGGTGTGGACCTATATAGACCACTTTTGGTGTTAGATAATAATGGCGTAAGACTGAATTACACCAGATATGGTACGTGTAGGTCCACACCGGTAAAGTGGTGTTAAAAATGAACACCATTTTTTTTAGGTATAGATCGTGAAAAAATATCCAATCGGGATGAGATAAATATAAATATACATCAGGTTTTCCATGGGAATTAGGAGCAGGCCGGGTTTCGATATCGAGGTGATCTGTTTGTACAGAAATCATCGTGCGTAATGTGCTCGAGTACTCTCAGGTCGTAAAAATGTTTATGTACACATAGGTGCTTACCGGGTGTTGCGGAATACACACATTCGATCGATAATTATTATACAAGTTAGCATCGATCATATGTATACTCACACGTCGCAATGAGAATTTCCCATTTTCGGGTCTCTCGCGGGCGGTCTCTTGGAAAAATCGTCGTCCTCCTCGCCGAGCGATATCGTTCGTCGCCACTCGAATTCGAACGATTTCCAATACAAGAATAAACAGGTATATCGTTTGTTTCCCTATCGATTCGACGCGCGCCGACCACAACCGATGGCCACGCCGATAATTCCGCGAGGACGAGGGAGGCGGGGGAGAAATTGGATCGCAGCGACGATTACAGTCGAACCGCGCAAATCACTCTGGAATTTAGATATAGTAAGATGGTAATCGTTTTCATGCGCCAATTTATCTCATCGACTAACACATTTCACTTAGACCGTTTTTTGCTCCTTGTCTCGCTATACGGTTTCGCTGGACCGCGAAAGCGCACCGGATCACGCAGAGACGGACGCGTTTGGAATTTCTTCGCAAAATGTTCCTCCGAGTTTTTCACGCGCACTGTAGTCCACGTGGACTTGTCGCAGAGAACTCGTCCACTCGGAAAAAATAACGTGGAAACGCGCGAGGCACTTATCGAGATCGGCCCGCCGATAAAATCGGAGCCGAGTAAATGTTACGTCGTAGGAAAAATCGGTGGAATCCGCGCACGGAAAATATTCACCGCGCTATCGACGCGCCGGCTTCCGCGCTACTAATGGGAAACTGCAACGCGTTCTGAGCGGCGAGACAGCGGCGTCGGTAGGTATCGGTAATTATTATCGTTTGGCACCTTATCCGTGCGACGTACCGGGTGACTCGAAAGTGCGCCTGGAAGGAAAATCAACGAACGGACGAACATCGGTTACGTACTCGTTCGGAACGTGCGTCTCGAAACGCCGTTCGTTCGGTTCCGATATCTTTGAATTCGGGATTTTTCAAAGTAGCGTCGTCGGAGGTTCTCAGCATCGCCGAGAAGAAGCCCATCGAACGTCGACGAAGCTCCCGAGGGGCCCCGTCTTCCACAATACGACCAGCGTCGAAAACTATGACTCTGTCGTAATTTAGTAACGCTGCGACGCGATGCTGAGGAAAAAAATATATCGCGATAAGGAGAAAAATAGATCTCGTGATTGTGTGCTTATCAGGGGCGTCCGTTGTCGGCTGTAAAATTGATACAAACCGCGATAGTGACGACGGTCCTTCCTTTGAAAGCTGTGGAGGCTGCTTCGAGCAGCGATCTTTCGGTCGCGGTGTCCAGGGCACTCGTCGCTTCATCGAGGACGACCACAGCGCATTTCAGGAGCGCGGCTCTGGCCATGCTGAGCAGCTGACGTTGTCCTGCCGAGAAATTTTCACCACCTTCTCGTACTTCGGTGCCTGCCAGAGAAAAGTCATTAGCTTTAAACTGAAATAATGAATCGGATAGAGAAACATTTTTCCGAGTTTTCCCTACTCAGTCCTTCGGGGTTCGATTTGATGAGGTCCTTGATCTGAGCTAGCTCCAAAGCGGTCCATAATTCTTCGTCCGTATGCTCGGATTCTGGGTCTAAATTTTCCCTGCAATAATTAGTCGAGAATACATCCAGAGAAAAGGTCTAGTTGAATAAAAACCTAATAGAAAAATATATTTGAAATGAATAGGAATTTATTTAAATCGAACAAAAGTCTATTTGAATTTGACAGGTGTTCTCTAGTAGGCTCGTACTCGATCAAAAATATATGCAAAACATCAATCAAATCCAAATAGACTTTTGATCGATGTGAATGAATAACTCCTATCTATCTCAAGTTAATTTCTCTATCAGGTTCGTTTCAATTAGACCTTTTTTTTCAGTGTATCGCAAATAGCCTTTTAGAGGGAAGATTAAGATCATCTCGCGTCGAACCTGATCGTCCCGCTGAACATGATGACGTCCTGTGGAATGCTGGAGATTCTGGAGCGCAGAGTGCGAAGTGGAATCTGTCGAATGTCGATTCCGTCTATGAGAATTCTACCGTTTGAAATTTCTACCATCTCGAAGAGGGCCATCACCGTCGAGGATTTTCCGCTTCCGGTTCTTCCGCATATTCCCAACTGAGTCGTACATGGTATCACCAGAAGGGATCATCGAAAAGCTTACTTCCACGCTTCTTGAATAAAAGAAACCAACCTTTTGACCCGCTGGAATGTGCAGGTTCAAATTGCTGACCACCGGCTCTCGCTGGGGGTCGTAACGAAGTGACACGTCCTCGAAAATAATTTCACCCTTGCCGGGCCAGTCTTCCGGGACCGAGGAGGCTGAAAAGAGTGCGATCTCGCGAGAAGAGTCTTCTCGGTCGTCCGAGCAAACGACGGAAAAACCTTCGTGGACGTAATTACCGTTCTCTCGATAATTTTCCGCCGGGGTCTTCGTGTAGGCGGCTAAACGCGAGACGCTGCCCATGTACATCTCAATCTCGGAGACGAACTTGACGACCCAGTTCAGGTAGATGGGAACCAGCAGCGTGTAATTGACAGCCAGACCCACCAGAGCCGGTGTGACTCGATCCGGATACAATTCAGCCGATATCAGCGAAGCAAAGATCGCCGCCCCGACGATGGCTGCGCCCAGATAATCCTGAAACACGTGCGAGCGGATGCGACCAAGTGTCATCGCGATACGTCGTTAACGAAGCGACGAATCCCTAAGAAAGAAACGCACCAGCGCAATTCCGAGCCACCTGCTGCTCGTGTTCAGGATCAGGAAGGCGTTCGAATTGGAATCGAGGTACTCGACCATGTCTTCCATGAAACGCGACTGCTGTTTCGAAGCTCTCAGGGTCGGAAGTCCCGCCAGGGTCTCGGAAAAGTGAGCGGCGGCTGGTCCCCTGGTGCTGTGTTTCAAGAAAGAAAAAACGGTTGACACAATGATCGCTGATCCATACCGATTACGACGATAGAACAAATGTAGATCGTCGTGCGAGGTAGCCGTGGATATACCAGCCGTCTAATCTCTGCAGTTCTCGGGCGCTGCGTCGATAGAACCGTTGCAGGAAGTAATAGACTCCACAAGTGGGGAGTGCAGCCGCTAGAAACCACGGTGAGATGATCACGTTGACCAGCATCGCCGAGCCGCACAGCAGGACGAACGCGGTGAGCCTTTGGATGGAGGTGGAGAGCTTCTATCGAAAAGAAACGTGGAAAGTCAGCGATAGATTCAGTTACATTAGTCCACGAGACTTCGAAGCTTCTCGTATCACCTTGTCGATGACGCCCATGTCGGCGCTGAACCTATTCAGAATTCTGCCGATAGGAGTGCGTTCGAAAAAGCTCAACGGAGCCTTGAGGAGACCCGCGACGGCTTCTTGATGCAAGGATCTCCGGGCGATGGCGCCGGCCCACTGGCCAGCGGCGTTATTCAGAGCCGACAACAAGATCGACCCCACCGAGAGAGCTACATAGACTCGGAAGTAGAAAACGGTCTGGAAGAGAGAAGTGATTCTGCAAATCCGGGAGGATCGCTTGACAAACGGCGTGGAAGTGCGCAGGGTGTTGCCTTCTTACGTCTTCGTGTCTGGTATTCGACAAATCGGGATGACTGCCCTGATCGGTCCATCTGCTGAGCCAGAGATCCGTGTAAACTCGGAGAGCTTGACAAGCCAGAGCGGCTGTCACGTAAGTGAGACCAGGACCCATCCTCCCCGCCTTCAGATAATCTAGCCAAACTGCCGCGGTGACCGAGCCGCTGGTATCTCCGTCGTATTCGGACTCTCGCTGTTCGAGAAAATCTCGATTTCCTTAAATAAACGAGATTCAGTTGGCTCAAATAATTCTCGAACTTGTGACCGGCTATTTTGAGCGGCTACCAACTTTCTTCATCGTCGTCAAGGTCGTCCGTGGTTCCGGATTCCGAGGAGAGAAGTCGCTTCACCGGACGATGATCCCACTCTTGGTTCGGGGACGTTCTAGGAAAGTAAAAAAGAAATAAAATTAATTAATACTTTCCTCGAATTTTTAATAATTGTCGGCTCTTCTGGTTGTCGCGCGAGGGAAAGACTAAAAAGCTTCTCGTCATTCCATGCTCTGCCTAAGTTTTGATTAAAATGAGGAAGAAGTTGATGAATTAAATGCAATAAAATAAACATGCAGACTCGCGGACCGAGAGTGCATCGATTTATTGTGTCATTCTTCAAGGTGCTAGCGACGTACTTGTTCGCGGCAGTAGACATCAGTCTACGCAGAATACTTCTCTCTCTACTTAGAGTCGCCTCCTCGGAGTTAAGGTTAATTATCCTGTAAGGTTTGCGTGGACACACATAGTGAAACTCTTATACAGAAAATCGTTATTAAGCTTTGATTTTTGTTAGCTGAATTGCTTTTGGAGTAGAATGAAAAAAGGGACGAGTCGTTCAACCGACCTGCCGGAAAATAATTGCTTCAGCATATTGTTGGTCTGCCCACTGTCCATGGTATTGTGTCGTTTCCTGCCGATTGCATTCCCACGATCATTAATAGAAACCCCGAGAGTATAATAGGGAAGCTCTGTCATTTTGACATCACAAGCCGTGTACCTCGGAATAACGTAGTGAGACTCAAGAATCGTAGGCGTGCTACTCTGTCGGAGAACCGGTGGTGGTGGTTGCTTGAGGGGCTGTAAACTGGCGGCTCTTACGGCGTTTCGATGTTTCCTGGAGCGTCTCCTGACGACACCCCATTCTTCCGTGGGAACCGGAAGATCGGTGAGATCGTGCGCGAGGTATCTCGATCCCGATAACGTAGATCGTCTCCTCCTGAGCGGCACGAAGGTAGGCGGTGCCTGCGAACGAACGACAGCTCGAAGAATGATTCAGAACCGATTTTTTTTTCTCGATCAGATCGAACGATCTCGTCCTCGCGTACCACGTGAGCATCCTGATCCGTTGTCCACGAACCGTCGCTCAAATGCCTCTGTTTCAGGGTGATGCCGATTCGCGACACCAATCTGACGAGCGACCAGCGGTCTCTCGCTGTTTTGTAAACCCCGAATCGCTCGTTTCGCGTCCTGGCCTCCTCCCTCCATTCGGCGGCTAAATCGGGATCGGATTTTTCGATGGAAGACTTTGAACCGATGGCTCGAACGCGACATCCTTCCATGGCAATTATCTAGAGGAAGAAGATTCGCGACAGATGTTTCTTCAGAATCAACGAAATTGCGAATATTTCCACCGTTTAATTCGTCGAACCTGCTCAGCCGATGACACGAGTTCCAATCTATGCGTGACCATGATGACAGTACGGCCTTTCTTCAGCAACAGTCGTTGTATTCCGTGATCGAATATTTGCCGTCCAACTTGTTGATCGAGTGCCGACAAGGGATCATCCTGAAATAAAATTTCTCTCGATTTAAACGAGACTTCTTCGTGGTCTTCTTCAGGGTCGAAAAAAAGTCGGCGAAGTAACGACCAACCAGAATAATTGTATCGGCGTCACTGTAAATGGCCCGAGCTATGGCGATCCTTTGCTTCTGCCCACCGCTCAGATTGATTCCCTTCTCTCCGATCCTCGTCAGATCGCCTCCGGGTAGGATTTCCACATCGGGCTGAAGGGCGCATGCGCGCAGGACGCTTCGGTATCGCCGGAAATGGTAACTCGAGCCGAACAAGATATTGTCCCTCAGAGTGGCGTTGAGGAGCCACGGTTTCTGCGCCACGTAGGCGACCTTGGTGCCCCTTGATTCCAGGGGAAATCGATTGGTTCATCGATCGCGTTTTTCCGATCGCGATGTACGCTTGAAAAATCCTCGAATACTCACTTGGCCCATTCGACTTTGCCTCTCACCGTATGAATCTCTCCCAGTATCGCCGAGAGCAGCGAAGTCTTTCCGCTTCCTACTCTACCGACTATCAAGGTCAATTTACCTGGAGAACAAAATGTGTCACTCGTCGTACACCTGCTCTTATGAAATATTGTAGAGTGCGATCAATTGTTTTACCAAGGCGAGCGTTTATTTACCTCGCGGAAAGCTCAGACGATCAACCACTAATTGGTTTTCTTCGGATCCCCAAGAGAAGACACCACTTATCTTCGCGACAAACTCCAGGGGTGTCGTTTGCCTTTCGAAAACTGTGTCCGCCGAGGAGTCGTTTCCCGAACTGTTCTTTGGCGACTGCTGTGACTGGCGATCTTCTTCGCCTTCTTCTATGTTATCTAGCGCGCCGAAGGCGGTGACGTTCTCCAGATTATTTACCTCTACCTTGGTGGAAGAACTCGATTGAATTATTGCACGTTCGAAGGATACGAAAAGAAGAGCGGTTGCTCTTCGTCGCAAATATACCAAATAAAGCAATCCATTGCGATCTTCTCACGACACTCACATCGCTGTCCCCGATCGAGTTGGTCTTCGAGTTTGTTTCGCCCGCGCTTCGCTTTTCGCCTTCATCCGGTAAAATGTTGACCGTTTCCGGAAGCAGTAGAAACTCTTCCAATCTAGCTGTCGATATCTGGAAGAGATGCGAAGATCGCGAAGGATGACGCACGACCGAAAATCGATATTTCGATTTCTCTCGCTCACCATGGCATTTATTACGATGGGGACGATAACGGGGAAGATGAAGAGCGGCACGGTGAGTTGCGAGAACAGTGCCAGGCTGGCGAACACGCTTCCGGCGTCGAGGTTACGTTCCTCCACCCAGAAGTACACTCCGAAGGTGAAGAGGGTCATGAGAACCGAAGACGCGTGAACGAGAAATGCTGAAAATTGAAAATTCGAGTTATACTCTCTTCGAATGTTGCGCTGGGAAGGACGGATGACCCACTGATGAGCGCCCAGTAAAGGGAATCCTTGTCCAGCAGTTTCAATTCTCGGTTCCTCGTCTGCTTCACTTTATCCTCGAAGAGATCCTCCCAAGCCCGGAATTTCACGAGTCGCATCCCTTGAAGAACCTCGTTGAACAGTCTCAGACGAGCGTCGCTCTTTTCCTGAGATAATTGAGAACGTGCGATGTCTTTCGATTATCTGGCCATGACGATTACCTTCCCGAAAGACCGAGGAAGACAAAGGTATTGACGAGGAGGGCAAAGGTCAACGTACGGTAATATCTTTGGAATTGGCCGACATCTTCTTCCCTAAGAAAAGCTGAAGAGGAGTGACTATGAGGATGCAACAAATCGCGCCGATGATCGCGCTGACTCCCAGTTGCAGGTAGAGCAGGAAGATGATTGCCGCGATCTGGAGATGTTGAGAGAAGAGGTATCGTCGTCTCATCATTCATTTCGAGAGCTTAAACCTGAATTGATAAGCGATTCTACTGAAATTTGTTACTTTGAGTGGAACTGCCCAAATGTAGTGACCTATCCAGAAGAAACTCATGACGTTGTAGGCGTCCTCAGCGAGGAGATTCGTCAGAGTGCCGATGTCGGCTGCTTGGTGTCTCTGGCCGTCCTTTTCCCTCTCCGTGTCGGGTGGCTTTTCCTCTTCGGCAATGCTCCAGGAGCACAGTCGAAGAGCCTTGTCGTAGACCAGTGCCTGATCGTCGGATTGGCTTAGAATTAACTTCACCCCGTTCCCTCCTAAGCCCTTTCTAACTTCGCTCTGATTATTCTACCTGAATGGCAGTCCTCAAGTGTATTCCCTCGATGTTCAGAATGTGCGTCGAGGCCTGGCTCAGTGTACTTTGCAGGATGGCGGCTAGGAACACCAGGAGACCCAGGAAGTAGCCATTGTTAACGAGTTGACCGACCGTAACGAAGCCCTGTTACAAGGAAAGGCACGAGTGAAAAAAATTTGCTTCGCGAAGGGGTTCCATCGACATCGTAGAAGTCTCTCAATACCCCATTTTGAAATCCTAAATTCGTCGAGGTATCGTTCCGAGCAGATGAGACGTAGTCGATGATCCTGGAAATGGCCATAGGACCAACCAGAGTCGTAGCGTCCCCCAGGAGCTTCAGTACCCCTCCAATCGTAAAGGCGAACCACACCTTCTTCCAAAAGCATCGCCACAACGACAGCTTCCCCTTCGCGCATCGCTTATCTTCTTCGTCGTAGATCCTCTTGAACCTCTCGAACTGCACTCGGGTGGAGGCCTCCCTGGGGAGGTCACCGAGGTCGTTGAGGTCCAACGGCGCCCGGTATCCGCGCGCCAGGAGATCGACGACCCAGTGGAAGGTGAGTTTACTCAAGAACGGAGATGTGTCGTGCTTGTAGGAAGCGTGTATGTTTTCGATCGGTCCGATGGTGTACTGTTTACTCTTCTGCATCTGCACAGCGGGGAGAGGAATGCTTTATTTACGCTAGCTGAAATCCCTATTGGCCCTGGTCGATTGTAGGTTTGCCCTGTACTTGAGTGCGCATCTTCGCGGAAACTCGGAGCGAATTAAAAATCCGTTCGCTAATTTTTCGAGGAAATTAACTTATCGAAATGTGATACGCGTCATATTATTGCCTCCCGGATATTGCGCGCACCCGAATTTACCGTGGTTCTTTTTATACCTCAACGTTGCTGATAAACCAACGCAAAGAAGAGTTTATTTCTTCGGATAATACGGTTTTACTCGCTCGCAAGGTGCTCTCGCTGTTTGTAATGTATACATATGTATGTATATTCGACGAGAGTGCAGTATTAAATAAACGTTTCAATCCGGAGTAAATGTTGAACATCTCACCGAAAAATATTTTTGCGGTCGAAAAAAGCTTATGAAACGTAAAAATGTTTCTCCTTCGTAAGTGCACTTCTACGGTTGAATCGTTTAAAAAGAGATTAATTTCTTATTTCCGGGCGAAATGATAATTTCAATTCGGGCGATTTATGGCGCGATTCGGCAGCTCAACTTTACTCCGATATTTTACCGCCACACAGCGCGCGATTCTCGCAAGAAATACTGCCCCAATCAGGAAATAAGAATCGGGAAGAAACGTTACCTAGCATATGTATACATATACATATATTGGCCTTGCCGTAGCTTTAAAAAATTGTTGCATTTATATGGCTATGATAGTAATAATGATAGTAATATGTAGATATAATTAAGGATTACACACACACCTAAGCGTTATTCGATTTAGTGGAATAACGTGAAATTTTCGTCCAGATCGAGCGTGCGGCTCGATCGCACAAAAATCACCAATAAAAATTCCCCGATAGCCCAGATACAGAATTATCCTCAAATCCGAATATCTTTATGTTCGAAAAAGGCTTATGAAGCGTAAAAATGTTTCTTCTTCGTAAGTGCATTTCTACGGTCGAATCGTTTGAAAAAAGATTAATTCCTTATTTCCGGGCGAAATGATAATTTCAAATCGGGCGATTCGTGGCGCGATTCGATAGCTCAAGTTTACTCCGATATTTCACCGCTACACGATGCGCGATTCTCGCAAGAAATATTGCCCCAATCAGGAAATAAGGATCGGGAAGAAACGTTACCTAGCATGTGTATACATATACATATAACGGTCATGCCACGACTTCCAAATTATTGAAAATTAGTAGAACATTATATGGATATGATGACAGTAATATATACTACATAGAATTGAATATTGTACCTAAGCGTTATTCGATTTAGTGGAATAACGCGAAATTTTCGTCCAGATCGAGCGTGCGGCTCGATCGCCCAAAAATCACAAATAAAAATTCCCCGATAGCCCAGATACAGAATTATCCACCAATCCGAATATCTTTATGTTCGAAAAAGGCTTATATGAAACGTAAAAATGTTTCTTCTTCGTAAGTGCATTTCTACGGTCGAATCGTTTGAAAAGAGATTAACTCCTTTTTTCTGCGCGAAATGATAATTTCAAATCGGACGATTCGTGGCGCGATTCGATAGCTCAAGTTTACTCCGATATTTCACCGCTACACGGCGCGCGATTCTCGCAAGAAATATTGCCCCAATCAGGAAATAAGGATCGGGAAGAAACGTTACCTAGCATGTGTGTATACATATGTATACATATGACGTCCCTGCCGAGCCTGTTTAAATTTATTCTGGAATAATATGGATATGATGACAGTAATATATACTACATAGAATTGAATATTGTACCTAAGCGTTATTCGATTTAGTGGAATAACGCGAAATTTTCGTCAAGATCGAGCGTGCGGCTCGATCGCCGAAAAATCACAAATAAAAATTCCCCGATAGCCCAAACACAGAATTATCCTCCGATCCGAATTAACAATTACCCTGAACCAACTCGGATACCGGCAATCCCTTCTCACCCGATAAGACACACATGCTCCGATTATACAAACGAGCGCGGTAAGCTCGTCCAGTATCGAAGAGTCGTCGAGCTTCGCTTCGTCGACAACCGTGTTATTATTTCCCTACGTGTACTAGTTTTCTTTTAACTGGTGCGATACATTAACCGGCCCCGATGTACTCTTACGCTCCGCGAGCAATTGTCGATTTTAATCTCGGCCTCAAGAGTAATAACGACCGGTTGCGCGCGGGCTCGGCTCCTCTCGCGCCGCAATTAGAGCAATTTTCAATTTACCATCCGATAAAGCGTGTAGGAATCGATGACGGCGAGTAGAGCGCAGCAGACGGCCGTGCCCGCAGTGGAAACGGCACGCACGTGGCCCGGCGTCAGGCCCGATCTGGAAGAGAAGGTGTCAGCGGCTCGAACCGATACAGTGCGGTTTATAAAAAAAGTCACGGACACGCGACAACGGCGTTAGATACGAGGCGGTCGATAGCGGTCGATAAATAGCGTCTCCGGGCGGATCGCCGGAGACGCATCGCAGGAAGCGATCGCTCGTGCGTGATCGAATTAACATTACCGAACGGGACGGGCTTAGGTACAGGGTGCGACAAAATGATAGACACTATTTGGGATGTCAATAAAAACCAAACCACACAAAGCAAAGAAAACATTTTTTTATTTTTGGAAACTACATATCATGCCATTTTGAAACGTTACGTTCGAAAAATTACATCTCTTAAATGACGGCCATTATTGTCGATACACTCCTGAAGGTTTTCACGGAAGCGCGCTATTACTCTACGGATCATCTCTTGCGGAATCGTGATGCGCTCATTTCCAAGCCATGTCGATAACTGAAAATGGCACAAACTTAAGTTTATGGCCGGCATTTAAGACATGTAATTTTTCGAATATAACGTTTCAAAATGGCATGATATGTAATTTCCAAAAATAAAAAACTTTTTTCTTTGCTTTGTGTGGTTTGGTTTTTATTGACATCCCAAATAGTGCCTATCATTTTGCCGCACCCTGTACGATCTTCCCGGATGGACGGATAGCGCGCGTCGATTTTCGCTCGAGGTACCTGCTCAGATAAAGGAGCCTCCAGATCCTGGCAACCGCGATGACGGTGAACGCACCGCCGGTCACCGCGACCCCGAGGCCGTTCCTCTTCTCGGTCTCTCGGTGAACGATCCAGCAGGTGATCACGGTAGCGATGCAGAGGATCGACGGGAGAGGAGCGGCGAAGAACATCGACTCCGAGAATTCCAGGAGCAGCGTTATCAGCAGAGCGATGCAGAGGAGGGATCTCGTCGTGTGAAGCGGGAGGAGACTCGCAGCGAGTCTGTAACGGAGTTAGAGGGAGACTGTGTAATTATACGTGTATAAATACAGTAGCATCTCACGTGGCCGGGGAAACGATTTTTGTCGATTCTTTCACACTACGAAATTTTCCCTCGTTCAATGAGGCTCATTTCGCGCGTCTCGCGAGCGATGATTATATCGGACGATGGTAATTGTCCAGCAAAATTGACGGAATCGACGTTGCTTCATTCTCGCTGAGACAAAGTAACGATGAATACTTTGGCGTACCGAGTTTCGTGACATCGCGCGAGCTACATGTCTTATCGGCGTTGCATCGGCATTCTTTAGGTGCATATTGAAATACCAGGGACTTCGTGGCAGGAGGGGTGAGCTGGAGGCAGTGAAAGGTTTCGATTCTGTGAAATGGTCTTGGAAACGTGCTCGCTATCATGCGTAGATATATGTATATTCATGCGTATGGCAAGTATCTGGCTGTACATGTATGTATTTATTGTAGATTCCTAAGAAGGAGTTGCATGAATGAAATGATCCAGCTTGAATCCATTAAAATTTCCTGAACGTTATCGATAATGTTAAACTGCGGTCATAGGTGGTTCGAAATGATACCACGCGAGACGCTTCGGCTGATGGGTCAACGACATGTGTATATGGATGTGTATACACGACCCGAATGTGTACGCTGCGCGGGAACTCGCGTTTGTAAAGCTGCGCTGGTTCAGATTACGAAATTATATTCATACATGTGTATTGTATATTCTAATTTATATTTAATGGAGTAGTGGTACTCTTTGATATTTTCATAAAAATCAAAATTTTTTAAATTGAATTCTCGACCACCCTATCCTGTGTATTTTTTCATGCTGATTCCGAAAATTATGGTAATTGGATTGATATCTCCAAGAAAATGTGAAATATCGATAATTTTATGTTCGAGGAAATTCTCACAAAAAGTCATCGATATCTCTGCGTTTCTTTGAGATTTCCCAAATATCCAGGTATCAATGATTTTTGGAATCAGCACGAAAAAAAATATATCTGATAGGTTTGTCGGGAGTTCGATTTCAGAGAAATCAACTTTTGCGAATCTGTTCCCCCGCGAATCCTCCGACCGTCCCTCTATTAATTCCCGAGAAAGCTGCGGGGTACATCAGGTGTTCTCGGAAATCTAAATCCGAAACAGGTGTATGTCAAAGCTACCGCCGATGCTGCGCGTGCTGCGTATACTATTCTCGCGCTGTACTCGTGTCGCGAGTCGGACGACTTTAGACTCTTTGGCGTGTAATAGCTAGTTAGCCTTTCTCCCTCTTCCTCTCTCCTTGCCTCCTCTCTCTCATACTCTATCTCTCTCTCGCGGATGACTCACTCCGCAAAACACTCTCCATCCTTCCTGGACCACATGAGGAAACAAGTAGCGTCTGTCTCGCAAGACGTACCCGACCCAGCCTCCGTTGAATTATCTGTGGATCGCGCCTCTCTTCCGGGAAATCGTGCCGCTCTAGTTTCCCCAAAATCAAACCAGTTGTTGCTGATAAAAATGAAACACGTAGACGCATTTAACAAATTCCGGGGAAGGAGACGTCTCGTGGCTTTTTATAGATAGATAAACCAAAGGTGTGTGTGTGTGTGTGTGAAAAGCATCAAAGTACTTCCGCGTTGACGAATTTAATGACTAATGCCCGAGAAGTTAATTAACCGGGGCAATAATCAGACACGTCGTGGTACCAGAGAAAATTCTGACGCCAGATCCCGGGCAGTACATATAGGAGCGTAGCAATTTTATTCAAGGGTTGATTAATCGCCCCCTTCGACGATTTATTACACACAACGCTCTCCCTCGAGCGCGTGGGCGTTCGCGAGTGTTTCCTCTCGACTTCTAAATTTACGAGCATGTCGTAGGTCGGTGTAATCGTATACGTCACCAAGATCTCGCATGTTTCGAGAAAATGTCAGAAAAGTGCATATCCTCGGTTTAACGTCCCTCCTCGATGGCATTAATGATTCACCATGCAGATGCCGCGATGAAGGGTCGAGACAATGATTCGCGGGGAACCCATGGCACGAACCACTTGACCCACGGACAAACCCAAACGAATTCTAACGACGGATGATCGAGGAGAATGTCTGTTGTCAGCAACTGCTGTATTCCGGCTGACTCATTTTTCTTCGTGTCGCCAGAGGAAAATTAAATTTCATCGCGATCTACTTTCGGCGAGGAAATTCCACGACTTCGTTAACGACGGATTATCCCCGGAAAGTGTCCTCGTCGGCGATAAAATAATTCATTTTCGCATTCGCGGAAAATTCTCGCACTTGCTCGCCGATTTTCCATCCGATTTTTATTGGAGCTTACCGCCATAGAAATTTTCCTCGAAGCGAGAAACGAATTTCACGTTTGAATGAGATATTTTTCCGAATATAATATCGCATCGTGCTGCTTACTGCAAACTACTTACTGTACACAGTAAAACAATTTGTATGTTTAATATACTTTTGTATAAAGCTTTTTTCCAGTACGTGATTATGAAAATTAATATATTTCCTTATGAAATTACTCCTCTAAGTTTTTTAACGGAGTATATTAATTTTCATAATTGCGTATTGAATGAAAATTTTATACACAGTTGTATTAAATTTAATACAAATTTTTTTACAGTGTACGATCAAAAATCACATCCGCCAAAACGAAATGATAATTATTCGTATACTTACTTGCGATCGCTACGACACAGGTATCTAATCGCGAGCAGCAGCGTGACGAGGAGGGTGAACGCGACGACGGCTAAGTTCGCCAGCTCTACGAAGCAATCGTTTCTCGACGGAGAATTTCCGGTCATCCTGACGATCGTCCCGTTGGCGCTTCGCCACGTCCAGACGAGCTTCCTCCTCCTGGAAGTCGCCAGCAGCCTCAGGACTGCGCTTTTCTCGCAGATCCCCATGGAGACGCGGATGCACCCTCCGATTTACCCGCTGGTGTCCTTTGATACACCCGATTTCCGACGAACTTTCGTCTAACTTCCGACGACCGGGCCTAAGCGTTGGCCCCGAAGGAAATTAGTCTTCGGAGGCGAAGATGGCGAGGAAATACGTCATCGCTCGTTGTAAAATCTCTGGAATCGTTCCGTCGAAAAAATCTTACCCACACGGAAGATCGCACGACCCGATGAAGGATCATCGACATCCGCGATCCGAGCTTCCGGCGTATCGTTTACGTTAAAATTGTAGCGCTGCCTCTCTCTTATTATTTTACCGCCTCTCTATAACTTTTCTGCCATGCGTTCCCATCCAAATTGGACGATGACTGTGAATACTCCTGCATATACGAAGTGTGATATATAGAATGCGTTGCGACTGAAATTTGTTACGCAATGGTGGTAAATTTTGAAGCGGTGTAACGGCGAGTATTGTAGGAAATGGAAAAGGCTTGATTGCGTAAGTAATTATCGAACAGGATGATAATGATCGAATATTACGTGGTCGTTTAAAGCCGCGTGCATATGGAATGCATTTTTTTTACAGCACGGTAGTATTAGAAACAGAGCATCCATGATTTTTAGATCGTTCATTAATCGAATACAAATGCCGGGCAGTTACTACTGCTGTAAAGAGCGAGCAGTTGCGATTACGCTGTTGGACGATAGACGGTGTTTCATGCAGAATTGTTAATAAATCGAAAAAAAATAAGCCGACTAATTATTTTTTTAATTCTCCGTTTATTTATCCTTCGGTCGCCAGAAATAACGAAACACATCGTGGAGAGAGCCAGCTCGTATGAGCCAAGGTCTCTGTGTGAGCGACAACGGCGTTCTTTTCACATGGTGAATTATTCCCGCTTATTTTACCAGCGTCTTTCAGTCATAACATCTGCGCACATGGTTTACGCGTGGGCCCTGCCTTTCGTCCTCGCCGAGGCTCTTCAAAAGTTTTTTATACCAACGATCCGATTTTCGTGCGCGATTCGGGAAGCGATATCGATCGATCATGAGCAAGCCGTAAACTCCGCGATAATTTATGCTCGATTAGAGAGATTAGAACCTTTATATATCTCGCTTAAAATAGATCCGGATACTTATTCACGACGATCGGCGCACTATGCTTTCGTAATATCATTAAAATTGGTTGGAGCCGATAGTCTAGTGCGTCGAATTATTATAATTTTTTGAAATAATTTACTTTGCATTTAATGGCTTCTGTGCTTAAAAAAACCGTGCGATACAATATGGAAGCATAATAGTTTTATTTTAAGATATGTACCATTCTACAGTTTATAGCTCCACGTTTGACATGCTCTTTTAAATAGAACTCTACTTTTCGAAAGTCAAGTTGATCGGTATTTTAAAGGCGGTTCTTTTGTAATGCACTTTCAATTTAATTCCGCTCGCTGGAGAGGCCGACGATGGCTCGAGCTATTCGTTGCTCTCGGGTTGCATATTAGATAGGATGTCGCGGTCGTATAACTGACCCCATGACGGAGAACCCCCCTATGTTTATATTAACTGCTTATATTAACACAACGTTTGACTGTCGACACGACGCGAATGGCCCGCGTTAAACGTGCCGATGTACATTATTTCGGTAAACATTCGTCTGTACATAGCGGCTGCTGCTTTTTTACTGGCAATTTGTCCCGCGAGTTTGATGCACACGTGTCGATAATTTCAACGAAAAATGTGCTATGTTTATGCGTAGCGAATGGAACAAAATTGTCACGGAAAAGAGCGATAGAAAAATGAAGAGTAAAAGAGAGATAGAGATTATTAATCCTGTTGTTATTTAAATTGAATTAAAATAAGAAATCATGGCGAAAACAAGCAATCAACTCCGCGAGAAATGTGAATGACGTATTTTAAAACCGATTAAAAAAATATTTTTAATTAAAATTTATAATTCTCTGAAATTTTCTAAAATTTATCTTAATATTATATAGGTACTATATAGTATTACATACCTCCTTGTGTAGTTTTCTGTATTCCTTTGGTTCGAATTAAAACACTTTCGACATTGTTAGACACTTCATTTCTCTGCCTAAAGACGTATTAGAATAATTTGCTACCACTAAACCACACTTCTTTCACTCGATTGTAACGATTTTGCACTATACAATTTTATAGAAAGTGAATACTATGAAATTTGTACAATTCGGAGCAAGCACGTGGCAATGATCACTTGGCGATACGAAGCGCACATCCATCCCTTACTACGGCGCGCGCGCTACTGACTATTACTACTGAGCGCCCGCTTAGAGGTGTTATGAAGCGACAGAGGTCCTCGCGACTCCGTGACTCACTCTGTCTGTGTGAGTATGGACTCGTTTCGTTCACTCTTGCTTCTCGGAACGTGTGATACTGCGCTACATAAGCGAAATACTGATAATAAGGTCTTGTGAATTCCAAAGTACTCCATAATCTTCGCCACCGACTCGATCGGTATTGTTATATATTTGTGCTGTCCGCTCGCTGAGTCGACCTCCGCATGTGTAACCAAGATAGAGCAACCAAATACTTCCTTCTAGAGGATTCCACTCCAGTCTCATAGTTGAAGTTCAGGGTCCGACGAACATTCGGAAAACGCCCAATGAGAAGCACTCTTATCTTAGATATATAAGAGACCGAGTTCTTCGTTCGACAGACAGAACTATTCGAGACATGAAACTGTATTCTTCGAGACATTACTATTTAAAACTCAAGACAGTATTCTTCAATAAGCTCAAGACAGAGCTTTCTTCGTTAAACTCGAAACAGGATTAATCAATTTCCTTCACTACTTTATCTGTAACTCATAGTATAAATTTCTTTAAATAAATAAACTTCTTGTTCACATAACAGTATTTACGCGACTTCAATTCAGAGATTTATCCCGTTACAATCACACGTCGCCTTTTTAAGATTATTGCTCCAACGAAAGAAATACACAAATCCGAGAAAGCGTTGCGGAACGTAATAACACGATTGACTTTATGGACGCCTGCCAGAAATCTGCTCACAGTTCATCCTAATCATATTTAGGAGCCCACCTTCGGTCGGTGCATTTCAAATGGCTACGCCGTGATTAGGATATAATGGGCGTTCGCCCACGTGTCTCGGAATTTAAATAACAATATATAGCGAGTTTCTCGGATCTCCTGAAGGAGCAGCGGCTCTTTCCAAGAGTCGTTGAATAGTAGACTTCCGTGAGGAGAATTCAAATCGATTGTTTTTCCATACACAGTCATGCCGTTATAAACCATTCAGTTCCTTCGCACGTCGACATATAATTTTGACGTATCTTACATACATCTATTTAAGAGGTGACATCGAATAAGCCTTCTGCTCCAAGAATAAACGTCTCGCTTCTTCCATGCTATAACTAATAATGAATTCGTCGAGAGACTTTCCTCGTTGTATTCCACGAAGAGGTGCCTTTCGGTAGAATTACATACACAAATTTTTTTTTGAGAATTCACTTGAACCTGATGCACACACACATGCGCCAATTTAAATACCCTTTCACCATTACTAGTGTAACGTTTGGAAAAGGAGCACCGGAAATTCAAATAAGAAAGTTCTCCGTATTCAACGAAAAGACGCCTTTTGGTAGAACAGCGTATAATCATTTTTTTTCAGAATTCATTTGTGCCAGATACGTATACCAATTTAAATACCCTTCCGTCATTACTAGTGCAACGTTTCAAAAAGGCGCATCGGAAATTCAAATTAGAAAGTTGTCCATTCGTTTTTCCGAAAGCGTAGTTGTATTTACATGGATCAAAATAAATTTTAAAAATTCATTAGCGGTTCGCCTGGTGAATTAGGGATGCTTCGCGTTTCTCACTAATACGGTAATACATACGAGCACTCTAGTTCCATGGCACTACAACCGCCAGGAACCCTCCTATTCGACTTGACGTCTTTACGACATTCGTGGGAAAAAATGGGCACTCCACGTTTTCCACAATTTAGCACTCCTGTAAAATATTCAGGTCCTCTCGCTTGCCGCACGAAAAGGACCCGCAGTCGCGCATGGAAGGAGGGACTGGAGTCGGTGTAGTTATTTGAAAAATATTTAATAATAAACATTGACAATATACAGAGAAAATACGCCATAAGAAGTCGCTATGGGAGTAATAAGAACCTAACAACTGGTCCAGACTTACAAAATATCATCAAATCAGACAATGATAAAGGTGTGTAGAACGACACCTTCTTTTTTTTTCTATATCGGTATTCCTTGGTTTCTTTATTCATTTGTTTATCCGTTTTTTTTGCGACTAGGGTCAGGTTCCCTTCACTTTCTTACACATTATCCTTTTCTTCCGTTTTCTGCGCGTGTGTTCACAGTGTATACGCTAATTTTTTTTTTCACGGAGAGGTATAAGCGCTTACTTACGCCGGTATTGTAACACTTTAATGTCATGGAACATCCCTTTGCTTTTTCTTTAATTAGTTGAAACAAAAATGTGGCAAGGCGCTGCGCGATTCGCTCTCTCTTCGCGAGCTCCCGTGAAGCTTTTCTCGGGTACAGATACGCGCGGGCGTAGAAGCAAGTTTTTTTTCCGATCAGGCGCGATTTCTCTCTTCCAAAATTTTGATTATCTCGCAGCGACGACAGCGAAAGTTAATGAAGCGAGAGCGCGATGAGACGACGAGGAGTCTTGACGCGAATACGGCGTGGGAACGAAAAATTTAGAAATTTTGTCTCGAACGCTATCGAGCAGTGCCTTGCCTCGTACACTAGGATATGTTGCTCGTAAGACGCGTCGTTACGTAACGACGTAGTCATCTAGAGTCATTTAAAAAGTTCATTACTGCATTACATATCGTACGGTGCGTTACCAACGAATATTTTACATTGTATTTCGCTATAAGTTAAATCGATCAATGGTAAATCAAGTTTCACGTATCTCGCTTACTGGGAGTTTTACGCTCGAGTAGCCCCCGCGCAATTATCGTTAACCCCTGCGACGAAGCAGCGAACAGATTCAAGAAGTAGCGACCCGATCGACCGCACGGCGATGAAGCCGTGACTCGCGAGGCGATCGCTATCCGTTCGAAGGTTTCCACGATGACGGATGACGAACGCGACGACGAGTCGCGAGGTATTACCGATGCGAACGATTTCGAAAAATATCGATGGCAAATTGCAGTTGGAGAACTCGGTAATAGCATATAAATGTCGAGGAAACCAGGCGGAGACTTGATTTTGGAACGAGAGAGCGAACAAGAGGGATGGGAATATATTCTTGACAGAACGCGAATTGTCGATCTTCGTGACGGAGAGATAAGGGAGACTTCTCGATTCATCGTTCTAGAGAAAGGGTTCCCGGTGACAGTTCCAGAATGAATCTCGGCTGGGTTCCAGTGACACGGCAAAAGTTTTCGGGCAAGTCTCAGTCGCCAGAGAAATGGATAGGATCCACCCCTTTCCCCTCGAACGCGTTCCGGGATGTCGATGGAAGTTTCTTTCGTGGATATGCGATTGTCGTCGGTTCGTAGGATCAAGAGGGGAAGAGGGGCGGAGAAAATTGTGCAAATGACGATTGAAACGACACAGGCTGATAGAAAAAGAGTGAAAGAGAGAGAGAGAGAGAGAGATAGTGTGTGTGTGTGTGTTTAAGATGGAAGGCTTTCTCTGCAGGGGCCTCGCCTAATTTGAGCTTGACTTACGCTAGCTGCTAATAGTAGTAGCTCTACCGGTAGGTAAAGGTAATTATTTATGAGTAGTATAAATCGTAGTTACAGTATACAATATACAAGGGTGGGGAGTTTGACGTTTGATTTGTTCGTGCATCTCGACGCCATGCGTAATACACGAGCGCGCGATTTCGTGTGCGTTCCAACGGTAGCGAAAGAAATCGAATGAATCTGATGGATATTTTGATTTTTTTCAATATTCCTCATTCGCTCAAATGCTTCTCAATGCACGCGCTCTCGGACGCGTTGCTCCGGATGTACGAGAGTCGAGCACTAAAATCGTTTCCAACCGTAGGAACTCCACGAGGTGAAGAAGCGAGGAATCGTACGTGACGATCAAGCAGCGACTTTGCAACGTATCGTTTGCCCCGAATGATTGCTGGAGATCGAATTGCAGTCACTCTTTGGTCCGGGCAACGGAGACGGCAAGTCTTCCGGTATAATTTGATGGTCCACGGCAATAAAGCATCAAAAACTAGTGCGCTAATAGCCCACTCGATTTTCAGAATTTTCCGATTTCTCTCCCAGCAGAGCCTCGCGCTTTACTTCCCGTTGCCTGGACCGGTAAACGTTCCTCGCCCTCGTCGAGAGAAAGAGGAAGGGAGAGAGGGAGAGAGAGAGAGGTTCACATCCTGTTATTACTATATTACATTCTATATAATCATTAAATTACCGTTACGAGAGAAATGAGTATGCCGAGTATAATTCTCAATCAACTAATTAACGTTAATATCGCTCTCGCTCTTTTGCTCGCTCACATCGGCGTAATTTGTGCTGGACACTATTTATTTACATATTGGCGGCCGCCGTGCGCATTTTCCCGTCCTTCTCCCTCCTCGCCCCGCAATTTTCCTCGACGCGCGCGACCCGAGAGTACGCACACCTTTAACCTAAGGCTAACCTAGCAAGATTAAATCGAATCGCAACGACGGCTCTACATAACACGCGTTACTTTTTAAACATCTTTGTCATATTTGGCTATGTTTTGTCTCACGCGAATCCCACTCGTCCCTCGCTTTCTCGCGTCTCTGTCACTCTGTTTCTCTCATGCACACGCGAGCATTGATGCGTACTTACGCACGCTGCTTTAATTATTACAATATATCTTTGCTTAACCTACGTATAACAGGGATATCACTCACTCGGCTCAATGTGCGTACCATTTTCCTGCGTTTCTCGCCTCATTACGCCTTCGATCGTTCGCACAGCGTGTGAATTTCCGAGGACGAAGGGAGGAGGGAGGAACCCCCCGCCTCTCTCCGCCGCACAGAGAAATCCAACCCCGTTCGACATTCGCTCTCTCGGACCCCCACGCGACACTACTCGATCGACATTTACGTTAGCTCGAAGGATATCGTATAAGTCATTGTCGTCGTCGGAACTCGGAAGAGAAGAAGAAAACTCTCTCGATCGTGCGCTACAAGCCGCGTTAAAAGGATAGGTAATGGAGTGGTGCGACGAGTAGTTAATATTCTTTTTCTTTACACCCGCGCTCTGCCAAGTGCGCGCAAACTATGCAGTCTGTATAATCGTGCACACTCCTCTAGCTCCCTTAGACGTCGTCGGGGTCCGGTAAAAAGATCAGCTCCCGGACGACCTGTGCATAAAGGGCGAGCATCGTCGCCGGGGAGTGCCATTGTCGTAAACTTACACTTATTACTGATTATAATATTAGCATTATACACGGTCATGTATACATATGTATACATATACGAACGTGTAAATTAATCAACGTGCGCTTTCTTTCTTCACCTTCCACTGAGATTCTCTCTATTTATACTTTCTTATTCTTAAGGGAGGGGGAGGGGGGCCTTCGCTTACGTAAATACGTCGTAAAAAAAATGTCATGTCCGTAGTGTTACTGTCTAACTAAAAAATAAATAAATTAGAGTTCAATTTGGTTGTCTCTCTCGCGGAAGCGGGACCAAACTAGAGAGCGAATTTCGTACCGATACGGAATTCTCTGAAAATTGAGTTTGGATCCTTCGCGATCGGCGGTCCCCGCGTATCTCGGATCGATCGCGCGAAGGGCCGCGTTCCGAAAGAAGATAAAATGGCGGAATCGATGCATGATTATTCCCGAATTTGAGTTAAACGTAAATTTGTTCAATGAATCTCTAATCGATTTCTTTTGAGAATCATTCGCTTCTTCCTCGAGATCAATCCGAGCTTGGCGAGAAGCGCGGACGCTTTCGAGTGAAAGTATCTACAAAATAGTAATGTTAAGATAACTTCAACATCACTATCGAATGCAAAACTATGAATAAACTCATTTGATTAGAACCGGTAGATAATGGTGACTAGACCCTGTTTACCAGAATCCGGTATGACGACGGTCTAGAAGTTAATAATAATGTGTATAGTAAATAGTTATATCCTATCGTATCTATCGTTTGGTTCGCGATCTACACACATATTTGGCATAGAAACCTACCAACTTACGCACATTCCTAACGCTAGCTACCTAATTTCCTCATTTTACAATTAGTTCCGTGCAGCGCGCGTCGCGACTGTTCCAGACGGAAAATACATACGACCGAACGCTGTCTCGCGCCTCGAACGGCAGCCATTTTTTTTTTGAACAAACGCGCGACTCTATTTGCTTCGTGTCATTGTTGATGGCAGTGCGATGCGCAACGTGCAAACGTGATTCTGGTCAATAAATATACGTTCGAAGAAACGAGCACATTTTGCACGAAATGCAAAGGAGAGCATATATTGCTGATTGATTGGGGTTAAAATCATTGAGAAATATCGATTGAAAAAGAAGAGAAACAAAAAGACCCCATGGCCACTCGACTTACCTCAGATGACGACGATCGCGTCGTGTAGATTCCTCCCTCTTCGACAAACACGCTATATAATTACAGTGTACGTAGCATTAACAATATAGGTACAGCTATATTACAGTTTCATTAACGATACAAGCCTTATACGAAGAGACACTTGTACAATCGTCCTCCGGACGCGATACCAATGATAATGTCGCGAAAAAAACTGAGTCGAAAGGAAAAGTATCGACGATACTCGCGCCTGTAGCCCAGCACGATCGGTCACCGTAAGCGGCTGCCGCCGTGAGGCGAGCTCGTCGCGTTCAGGATATTTTCTATTTGAACAATCCAACGTGCCTACATTTAACATTCAACGGTGGTCCGGATTTGCCCGATCAGGAGTCTTACCTCGCACGACCGGCCACGAATTTTCGAACCTCTCGTTAATATTTTAGCGATGTAATTAGAGGACTAACTTGAATATTCGTATCAACATGATAATTTGGCTTGCGTCTGACGTCGAAGTCGTACTAGCGTGCGCGAGGGGGATGGGATTATCGATGGTATGGTTTGTAATTTTACGGTTAGATGCTGATGACGATCGTGGCGATTCACGGGTGACGATGCGTAAGTGTTGCGAAGAGGCTGGTATCGGCAGGTGAAGGTCCGGGCATCGCTTTGGGGGATGATGATTGCGTAGGTTCTGGTCATGATCTGCTGAGTATGCAGTGCACTTCGCACGGAAGGCTTCTGGGCTCTTTAGTAAGGTGTGAACCTGTTGTAGCCACCCCTGTACACCGTCGCCTGCAACAGAGAATCGGTGATCGTTACTTTCCCGAGTTTTCCGTTCGTTTGAATATCACAGCGCTCGGGGTCAAAGGTTCAATCGAGGCTCGAATGAATAATTGATAAATTAATCTTACCCCGTATCCCGCTACAGGTCCGATTCCATGTCCCAGGTAAGGGTCAGCGTATTCACGTCCGTAGCTGTAATTAAATAAAAAAACATCGTTTCGAATAATTGCAATTATTGATCTGCCGTCAAGAAAATGCCAGTCTTCTTCAAAGGAAGAAGAAAAAAGGATAAATTAAACGAGAGTGAATGTCGAAGAGGGTGTTACCGGGTGTATATTTTTTTTCAGGACTTAGTGACAGGATTTTCGGGGTCAGATTCGCATTGGGGCACATCCTTGTGCCTTTGACTTCGAAGGGCACGGCCGCGACGCCTTCTGTGAAGGGGGGTAAGAGTGGATACAGAAAAAATGGACGATACGAATTAATGGAACAGGAATTGATCAGGTTCTTCGTGAAGATCGAATCGAAAACATATATAATGAGTTTTTTTAATCAGTCAGCTCGCAAACTTACCCCGCGACTGCGGCATATCCGGCTACCGGTTGTGCTGCCGCCGCAGCGGCACCGTAAGCGCGTGCCGCGACAGCCGTGTACGTCGCTGCGGCAGCGTAGGTCGCCTGTTGGGTCGTCGACAAAGGCGTCTTCAGGAGCGGAGAGGCTGCAGCGGCTGCGGCCGCGGCCTGAAACAACCATAATTCGCCATGCAAGCTCAAGCAAGCTCGAAAGACTAATCTTCGTCGCGAGATTCACGTACACACAACTCCGTACTTGGTATTCTGATCTACAGTTCGGGTCTCGTAAGAGCTCGGCACGATCCGAAGAAGCCCGTCGATCAGAAGGGACGTTTCGGAGGGGATGACGGGGATATCAGACGGGATTAGGTCCTATTGAGAGAGAGGTTCGATGGGATTAGACGTTATGAGAAAAACTCTTGTGGCGTTGCTGACCCAGGCGTTCTTTTTCTGGATAAATGACGTAATTTTCTTGGAGTGGAATTGAGGGAAAAAATGAATGACAGTGATAAGCCGCCATTAGGAAATTAACTATAATGAATACGGGGCGAGAGAGGATTAGGGGCGTCTTGGAATTCTTGGGAATCCTCGTGTGATCCAAGGATGCGCGTTATTCGAGGATCGGACTTTCTTCGGGTACGCACTCCCGTGTACAGCCTACAAGTACGTGGAGCGAGTGAATTAATTATTGAGATGAAACGAAGGATGAAAGGGCGACCGTCGGTAGAGACAGCGGTACTCGGTAGGCGCATGTACACTGAATAACGTACGCATTCATGCACGAAGAGAGAGTACTCTCGAGAGCGGGTTGCAGTCGAAACTCGGAATATGTAACAATGGTGCGTGTATACGAAACTAAAGAAACGGAAAAGAAAGAAAGGGACCGGGTATATTATTCCGTAGCTCAAAATGGGAGTGCTGTTTCGTAACTGACAATAGGTACGGCTTTGAAAGGGTTTTATAAGGAGTTGCTGATCCATTAAGAGGATTTGACTCGTATCGATAGGGTGAACGTTAAATCTCAAATCTGGAGCTTCTCGAGGAGTAATATGATATGTTATAAAGTAGTTGTTATCTCAAAAAAGACATACGCAGAGCTTCCATCCAGTCAGATGTTAAAAAATAGTAGGTTTTGATGAAGCCTTATTTGAAAGAAATGACTAAGACCAATCTTTCCTCATTTGAACATTATGCGGGGATAAGAAAAAGCGGTCGAATGGTATCTGTAATAAATTCGGAAAAGTTTTGCGGAAGTAATACTGAAAGAAAGTGGTCGGAATTTATAATCGAAATAATTTATTTTTATAAGAACACATCGAAATTGCGAGGTATGGAGAATAACAAATGAAATCACCCTTTAACGAACAAATATCTTAACGAACTTTTTCTCATACTACAACACACGCAACGATATCGACTGCTTATTACGCGTCATCATAACGATTGGGCACTGATGGCATGACCACCTCAACACTGAAAATTCATACAAATCGTTGCAGCGTTTTATCGGCGGGAATCAAAGGACGAAATTTAAAAAATAGCGACTTTCGATAACCTTTAAAAATAAAAATGACTGCTGACTTGCTTTAAAAAAATGATCAAGTGGAAGCTCAGCATACGTCCTTCGCGTGAAAGTTCTCCAACTTTCAGATTTTCCAACTTTTCGTTCAGAGACTGGCTATACCCTAACGATACCACGACTACGAGAATTCCTTTCGACTACACGGACCCGTGTTCTAATTCCATACGAAGAAAGGAGCAGCGCACATTCGATACCCGTTAAACAAAGCTTCATTCGCCCCGTACTCTACATCATTAGCCCCAGGCCCGCTAGCTACAGCGTTTAACTTTACATTCCGCTCCCTGTAATTCACTCCAGACGTACGATAGAGCGTCGCGTTCCTTATCGGAGCGCGAACTTTCGACCCGGATAAAACGTCGAGAGCGGGATACCCCGCGCCGAAATCGAGCGTAGATGCTATTCGAACGGACACTCGCGCGGACTTTTTGCACGCTCAACGCGAGCGCACGACGTCGCCTCTGCTAAATGCCATTCTATTCGCCTCGCACTGCACCCACCCTTGCCCCCGCGATGTATATACGAAGCACGGTTGATTCACGCCGACCAAGATAGCCGAGGGTGCGCGGCCCGGCCATCACTTAACCGCGCTATTCCACACCCGTCCCGCTCGCCCTCACCCTGACCGCGGGATCTAAAGCGACTTCCGACGATAAGACTCCAGTGAGGTGCACGCGTCGCCCCTCTCACTCTCTCGCCATTCGCTGACCTTTCTATTTGATTCTCCGGGGACGTACGCGCGGCAACATATCCAACCCCTTCTACGTACTACTGTAACGAGACTCCATTCGCCGCGGGAGAGACGGATGCAGCAACAAACGGGCGGAGGATCTAGGCGCACCCCCGCGCGCCACCCCCGTGGAGACCGATAGCGTTCGTACCGCAGAATTTTCCCGCTATGCAACGTGCACCGGAGAGGCGCGTTCTCCGTGTCTCTCTTCCCTTGGTTCTCGATCTCGCAACCCCGCTCCCTCGTGACTTCGCCGTCGTGCACCGAGCGAAATTTCTTCGCGGGGTGGAAGGTGATATTTCCGCGGTGGAAAACAGGTCGGCGCCAGAAACTTTTATTCGACCCGTGCGCCGCGACGAAAACTTCGACTTGTTATTCCGACGACGGAAGGAACCCCGTCGCTGTACCTCGAAGGAAAACTAAGCGTCGCCCGGCGCGCGGGGGTGTGTTTACCGCGGACTATCTTACTCGTGCGATGACTTGATACGAGGGGAGGATGGAAGATATCTTTGACGGGCGCGAAGCAAGTAGATGTACTTATCTACTTGCTCCGCGCCCGTAGTTCAGAGAGACGAACGAGGAGAAGAAGAAGAAGAGAGAGAGAGAGAGTGAAAGAGAGACTCGGAAGTTCTATTGTGCACGGATAAGTGAATTTTTTATCCCAGTACTTCGCACGGGGATTCATGTTCCGCGAAGAAGCTCAGTGGGAGGAAGAGAAATTAATTCGAGTCTGTTGGATGTGAAATAACTTAAGAAAAATGGGAACGTCGCTCCGTATCTGAACATCCTTGACGTAGGTACACCAAGCCACGAGGGTTTAAATTGCACGAGCCTCCCTCGAGTTTCGTCGCGGCCTTTTTAACTTCCAACGGGGAAAGGGAAAGGGGCGAAACGTGCCGCGTCAGTTTTCGTTTCCCCAAAAAGCGCGACACGACGGGATTTCCAATTTAGGGTGCAGCTCGACCGAGAAATACGAATTGTTCGGCGTTGCCGTCGCTTTCCTTTTTAATAAGATATAAAAAGAAGGTTGGGGAGAGCCTCGAGACGAATCCGCCAGCCTTGGCGGCTCGACGGAGATCGATAGCTTCTTTCAGCGACGAGCCCGCTCTCGTTGAACCGTATGGATCCGATATAATCCTCGTTCAATTTTCCCCGATCCACCCGGTCACTCTCGCCTCTTGCTTCGCTCACCGCTCCATCCTTCGCTTTTCCCCCCTTTTCTCGGGGCGCTCCACGAAGCCTCCTCTCACCCCGTCTCGTCCCGAGACGTCGCTCCAATTCCCGCGGAGCGTTACGGATACGGAGAAAAGCGAAGGCGCCGCGCGCGTCGGACAGCGCGAGTTTGAAAAATAAACGATAAAGCTATTAGTTGTCATTTCCGCGGCAAAATGACAGCCGCAACGGTGAGTTACGGGCGGCTTACAAAGTCTGAGCGCCGCGTAGGCAAGGAGGGCCCCGAACCCATAAATTCCTGTCGGACGAGAGATGGGAGGGAAGAGGGGGGTGGCGAACCGAATTCGTAAGCCGCGGAAATAGCCGCGAAATTCGCGGGGTAGCGCGCGGCGGACTTGCATCGCGGGGCAGCGTTTCCGTTCTCCAGAAATAAATGAATCGTACGTGTGATATTGCTCGGTCGAGTTAGCCCGTGAGTCGAGAGGGGAGAATGAAATACTCGTATATTTCAGATATTTTCAAACGGATTTTCCCAGGGGGTAAGATTTCTTCCGGGACCAGGAGATAACGAAAGCATCACCGATCGAAAAAGTTGTTCCGGACTAGGAAAATATTAATTCGAGTTGACCAGTGGGAAGAGGGAATGAAATATTATTCAGATATTATCAAACGGTTTTCCCAGGGGGGAAGATTTCTTCCGGGACCAGGATATAACGAAAGCATCACCGATCGAAAAAGTTGTTCCGGACTAGGAAAATATTAATTCGAGTTGACCAATGCGTTGTGTGAGAGGGAATGAAATATTATTCAGATATTTTCAAACGGATTTTTCCAGGGGGGAAGATTTCTTTCGAGACCAGAAGATGACGAAAGCATTATCGAACGAAAAAATTGTTTCGAATTAAGGAAATAATAATCCGATGTTCTCGTGCAGCTATAAATACCTAATCGCTGGGTTCTCGCCCGGCGAGCATCTACCGAACTCGCCAACGCGGCTAGATATATCGATATTACGAGTATGCTTCCAGCGGGGCGTGACTGCCTGCAGCGGAGTCGTTTAGCGGGGAGTTTCTCGTTTCACTTAATGGAAAGATCAAACGATAGGGGTTGCCACTGCGGCGGAATTTCCCTCCCGTATATCCCGGCCGGGGTATCCGGCGAACTTATACGCGAGTATAAAACGCCGGCCCCTTCTGAGAACTCGCGCGAGAGCCGCTGTTTTATAGATTCCTTCGCGTTGACTACAATGGCGATATCCTCGGGGAAAGCTGGAGATAACGCGATCCAATCCCATCTCGGGCCGAACCTCGACCGTTTCTCGATTTATACCCCTCTTCCGTGAGTGTCGAGACGGATGCGAATTAAAATCAATGGTCACTGGCTATCCGGAGCGTTGCTCCTCCTTTACTCGACAGCTGGCCTCTGTAAATCCGCACGTATAGGAGGGATAAGAGAAACATACACGGACAGATTCCCGATACGTTAAAGCCTCGGAGGTCGATAGCTGCCGATATGCCGTTTACGAGTTTCGCGTTGCGGCAAGGTGGGAAGATGAGAGGATGAGAAAGTCACGCAGCGCAGAGGTTTAATTCTTCAGGTATAATCGTGGGAGGAACTCTGATATGATCCTGTCGTAGATGCATCGAGAACGCGAATAGAAGTGCCGATTCGTTCGCCGGCGGACACCTCCTGCTAAAAAAATTCCGATGGAAAAACCATAAAAATTTGTAGGGGAGATTAAAAAATACCATAAAGTGAGGAGTTTTATGGTTTCTTATAATTTTTACATTGAATACTATAAAAAAAACGATAAGATTGACATAAGATCTGCATAAGTTTCTATAGTATTTAGTATGAAAATTATGCGAAATGATTTCATGCTCCATAGTAGTTTTGAATCATTTTTATTATACTATATACTCTATCGTTTTCTATCGGGAATTTTTAGTAGGGCTACCATTCAAGCGAATCGGGAGATTCTGGCGTCAAGAACTCAAGAAAAAACCAAGCGCGAAGACACCGAGATTATCGTTTACGAGACGACGAAGATGAGACTTCTTTTTCGTGGGCTCGACCGGTCGGAGCGTCCGTATTCCTACGCGATGAAGGCTGAGCCACGTGGGAGAGAGGCAGAGAGAGAGAGAGAGAGAGAGAGAGAGAGAGAGAGAGAGAGAGAGAGAGAGAGAGAGAGAGAGAGAGAGAGAGAGAGAGAGAGAGAGAGAGAGAGAGAGAGAGAGAGAGAGAGAGAGAGATCATTCAATGACACGTCTGTCGCACGATACGAGACGGGAGGATGCTGCTGAAGCTAGCACCTGGAGTTATAGCGAGCAGTAGGTACGGTTCGTCGTGTGTCCGCCGGCGTACGGGTGACGGTCCGTATCTACTAGCCGGTAGTTCAACGTCTCTGTGAGAGGCTTTTCGTGGGATACTCGCGTATAAACGAAATTTAGAAGAAATAGCAACAAGGGAAATTCGTAGTATAAATAGATTCATTTTACTCTCTACGACTAATCAGCGAGTAATTGGCAAACGTATACGTTTATTATGATTAGAGAATTTTACCCCGGTGCGAATAACGAGCCTATCTATACATACGCCCTACGTCTACAGCATCTTAATGGCTACTCTCTGAAGCGAGGCGAGGCTCTCGATGTGGTAAATGGTCAGCGTATATGTGTGTATATAAATTCCTTCTCGGGAAGAATCGCGAGGAGGGGGTAAGAGAGATAGATGTACAGACAGACTCAAAGAGAAGTTACGGAGCAGCGCATTGTGTTCTAACTAGGATGTGGGCTGCGTGTATGCGCGCGCGCGCGCGTGTGTGTGTGTATACGAGCAAACGAGTCTCATGGAACGGAGGAAATTAAATGAGAGCACGAACGGATCGTAATTCCTACCCCCGGAGTGGGAGCTTTAGCCTGGAACACAAACGGCATTCCTGAAATGTGAAACCATCCTAGAACTGCCGAGAAGGAGGGCGCGCCTGGATTTCGTTGTGCCGGTGGTATCACGCGCGAAGCTCTGCTCGCCGTCGACCTTTGGGATAACGGCGAGGATCGACGGCGGTTCGGGAATACCGTTGGGAGGTCGCGTTGCAGGGTTCTCGTTTATGGGAGTAGTCAAGGGGTAGTTAGAGATCGAACGTCGGAATTTTGACCGAGAGGGCTGCTCGTTGGGCTAAAAAATGCAACAAGATGCAGCGGCTTGGTCGGATCGAAAGAGTGCATCGACGTATGCATGCGAGTGACTGCAGCGAATATAATTCGATCGAGTAAAACGATTTACTGAGATCGAAACGTAAAAAAATCATTGGCGAAAAAGCAAAAATTTTCTCGAATCGCGTGAGTTTTTCTCTGCCGAGGGTGAACAGCGTGCGTACCTACACGCGTCACGCGCACGCGGACACGGTTTCGCGCACGTATAATAGAGGGTGATGAAGGGGGATGATACTCGTAATATAGCGAGATAAGAACAAGATTATGCAATGCTGATCGTATGTAAAACGTGTCGTATGACTAACGTCAGCTGTTGCTTGCGGCCATTCCAGCTATAATGCCCCCGCTTATTACATTTCATATTTTAATTCGCCTTCCAAGAATGAAGTAATATCATTTTCGATGCGAGCGAGTAGACCGAACGACGACCTCGGAGAGAAGATGCATCGCGGCATGCATCGCGGGTAAATCTGCGTTCGGATTCCACTCGAGCATCGATATGGACCAGTTTTTCGGTCGAGATTTAAATAAGCACTGATAAAACAGTTTATTTATAGTTTATTTATACGTGTACTTGTACAACTATAGATATACGTATACTTGATTATGGCGAAAGAAAAATTTGTTGGGCCAAACAATATGCTATTACTCTATTTCTGTATAAATGAAATAAATATTCTAATAATTTACACATATTTACTTGGCCAAACGAAATATTTATTTCGTCATAATCAATTATACATTTATTAATTACAAATAAACCCTTCTCTCAGTGTGTGCTTATCACTGCAACGTCCATTGACGATACAACATTTTATCATCGCATCTCAACTAAAACAATGCCACATGAGGCTAAACTTATTCGCCGGAAAAGGAACTCGAATCACTGTTATCTCATTATTTATGAACTTTTGGCCTACACCGATATAAGACTTTTTTTATAGATAAAAATATAATCTTCAAAAAAGTATTACGCAAATGTCAGCCAAAAGCTCATAGACAATGAGATAACAATGATTAGAGTTTTTTTTTCTCGGCGAGTAAGTTTCGCCTCACATGATACACTCGCGAGATAAAACTCGATCGACAGAAATACCGAGTCCATAAGAAAAAAATCACCACGTCGGGCAACATTCTTACCTGTAGCCTGTAGTTGGGGTCTTGCGTCGCCGCGTGTGCCGCGAGGAAGGGATCATAGTAGACGCTGTAAGCACGAAATGAAAATAATTAATCACAGTTACGAGTAGATCGATATCGGGTACGTCGAGGGGGCCGATTCTATACGGAATCCAGTATTCGAAATTGCGGTAAGACGGCAGAGACCAAATCTGCTTGGATTACTGAAGTCAAAGGGTCGTGGCATACGCAGACTCGAGAATTCATCAGTCCGTATCGAATCTTCGGAGTCTCAGTAAATCGAATCGCCTTTGCCATCTCGTTTGACGGGGGATCGACGAAGCGACTCTACACGCGCTTCCTTCGAAGCGGTCTCTAGCGATTTGCGGATCTAACGGCCGACCGCGAAGCGCCGCCGATCGCGGCGGTTTCTCCGTCGACGGGTTAAGAAAGATCGGTGCGAGCGTGCAGAGGAATGATGCGTTAAGTTCGGGCAGGCAGAGTTAACAAACATTCAACGATCATCGATCCGCGGTTACAATCCCCTCCGCGGCGGAGGGCGCGGAGGAAAGCCGCCCCGGTTGTCCTCGGACGCTGTACTTACGCGGGTGCGAAGGGGTGCAGGGCCGTTGCAGCGGCCGCGGCCGCAAGTGGCCCCGGATTTCGGGCGAGAGCGAGAGCGGCGGCACCGGCGCTCGGAAAGGCGGCTCTAGCTGCAGCTCCGACTCGTCCGCGCTGGATGGCGACTCCTCTCAAAGCGGCAGCTGCAACACACATGCCACGACGGCCTACCTTGTAGTTCGCGAAGACCACACGTGGTTCTCGGACGCGCTGGAACTCGATGCGAGATCAACGGCGACAGCGGCGGCGGCGGCTGCAGCAGCAGCGGCGGCGGGTCCAGGATCGGCTGCGTGCGCTGGCACCCATCGGTTGCCGGGGGACCAGCGGCACCGGTGAGATTCGATTCGGAAGTGGGATCGGTGAATCGGTTCGGAAGAGGGACCGTCGACTCGGTCCGGAAGTGGAACCGACGAGTCGATTCGGTGCGAGGGGATGACTCGACGGGTCCGGGGTGGGACCGGAAATCGTAATTGATTCTCGTTGAACGTACGCGATGGTACCACTGTGATCGGGGAGGTGGAGAGACGAATTGCTGTCCCTTGCGAGAAAGAATTTGAAGGAATCGGCGAAAGCGTGGAGCTTTCGATGGATTCTACGAGATATTCGCGCTTCTATGGCGGGGAAAAAAAAGAGTGGAAAGCTCTTAAATTTGTTACAACGGAATTATACGTTTTTTTTGGTTGTGCCTCGGTGAAAAAGATGATCGGAAAAGTGGTTTTGACTACTCAATCGCTCGATTTTCTCCCGTACGGACTGAGCATGTTCTCTTTAACGGGGAGAAGGAGTTGAGAATTTTGTTCAGGGGGTTGGTACTTGCCCAAAGGGAAAATGATGGAGACCATCGAGTCGGTTCACACGCGGAATGATTTAACTTTGGTGGTAATGAGATGACCCGGCGAGGAAACCACTCAAACTTCGGTAGGACCTTCGGATAGTGTCGAACTCGCGGCGCCATTCTCGTGAGTGCCGAAAGGTGGAACCCTTCCGGCCCGAAACTTGGCAACTGGTTCTTCCTACCTTTAATCCGCAACCTCACCGAGATCAGGACTCTTTCTCTCAGACTTACGCGTGTTCGTTGCACGTGGATCGTTCTTGCGCGAGAAACACGATTTACGTTTTAAAGTACTCGCATTCTATGTGCATATTGCATGGTCGTTAGCGCTGAAGAGATCGTCCGTTGCGTAAGAGCTCTGAGATTTCGAAACGAAATTAAAAATTAAACATAATGCAATTATATATCTTTGAATTTTTTGAAATAAATAAACCATAATTTATTCAATTTTGACGAAATGTCAATTTAGCCCGGTTCCTCCTGCCCTTTAACAATTTGCCGAAAACCGAAATCTCTAGAATCGAGTTCTCGACCACTCTATTTAAAAAATTTTTTTCGTGCTAATTAAAAAGCGCATGGTTATCAGGTCCACATCTCAAAAGAAATTTTATGTGCGAGAAGTTGTTTTCCTCAGAAAATTATTGATATCTCGATGTATTTTGAGATTTCCTCAATATATCAATCATTTTCGAAATCAGCGTCAAAAAGTACATAAGACGGGGTAGTCAACAATTGAATTCCAGAGATTTCGACTACTCTATCTTATGTATTTTTAATGTTGATTCCGAAAACCACCGATTTATCGGAACAATTTCAAAAGAACATCGAAATATCAATGATTTTATCAGTATAAATTCGAATACATTCACGTCGCATCACGGATCGATCTCTTCAAGGTGCGGATACAAACTAACGATCGGAGGGAATACGCAAGAAATACCTCGTCATTGGTTAGAAGAAAAGAAGACAAACTCAAAAACTTCGGCATCATCGAGTCGGTTAGATCTAGCACGTGAGCGACAAACAAACTACACAGCTAATTATTGGTGAGTGGTGTTAGATTTTGCGTGTACACATCCAACTATACTGTTCCTCATCGACATACTTCTCCACCCTCTTCGGGACGCTATACTTCGGGACTCGTCTTTCACCCTCGGGCTATTGCAACGAGCGACTAAAGTGAGCTTGATGCATGGACAGCAGGCACATTCCAAAGGGCGGTTAAAGAAAACAACAAAATTCAATTATCGCGTCGGTACCTAAGGTTACACCGGTCACCCCGCCGTGCGTCGATCGGGAATCGTTCGAAAGTTGTGGCGCGGAAGCGAGAACGCGAAATTCAAAGCTATTACTACTGCAGGAACGGAGAAACTTTAATCGGTTTGCTCGGATGTACCGAGTAGGTACGAACTCTCGGCACGAGTTTAGCGCGACGAGAAATTTCTTTCTCGACTTTCCCGCGCGACTACCTTCTTAGTTTTAAGACGACTTCCCCTTCGCCCCTGCGACCGTCCGTCGCCCATTCTCGAGTTCTTCCTCGTGAAATAAAAATTAATTCCCCTCTCTACCCGTATTCCCGGCGTTACGGATTCTGTCGCTGGTGACTTTTTAAAATGTCATTTTTAAACGTACTAACCAAGGATCAATCAATTCTCATGGAATTATTAATCAGGGCAAACGCCGCCGTAGCTAATGAGTGCGCGAGAATTAATTATCCATTGGCTGATACGTTTAAGAAATGACAATTTAAGAAGTCACCAGCTAAAGAATCCGAGACACCGGGAGTACACGAGAGAGCGCGTGGCTTTTCCTTCCCTCTCGAAAACAAAGAAAAACTCCTCCCGCGCCACAATTCAAGACATCCCCCAGAAACCGCGCACGAGTGTCGGGGATCTCCGAGTCTACGGGGTAAATTAGGCGAGGCGCATCGACATACGTGGTGCGGCTAAGTTCAAAGTCGCGAGTTCGTAGAGCTAATATTAAATGAAGGCGGTAACCGTGGTTTTTGTTTTTCGTGCAGGCCATGATTCGGTGCGGGGGTGTTAAGTTACTGGGTGATCCGGTAGAGTTGGCGAACGAGAGAACAATTACAAGTGGTAATGGTGAGAAGAAGTAGAAGTACATGGTAGCGAAAGGTCAGAGAGAAGGTTAAGGTCTATACCTCCGTCTCGCCGCGGCCCTTGGGGCGAGGACGAGGGGTGCAGCTGCGGGGGATGGCGTGACCGCGGCCGCTGCAACTGCCGCTGCTGCAGCTGCCGATGGTGCAGCCGCACCTAACCAGCTCCAGGGCATGGCCGGCAACCTGTATCCTGTTAAAAACGTTAGTGCACTGTGCCCCCGTGATTATTCGGGTACGCGACGTACCCTCGTGGTAGGGAGTGTTAGTGAACGGGAGACAGTTCATTCTCGTTACGAGCAAATGGACGGTGAGCCGTTAGAAAGAAATAAATTGATGGAAGGGAAGGAGAGGAGTATCGGCTGGTCGTTAGTGGGAAGAAACGCGGAAGTGGAGGACGTTCGAGGAAGTATCAATCTCTGGGGTATTTTCGCGCTCGCTCGTCTCATTTATCATCGTTTGACGGAGTTTGACGGCTGCTGTACCACTCGACACTGCCTTTTTTTGGCTGCTTCGTCCTGCGGTACAACTTGGGCGAGAGTGAATTACAAAAAAAAAAAAAGAAGGATCGCTCTGGAAATATTTCAAAGGATTCCGAAGGGTTCCCCTTCGGAAACGTCACATCGAGTTTGGCGACGAGTAACGAAAATTATCTTCGTAATGAGGATCCTCGGCTTTGATGTTCAAGGGTATCCGTGTATTCGAGGACTCGCAGGGTGGATTCGCGTTCGCGGTATTTCGTGGAACTTGCCGTTAGATTTCGACCCGCGCGATTCGGTTTAAACGAGCAAAGGGTGACAACGGAGCGTGAGAGGACGGCCAGGAGAACGAGGGAGAATCGTGGCGTTTGCATATCCCGTCTCTATGAATATGCAGTTACCGTCTCTCCCAAGGTAGAATAAATTTAAAGGTCAGCTCGAGAGTGAAAAGTTTCTCGGGGCGCGTTATGCAATCTTTTCACGGTTCCAGGGCGCCTTTCCGAAGTTATCGCGGTTTGGCGGAGCGACACGGACCGCGTGTTTTAATTAAAAGCCTTGATTAAAAAAAAAGAGCGACTCCGCTAGATATTCCACGAACCACGCGAGGAAAGTGCGAGAGGGACCTTGTCGGCTGCTCAAATATTCTCGAAGGATAAATAGAACACGAAATTTTCAAATCCCTTCCTTGAAAATGACTAAACGGATTAACGGCGATTCCGATAAACACGTCCGGATTAAAATCAACGAACAGGGCGAGGTGATACGTCGCGCACGAGTTTCGCTGCGGCGTTACTGGCGTATGCTGATCCGGTTTTTCGTTAAACGTCGAACGAGCGCTGAAAGAACGTCGTTTCCGATAAAACGTTAATCAATCAACCACCGCAGGAGTAGCGCTAGTTCGCGTCATCGGCGGCACCGCGGATCGCGTAATAAATCTACTGCGCGATTGCGTTGGCGGGAGCGTAATCCGCGAGTGGAGATTGTACAGAAGCCGTCATACGTATGCGAGATCTATCAGGGGCGCGGTACGGCGCTACGAGTAATTAATATGATTGAACCCTGCGGGGCCTTTGGAGCTGCGAGCAAGGAGCGAAGGGGACGGCTAGGTTGTTCCGAGGGGTTGGCTGGCAGGGTTGCTCGGAGCGATCAATAAATGCGCCTGCCAGCCGCCCCTGGACCACCCCGCCCCCGCTTCACCACTCTTTCCACCCTCCGTCTCTGTTCCTCTCACTCTCCGCCACTCTCACTCTCTCTTCTCTTTCTCTCCGGGGTGGAGAGAGATGGAGAGGGGAGAGCCGTGAGCTGCCAGCATCCCCGACGCTGCCGCTCCGCTCGCCAACCCGCCGAACGGGAGCGGGGAAAGCTATCGCCCACCGTCGCCGCCGTTGACGGGATGGTCCTCGTTTGCGGCGTCGAACGTATTCCGCTCGATTGAAACTTCAAGATCGCCGGATTACGCGTTGTCCATCGCGTCCCGTGACGAGCCGTGAAATTTTACGATACTCCGCGAGATAGGTGAGCGGTAAAATCGACCCGAATCGTCGGGTCGAGCCTCCGTGGAGGTTAATATCGCGTTAAGATCGGAAAGTCGGATTCATTTTCCTCCGATTGTTCTTGGACGAGTTAAGAATCGTTTTTACAACCGAGACGCGTTGGTGTCATTTTCGGCGTCTCTCTCGAGACTGCGGCGAGCGCCAATCGAGAGGGAAATTTCGAACGCGCGAGGGGGCGTAACGCAGAGAGCCGGACCGAGAGGAGAGAGACGACAGAGCAGTGCTGAGAGGCGGTGGCGGGCGAGAAAACGGGCGAGGAGGAAACCGTTAAGAGCGTCCTCGGTGATTTCGGAAGTCCCCGACTCAGCCTCGCGTCCCTCCGAGGCACTAAACAGCTCACTCGCTCCGTCCCTCGAATACTGACGCAGCGGGCCGAGATTATATGACGCTCTGAAGCAGCAATTAATTATTTACAAGGGCAGGTATCAGCTGGTATGCAGCCAGAGTGCGAGAGGGATCCCGCGGACCCCCTTCCTCACCCGTCGCATTCCCACCAGCACCTCCCCCTCTCGACCTGTCCGCATCAGAATATCGGCGGGACGGCGCGAGTGCTGCGGTTTCGAGACTCGGGAGTCACGATCGTCGGATCCGACGTTCGCTACGGTCGGTCGATCGGATCCGCCACCGGAAAGCTCGGAAGACAGTTTGGCTGGACTCGGCTGCGCCCTGCCGAGCGAACGCCGTCGATCAACGATCGCGATCCTCGGGGAGCGGGGCGAGCGTGCGCAGTACAGGGACGTCCGAATCGGCCGCCGAGCAATGAGAGTAGACGAGGATCCTTACTAATGAGCTCTGAAAAGGGCAGAATAAAACAAATGTCGGTTAGTTGTACAGTGGCGGAGAAGGTTGGGGGGGGGGGGGGGGGGGAGAAAGAACATATACAGATAATAAATACAGCCTCGAGAGACTTCAATCAGATGCACTAGAACCACAGTCGCATAACCCACGAGTAAAGCAACAGTAATTAGGTGTCCTCCAAAAAAGTACAGTAATATAATATAATCCAAAACTAACAAATCACTAGGCGGTCAGCGGGCGCACCGTGAGAGGACACACTGAGAGAAATAATTGCCAGTGTCAAGATAATGTCTTGAATCAAGATAATGTCTTGAATCAAGAACATACGATTTTACGAATTTTGAAGAATACAGATTCTTGGTCGAAGAATGCATACCTATACTTGATTCGAGAATATCTTCGTTGGAATAAGAAATTCTTTCTACGCGAAAAAAAAAGAACAATTACTCGAACCTGGTAATATTTTTTTGCGTGAAGAAAACCACAGCTTGATCCTAAAAATACATGATGTTTTTGATTGAAGAAAATGTTTTTTTTTTGCCACCAGCAATTATTTCTCTCAGTGTACCGGGCGACCGGACGACGCGCGGGAACACCCGGGGTGTGCGCTCACGGTCCACGTGGATCGGGATCGGATGAGATAACAGAGCGGCTAGACAGTGTGTGCGTACATTATGCACCTATGTAGTTCCAGTGCAGGTCAAACTATTCGGTATAAAAGCAAGGTGTATCAAGATTTCAACGACTGCGAGAGAGACCGTCTATAGTCTGGCGGCACGGCCGGAGAGCTACTGCGGGGAGCTATAGTAAGTGACAATTGCTGGAAGTGCTTGCGCGCTTAGCGGTAACTAATCAATGCCGACTCTGCTGTCGCGTGGTTAATCAGCGAATGCAGCCAATTGGTGCGGCTCGCGCATTTTCGCGTGGCGAGTTTCGAATTTGGCCCTTTATTTCGCGAGGGTGGGCGTAGCTCCCGGGTACCGATTATCGATCCGCGACGGAAAATGGGAATTATCCACGTCGCGCGGATCGAGGAGCTCGATCAGGACGAGAGGAATTTTTCTCAAGCACGCTTCTTCCCCTCGAAAGGAAGCTTGATACAGCAATTTGGTGAGCGGGCCCGAAGGAGATATCGAATCTATCGCACTCGAAATCAGCGAGCACTCTCCTCCCGCATCGACGGATCGCGATAAATCAATTAGTTACCGCTGATGGACGGCACTTTGAGCATGCAGCAACCCCGCGCCCCGGCCATTTCTCGCCAACTAACACACCGTGCCACGATCAGTAACATTAATCAATGAAATTAACGGTTGAAAAATTACAAATTAGATGTCTGGCGCTTCGGCGATCCGCGGTCACTGTACGGCGCGATCCTCCGGTGTGGTACCGTAAGACTCGTCCGAGGGGGATCGGTCGCGTCGGGTTCCGCGACGCGATTATTGCCGATCGACGCGATCGCGAGGAAGCCGCGACTCCGCGGGACTCGAATCCTTCCGTTTCTTTATCCTCGTCGGACGAGCCTTCCTCGGCGGCCGTGCAGGGGTGGCCAGCCGCGCGCCAGACAAATGAACAATGAGAAATTATAACGAAATAACGCTAATCGAGTATATATATGTATGTATATATATATAGGTATATATATAATATATTCACAGGTGAATCTCATATGAAGGCAAGCCAAGGCCACGACATGAGACGTGCAAATTAAAAAAGGTAATAATATTAAAAAGCAATTAAAAATTCTCTCCCAAAACCGCTCCAACCACAACCAAGCACAACCACAGGCAAGGTACGGGCCTTTGTCAACGAGACAGTCATCAACCAGTGAATGTGGCGCATTACCGTGATTATTATGTAATAGTAAAATAAAAAAAAAGTAACAAGTGTTCAATCAATCTCAAGTCAATCAATCCAATAATGGCGTGATTCAATATTAACAGTAGTTGCAGTCAATAAAATGCCAATCGAATATTAATCAGGGGGGAAGAGGGGGCGGGGATGACGATGACAACGGGTCGACGGGTGATAATATGTATAGGTCCGATGGGGTTGGATGAGGAGTGTTGGTCGCAATTAAGTTAATAATAATTAAATTACAATAATTAATAAATTATACGTATTATGTACGAAAATACCTCATGCTGTACCACTGGGATAGAGAGCCCTAGACTAGCTACTAGGCGAGAATCATTTTTACGAAAGCTATTGGCCAATCGCTGAATCATCTGCAACCACCAGGGTGATGTCGTCGTGTACGTGTGTTTAACTACGATATTTTCGTCAAATTTGAATTTTACACTCGTGTTTTTTTCGTTTCCTTCTTCGTGCTTCTACATTTTCGTCACGTTCTCCAGTGCTTCGGTCGTCCGTCCGTCTGTCCGTTCGACGGTCTTTCTCTTTTTCATTTCCTTTGGATCGCAATTATCACAGATTATATCAGCAACTTCTCCACGAACGAAATCGGTCATCGTAAGATATGTGCGTGTCGTACGTAAGGTAATGGTTGCACTCATCTCAACAGGCTACAGTCGCTCACGATTCGCAAGACAGTAATAGTAATAAGTATATATGTAGCAGCAAGAAGCGCATCCAAAAAAAAGTCGTATCGATCGTGAGGTAACGGGTGTACTTGCTCAGTGACACGTAGTTCGAATCCCCCGAGTGGAATGTCTCGCTTGCGTTTCTCTAGCCGATCACTTTTTTTCTGCTCTAAAATCGTCTCGTTACACTAGATGCGATGCAGAACTCTCTCTCTCTCTCTTTCTTTCTCTATGCGCGCTTATGCCGGTGTTTATGGATACGTATTAATTCACGTGTATGTAGATATATGGTGCATATCCCGGACACGTTGCAGATCTATTTACAAGATACCAGTGCAATCTCGTTGGCTAAGTTATATTCATAGAACGAATGAATAAATAACAGTAACATTCCTGCCGCGACGACCAGCTCGGCATAGTACGATAAATAATAATAAGTACAATGCATGCAAAGGTGGTAAATTCTATGGAGATCCTAGTGTTCATTCAAGCCCTCGGATGATACGTTTCGAAAGACGATACGTTAGCGGATGACCACGTGACGGATCAGTTTTTGTACATTCGAACGCGAGAACAATCGATACGTCGTTTCGCGCGTTCCGCTCAATCGCGATTATCTCGTTATTCATGAACTTTAGACCCGAGTCGGTGAGAGATTTTCTTTACATAAAATTTTAGGATCTATAAAAAGTTCTGCAGCGATACGGACCGAAAGTTTTCAGGTAACAAGATAATTATGTAATTTTCTTTTCACAAAGATCGGTCCCCGGTTTCCCAGGGAATCCTTCGTTAAGAAAAAAGCCCGAGTAAAAAATCTCCCCCGCCTGCATCAGCTACCTCTATACGCCTCCGTGAATTTCAACTCAACTTCGCTATCGTCGCTGCACTTACCGCGCTAAGCTATACGCTACCGAAGCACGTACTCTAACGCGAAGCTACTGCGGAGTGGGTGCACTCGCAAGGATCTTTACGATCTGTCCTCGCGGTTCCGCGGTTAAACGATACGTAAGAGAGAACTGACGTACAAGTTTGCCGAGTCGCGAGTGAGCCGTACAAACGGGGAAAAAAAGAGGAGGAAGACCCTTACTCTCTTTCTCTCCGTTCCAAAATCGAAGTGAGATTTTGTAATTTCCTTCTACTTTCTCGGTATTCGTACCGACGTTCGAATTCTTAACATACTGAAATTAGAAGAGAAGTAATGCGAAGGCGCAGCGAGAAAAAAAATGCGAGAAACGGATACCAAAGAAATGGTGTACCAATCGTGCGATGAAATGCAAGGTCGTAACGAAAAGATAGCACGGTACGAAAAAACGGAGAAAAAAAGGGGCGAACGATTGATCGCCGAGCGTTTTCCAACGGCGCGACTGAATAATACGACCGTTATATCGAAAACGACGAAGCGTGGCAAATGTAGAAAAATAAGGATGAACGGAGGGAGGAAATACGAGGAGGAGAGATCCGGAGAGAGAAAGAGAAACGCTAAACCCGCCCCGTTTCTTCGCGAGATATTTTTGCTCAGTCTTGGGGCGCCTGTGCAACGCGCGCCCCTGTCCCGCGCGAGTCTTTCTTCACGTTCCCCGAGATAACGTTTGCAATAACAAACGCGTTACCGTGTCGCACAATTTGATCTCCTTTACCGAGAGGCGCGGCAAAGCCCAACCGTCGGCGTGATCCAAGAGACAGATAAAGAGAGACAGAGAGAGCATTCAGCGAAAAACCGAGAGAAACACACGTAACACTGACTCGATGCAAGTGCATGCTAGAATGAAAAAAGATCTCTCGAATGCGTTTCTGTATTTTACTTCACGTTTGTCTCTTTCAACAAAACTCCTTTATTTCCTTTCGCTCTCGTTGCTTCGTCCCAAGACTTTTATATAGGTACGTATCTATATATATTAATGTAACACACACGGCGTCGCAAAAAGAGTTCGTCGTTCTCCGACTCGGTGTCGTCGTATAAATATTCGTTTATCTAAAAAAATACTGCATTTCGTCCACTAGAGATTTCACTATGGCCGTAAAAAGCGCTTTCGCTCGTATACTATCTAGTCGTTTGCCTCCTTCCGTCCGTCTTATCCTGATAACAGTGGTCGAAAGAAAATTGAGTAAACGAGTCGCGTGAAATCCTCTGCATTTCCATCTCCTACTTCGTCCTGTCCGCACCGAAACCGAGGCGCGCACCTTAACCGTAGAAACGAACGTAACAATAAACCCGAGTCGAACCGGCGCGCGAGAGTGCTTCTTCCGGGAAATCGAGGGCGTGCGCGCGTGCGGCATTTGCGTAATGATTCGCGCGATGACCTGGATAACGCGGGTGCAACGCTGCAAGAGGGATCTTTAAATCTCCGGGCGGTACTCTCGTCACGGGAATGGAAATGCGGCGTTTTTCCTTCGTGGATTCGAGATGCTGGATAAAATGGTTGGCTTTTCTCTCATGACACACGTCGCGGATAAAATGCTACGAGGTCTCGTTAAGGAGTTTTCATAGCGAGACGACGAAAGGAATGAGTTTGCGCGCGTATCGATGGTGAAATAAAAATAACTTAAATCGATGGAATGTTCTTTTCTCTCCCCAAGAAGAAAATTCAGTTGAACGCGAGAACCACGTCCTTGCAGAGTCGCACCGTTCGATTCATCGAATGAAACGAAGTGGAACGAACGAAACAAAGCACCCCGTTGAATAATGGAGCTTGGCCTCGGAAAAACGACGGGGTCGTTAACGAGTCGTCAGTCGTACCTGAGCTACGATAAAACCCGAGTAAAAATGTAAACAAATAGCATGCAATAACGTTATCGTCTAAATATCTTTAATATATATCATCGAATGTCTCTCACTAAATAAATATTACCCTGTATCGGTTGCGGCGGGAGTCCCGCGCTCGCGGAATGCCTGAGAAAGTTTCGGCTCGGAGGAAAAATCGGCGGGTCCCGGTGAACGAGCGAGAAAGGGAAGCGAACCGGAACTCGCCTCGAAACGCGACCGCGGCCGAAAGGGGTTCGCGCGAGGGGTCGAAGTGATGAAGAAATAAGGTGGGTGTAAAAAGGAAGAGTATAAAAAAAACTTACTAAAATATGACAATACTCAAGTACCCTGTAGTCGTTTCGTTAAACCTAAAGCATCGGGAAAACGATCGGTGCGGGCGCATCGGCCATTTTGGCTCGGAACAACTCGGGGGAAGACGAGAATATACGAGAAGATAAATTATTCATCGCGCCCTGCCCCTCGAAACCCGCCCCGAATCGAAGAAACCGCGTTCGAAGGGTGGCTGGCGGGTGAGCAAAACAGCCGATGCATCTCGCCCGACGAATCCTGCCTTACCTAGCCTAACCTATCCTAATCTAGCCTGTTCCTTAATCCTAATAAACCCTTTCACTCTTCGTTAAGATCAACACTCTCTCCTCGGCCTACCACTGACCAATAGACGCATCGGCATTTTTTTTTCTCTACAATAATCGACTGGAAAAGGAAAATAACCGCGCGCCACGAGTACCTACTCGAGGCCCCTTCTACGCCCGGTCGAATGTGGGAGGATCCCTCGATCTCGAAGTGAAAATCTCGGTATCGGGAAAAACAAACGAGTCGATCGACGGGAAGGTCGAAATGAAAAAAAAAGTGGATGACAGTATAATTAATACGTAAATAAAATGGACCCACCTTGGCTGCGGAGAGATAAAAGTCAGCGAAACCTAAAAAATCCAAATGTCGAGGACCTCTACCGCGTCAGTGTTAGACCGACATACACGCGCGACGGGGCCGGGCGACGCGAATGCCAAAGCAAAAAGTTAGAGCGTGGAAATACGTAATAGTCGTCGAGAGTACGTCGCGAAATTAGAGGAGAGCAATCGAGTCCCGAGAGCTCGAAAGGAGTCCTTCTTTTTTTATCCTCGCCTCCGGCGGCTCTCTCTCTCTCTCTCTCTCTCTCTCTCTATCATCGTATTGTACGGTAATCGCGAGACAGGGCTTTCGGCATTCGCGTCACTTCCGGTACCGAACGCTAGAGCGAATATAATTGCGTGAAATCGTAAAAAATATATATATATATGTATATATATGGCATGTACTCGGCTGGTTTTTTTGGCTTGGTCGTGGTCGTGTTGCGGCTGTGGAAGGACATTTTTTTTGTTTCGACAATTCGGTAGTGTGCGCGGTCTCTTTCGAATTTGAGAGCAGCTTTTGAAATGTTGACGGAACACACGCCTTAGGAAAACCCGTGGCAGTTCTCCCGAATTTCGGAGTAAAGAGTCAGGAGTGCCTCTTCGGGCACGTCGTGGATGCACCTACCCTCTGGCCACTGGACGCACACTGAAACACAGAAAAACAGAGGCGTCGTTATTCGGAAGAGTTTGCGGGCGATGACGGTCGAGTGCTTTATCGCTATGCGGGCGCGCAATTCTTGTCCTTCAGCATCCTCCGCGAGGAAACGCGTTGCGAATGTAAAATTTCTGATAATAATCTTGCACCGCGAACTCCGATCGGAGTGTGTATATATATAAGTAATCGCTTCGTTGATGCAACGATTAAGGGAAGATGATGCGTTTATTGAGTAGGCTCTAAGACAGGTGACTCCTAAGAGCACAAAGAGAAAGCCGAAAATAACGACGAGTAACGATAATATGACGAATAATATGATGAACAGTAAATATAAGTTGAGGTAATAATAAGTAAAAGTATTGTAAGTAAAGGAAAATAATAAGAGTAAAAATAACTAAAAGTCAAAAATAAGTAAAAGTGAAAAATCAGTAAAAGAAAGTAACAAATAAAAATAATAAAAATAACAGAAGAAGAATTCGACGAAGGATAAGGATCCTCGAGCCGCTATCGAGACAATTACGCTCGATATATTCGGCCTGGAGAAGTTTATCGGACTCGAAGTAAGCATTAATCGCGTGGCGCGTAACTGATCTTAATCTCACGAGAATACGCACTCCGGCGAGGACAGTCGAGATAATCGGATCGCCAAGCGAGGGCGAGGGAGCGAGGAGAGTTTGGGCGAGAGGGAAAAATAATTATGCAAACGGGTAATCGATGAATGTTCGACTCGACAGGGATGTAATTCGTTGCCTATGCATGACCCGGGGAAAAAGAACGGGGCAATTCCCTCCCTTCGAAAGAGAGATATTCATTCGCGATATGCCGCTTCCCGGTACACGGGGACTACCCGCTGTCCGCGTTCGAGGAATCGTGGATAAAAGGCGGTAGCCGCGCGTTATAACGGATTCGACCCTGGCGCGCTATAAATCAAAGAGGAAAATGCGCCTCCGCGCGATAATTGTGCCGTGGAGGAATACACGCGCGCGTGCCCACGGCGATGCGGTGGGAGGAAGGAGGGGCCACGCGAAATGGTAATAATCTGATACTCTTTGCGGGAGTAGATACTTCTAGGTGAATTGTGTTGTACCACGGCGCGAGGGAATGGGAAGAGGCGTATAGCTCTCTAACGATGTTGATCTCTTTTTCCTTCCTTTCGCGTGACTCCAGCCGTACCGTTAGCGTTACAATGCAGCGCTTACGTCGAGGTCTTTCATGTAAATGAAACGGAACGATGAATAAAAATAGGGGCGTTTGTCTTTACCTAACTACGAATCGTGAATTTCGTGGGGTCTAAGTGAAAATTCTTTTCTTTTGTGAGTATTTAACTTTTCCCGCGGAATTCGTTTTTTTTTAAACAACCGTTATCGTCATTGCGGGCACTTATTAAGATCGTACACTAAGACAAAAATGTAGTAGATTTAACTAAATCGGCGATCACGCGTGGGGAATGCAAATTTAGTAACTTGGATTAATAATAATTATTATTAATACGATTCGAATGGACTACAGCCTGTTTCCTTCGAATAGCCATTAATCGCTATAACCAAATTTATAAGTTGAAGCAAATCATTCTGCATCCCCCCCCTCTCCTTGTAAACACTGATTTAATTAAATATACCATTTTTTGTCTCAATGTGCATTGCCACCAAGCCTACATTACGAATTTCGTGGTCTCGGTGAAAATGCATTTTGTTGGAATTGAATTTCTCCCTCGGAATGCTTTTTTTTTAAATAACCGTTACCCGTCACCAAGACTACAGTTGATGCTGAAGGACAATGATCGCGCGCACCTAGAACTATGTATGACAGACGCACATAGCGTTCTCGCAAGCTTCACGCTAGAAAACAGCGAAACAAGGGGAAGCTCTGTGCGCGAAGCTGCACCGGCGATATTCGAGATGCGGATATGCGCAGGCACTGGTAGAGCGCAGGTAGTTGCGTTCTCATCGGCGGCATGCGTGGAAGCAGCGGGACGCGAAGAAAGGAGAGGGACTGTACGCAAGACCCCGCGGCCGCGCGGATCGATTGTTCTTCGCACATAATTTTCGGTAAGTGGGTGGAAACGCTCTCGCGTCCGGGGCAAAGGAAACGACGTTCTTACGAGCACGTCCTCCTCCCCCTTCCCCCTTCTACGCGGGGAAGGCTATGCGCGATAAGCAAATTATTCTTAGAGTCTTCCGTCGGCGGTTGATCACAGATTGGGCACGAATTTCAAAGCGGAAAGTAGACTACGAGGTAAACGCGAGCCTCGGGGAAAATGGGGAAATCAATTTTCGAGGGTTTTTATCGCCGCGAGCAGGTGGACGTTCGCCCGCGGGAAAGGGTGCCTCGCTCGGGGAGTATCCGTTTCGCGGGGTGAACGAGCGATCCTTAGATTTTAATCCGAACATTTTTTCAATCGAAACTCGCATAAAATTTACTTAATAAGTTTTTAACGCCCGGAGGGGTTAGAGCAACGCGACAAGAGGTTTGATATTCGCCCACTCGCGCCCTAATCGTCACGCGAGGCATGGAGTCGACCATCCCCCTCGCGACACTATACGAAAAACAACGGCGTCAACCGGACCCCGTAACTTTTACCGCGCGGCGATAACAATCGAGGCGATCTCTCGATGACTGCGGTCTGCACGCCCGCACCGAAATAAACTTACGCCGAGCGGGTCCCTGACACATTAGTCACGTTCCAGTCGGCGCTCAGGAACTGAGGCAATTAACGCGAGCAGTTTAATCGAGTCGCTATTAAAATTAGGACCGGGCATAACTGGCGGTTAGCCGTTATCGGGAAGCGGATTAGCAGGTGAAACAGGTTGAGATGGGACGGCAAGGAGTGGAAGGGGAAATTGCGAGGAGTGACCGAAGATTAGGAAAATGGTCGGCGCTCTATAATTTTTCCCCGGGGAAATTCGCGAATCGAAATTCTGATTTTTCGGGAATTTGGCGGTACGAATTGTCGAACGAAGGGTGGTGGACAAAGGAAAAAAAAAATTAGTAAAATATGGGAAAACTCATGAATTTTTACAGTTATCCCAGTGTAAGAGGGCTTCTCGAGGTGAAACACACATTGAAGTTTTTAATAGACCACAGCGTACTCACTACAGTTCGTAATAGTACCTATAAACATCAGTTTATACGATAAGATTTACCGATCTCTCGTTAATATATATGTATGTGTCGGGTGTTTACGGGTTTATACTATAGCGAACTGTTGAAAGTACGCTGTGTTTATTAAAAAATTCTACGTTTCACTTCGAGCCGCCCTGTTACTGAGATTCACTGTAAACACTATTAATCTTTTTTCTCTGCGTACTTCGATAAATTCTCTTTCGTCAAAAAAAAAACCAATCATTTCATCGGCATTACATCAGCAAATTTATTTCCACTTGCCACGAACCGGATTACTGAAGGGAGGCTTCCCTGGCCTTTGAGGTAAGTTCCCAGGTATGAGGGGAAGTTTCGATGGTGTTCGCGGGAAGCGCGGATCGAGAGACCGCGGGTCACGGGTCGAAGGTCGATTACAGGACGGGTGGATCCGCACCCCGCGAGGTTATCATTCCGTGGACGATGCCGCGTAAAGGAGATGACGACCTTAATCCGCGAAAGGGTCTCGCTTCGATACAAGCTCGACGGTGTGGCTTACGCGCGGAGAGACGTGCCCTAACTTCGATCCCTTTCCACGGAGGGATTCGCCCGGGGAAAGCCAGAGGGACGACTCGCGTGATACATTATCAGAGCGGCATGGTGGAGCCACCCCCGAAATAGATCGCCGAATTAACCGGGGTAATCGGGTTGGGCGGGGAGTTCTGACGGGAGACAAGCTCTCGGAAAGTAAAGCCGTGTCGAAAATGCTATATCTTGCGAAAGATGAACGGCTACACTGAGAAAAATAATTGCTGCTGTTAAAAAAAGGTTTTCTTCAATCAAAAACATGATATAATTCCAGTATCAAGCCGTGATTTTCTTCGTGCAAGAAAATATTTGGTAGGCTCGTGTGATTGTATTTTTTTTTAGCAAAAAAGAATTTCACGTTCCCACGACGGTATTCTTGAGTCAAGAATATATGAGGCTATGAGCGCAATAGTGGACTAACCCACAAAGTGTGATTTTTGTTTTAATGCGGAATTGAAACTGTTAATTAAATTAGTATCTTTTATTGTTAGTTAAATAGTTTAAACCCTATATTTACATAATGTTATTTGATCCACTTTGTAATTGATAGATACTAATTTAACAGTTTCAATTCCGCATTAAAACAAAAATCACACTTTGTGGGTTAGTCCACTATTGCGCTCACGGCCTCATATATTCTGCGCTCGAGAATCTGTAATGTTAACAATTTTGAAGATCCTTATGTTCTTGACTCAAGAAATATGTTTTTTGACACAGGACGATTATTTCTCCCAGTGTAAAAATGCCTCAACGAGAGAGCGCTTCAATAAAAATTATCAATAAGTCGTATTACACTCCGTGCTGAAATTTTCAACCGATTGATTTCGCACGAGTAAAACGGGGCATGCCTAGCTTGAAGATTGATCGACTAGTTGTGTGCCGCGATGCTGTATCTCCGGTACAAAAGTACGCACGATGAAATGGAACGTGAAAAATTGTTGTTCGAGAAAGAAGGGCGAGCGGGGATGTAACGCGAAGAAGGCCCCCCGTCTACGCGCTCGGCACTATCGACGCGAGGGAAAACTCTTGGAAAGGATAACGACGAAGTAATCTGAGACGAGGCGAGGAGGTGGAAAGGGAGTCTCGAAGTATCCCATCCCGCGGAAGCTGCGCCGGCTGGGTCTTCCAGCCGCCACCCCCGGGCGCGGCTTTGTCGTCGAGCCGTGAATTATAACGTGGAAGCTCGCCGCGGCCTAACTTTTGTCATTTGGCCCGATAGTCGTCGAATGACGTAGCCATACGCGGATGTACAACGCGATGGGGAAGGAGGCGGGAATCTTCCGTTGAACACACACAAGAGCAAGCCCGGGACGTTATTAATTTTCTTTGCAGTTTTCCGCAACTTCGCCTCGCGACAGTTTCCGCCCTCTCTCCCTTCCGCACCCTCACCCGGGGTTCCCGTTAAAAACTCGGAGAATCTTATATTGAAACCGGTAACTCGTCCGGGAGTTAGTCGGAAGTTCGACGCGGGTGGCGGAGACAACGGGTAGCGAAGGGAAGAAAAAGTAGAAAAGGTATCGAGTTTGTATCGAGGCAGGAGGAGACAACGTAATCCGCATCGCGATGTAAAACGAGCAAGTGATCGCCAATTCTTGCAGTAATTGAGTGCAATTTTCCGGTCTGTTGGTCTTTAATTGTCGGAATCGAGCGATTTGACGCGATTTAATTTAATGTAAATGAATCGATGTATTTCCTCGCTCTGATTTCGAAAATAATGGATTTATTGAGGAAATATCGAAGAAATACAGAGGTATCGATGATTTTCTCGGGAAAAATAAATTCTCGTGTATAAAATTGTAGATATTTCATACTTCCTTTGAAATATAGATCTAATAACTGTGCTTTTCGCAATCAGCACAAAAAAACACACTACAGGATGATCGAGGGCTGGATTTAACCCGTCAAGACCTGGCGTTACCATATGACAACAGCATTCTCAACACTCCATACGTCCCCATAAGGAATTTTTTTCCATCTCACGACGTCCAAAAATGAAACCACCATGCATACGGCAATGGCACATGAATCACATATGTCTCATGGACGTACAGCGACGTTTCTGTATGAATCACATGTGACTCATGGGACGTCAACGCGTTAAAAAAACTCCGGCTTTGAAGGGTGAGATTACGATTTTTGCGAAAATGTCAAAGGGGTAGGTACTTGACATTTTTTGAAATTTTCGCAATAATCGAAATCTCAAAAATCGAACGCGCAAGGAACTCGATCACCCTATCCGATGTATTTTATCACGCTGATTCCGAAAATCCCAACTATATTGCAGAAATCTTAAAAGAATATTGAGATATCGATGATTTTCTGAGAGAAAAAATTGTATGCATGAAATCGCTGGTATCTTGTAGGTTGCAGCCCAGTCGGTCGTTCGATAACGACGGTCGAAGTACGTGTGAGTCGATACAAGCTGCAATGACTGCAAGGATGTCTATGTAGTTTATTCTAGCACCGTGGTACATATGTATGCACTGAAATACACCCACCGATTTCTCTGAATTAAATAAACACTTTTAGTACGCGCCTATGTGTAGGAATAAGTTAGAGGGCGATGCGATAATTAGCCGTAATTGTTTATGGCGCACTGGCACGCGCCTACAGTAATTGGGAGAAATGTGTGTATGGTAACGGGGGAAGTTATAGTTTGCTCGATCGTAATTACAACAGCCGCTCGTCATGATCACTCATTGTTCCTGTAAAGCGGTTCTCATTTTCGAGTAACCTTTCACGATTTTTTAGATGAGAAAATTAGATCGATGTACTAAGAGCATTAAATTGAACGTACACTGACAAAAATAATTTGGCTAAAATGGCAAAACTCATCTAATTAAACGCGTTTAGTCATTCTAACCAAAATACTGGCCAGTTAATATAAATATTTAGTTATTCTAACAAAATCTTCAGTTATTATAACCAAAAAGGTGGTTAATTCAACCAAACAGATGAATCATCCATATTTCACCAAACAGCTTGGTCATCGTTTCTAAGATTTTAGTCAAATTGGCTAAATCTTGTTCTCAGTGTAGATGCATTCGATGCGATTCGCGCAATGCCTCGACACGATTCGGAATTGAGTGCCTATAAATCGGTGGCGTATCGATCGAATACAGTGCGAGTGGCAGTCGGGGGTTAAAAAGGGAAGTAATATATACGCGAGAATACGACTGACGGAAGGAGGGCAGATACGAATGGTATATAAATTCACC